>OY770006.1:1790000-2390000 GCA_963669245.1 Quercus cerris | reverse complement strand
TCAGAGAGAATAAGGCATTGGTCACCTTTAGCATATGTTTTCCTTGTATTCTCTTATGTGATGGTTTTTAAAATAAGTTTTAAATAGGTTTAGGGTTATGAGGAAAGAAACCCTACACAAATACAAAAAGCTTGGCCCAAAAATCAGATTTGAAAAGTCTGATTCCCGTAACCTTGATAGATAGCAAGTGTCGAGGAGGTGTCGAGATTTAATGAGGCTTGACAGATATAGCTATCGAGGAGGTGTTGAGAAGGTGTTGAGGAGACAGAAACTTTCTCGATCAATCCACCAGGTGTCCAGGAGGTGTCGAGATTGCGATAAGGAAAAAGCTCAAGATAGATAGCTAGCTATCGAGAGGTATCGAGCAGCTGTCGGGCTATCTATCTGCAGGTGTCGACCTATTTGTCCAGCTTTAATGAACACCTTTTCTTCACTTGTTTCTTAGTCCAATCTTCATGGTTTTAATACTAGACTTGAACAACATGTTCATTGAAGTATTAAATACATCCTAGATCTACCCAAATACAAGTAAAGTGCGTTTTGTCAAAAGATTAACCAAGTACATAAAATATGTCCTTAACACTCTTCAACTTTTCTCCCTCCTTTACTTTTTCATCTCTTCACTACTTCTCCAACTTTTATCCTTTCCTTACCTTTTCATCTCCTCACTACCCTCTACATTAATATCATTCTTTCTCTTTCCCTTCATCTTCCTTTATTATTGTCTCTTATTATTCACACTCTCTTACTATAAATTTGTCACTATTTCTTCCATTTTGTGCATAATTTTCCCTCACCAAAAAAAAAAAAAAAAAAAAAAAAGAAGGGTTCTCTCTCTCTCTCTCAATTTTTTGGTGGATTTTTAAAATTTTTATTGCATTTCTACTTTAGGTTGATAAGTTTTTATAATCTTTAAAACTCTACTTTGAGTTAATGCAATTTAGTTTTGTTGTTGTTGTTGTTGTTGTTGTTCTCTTTGATTGTTAAATGTTATCCTATTGTGTTAGCATATAAAGATATAATATTATTCTATTACATAGTATGATTTGGATAATTTGATATTTATTGTAATTTTCTATTTATTCTATTAGATAGCATGATTTTTTATAGTGCTCAATTTAGATGTTAAACTATGAGACTTTACTAATTTTTGTATATTTTTTAATCCTTTGAGTTAGACAAAGTACTCTGAATAGTTGTATTAGAAGTACTCTATAATGCCATTTATTTAGAAAAAAACAAAGGTTAGCTAAACGAAAATAATCGGATAGGTGACAAATTTTAGATTTTGCAATTTTATTTTTATTTTTATTATTTTATAACAATGCATATATAGAAATTTAATTCTTAGATTTTGCTAATATATAATTGTTTATTTGATAATATGTTTTGGGTGAATGAAATTACAATTTCTACAGAGAAAATAGCCATAATAGATTATCAACAACAAATTGTTTTTCTAATTGGTCCAATTAATCATTGTTAAATTTTATTAATTTTATTAGTTACATTTTTCAATGTTTTGGATTGTAGGCAGAAAAAAATAAAGTTTGAGAAAGTTTGTTTAAAACTAAAAGAATAATTTCTAAAATTTATATTCTTTTTAATGATTCAAAAAATGTTATAAATAACTTTTATTAAAAAATGAATATTTTTGTTAACTTGCCTTTTGAATTTCTAAGAAAAATTGTATTATTTTCATTTTGATATGACAAAATTTATATTTATCATTGATGATTGTTCCTATATTACATTTATGAATGTTCCTATATTACATTTATGAATGTTCCTATATTAAATAAAAATATGATTACGAAATACATTGCTCATTATTAAATCAGTTTAAATTGTAATTTAAAAAAAAAAAAAACTACCATAAAAATAATTATCACACGCAATGCGTGGGTTCACGGCTAGTAAAATATAAAAAACAAACATTTGATAATGACTTCATATATCATGACCAGTGGGAAACCGACACGTATCTTAGCCAAAAAAAAAATCACCAAAGCTTAATTGCTTGACAAAGTTTACAAATATGAAATATCCTTAATTCTAATAAAATGACATGTATTAGAGGGTGTATCGAGGTTTGTTACCAAAAAGTATGGAATGTGGAGCAACAAATTTCCATCCTTCGTATTACTTGAGTCTCTGATGAAATTTAAAACCTACATACCAGCTTAATGACAACACTGAAAGGCAACATAGGGTTGTAATACTATGCTTATTATTGGATACACATGTGAGTGAAGCCCTCACATCTATGTATCTATATATATATATATATAATAGGTAAAACTGAGAAAAACTCAAATTAGAATTCCAAATTAGAGTTCCAATTTTGCGCTATGTGTCATAAATTATTTATTCTTAAAGAGTTTTATTTCTTAATTTTAGAATCAAATGTGGGATCACATCATATATATTCATTTAAGTGAGTTATTAAGTACAAAAACCAAAGAATCTAGAATAAATGAATTGTAAAAAAAAAGTGTTTCACAATAATTTTTTTTTTATATAAAAAAATGGACAATTTACATTTTATACCTAATAATATCTTTACAAAATTTTTTAAAGTGTTAACAAAATATAAAAATGATTATCAACAGTATTTAAATTATATATATAGTGGAATTATATTATGCATATTATTGTATATTTTTAAGTGTATCAATGCATATGCATGGAGTTATAAGCTAGTATATAATAATGGGTAAAACTCAGAGAATATCCAATTAGATTTCAAATTTGAATTCAATTAGAGTCTAATTTTTGCGCCACGTGTCCCATTTAATCTAAGTTTTTAAATTTTTGTGCCAAGTGAGTTAATTCAATGTAAAAATTGGATTTCAATTAGAGTTTAATTTTGCAACATGTATCTCATCTAATCTAAGTTTTTTAATTTTTGTACTAAATGAGTTAATTTAGTGTAAAAAACGAGAAGTCCAATATAAGTAAACCATAAAAAACATAATTTTTGAATGATTTTATATTTATGAGCTTTTTTTTTTTTCCTTTGTAGAACTAAAAACAATTCAAGTTTAGATTTTAAATTGGAATTCAATTAGAGTCTAATTTTGCGCCACATGTCCCATCTAATCAAAAATTTTAAAATTTTTAACCAAGTTAGTTAGTTTAGTGTAAAAATTGGATTTTAATTAGAGTTTAATTTTACGGCACCTACTTCATCTAATCGAAGTTTTTAAATTTTTGTGCCAAATGAGTTAATTTAGAGTAGAGAATGAGGAAGAGAGTTAGAATTAGAGGAAGAGAGAGTTAGAATGATTTTATATTTATGAGCCCTTTTTTTTTATAACTAAAAAAATTCATTTGGCACAAAAAAATTTATATATATATATATATATATATATAAGAGAAAATTCAATTAGATTCTACAATTGAAGTCTAATTTTGCGTCATATGTCTTAAATTATTTATTTTTAGAGAGAGTTTCATTTCTTAATTTTGGAATCAAATGTGGGACTATATCATTAATATCTATTCAAGTGAGTTATTGTGTACAAAAATCAAAGATTCTAGAATTAATGAACGTAAAAATATTTAGAAAATAGACAATTTACATTTTCTACCTAATAACTTTCTTACAAGACTTTTTAAAGAGTTAAATATATATATATATATATATAAGAATGACTATTAATAATATTTAAATTATATATGTAAGATTATTATACTATGCATCTTAATGTGTATCTTTTAAGTATATCCATGCATATGCATGAGATTACAAACTAGTTAAATAATAAAACAAAAATGAGTAGTTAATATAATATAGTTAAGCTCAAACTCATAGGCTCAAATCTTTTGCGTTAAGTAGTGTCTCTATATATTATACTAAATTATTAACTACTCAATTGGAGTCTTACTAACATATTCTCTCCCCAATTCAATTTGATGGCCTATATCCATAACAAAAAACCAAAAAGCACAAGAATAGTGAAATCCCTTTAAGATTGAGCTTTGCTATGCAAGGTAACAATTCAAAAAAGTGAAAACGATTTCTAGGTATGCAACACACAACAATGCTACTCCACTGGTAGGAAATTTATCTTTAGAACTGTAATGACAACATGACATCATACAATAATCACAATCTACCATCTTAATAGTTGTAAAATTTATTGTGAATTTTGTTGTGAGATTTTAATTTCTATCAAGGAGGAAAGACATAAGGTGTAAATATCATTGGGGATAAATTACACAATCTCTATTATTAATCCTCTGCGTAATTTGGCATTTCTAACCATCCATTCATTTTTCCTAAACCTCCACTTTGTGGAAATACTGAAAACTTTTATAAAGGTGCATAAATAGGATTTTAAAATACGACACAAAATTAGACTAAAAACCTAATGCAGAAAACATAATTTTTCAAACATGCTCAAGACCTTTATTGTAATTCTTGAGCATTTTAATATTCATTACAAGCAAAGTCATGGAATGGACCAAACACTAAAATTCTAACAGATTTTAGTTTATTTTATTTATTTTTTGGTGTGGTGATGAAATTTGTCCAAAATACGAATTTATTGTAGTATAAAAAAGTCTTCACTATTCTCCAGTAATTTTTATAGAACATGACCTACATTTTATCTGGGATTGGGACTTTATTTGATCACAGGCTAAGATTTTCTGATTTCATCATCATCTGTGATGTTGAATGAAATTTCATTGTCCTTTGTAATGGAAATTTTTTTATCAGAAATTTTTAGAGACATTTCATTGTCCAGTAATCGCCATATTTGGAGACAAGAATGCCTGAATATTCATACGAGAGAAATTCACTCACAAAAAAATCAGGTCTTTGCGCAAAACAAAGTTCATGTGTTTTCAATACCTCTCTAGCTGCTTCTGGTGATGAAATGATCAACGCCGAAAGCCAATCAATTGATGCAAATTCCCTATAAGAGGAAGTTTCCACGGCCCTGGTGGTGACTTCAGGATGGCACCTCGGGCCTTATTATATCTTTTCCAATATGCCACCACCAAAAGGAAGAAGAAACAAGTAAGAAGTGAAGTAAAAGATGGCAACTGGAACATCATGGACATTGAAGAAGCTCTTATTGTAAGCCTCAGGATTTTTATCCAAAGTTCTCCTTTCTTACATAGTTGTGAACTCTAAGATAGGTTTTTGGGAATCTTAAGTACTCGTTTTGATAGAAATATTATACAAAAGTTTGTAAGCATTTAATAATGTCATCCAAGAATCATTGGCATTTTAAAAGTGATTTCATATCATATAATGTGCAAGTGACAAACAAGAAATCGATTTCATATTACAAATAAGTCAATGCTTTGGTTGCATAATTGTGGTCGATTTATCTTGAGGGTTGATTAAGTGTGTATTTGGATATAGCTTATTTTGCTGATAATTGAAAACTTATTACAGAAAATACTGTAGCAAAATATTTTTTTATTAATGTAAATTACTATTCACGCGTTTTTATTACTTAGCTGGTCCATGAACAGTGCCATGGACTAGCCAAAAAAAAAGCAACCTACACAAATGCAAACGCAAACGCAGCCGCTACACAAATGCACCCTAACTGGTTATCTTTTCTACAAGTTGGAGTAATACAACAAACAAGGAACATTTGATAATGATTTTATATATCATGACATGTGGGGTGGGAAAGGAGTACTAATATTTTTTGCTACAAGAGGAAAAAAAAACATTTTATGTATCATGACATGTGGGGTGGGAAACGAGTACTAATATTTTTTGCTACCAAAAAAAAAAAAAAAAAAAAAACAGAAGAAGAAGAAGAAGAAGAAGAAGAAGAAGAAGTTATATCATATATCATAACATGTGGGAATCGAGTACGTATAATATAACAAAAATAGCCAAAGCTGAGCTGCTTGTCACGGTTTACAAATATCCATTATCATACTCCTAAAATGAAGACCTATATTGAAGGTTGTATTGAGGTTTATTGCCAACTGGTATAGTATATGTGGAGCAACAAATTTCGGTCCCTAGTGTGACTTTGAATCTCTGATGAAAATAAAAACGTACCGACTAGAAAAATGACAACACTGAAGAGCAATGTTTGCTTTGAACTGGAATATTTATGGCCATTACTTCGTACAATTAACATAAATTTTATAGTTGTTAAAATTGATGAGACATAGTTGTTATACCATGTTAGAGTTTCTACTAGAATTAAGAGAAGATGGATGGAAGCATTCACATGTTCCACCTAACATTCTACATCCATAGTAGAAAATCAAAAAGGCAAAAACCATAAAGCAAAAAAATAGTAAATTATCCTTGCCAATGTCTTTTGATAGATTGACAAAAAATTGTTTTGTGTAATTCAAAACCTTAAGAATAGTACTAATAAATCAATGTCTATATCATTTCCTCAACATGCGCTTTAAGATTGAGCCACCATTTTTGCTTCTTGAAAAGCACTACAGAAGTGTGCCTGATACATGCTTAAGTAACCATGAAAGAAAGAAGAGCACAATTTTGTTTGTTTATTTGTTTTTTTTTTAAACAACTTTGTTAAGTTAACGTTAATTATATAATAATTTTTTTTATAGAATTTTTCTATTTTAACTTGGTCCACTGGAAACAATTCTTAGCTCCGCCACCATAGGGAGTAAAAGATGATGGAGTGTCTACACATGTTACAAAGTCCATATTAATATATTATTGAAATTTGAATCACAGATTACCACCAATCACATTTCCACACAAGATTTTACTACAGTTCTCTCGTGGCTTCGACTTCAAGATGGCATATCCACAAGGGAAGTCTAGGAATATGCCATCTTGAAGATGGCGATAGATTTTCCTACCTCGCACACCTATCACCAATCTGTGGCTCCAACTTCAAGATTAGCACCAATATTGACTCGCTGTAGCTGGATTGAAGATATGATTCTACCTTGGGTCGCAAGTCATAGGGATTGGATTGAAGAGAGACAGAAAGCTAAAAAAAAAAAAAGGTGGACGGTGGCATTATTTCCAAAATAGTCACCACCTATTTGTTGAAAACATTTTAAAGAACGATTTCAATTATGGTGTTTGCAATTTTTTAGATGAGTTTCCAAAAATTTCAACCAAACAAGTTTTAAGTGGGACTCACCACATTTTTATCAAGGTGATCAAAATTAGAGGTTAGTTTAGAATATAATTTTTTGTGTGTGTATATATATATATATATGATTTTTTTGCAAGCCAAGTGGTCCTGTAGCAGCCCTAAATAGAAAAATGGTATAATAGAGAGGATGTAAAAGTAAAAGGATGGTAGCAACGGTACCAAGTTGAAGGCAAGGGGTTCACATAATTAAACACCCTAACCTTGAAGAATTTTTATTTTTTATTTTTAATATATGGTATTTTGAAAATATTTTGATTTGTCTATCCTCTATGGCTATGGCCATCCTAAAAGAAGGGGAAAAAAAAAATTGAGCATCTGTATAAAGGGGACAAGCTGAGTGGCGGGCTCAATGAGTTTGATCATCTGTCCTAAGGGGACAAGCTCAAAAATTGTTGGAATATTGTATCTATAACACACAAATTGACATTAATTCAAATGCAGATATATAAAGGATATCTTGTTTATTTTGTTAACATTCATTTTTGAACCATACCACCCAAACTACATATTCCAATATCGTCGAACAGACACTTAAGATTGGGTACCATTTCTGATACACTTAATTATTACATCCTACTGACTACATGCCTCAATAAGGAAAGGAACACGAGTAGTGGCAATTAAATACAAATCATTCTGTCTCCTACAGGTTGATCCAAGATTCTCAGTCATGTCAAGTTCTTCTGGTTTGATCTCATTCGGTAGTTTCCAGTCAAAGTGATACAACAATTGAGCAAGTGCAAGTTCAACAGTTGCAATACCAAATGATATGCCTGGACACATCCTCCTTCCTGCCCCAAAAGGAAGGAATTCAAATCAGTCCCTTTAAAATCAACAGAAGAACCATGGAACCTCTCTGGCTGAAAGCAATCAGCATTGACCCAATAATCTGGATCTCTTCCTAATGCCCACGCATTAACAAGGACTTTGGTTTTAGTAGGGATGTCATATCCATTAATATTACATCTTTCCCTACATTCTCTTGCAATTAAGGTTGCAGGAGGATGCAATCGTAAAGTTTCTTTGACAATTGATTTCACATAATCTAACTTTTGGATGTCTGTATCTTCAATTTTCCTCTTTCTTCTAAGACCTTGCGCACTTCAGCTTGTGCCTTCTCCATTACCTTTGGGTTTCGAAGCAACTCTGACATTGTCCATTCTAAGGTTGTTCCTCCAGTGTCACCCCCAGCAAAGTAGATGTCCTAAAAAAAACATTTTAATTAATAATGATTTATATAAATATAAATGGTAGTGGAAAAAAAAGAAACCTTAGTATTGCCAAAGTCTCTGAAGTCATACCGAAGTGACAGCTTTGATGTGTTTGGCAGTCACCTCAAATTTGAGGTCACTCGACTTCTGAAGTTTTAGGAGCACATCAACAAGATCTTCTTTGCATGAAGAGTCATTGGTAATGCTAGTGGTTTTCATATCCATCATCTTATGATCATCAATTATATCCTGAAGAATGTTGTCCTTCTTTCGATGTAATCTCTTCAAGGCAGTCTTCATCCCATTGATTGAAGCAATAAATTTAAGTGAAGGGTACAAATCTGGCACACTAAAACCTGAAGCAAGCTTATTTATCTCCTTATTCAGAGATATGAACTCATCTTGACCTTTGCACTTTTCTCCAAATGCTGCCCTTGAAATTACACTATTTGTCATGGTGAATAAATTTTTGCTGAGATTTACGGGAAGCCCATTGGACAAAGAAATACTTTCAATAAGATTCCATACTTTTCTTCTCTTATTGATCTAAAAGACTGGACTCGCTTAGCACTTAGGAGTTCCAAAACACAAATTTTTCTAATTTGTCTCCAGTAATCGCCACAGGTAGAGACAAGAATGCCTGAATAATCATATGAGAGAAATTCACTCACAAAAAAGTCAGGCCTTTGCGCAAAACAAAGTTCATGTGTTTTCAATACCTCTCTAGCTGCTTCTGGTGATGAAATGATTAAGGCTGAAACCCCACCCAATTGTAGCTGCATAACAGGTCCGTGTTGCTTTGCTAAATCTCTGAAGGAAGAATGAGGTGGTGATCCTGAGCCGATCAACTGATGCAAGTTCCCTATAAGAGGAAGCTTCCTTGGCCCTGGTGGGGACTTCAGGATTGCACCTCGGGCTTTATATCTCTTCCAATATGCCACCACCAAAAGGAAGAAGAAACAAGTGAGGAGTGAAGTAAAAGATGGCAACCGGAATATTATGAACATTATGGAAATTGTAAGTCTCAGGATTTCTATCCAAAGTTCTCCTTTCTTACGAAGTAGTGAACTCTAGATAGGTTTCTGGTGAAATTTAAGTACTCTTTTTATAGAAATATCATGCAAAAGTTTGAAAGCATCTAATAATGTCCTCCAAGAATCATTGGCATTTTAAAAGCGATTTCATATCATATAACGTCCAAGTGACAAACAAGAAATCAATTCAATATAGCATTAACGTGCAATATATCAGTTATTTATCAGTGTGAGGAATTAGTTTAAATCAGAAAATAAATAAGTCAATGCTTTCGTTGCATAATTGTGGCCAATTTATCTTGAGGGTTGACTAACTAATTATCTTTTTCTACAAGTTAGAGTAATACAACAAGCAAATAACATTTGATAATGATTTCATAGGAAAATTATTGAATACTCCGGGAACACCATAAATGTATATTCCTCTCTCTCATATGAATTGTGGGTCACACAATAAATTGAATTAGTGGAACTCATAGCTATGTGAAAGGAGGGAGTATATATTTATAATACTCTGGGAGTACTCAATAATTACCAAAAATGTATGAGAAATGAGTACTTAAATTAAGGAAAAAATAGCCAAAGCTGAACTGCTTGACAAAGTTTTTAAATATTGGAGAGTGAATTGCGGTATATTACCAAATGGTATGTGGAGCAACAAATTTCGGTCCCTCGTGTGACTCTGAATCTATTTCGAAATTAAAAAAAAAAAAAAAACATACTAACTAAGCAAATGAAAACATTGAAGAGTAACTTTAGGTTCTAAAGCCATGTTTACTTTCAACTAGAATCCTTATGACCATTCTTCTAAAAAAAAGAAAAGAAAAGAACCCTTGTGACCATTATTTCACACAATTTTTTTTTTTGGAGAGAAAAGTAATTGTTATTTTGCACAATTAACATAAATTAAATATTAAAATTGATGAGCCATGGTTGTTCTACCATCTTAAAATATCTATTGGGATTGAGAGAATATACATAAATTAGAGAATTTGAAAGTGCACATGAATACATGTCTTCCGTCTGAAGAAGTACGTTTTTACATTGACAGCAAAACTTAAGCAAGTTGCTTGTAAAAATAAGTAAAATACTTACTTCAATCAAAATGATGCTTTGACAAAGCGAACCACCGCTTTAGTTGTAATCACACATTTTTAAGAATAATATAGATATGATGCATAGTCGTCGTACGTCCCACATTACATTATGGGAAGATGCAAAGTTCTCAAGCAGTAAGCTTACACATGTAGGATAGGCTGCAGCACAATGCACATACACTATACACTTCTATTATTCACATGAAGTCCTTTCCCCTCTTTGATTAAATTCCTTTCCTTCCCATTCTGCTGGTTTAGTTATTACCACCATCACTGGATGATTCAGAGTATTCACACTGGTCTGTGCAAATTTTTTTTTTGTCTATTTTAGCACATAAAAATCTAATTTTTTTATTTTACATTCTTACTTTTTAAAACATCTCATATCAAATTATCTATTTGACAATACATTTTATTAAAATATCAATTTTTCTTAAATTTTTTAATTGTTTCACTTTCTTTGCACACAATTATCATTTACCTTCTTTCTTCATCCTCAAGATACATAAAGAAAAAATAAAAAACTAAATACAAAATGATGAATAATATCAATACAGTTACTGTAACAAACTTGTGAATTTACACAATTACACATAAACTAATATAACTCTTTTTTAGGCAAAATTGTGTAAATTCTATGTCATCTTTTTCTATTATAGAATGACTGATATGAATGCTCTTATCACATGTGATATGTGAATCTCAATATAACATGCGTCCTTGTACTATTCTTCTCTTAAACAATTTCATGCCTTTACGTTAAACCTCACTTTGTTAAGTAAATTTATAAATATGTTGCAGTTAAATATAATTTCAGGCTCTGAGCATCAAGTAAGAAATCATGATTTGTTCCTTAGAGCTATGTGTCCCTGAGTTCACCGGTATTGATATGATTGAAGATTTTCTCAAAGAATTAAGAAGATCAATCTCAGTATTCAAATGTGATTGAACCGAGATTAAGGATTGTTTGTGTAAAGAGAAAACACAGAAAAGAAAAGAGTAACAGAGAAGAGAGAAAAGAGAGAAAAGAGAGAGAAAAATATTAGAGACTGAATTATCTTCTTCAATACATAATCTGAGATTACAATCCTATATTTATAATCATAATATGACTAAGCTATGGACTAACAGAATTAGTTGTAACAGAATAGATCAGTTCCGTGAATTCAGGTAAGTAACCAACTGCTGGAACTGACTAAGATCTTCGTGCCAAATACAATTGAATTTAATCCCAGCTCTCAGACGACGTCGTTCCTCCTACTGAAGTTTAAATATCAAACCATACGAAACGGTGCGTTCTTGGTTTAGTGAAACTGTGCGTTTCAACACCAACGGTCATCCCCAATTCTGGTCTTCTTCAACCTCACGCCTTCAGTACAATTTAAACCAGGGTTTGAGAGTGAATCAACCATTTTCAATTTCTTGTATCTTTACTGAAGTAGAAACTCCATGATTGTTAACATCCCCCTTCAAACTTTTGGGGGAGGTATCCAACAGAAGTTTGCGCCGTTGAAGAATAAATGAAGGAGAAGGCAATGGTTTGGTGAAAATATCAGAGAGGTTGTCCTTCCCAGAAACAAAACGCACACACAAGTCACGGCGCAGCACCTTCTCACGAACGTAGTGGTAGTCAACTTCGATATGCTTAGTGCGAGAATGGAATACAGGGTTGGCAGAGAGAGCAATGGCAGAAGCATTGTCACACCAAATGACAGGAACATGGGAAAGAAAAATCCTCAATTCTTGGAAAAGAATTCGTAGCCAAGACATTTCTGCAGCAGTAGTGGCCAAGGCACGATATTCTGCCTCCGTAGAAGAACGAGCAACAGTGGTTTGTTTCTTGGAAGACCAAGAAATGGGAGAAGGACCAAGAAACACGAGAAGACCTGTGGTAGAACGACGGTCAAAAGGATCTCCAGCCCAGTCTGCGTCTGAGAAGGCTGTGAGAGTTAAAGGACCAGGGGAGAAGGAAATGCCATGATAAAGAGTGCCACGAAGATATCTGAGAACTCTCTTAGCAGCTTCAAGATGTATAGTTGTGGGATTGCTCATGAATTGACATAGTTGATGCACGCTAAAGGCTAGGTCTGGACGTGTGAAAGTCAAATATTGCAGAGCCCCAACCATGCTCCTATATTCAGTTGGGTCAGAAAGAGCAATACCATCATGAGGGAGCAAACGAATAGAAGGGCAGCAAGGAGTCTTGGTTGGTTTGGAATTTTCCATGTGAAAACGATGAAGAACATCTGAAGCATATTTAGACTGTGTGAGATGAAGACCAAATGAAGTTCTGGAAATCTGGACACCCAAGAAGTAATTAAGATCCCCAAGATCCTTAATGTCAAAAACAGAACTTAAAGCAGCAACAAGTGAAGAAACATGCTTGGAATTATTCCCTGTGAGGATAATATCATCTACATAAAGAAGAAGATAGATGATAGAATCCTTGGATTGAAAGATGAACAAAGAACTGTCAGCAAAGGAAGCTTGGAATCCCAGATGAACTAAGTGAAAAGTGAACCTCTCAAACCAAGCCCGTGGGGCTTGTTTGAGTCCATAAAGTGACTTGTGTAACCTGCAAACATAATCAGGGTGAGCTGGATCAACATAGCCTGGAGGTTGCTGCATGTATACTTCCTCCTTGAGGTGACCATGAAGAAAAGCATTGGACACATCCAGCTGTTTTAAAGTCCAATTGCAACTAACAGCAATGGCAAGGACAAGTCTGACAGTTGCTGGCTTGACCACTGGACTGAAGGTTTCTGAGTAATCAATACCAGCTTGTTGGTGAAATCCCTTTGCAACAAGCCTGGCCTTGTAGCGAGCAATAGTACCATTACTATGAAGTTTGATCTTAAACACCCACTTACAGCCAACCAGGTTAGCATGAGGAGGAGCAGGAACCAAAGACCAGGTTTGTTGTCTTTGTAAGGCTTGGAATTCTGCATCCATGGCTTCACACCACACTGGGTACTTGGAAGCAAGCTTGTAAGAGGGTGGTTCAGTGTGTGTGTAATCTAGTACAGCCTTATAACAAAGTTTAGGATTGGGTTTAACAATGCCACTCTTGGACCTGGTCTGCATTGGATGGTGGACAGGAGCAGTGGATGTAGGGATAGGGATAACTGAATCAGTGGAGGAAGTGGTGGAATTTGAAAGATTAGGTGGTGTAGGGTCAGATTGTGGAGTGTTTATATGAGTAGAAGGTATAGGAGCATCAGTTGCATTAGAATCAATGGTAGCAGGTGCATGAACATCAGTGGCAATAGAATCAATGGTAGCAGGTGGTGAGGAAGTGGTGTGAGAATTATATGGGCCTAATAAGGAGGGTTGATTTGATGCATGAAGATAGAGGAGATTGGATAACCAGAGAGCATGTGAAGTAGTAGAAGCTGGTGAGAAGGACTGGCTGACAGAGATTAGAGGTTTGGATGAAGGAAACCTTGCTTCATTGAACATGACATGCCTAGAGGTGTATATGTGATGAGAAGAAGGATCAAAACACAAGTATCCTTTTGAACTAGGGGAGTAACCTAAGAAAATACACTCCTTAGTTCTGTGATCCAGCTTATGACTAGAGTAAGGTCTAAGATGTGGATAGCATGCACAACCAAAAACCTTAAGTTGAGATAGGTCTGGGAAAGTAGAATACAGTCTAGACCAAGGAGAGTCAAAATTAAGGACTGAAGTAGGAAGCAGGTTGATTAAGAAAGTGGCAGTGAGAAGTGCATAGGACCAAAAGGAATTGGACATAGAGGCTTGAGACAACATTGTAATAGTGGTTTCAATGAGGTAGGCCATTTTGTTGGGGTGTATATGGATAAGAAACCTGATGGATAATACCATGTTGTGATAGAAAGGATTTAAAAGCAGTAGAGGTATATTCCCCACCACCATCAGATCTGAAAGTTTTGATTTTGGCAGAGAATTGAGTTTCAACCAAGGCTTTGAACAATAGAAATTTGGAAAAGACTTCAGACTTGTGTTTAAGAGGATATAACCAAGTAAATCTTGTAAAATGATCTACAAAAACAACATAATACCTAAAACCATTGATAGATGTGATGGGGGCAGGACCCCATACATCAGAATGTACAAGTTCAAAGGGAGAGTAAGCAACAAATTGAGATTTAGGAAAAGGTAAGTTGTGCATTTTACCATGTAAGCAATGAATACAAGTTTGAACCAAAGGTTTACACTTATTCATGACAGAACTAACATGAGGAAACACAGATTTGAGAACTTGATCATGTGGATGACCAAGTCTCATGTGCCAAAGTATCTTATTGAAACTACCAGTCCTAGACACAGTATTACAGATTTGAGAAGCATGATTACAGTGTTTGGAAGACAAATGAAGGTGTGAAGCTTTATGAGGATAGATGGGGTAAACACCATCTTTACTCTTGCCTTGGTATAGAACCTTCCCCGTGGCCAATGCCTGAATGGAGAGAATGTTTTTGTCAAAATAACACCAACAATTGTTATCTTGACAGATTTTATGGACAGAAGCAAGATTGGAAGAGATGGATGGAACTCTAAGTACATTGTGTAATTGAAGAGTAAAAGAAGATGAGGGAATGAGGGTGTTACCTATGTGAGTAATTGGTAGTGCTGGCCATTCCCTACTGTGAGATGATCCTGACCTCCATATGGCTGAGCAAGGTTGAGTTGATTGAGGTTGGCAGTCACATGATCAGTGGCTGCACTGTCAGCAAGCCAAGGCTGCTCCTGTGCAAAGTAAGCATTGGATGCTGTGGCCATGGCAGCAAGTTTGGTTGGTGGATGCTTGCCTTGATAGGCATAGTCCATCCTATGATAACAATCTATAGCAGTATGGCCAAGTTTGTGGCAGATTTGGCACATAGGCCTATCTGACCTTGGAGTAGAGGAGCTTGGACTGGACTGATTTGGGTGAAAGGAAGTGAACTGATTAGAATAAGGTGTGTAATTATTTACACCTCTTCCTCCTCTTCCACCTCTATTATTATAACTTCCTCTGCCTCTCCCTCGATTGTTCTGACTGTAATGACCACCTTGCTGATTGAAGTTACCACCTGGCCTTGGAGTAACAGTAGCTGCCATTGCAAAAACTGATTCTTTAGGATCCAATCCTTCATTTAAGGATTTTTCTTCACCACTAAGCATAGTTGACAATTCATCAAAGCTTAAAGGT
The DNA here is from genome assembly GCA_963669245.1 of Quercus cerris. Classification (NCBI taxonomy): domain Eukaryota; kingdom Viridiplantae; phylum Streptophyta; class Magnoliopsida; order Fagales; family Fagaceae; genus Quercus; species Quercus cerris. Next base: position 2,374,349 of record OY770006.1, on the reverse strand, counting down.
GTGCTTCTGGTCCTTATTGCTGACCTGAAGGCATTGTAGTCCTTTGGTAACCCCTTGAGTGCTATATGAAGCAACTCCTCATCATCCAAGATCACTCCAACTCCTAGGAGTTTATCCCTCACAACTTTAATTTTCCTCAGATATGCATCAACAGAATCTGTGTCCTTCTTCAGATTATGAAGCTCCCCCTTTAGATTCATAACATGAGACCTAGAGATTGAAGAGAACCTATTTTCTAGAACCTTCCAAACTTCCAATGCAGAAATACATCCAACAGTGAGAGACAAAATTGACGGTGAGAGAGTAGAGCTAATGAAGGTTAGTAATGCTTTCTCTTTAGATCTCCAGATTGTATATTCTGGATTCACAATTGCAGTGTAAGCTCCACTCAGATCTCTAAGAAATTTCTCTGGAGCTAATTTTGGTTCTTCAATTAGCTCATACAAAGAATAAGTTTCTAAAATCATTGTAATTTGATGTTTCCACACAATATAGTTGGTATTGTCCAACTTAACTGTCATCATATTCGACATATTCGAGAGAAGAAGAAGAGGTTGATTCATTACATTCATTGATGAATTAGCAAACGTTGAAGAGTTTGTACCTGTAGAAGAAGATGATGCAGCTGTTGAGTTTGTGGCTGCCATTGTTGAGTTTTGTACAGGAATCTGTGGCTCTGATACCATGAAGATTTTCTCAAAGAATTAAGAAGATCAATCTCAGTATTCAAATGTGATTGAACCGAGATTAAGGATTGTTTGTGTAAAGAGAAAACACAGAAAAGAAAAGAGTAACAGAGAAGAGAGAAAAGAGAGAAAAGAGAGAGAAAAATATTAGAGACTGAATTATCTTCTTCAATACATAATCTGAGATTACAATCCTATATTTATAATCATAATATGACTAAGCTATGGACTAACAGAAATAGTTGTAACAGAATAGATCAGTTCCGTGAATTCAGGTAAGTAACCAACTGCTGGAACTGACTAAGATCTTCGCGCCAAATACAGTTGAATTTAATCCCAGCTCTCAGACGACGTCGTTCCTCCTACTGAAGTTTAAATATCAAACCATACGAAACGGTGCGTTCTTGGTTTAGTGAAACTGTGCGTTTCAACACCAACGGTCATCCCCAATTCTGGTCTTCTTCAACCTCACGCCTTCAGTACAATTTAAACCAGGGTTTGAGAGTGAATCAACCATTTTCAATTTCTTGTATCTTTACTGAAGGAGAAACTCCATGATTGTTAACAATGATGTGGCTAATTCAAGACTAAAAATTTACTAATTAAGTGGAGAATAACCCTGAACCTGACTTGTAAATAGCCAGTTACCTGCATTGCAATTTTTAATGAGTTTATCGGCTTAACTTTCTCTTATCTTTTCCCCCACCCCTACATTTTTGTATATTCTAGTCATATATTTGTGTGTCTGCCGCTAGGGAATAGTTATAGTTGAACACATGCATAGCGATTTAGTTGCTGCGGGTATCACCGTCATATGCATCGTTTAGGCTCTGATAAAAGCTGACTTAATAAAAGCAACTGAAATTAATTTGGACTAACGTTTAGTTTAGTTAATTTGGTTAACCGCAATCTTGATTTCTTTCTTTTAAACCCCAGCCTTTAAAAGAATCCTCTTCATTTCAAAGGATACGGATGGTCCCTCATAATTATTCTATCTTTTTTATTGCAGGAAAAAAAACCCAACGAAAAACTAGCGCTGCACTCCTCTATCTCTCTCAGTACGTACGTGCACCCAGACAAACCTGAAAAGTGTGCAAAACCCTTAACTTCACAGTTCACACTTCACAATCACACCCCTCAAATACTAAACTCCTTATTTAAGGTAGAACTTCACATAAAACTCCTTATTTAATGTAGAACTTCAGTATATATAAAGGATCCTTATACTATCATTTGCACTTGGACAACAATTCTTGCTAGAAGGGCTGGTACCATATTCAAAAACCAAAGAAAACCAAACACAATTTCTAAATAAAAAATATCTTTATTTTTTCTAGATAAAATAACTTTTATGTTTGTAATTAGTTGTTACCAAGCCATGGTGGTTTTGAGAGATAGGGAATAGTTGGGCCCACAGCGTTTCGGCCGCTGCTGGTATCACCATCATGTGCACCGGTAAGGCTCAGATAAAAGCGGTCTTATAATATTCACAACTGGAATTTGGATAATGATTTAGATAATTTAGATGAGCTCATAGCATAATCAACCCAATAAAACTGATTCAATACCAAACAAAGAGAGTTACCACATTTCGACATAAAAACAGAAATAAAATTAAAAAAAAAAAAAAAAAAACTGCAAATTAGACCTCACATACCTCAACCTCAAGCACTAGTTCATGACACCAAAACATGCACATTTAACAAACCAACGAAAACCAAACATGATATTTAAATAATGACAACTTTTTTTTTTTTTTTTTTTGGCATGAAAGCAGATCGATTTCCTGGAAAGGTAGAAGCTCTACGGCCAATTAGAAATTATCAATCCATCGTGGTAGTGAAAGCTAGGGAATAGACCAATTGCAATTTGGCCGATGCAGGTCATCACTGGCGGTATTGCCATTTGACGGGGACAGTAGTTTGGACATGGCCACCATCACATTTACACCTACTAGAGCAAAAATGAGCATAGCAATAAGGATCAGGAGGGAAGTATACAGTAAAACTTATAAATAGTATTAAAAAGTGTAATGAAATTTATAAATAGTAGTAAAAATAAATTAAATAAATAAAAAAGCTCTCATCTTCAGCCATAACAAACATAACTTAAGTTATTCTTTATGGAGTTTAATTTATTGTTCAAATAAATAATAAGAGCTGCCATAAGGGTAAGTTTGGTTCAGTTTTTTGAAATTGGGTTTTTTGAAAAAGTGGGGTTTTTAAAAAGTGCGGCATGAAACTAGGCTTTTTGAAAAAGTTGAGTGTTTGGTAAAATCTGTTAAAAAGTGCTTTTTGAGAAGACCGAGTGTTTGGCTAGCACTTATAAAGGTGACAGTTTGAGAGGTAAATTATTAAAAAAGACAATGTATATATAAAGAGAATTTTTTGTTTTTAATTATCTCTCTTAATGCAAGTTATGGATACAATATTTTCACAAAAATTTCACAATAAAGTCTATATGACAAGTTGTTAATGGTAGGAAAAAAAATTGTCACTAGTAAGTCTAAATGAAAACTAAGAACAACTTACTATGTAAATTTTATTATGAAATTGTTATAAAAATATTCTGTTAATAGTACTATTTTTTTTTCTAAAGAAAAATAGTACTAATTTAAAAAGTTTAAATATATAATAAAATGTCACAATGTTTTCACAATACTAATTTAAAATTAATCTCTGTAAAATAAAATTTTATTAACACTTATCTTTTAAATGAGTTGTTCTAAGATTATACATGTACCCACAATTTTTTCTTTACCACATACTCTATAGCATTACAATTGTGAAAAAGAAGTTGTGTGTTCCTACTCCCTCTATTTTCTTCCACATTGCTTTACCCAAACCCAAAAACTCTTTTTCTTTTTCTTAGACTTTTTTTCTAATCCACTTGTTCACTTCTTCCTCATCCTCTTATTTTCTTTGACTTTTTTCTCATCCACTCCTTCACTTCTTCCTCATCTTCTTATTTTCCTTTTCTTTTACTTTCCTCCACACAAAGCCTCCCCACACACTAGGGGTGTGTAGCCAACCTGCCAAAACTGACCGGATTCAACCTAACCCACTGGGTTGGGTTGGGTTACAAGATTTTTTTTGATAGCGAGTCGAGTTGGGTTTGGGTCATAAAATTCCAAACCTGTCGAACCCTATTTAATCCACCCATATATTTAATATATATATATATATATATATATATATTTAAAATATATATAATTAATAAATTTTTAAAAATAATTAGCTCTTCCTATCCTATATAAAAGCCAATTAGTTCACACAAACCCTAGTAAATTACTATTGTTGTTTAGTCATTGTGTTATTTGCCTTTAAGGAGTTACATTGATACTAATTTTTGGGTTTTTTTTTAATATATTTATATTTATATTTTTTTTACTCAATTTAATAATAATAATAATAATAATAATAATAATAATAATAAATTTATCCAACCCATGTATTCAACTTGATCCAACCCGGCCCGTGTGAGTTGGGTTGGGTTGGGTTAGACTTATGTGATGGGTTGGATTAGGTTGGATTTTTTTTTTGACCCACTATGGTGGGTTGGGTAAAAAAATCCCCTTAACCCGACCTAACTCGACCCATGCACACCTCTACCACACACACATAAGTCTCTCTCTTTCTCTCACTCCCTCTCTCTACCCCATATTTTCCATTTATCAAAAACTCTACCGAATTCAAAAGGTTTTTTTGAGATTAGATATGTAGGACGTAAATTAAAAAAAAAAAAATAGAGAAGAGAAGAAGAAGAAGTAGCACAGAAGATGAGATGCCGCAGCACAACAGCATAGAGGAGCAAAAAAAACTATGGGCAATTTAGGAAAAAGAGAAACCCATAACGGTAATATTTTTGTGTTGAAAAAACGCGTTTGTGTGTTTTGCAACTATAGCTCAAAGCTGCCATGCCAAAACGTAGAAATTCTTTGAGCTAGAAAATGCACTTTTGTATAACGCATTTTTGAAAAAATTTACCAAACATGTGTTTTGAGTTTTGGGCTAGAAAACACACGTTTTGGCCCCTTAAAAGTTAAACCAAATGGGCACTAAATATCATAAAGGACCTCTGTCCTAGTCCTAGCTCTCTTTGTTACATAGCTGTATGTGTCTCCTAGTCCTAGCTCTCTGTCATAGAATTATATGTGGGTCCACACGCTTAAGACTTCTATTCTCATCAGCTTGTGCAGCTAACCTAGGAAAGGCACTGAAAGAAGGGGTGTCTCTCCTAGTCCTAGCTCTCTTGTTACATAATTGTATGTGTCTCCTAGTCCTAACTCTTTGTCATAGAACTGTGTGTGGGTCCACGCGCTTAAGACTTTTATTCTCTTCAGCTTGTGCCTCTAGCCTAGGAAACGGCGCTGAAATAAAGGGGTGGTAATAATAACCTCGGATTAGTATCTGGTGCAATTCACCTCATTTGCACCTGTTCTCATACCTAATTTTCATTCCTAACTCGTAAGTTATTTTCAAACGTTCAAATCACGAATTGGATGATTGGCCTATATCCTCTCCGCACCGCATATTATAATATATATATATATATTACTGTTACTATTGGCAAAAGGCGATGACATACATAGCAGAGAGTGACTTTACATTGTAATACAAGAAAAATTATATCTTGCAGCCGATATATATGTGCTGAATTTCTCAATAGAGGCAGGCCCCATGTACTGTGAGACTCGCCTGTGTGTGAGAGACCCGATGTACTACCCTGTAATACAAGAGCTAGTATATGGTGTACCCGGCATATATGCTGGGTCACTCACACACTGGCAGGTCCCACAGTACATTTCGCTTGGCCAGGTAATGTGATTGGACATATGTTTAAGGATTGAGATCCTGCACAATACCTAATGTATTGCACAGGTGCAATAATTTCAACCTCAACCATTACTTTAATCTAACGGATATAAATATGACACATCATATATATAACCACATCATTAATCCGCGTGACACCAATTTCGCCCATTTCTTTACTCTTTTCTCTATGGGTCCGACTTGGATACTGACACGTGTCTGCATCGCAACATGGCCAGTGTGCACTGGCCACTGGACACAAGCTCAACCCTTTCTCTACACCCTTCAGCTTCCTCAAATTTCAAAAAACTCTCTCCCTCTCTCTCTTCCATCAAATCTTTCCCTAGGACTTCGTGGACTCCATGGTTCAATCTCCATGGCTATAGCTAGCAACCACTGCGATCCACTCCACCAATTCCGGTGGTGGTTCCGATAAATTTCCTATGTTTCTCAAATTGGTACTTTAGGAATTTTTTTTAAATGGTTGGGGGATCTTGTTGTTTGGATTTTTATTATCTGGAGAGTATTTGTTTTGATCTTATCTTAATTTTTTTGAATTGGTTTTGTTTGATTTTGCCGAAAAAATCCACCTTTGATACTATCAGTTATGATCCATAATTTGCTGAAAAATAGCCATTCATTTTTACTGATCTAGTGTTTTGGTTTCATTCCTGTAGCTTGAAGGAGAGACCCACTCTTGGGTAAGACATGTTCTCTGTTTTTATGTGTTGTACTATCTTTTTTTTTTTCTTTGTATTTTTTGGAATGTGCTTTGATTATGCATTTGAAACACAGATCAATCTAACTAATGAAATACTGTAATTTTTGCGTTTCTACTTTTGTAAATGTTGACAAAAAAAAGTAAGGAGAATGCGAAATGTTAAGACATGTTCTCTGTTTTTATGTGTTGTATAATCTAATTTGTTCTTTGTAATTTTGGAATATGCTTTGATTATGCATTTGATACTTAAGATAGAAAGGGGCTGAATTATGAACTTTAATTCTAATTGGGCATTTTTATGTTAATACAAATACGGTACTAACTATAAAATAAAGCAGAAATTGGATTTAGATTTAGGCACAATTGAGCTTATGAACAAGAGTTTGTTTTATGCATTTTTTTCCCTCCTTTATTGTGGCCAAAGGTTATATGGATTAATAACTATATATCTATTGATTTCTTGTTAATAGGATAAAATATTAGCCCTTGCTGCCCAAAAGTTCAATATTTCTTGCCAGAAAATGTTTTGAAGCATTCCATGATTTATATTGTTTTTGTGAGTTAAAAGATATAAAACTTGTATTGATATGTTAAAAAAAAAAAAAAAACTGGTCTGAATCCTGTAAGACACTCAGACGAAACAGAGAAACACAACTTAGGAAAGAGCATAGCTAAGACACATTACATGAAAGTGCTGCATAAAGAAAAGCTTGACATAAAAAATGCTAAGAATATGAAGTGTTAGTACTCTGCTAGGAAAATAGTAGCTCTATCAAAGATGGCCTTCAGTTGTAAATGAACTTTTTCAAAGTAGAACTTGTGACAAGCATTCCATTATGTATTGAAACCATATCTTGTTGTCAATAGGCTAATTTTCAGTATCATTGAAACATTGAATGTATTTTCTAATTTTGACTTTTAAGGTAGTTTCATTGTTCATTCACAAAAACTTTTACAAGGATTTAGAGTACAAACCAAGAAGAATGTAATAAAATTTAGTTATTATTATTATTATTTTATATTGGTTTAACTACTAAAATGTAATTGATTGTATGCCTTTATATTTCTAATTTCTTGTAATGTTTCAAATTGAACAATTTTGATGTTGCCTATACAGTAATGAATTGATGCAAGAGTTTGATTCAATAATGAACAAAACTTTATTGAAATGTATGCTTTGATTAGAAGGCTATTTGAACAAGAGCCCTAATTAAATACACAGTCATGGGCAATGATTTATTTCCCTCAATAAGAACCTAAAACCTGCATTCACAAATTCTGTAAGGATGCAAGTTGAAGCCAAAGTGTAATGAATAAGATAATACCCAGCAAAATACTTCCATTAAAAAAAAAAAAAAATTAAATCATACAAGTGGCTGCTAAAGGTAAATGTTGAAGTTTATGTATCCAAAAGAAAAATATATTTCTACAATACTTCTTCATAATGGTAGAACTTATGTGTGAACATGTGTCCTTCACTAACCTAAAACAATCTAAACTTAGCACTAATCCCTCCAAAAGATGCCTTTTCTCGCTCTTGGTGATCAAACAAAGAATATCATTCCTTTAATCATGTCATTCAACCTAACAAAAGAAAGAACAAAGCGTGATTTCAATGATAGACATAAATCAAAATTTCCAATTAACAGCAGGCACAAGTTAAGCCATAAGATCACTATCACTACTAAATATGTAATTTTGTTGAGGGTTTAGCTTTAGGAACTTCCATCTTAAGAACCCAACTAAGGGGCCAATATTAAAGTGCACACCTTGTTTTACACAACTCAATACATGACAGCTGAGTTGGGTTGGTTTTCACTTTTCACACATGTGATGAGTTGAGTATTTCTCAACCCTACAAGGTTGAGTCAAATTCAAAAAATAATCGAACTCAACCCATGCACAATCCTATTTATATATATAGCAATTTTTAGCCAAATGCCTGCTACATTTATATTAGGTATTGCCGTATTGGTATTTGGATTTCTTTTCTGTTATTGTCATTGTCAGCATCTTTATGTTTTGATTTTTATTTGTGAGCTAGCATTATTTTTAAATTTTCCACTCAAATTTGTTTGTTAATCATTCCTTTTTGTGTCTATATTTAAAAATGATGTGGAAATACATTAATTGGTTGTTGCAACTTTAGTACTAACTGCTAAGTGCTAACCATACAAAATTCAAAAGTGTACATATGGAAAGTAATTAATGCATTACTAAATATTAATTATTATAAACATGACAAAAAATTTAAAGCTATTGATAAGGGAAAAAGTTGGGGTCTTTAAAAAAAAAAAAAAATCTGAGATAAATACTCTAACCTATTCCAAATATATATATATATATATATGTATGTATGTATGTATGTATGTATGCTTCTTTTGATGGTGGATTTGTATTCTTTTGAATTTTGCGATTGGCTTCAATGTCTAACTACAATTTTTTGTCATGAAAAAAAAAAAAAAAGCTCTGTTCTCTTTGGAAATTTGGCTATAAACTTACTTATAGAATGAAATACATATTTTTAAAATCTAACTGGTGAATTTCATGTTCTTTATGTTCTTAATTCACTGTCAAATTTCATGTCGATCATATGTAATTTACTATTCGATTTAAACTTATTTTTTATATATAATTTTAGACTGCAAAAACTTGAAAATTTAAAATTTTAATTGATAACATAACTATTGATTTTTGATCTTTTGGAAAGCATGAAGAATATAAGAAAAAAAAATTGTAATCCAATGATAAATTTGCTAAAATTTACATCCAATAAAAAAATATTGAATGGAGTTGTAGCTTTAGGCTACAATCAAATTTGTTACCGAACTTTGTTCTTTCTCTTTTACTATTTAATGTATTTAATTTTTTATGATAATTTTGACAAAAACAATCAATGATCACAAGTGAGAATTAAATTTTAACATAATTATGTTGGTAAATAAATTCATTCATTTCATTCCACATTTAAACTAATGACTTCATGGTGCTCAAATATTTTTAGTAAAATTTGCTAAATCTTCTCACTTTTTTTTTTTTGGTTCTTCAATTTATAAAGGGATCCTTTTGTAGATCAGAGCATTTTAAAATTCTCTCTTTCTCTCTATGAGTGTATGTAACGTATGTTTTTCTCTCTGTGATTGATTCGGCTAAGACATGGGATATTGAGATTGGGGGAATTCTATATCATATCTATCTAATTAAATCTTTAATTTTTTTTTTTTTTAGGAATTTCTTTTAATTGATATAATAAGAAGTTATTGGGACATTTTCCGGATATATTTTTTATTTTTTTATTTTTGATGATGCATCAAACTGTTTTAAGTTTAATTAGATTTCTGCTTTAGTTGAAAAATTCCTGAATTATTAGTATGGGAGTCAAAAACTCTTACTATGGAAGAACAGACCAAAAGTTTTTGATTAACACAACTAATTTCAAAGAAAAGATAAGACATCCACAATGGAAAGGTTGGATAGATAATTTAAAGGATAGTATAGCATGCATTACTAGGATTCCTTTCCCTTCTCTAGAAATCACAAAACCATACTCTCTGCAATCTCTTATGGATGACTACTCTAACTCACATTTCAAACCACTCAACTTTGTAGCCTAATTGGATAAGAAGGTTGTATGAGTTGGATTTGAACTCTCTTAGTCAACATCTTGCTGAAAACATTTTCTTTTGATTCATGATTATACCTGCAGAAACTTTATTTATTCTTTGCTAACACATGTTAGTTTGTTTAGTTTTAACTAATCCTGCTATATGTATATATACACATTGCAATTCATATCTTGCAGAGAATACTTTCATTTTCATCATTATGTATGCTGTCGTTAATATTAGTTACATTTGCTAACCTTGTTGTGGACTAACCATTATTTTTCCACATATACATATCTTATTTGGAGTGCTTTGTCTTGTACACAGATTGGTTCCAGGGGAATCCCATGAAGAGAGTCAAGTCCAACTCCTTTACCCTCTATAGAAGCCTTAGCCCAAAAGTACAAAAAGGCACCTACAAAGATTAGTACCATTGACTCGCTGTAATTGGATTGGAGACATGAATCAACCTTGGGTCACAAGTCTCATAGATATTGGACGAGAGAGAGAGAGAGAGAGTGGCCTAAAAAAATTTGCTGGACGGTGGCATTATTTCCAAAATTGTCACCACCTATTTGTTGAAAACAACTGAAAACATTTTTAAAGTGTGTTTTCAATTATGGTGTTTGCATTTTTTTTAGATGAGCTATCAAAAATTTCAACCAAACAAGTATTAAGTGGGACTCACCACTTGTTATTTAACTCAGGAAACTAATTTTTAAAATGGGCAACTAAACTAACAAGCTCTTAGTGCGGTGCATGTGTACTAGGATTGTCCCGAACACTTTCGGTGGTCTGTCAATTTTTCTCTCAAATTTTCTACGGGTCTCTCTCAAATCTCAAGTCTCAACTGAGTCTTTACCACCTACTATAGAGAGTCTATAATGATTCCCAACACTTTCGATGGCTGGGTCAATGAGTCAATCCCACAGTTGCCAATTATATTGTCATTATCTCAAATTCACTTTGATCCCTTCTCTCTCAAATTCGTCGCTTTTGATTGCTGGGCCTAGCTTTGTTAGGTCTTGTTTTTTCCTTCATCAGCAATGCTGAACTTATGAGTTTCTACCTTGTTCTGGTTTGGTATATTACGCCATGTATATTACAATTTTACTATATTGAGATATTTGTGCTATAACTTAGAAGTTTGAAGAACCCCATTTTCTCTATTTTTTTCATCCGATCAGTTTGTTGAACTATCTTAATGTTAAATTACAATAGATTATAATTTATTTATATATATGAGAAAAGTTAACAATATTCTAAGAACATTGATTTAGAAAATATTTGAAGAAATTTTTATGGAAAAAAAAAAAACTATTTTTTAATTGTTTTTTTATAAATATTTTTATGAAAGTCATATCAAAACTTTTCTAAAATGATTTATTAATAAATGTATTAACGGTGCCCATTTATAGAGAAAGTTAAATACTAAAATGTCTAATTTTTAAGAGGGAATGCTAAGAATATAAATCTGAACCAAACGTCTACCAAAAGACATCTTCTAAAGTCATTCGGCCAATGAAATTAAACAAGAAACCCATAACTCCTATTACATAACACTTATCTGACCCAGAGTACTTGTTGGCTTAAAACACTTGCCAAACAAACCCCACCCCCCCCCCCCCCCCCCCCCCCAACAACACGAGAAAAAAAAAAAAAAAAAACCGTTCAATCCAAACGTTGACTCAACATCAAAAGCTTTTCTCACTATTTTTTGCAGGTAAAAAGGTACAAAGGTGAAAATATAAAACGACAGTATTTTTTTTAGAAGTTGACTATTGTAAGTTGTCTTTTAGTAGTATGTTATCTTTGTTTGTCATACTCATACACTAAAATTCTAATTATTCTGAACGGAATGAGAGTCCAAATCTTCTATTGTTAAGGTTTTGCTCTTTTGCAAGAAGAATTTACTCAGGAAAGTAAGTTTTTGGATTTACTACAAGAAAAGTTACCAAAACAAGTTGAAAGGTCATATTAAGCCAAATTGTTTTTCTTCTCTCTTGATTTTATTTACTAATGTAATGTCTTTTTCATTTTCTATTGTTTGATAAGACCTAATGTTGGCCTTCTTCGAGTACTCTCCATGCATTCCATGCATTATGCAATTTAGATTTTTTTTTTTTTTTTTGGATGGAAATAAAGATAATAGAGTAGAGAACAAAAATAAAGCCAAAAAAAAAAAAAAAAAAAAACCCCTCATCTATATGAACATAAAAGTAAAACTGATTCTAAAACTACTAAACTTCTTTTCCAAAAGAAAAAAGAAATTAAAGTCACTTTTTTTTTTTTTTTTTTTTTTTTTTTTTTTTCTGAAAGTGAATATGAAATTTAAGTTTATAAGTTTGATTGAGATGATCTTATGAATTACAAGAAAATTAAATAATCGGAAAATTAAAGCAATGATAATGTTTCCTTCTTTGGATTACATAATTATTCAAAGTAAATTATAAATGCAAAAGGTTAATAAAAAAATTAAAAATATATCTCATTTTTTAAAACTTTATAGTAAGATATGTAATGAAATTAAAAAAACAAAAGTAGAGAGGGAAAGAGATGGAAGATCCTAATATGTGGCGGAGATGGAACCAGAAAAATTGTAAGGAACGAAAAAAAAAATTTGGGGCAAATTAAGTTTATAGTGTTTTACTTTGCCCATACATCATCCTTTTTTTTTTTTTTTTTTTTTTTTTTTTTTTCTTTTTATCGATATTTGATTTACTTATTTGCAAAATTTGCAGTGGCACTTTCTAAAATATTTACTAAAAGAAAATAATAACAGTGAACCTTTAACATTCAATGTGATTTTCTTTTCAGTTAGATATGCATGATAGAAATAGTTCCTGCCAACATAAAGATGAGAGATATACTTTGGTATATGGTGGGCAGTCATATCGATAATTACAAGTTAGTGCATACACATGTATGGTAGAAAATTGACTTATATGGGTAAGGTGTAATTAATGTATATTGTCAATTTACAGTTCCTTCTCAAAAAAAAAAAAAAAAAAAAAAAAATGAAAGATGTCATTATCAGAGGCGATACAAATTAACCCAAATACCGACAATACAGGGGAGTAATTGCAGGTATTCTAAACTCATTACTATTACATTTTTTTGCTTCATAATTTAGTATATTACTTCCAATTGTCTACACCATTGAATATCAAAAGAGAATACTATCTCATGCTCATATTGTTGCTTTCACTGCATGTTAATGACAAATATCCAACACCAACAAAAATATATAGGAGAATCTCAGCATCGAAGAAGAAAAATCTCTGAAAAGGGACAAGAAATAACTAAGATTCTTATGATATCATGTTTCGACTAAGATGAATTATGGAGCTATCTTAGAATTGTATCATATCACGATTATGCTATTAGATTATGATAGTAATAGGCCTTAAAAATAAGTTAAAATTGAAATATCATACTATAGCTAATAGATTTTTTTTTTTTATAAATAATTTTAATTTTTAAGATACTATACCTAATAATTAGAGGGTTTTACATATTTTAACATAAATAACAAGTAAAAGTGTCCTAATTAAAAATAAATACATAAAACTAAGCTCGCACAGTGTGTGGGTCATGCGTTAGTTTATATAATTATATATTAATTTCTTAAAATTTAAGGAATTAGTTAAATTTTATTTTTTATAATAAAAAAACATAGAAGGGAGAGGAAAATTTTAAAAAGCCAAGGGGCTATGGCTCCCGTTAGCCTGCCTTCCTACCCTTCTGTTGCTTTGAGGAAACCAAGACATCTAAATTTTATATAATGGAGCACTACAAACCTCTAAGTTAGACAAGTTAACAATCTGTAATTTGAGAAACGGTGACGATCCTTACTCATTGTCTATATTAGAACTTATACATGAAATTTCAATGAGATAAAGATAAACTTCAACTTTTTAAAATTTATCAACAAAACAAATCATAACTCATTCTGGTCCAAACTAGTCTAACTCATCATAATCCAAATTTTTTTTTTTTGAATCAACACAACAGACTCGTATATGACATTTATTTCCTCTAGAGTCTAGAAAACACCCTTATCCTCAAGGATCATTTTATATCTTCTTCCACCACGAAATACTTCTCCTTGGTTTCTTAAATGTCATATTTTTGGATTAATCTGCACTGCTCCTCCTTCCCACGTATCTTCAAGTGTATGCACTACTTTCGAGGCGGTGTAGAGCTCTAAATTAGACTAAAAACAATTTGTAATTTAAGAAATTCGTAACAATCTTTACTCATTGTCTATATAGCCCTTAATTACCTAATCCATCGATCCACATGTTCGAACCTCATTTTATATTTTTCATTCAAACGCCAAAATAGCATGAGTATTGTTTTTGTGTGTATTTTTCCAGCCACCAAAAGGACACAAGTTCCAAACTTCTCTTATTTCTCCATCTCTTATAGTATTCACATCAGTCTCATCAAGTTTTTAGCTAAACTAATGAAAAAAACTTCATTTTTTTTTTTCTAATTTAGCTATTTATATATGTTTTTTTTTTTTTTATAGATATACATCAGCTTCAATACTCTATTACTATTCTAATTAAATAAAATTTTTTATTCATTCACATTTACAATCCGAAATATATTATAAAATAAATAAATAAATAAAATTCACAACCCACCTCACTAACCACACACCCAAAAAAAAAAAAAAAAAAAAAACGGTTACTCGTTTAAACTTGCAAAGTCTGACAATGGCCAACTTGGTGCAGCATTTGGTGTGTTCAACAACGCAAATGCAAGGGCCAACTTTTCACAGTGATATACAATAGAAGAATGTGTCTTTTCTTCATCCCCATCGGTTACCTCTAAAGTTTCTTGTGAATTCTGATTTCCCATGACTTCTACATCCAGCCATCAAGAGCGACCATATAAACTCATTGGGCTCAAAATAATTTTTCTTGATAAAATCAAAAGCTTCATTCAACGACTGACCCAACCTCACAAACATATCAATTAGGCATGTAAAGTGGTCCATTACAGACTTAATCTTATATTCCTTTTGCATCATCTCAATGTAATTGAGTGCTTTCTTGGCCATTCCAGCATGGCTACAAGCAGATAGAACGCCCACAAAAGTAATCTGGTTTGGTCTAATACTAGCCAGTCTCATATCCTCAAAGAGCTCCAAACAATAAGAGATGGGCTAAGAACAAAGACAAAGAAAACTCCAATCACATATGGTAGTTGTTACAAGAATTTGGATGCACCAAAAAATTAATGGTGAACATGCTCCTCTACAACAAAATCTAAAAGGTTTAGAAACACCTTAACAACAAAATTTTCGCATTGAAAAAAAGTTTGCATGACTAGTTTTCTACATTGCAATAATATTGACCAATTACTCTTCTCTTGACGTTGAATGATTTCTTGGCGAAGTTGGCTAATGCATTGTTGCTACTCTGGATCCAAGTTTGTGGTACCCATCATGTTTATTTCCAATTCTTTCGTCATTTGCTCTAATTGAAGCCTCTCTCTCTTATCATGAATCAATTCTTCTAGAAATTTTGTAGCTAAACTTTGTCCATAAATAATTACAAAACCCATACTACCACTCTACAACCCACCTCCACTATATTGGAACCCACTACCACCACAACCCACCACTATCGCAAACCCACCACCACCCAAAATCAACCAACCACCACTCAAAATAATGAACCATCATAACCACAACCCAAAATCAACCCAACCATCACTGGCCACTGTAACTACAACCACCAAAATCAGACCATGACCAACAAAATCAACCCACAAAAATCAGCCCATTGCGACCCATCAAAATCAACCCATAATAATTATAAAAAAAAAAAAAAAAAAAAAAAAAAAAAAAAAAAAAAAAAAACCTACTAACACAACCACAACAAAATCCACTGTTGCTCAAAACACCAAACCACCATAATTAATCAACAACCCACCACATTCACTTCTCAAAATCCATCCCAAAACCAAACAAACCCTAAAAAACCATATACGCCCACAACTTGCTGATCAAGAGAGAGAAAAGAGATTAGGGCAATGTGGAGAGGTGGTGGAGTAACGAGACTCTAGAGAGAGTAAGAGAGGCTAAGAGTAAGAGAAAGAGCTGAAGAGAGACTGAGAGTAAGAGAAGCGGACGATATAGAGAGCAAGAGAGATGTATGAGAGGAGAGAGAAATGTAGAAAAAAAAAAAGAGGAAATATTTTTAGCATTTATGCTATACCATGCTATTAGTAGAAGAGTACTGTAGATTTGATGTAGGTGGGTTTGTTTTTTTTTTTTTTTTTTGGTGCTAAATACTAAAAATTTAGTATTTAGCACATCTAATGGTAGTACTCTAACTAGATTCATATAGTATCAAATTCATATTTATAGTTTATTGATAATATGAATAATTTATTTGTAATAACATTCATAGATTTGTAAAAGGGTAAGAAATTTAAGTCATAATTTTACCATACATGAGAAAAGAATAAGCTAATCAAAAAACTCGTAAACAGGCTTAAAAAAACTCGTAAATAGGCTTAAGCTTGTTTGACAACAAATTAAATCAAGCTTGAACATATAATCTTATTTGGTAAAGAACTTAAACCTGTCTCACATTTGAAATAATATTAAATGAATAAACCTAAACTTTTAATATTTTATTAGGCTAAACTCGTTTACGGCCTTTAACGGTACATGTGCCCAAGCACACCATGGACCTCCCACGTGTTGCCACGTGCTTGACAAAGCCCTCCACATGCACACCACACTCTTAGCACAACGTGTCAACTCACAATCATGTTACATCAAGTCAATAGTTATATCATCCACCGCGTCACAAAGACCCAAGAGGGTGCATCCTAGGCGCTTTTCTATTTTTCTTCATGTATGTCACTTTGCCCTTGATCAGCATGGACCTCTGTACATAGAAAGCGTAGTCAGTTCCCACTGTGCCCCAATAATAAGTTTAGAAGCAAAGTGGAAACCAAAATTACGCTTTCTATGTTCACGGGTAAAACAGAGATTTCATATATAATGGTTTCCACTCAAGACTGGGGTCTCTCATCTCTCTTCAAGACTGGACTCTGTACTCATGTAGGGTTTTGAAATTGTGCACATCTGTGGGTCCAACGTGCAGTAGGAGACTAGGAAGTCTTTCTGTCTCTCTCTCTGTCTCTCTCCTGTACACATACACTGATACACATTATATATATGGACATAGTCATAACTCATATCCCCCTTTCAAAAAATATCAGAAAATATAGCTTAGGCTTCTTCTCTCAGATTCAGTAAGAATGGGACGTTCCATGCCCATGCCATTTTTATACTTTCCTTCTCCTTTTGACGGGTACAATAGCTATATAGCCTAAAGTTATTCCCCTTGTTTTTAGGTCCCTTGTTTTGATATGTATCTTCTTTTTTTTTTTTTTTTTTTTTTTTTTTTTTTTTTTTTTTCTTACAGCGAAGAAAAGTTACTAATGCACCTTGAAATTGCTGCGCAAATAGTTTACCTCTTGATCCTGATTGTTGCGCTTAGTTTTGGACTACGCAAGTGTAAACGTGATTCCAGACCCAATAGTACTGGTGGTGGGCAAGGCCAAACGCCTGTCAGTCTCAGCTTTACCAGCGATGACGGCGATACCAGCAGCAAGCAAATCGCTATGGGTCCAACTTCCCTAGTTGTCAATTCCACAACGGCTTTCTAAGAACTATTACGTTCATGCTGATGAATGGACTATTTTAGTAAAAGTGGTCATTATTTAGATATCCATGTTTGGTTTTTGCGTACCACCTTATTTAAAAAGTAAAAATTACTCATATTTTGGCCCAACACACCTCGCACATATTACATTTCAACAAAATTTTAACTGCAAATCGTGGTGGGCCTAGATGTAAGGTGCTACAGAAATTAGCTAGGGGTGTTGTAAAATTGTTGTGACCTTTATCCACTAGGGTATCGGGTTTTAAAGCTAATATACTGCCTTTTCTCATTTTCTGTATTATATATGTTGAAATGTGGTAACTAGCTCTGTGTATACTATGTCTAATTAAATAATTTTTATTGGGTACATGTTTTATTTGATTATGCCCTATGAGTTGATATAAATTGGCCAAGTCATTATATCTAAATTCCAATAGTGAATAGTTTATC
The DNA here is from genome assembly GCA_963669245.1 of Quercus cerris. NCBI lineage: Eukaryota > Viridiplantae > Streptophyta > Magnoliopsida > Fagales > Fagaceae > Quercus > Quercus cerris. Next base: position 2,356,376 of record OY770006.1, on the reverse strand, counting down.
AACAAACAAAAAAATCCAATTGTGAATATTAAGACAGTTTTTGTCGAAGCCTAACTGTAATACCGTGCACATGAAGAAAATAACTTTTTTTTTTTTTTTTTACAATATTAACTTAATAAATTTTACTATTAAATTTTATACACAAATTTTAAACACACAACTCTTTGTTCTTATAATTTTTTTAAAAAAAATTAAACTATCCTTAATAGCTTTTGAGGATAAATTTTGAATAGTTTTAATTTGTATTTTGAGGATAAAAGCATGATACATTAAACATAAAATAAGTTTTTCTGTTTACATATGATTTTATATTTAAAATGACCTTTTGATTTAATTTATAATATATATTTAACACATAAAATAATTTTTTAATTTTATTATGATTCTTGATTGAATTGTGCATCACAAAGACATAAAACTATTAATAGAAAAAGGTTGGGCAGCTACACAACTTGTTAAAAATGTTCACTGTCACGTCATTTCTTATAACTACTGAGAAAAAAAAAATATAAGAAAGATTGGATTTATTTAAACAACAATATTATGTGCAAACAAAATGAAATTTACAACTGTTAAAGTAGCAGATTTTGATTTGTGCAATATCACTTTAACATAGGACAATCATTGACATCACTTTTATCATACAACAATCACAATCTATCACCTTAACAGTTGTAAAATTTATTGCGAATTTTGTTGTGAGATTTTAATTTCTATCAAGGAGAAAAGGCATAAGGTGTAAATATCCTTGGGGATAAATTACACAATCTCTATTATTAATCTTCTATGTAATTTGGCATTTCTAACCATCCATTCATTTTTCCTGAGCCTCTGCTTTGTGGAAATACTGAAAACTTTTATAAAGGTGCATAAATAGGGTTTTAAAATACGACACAAAATTAGACTAAAAACCTAATCCGCGCCAGAAAACATAATTTTTCAAACTTGCTCAAGACCTTTATTTTAATTCTTGAGCGTTTTAATATTCATTACAAGCAAAGTCATGGAATGGTCCAACACTAAAATTCTAACAGATTTTATTTATTTTTTGGTGTGATGATGAAATTTGTCCAAAATACGAATTTTTGTAGCCTAGTAATGTTTATAGAACATGGCCTACATTTTATCTGGGATTGGGACTTCATTTGATCACAGGCTAAGATTTTTTGATTTCATCATCATCTGTGGTGTTGAATGAAATTTCATTGTCCTTTGTAATGGAAAATTTTTTATCAAAAATTTATGATAATGTGAGGGGCAAAAGAGAAGAGAGAATGCACTAGAGTTTATGTGGTTCAAACTTATGAACGATTATTCAATATTTTTGAGTACAACAATGTGGTACTTCCTCTTCTTACATAAATGATGTGTCTCACTAATTAAATTCAAGAACTTATCATTCATGTTTTGCAAATATAGTGAATAATTTTCTTGACCATGTATTTTTTCTGATAAACAGCTACATCCCATCTCATATCAATAAGTTTGAACCCCCTTTATTAATTTATTATTATTTATATAAAAAAAAACTCATTAGATAAGCTTGACTTTGAAAACAAAAGGTTAATTAGATGTATGTTTTTTATTTTTGGACGAAGCCAAGCTATATAAGTTTAAACAATGAAAAAAGAATATATATATATATATATATATATTCGATTAGATCACACTCCCTCGCCAACCCCCAAGTCCTTGTAGCTCCTCTCTACCTGAAGTAACTGTAAGAGCATACATATAGTTTTGTATTCCCCCCCCCCCCCCACTACAAAAAACGCGGGCTATAGCCGCGTTTTTTTTAGCCGCGTTTACAAAAAACGCGGCTATAGCTAACATATAGCCGTGTTTCTAAGAAACGCGGCTAAAGCCTCAACCTATAGCTGCGTTTCTCAAAAACGCGGCTATAGCCAACCTATGGCTGCGTTTTTTAAACGCGGCTATAGGCCCAGCCGAATAATTTTTATAGCCGCGTTTAAAACGCAGCTAAAGGTGACCTATAGCCGCGTTTTTTAAAAAACGCGGCTATAGGTCCAGCAGTATACCCTAAAGCCGCGTTTTTCAAACGCGGCTTAGTAAGCCTTTAGTGACGTTACCTATAGCCGCGTTTTTGAAAAACGCAGCTATAGGTCAACCTTTTGTGACGTTACCTATAGCCGCGTTTTCACAAAACGCGGCTATAGGTCCAGCCTTATAAAAACGTCACTGACCTACAGCCGCGTTTTTGAAAACGCGGCTATAGTTTATCCTTTTGTGACGTTACCTATAGCCGCGTTTTCAAAAAACGCGGCTATAGGTATCAAATAAAATAAAAAAAAACTTCCCACGTGCCCCCCCTTTCCCACCTACATCCCTCACCTACCCCCACTTCCTTCAGCTTATTTCTCCTTCTTTCTTTTTTTTTTTTCTCTCATTCTTCACTTGCTCACTGACTCCTCCGTAAGTTCTTCTTCCTTTCCTTTTTTTTTTTTTTTTTTTTTTTTTTTGCTTCCTTCCTCATCTGGGTAACTCTTCTTTTTTTCTTTTTCTTTTTTTTTTTCCTTTTTCTTTCTTCCTTCATCAAATCTGGATAACTCTTTTTTTTTTTTTTCTTTTTTCTTCACTGGGTAACTTTTTTTTTTTCCTTTGTTTCGTTGGAGCTGATGCTTTTTTTTTTCTTTCATTTTTTTTTCATCTGAAGCACACTGATTTGTTAGTAGATCCTTTTTTTTTTTTTTTGTTGGTTATTTTATGCTTAGCTAGTAAGAAAATGGAGGAGATGCTATTGTGAATTTGTGCTCTTGTGTTGCTGATATTGTGATTATGTTTAAGTGGGTTTGTATTCTTAAATTTTGGAGCACATTATGTTTGATTTTAAATTTTTTGGGTTTGTTTGTATGGTGAATATGTTGTGTTTGATTTTAAATTTTTTCTATTTGTTTGTATTGTGAATATGTTGTGTTGATTTTGAATTTTTTGGGTTTGTTTGTATTATGAGTATGTTGTGTTTGTTTTTTAATTTTTTGGTTTGTATTTTATTTTGAATTTTTTTATTTGAATTTTGAATTTTGAATTTTCTGGGGAAAAAAAATCCAGAATTTTTTTTTTTTTTTTTTTTTTTTTTTGTTTTTAGAAAAACCTATAGCCGCGTTTTAAACGCAGCTTAAAGTAGGCTATAGCCGCGTTTTTCAAAAACGCAGCTATAGGCCTATCGTGTTAAAAACGCAGCTTCAGGTCTGACCTATGGCTGCGTTTTTAAGAAACGCAGCTATAGGTGTTACCTATGGCCGCGTTTTTGAAAAATGCAGCCATAGTTCTGTTGCTGCGGTACTTAAGCCGCGTTTAAAAACGCGGCTATGAAAAACGCGGCTATAGGCTATAGCCGCGTTTTTTTGGGCTATAGCTGCGTTTTTTAAACGCGGCTATAGACCCTTTTTTTTGTAGTGCCCTAAACTCTCTCTTCAAAAAGTCACTTTTTTTTTTTCTTTTCATTTTAGAAGTTCTCTTTCACAAAATAGGCTACATCTCACTCATCATTTTACAATAAATCTTATTAAAATATTCTAAAATATTTTTTCTAAAGCTTTTCTTTCCTCCACACTCCCCCAAACGGTATCACACAATTTTTATAGCCTTCCTTCAACTGTACAAGATACATACATTTTTCAATAATAATAATAATAATAATAATAAGAAACTCAAAAGCCCCAATCAAATACAACTAGCCTACACATATCAATTTGCAAATTTTCACTGCTATGACCATAATCTTTAGTTTTGATTATTGCATAGGTGACCCTTTGCCATATATTGACCTAACAGTAGTCTTATATATACTTGAGATCAATATGAAATATAAAAAATTCATTAATACTGTGGGGTCAGTTTTTGTAGCCCAAGCCCAAAATGTTTGGATTATGAGCCCAACAAACCCAGAACAATGAATTTGTAGAGAGTGGATGAAAGAACTGGGCTAGTTGTGAATTAAACGGTAGTTAACGATGGTATTTTAGAATGAATTAACATAAAATCATGCTTGAAAAGTTAAACACGTGAATGTCCGAAGAGGCGTTTTATTTACTGGAAAGTCATTACAACTCTTAGTGCTACAGTAAAGATATTTTTCTGCCTTCTTTCTCTCTTTTTCCTTTTCTACTAGAGGTCTCTTCTCTTTATATAGCCCTTTCTCCCATCATCTTTATCATCTACTTGTACTTCATCTAGGCGTCCACTTGAGTGTATGTCTCATCAGGCACCTTTTTCAGCTCTCTGTGAGTGGTGGTAGCTGAAATTATACTGTTCAGGGGTCTTCTCCACATAAATGCAGCCAGAAAAGTTGCTGCAGTACATTAAATACGGTGGTAGCAGCTTTTCCTTGAGATATTTCTTCATTCTTATCATTCCTAGACATGCCCAGAGCTTATCCCTATCATTGGGGTTGCTAGGAAGGTTATTTAGACCTTCCACACGCTTGTTTGACCAAGACTATTCGTATCCAAGGAGTGAGACCTCTTCGGACCACTGGCGACCTCTTCGGATTGTACTCTCCCTCTATTTCCGGGTTTCTTTCTTCCAGATGGACTCTACCACAACCAGTTTTCTCTCTTCGGACACATAGTAATCTTCAAACAGGGCCCCAGGCCCAATGCGTAAGTTTAGGCTTTTACCCCCCCCCCCACAATAGTCCATCAAAATCTTAATTTTTCCCTCGCATCCGAAGAGAAAAAATAGGATTTTGACTTGCCACGAAGCAAAAAGCTTGAGAATACACAAATATCTGAACTTGCACGTGTGTAGGCATAGATACAAGTACTTCATCATTGCCACAGTTGTTTCCGTATTCTCAAAGCGCTGTATTAATTACTCCAGACGGCGTTTTGTCCTTTGTATCCAACGGTGGGTTGTTGATCTAATGGGTGTGGTTCTTCCCCGGGATTTGGGCGAGATAACTTCTGCCCCTTCGCTTGACTCCGTATAAAGTCTCAGAAGAAGTTATTTCTTCCTCACTTTGCAAATTCTCATACCACCCAGCAAGAACAAGCACACGACTCCATCAAGCCCTTCCAATCACCAATCCTAGTCTTTCCCAGAGTCTTTAAGAATCCTTCTGTGAGTTCGAAGATCATTTTCTAGTTTAGTTCCTGTAAGTTCTCATCATTTCAATCCTTTAGTTTTCTCTTCGGCTAGCTTTCTCGGCCTTCAAACAATCACTCCCTAGTTGCTATGTTTAGTACTCCCTTCTTTCTGTTTAATTGTGATGGGTAAATTCCAGTATTTGGTGGATAGTCCTACCCAGTTGGAGGAATTTAGGGCCACATATCGCATACCCTCAAATGTGGGTGTGAGGCATTGCCCTTCAGAAAAAATACTAACAGATCAAAAAACGGGCGAAGTTGTAATCCCCATCATTGCTTTTCTAGAAGGGGGGATAACTATCCCCATGGGCTCCATCACCAGTAATTACCTCCGAAACCATAGGCTTAGTCCCGAACAGTGTGCGCCTAATGTCTTTAGGATCTTAGGAGTAGTTGACGATCTTAACCGCCACCTAGGCCTGGGACTCACCTGGCTCGACGTGGTACACATATACGAGTGTCATAGCCAGCAAGGGGCGGGATATTATCTTAAATCCCGCTCCGACGTTGTTAGACTCCTCTTCTGTCTCCCCAAGTCTAACAAAGAGATGAAAGATGACTATGTGATCGTCTTAGGCGCATGGCATGACAGTTTTCATTGCCCGGCCAAGCCAGGAGAGTCAGGTGGGACATGCTAGATTTAGGTTCACTAACAGTAGGTTTAGGATCTCCGCCTTTTAACAACTCTTTCTTCTCTTTATATTATTATTTTCATGTTTCTGACTAAGTTCTGCTGTGATGTTTAATAGATAAAGACCATGTTTCTCCTCGACTTAGCCTTACAAACACTGCCACGCTTAACTATCTACTAAGATCAGTGATCTTTGTAAGCGAGGACGGGCAGCTCTGTTTGGTTCGACTTATTCTTGGGTACACGGCGGAGTCGAAGGATTTTCAGCCGATCGGCAATGCGATAACATAAGGAGATTATCGTCTCAACCACATAGACGTGGTCGGAAAGGCTTTCTGGCACCGTACGATCTTGCACCTATGCCACATCCCAATCCACAAGCTGTACCCCTGCTCCTCCAGCCAATTTAGCAGGTTCCCTTTAGACTAGAAGTAGGAGGTGAAAGAGTTGCTTCTTCAACCCCTTCCCTTGACGAGCAAATTGACAAGTTCAAATTTGAAGGAGAGGCTTTAGGAGGGGTTCGAGTGATACAAGTTTCTGACGCCGAGGAGGAGGTTGACAGGTAGTCTAGCGTTCATCCTCCCGTTTTGACAACTACTCTTCACAAAGACTCTTCGGACGAAGAAGATATGTCAAACTTAAAGGATCTTATGAAGAACAGAGGTAGGAGGGCAGAGCCGAAAGGGACCGGCACTTCCCAACCAGTGGTGAGTCTACCTCCACCACCATCTCAGGTTCCTGATCCTGGCCTAAAGCCCATACAGGATCTGAAGAAGAAAAGACCCCTCCTTGACACTGAAGAGAGGGAGGTGTTGCCTCCCAAAGGGACCAAACAACAGAAGGTGGTGAAAGACCACCGGAACAAGAGGGCCTCGTCTACTGAGAGCCGAGAGGACCCTCATATCGCTGATGTGTGCTGAGCACCCCGCACATGGTCCCCCAAACTAGAGCTGAATGGTGCTCCTATTCCTTGGGATACCTTCCTCAGGAACTATGACAGGGGAAAAGCAGGAGTCGTCGCTGAAGCCTTAGAGCAGCCAGTGCTCCTTCCCAAGGACATGAAGTCATATAGGCGCTTTAGTCAGTATGAACTCTTTATGTCCATGAAACGAGACTTGGCCATAATAAGTGAGTTAAACCAGCTCTTTGGTTTTAGGTTATTTATTAATTTTTCTGTTTGTTTTACGCGGACTTTTTTCATTTTGCTATGCAGATTACTCAGCAGGTCTTCGTGGCTGAAGAATTGAAAAAAAGTCATTTATTGAAGCCCAAGCAGAGGCCCAATCTCGGTTCGAGGTCGAAAAGTCTTTGGGTAATTTAAAGGAAGACTACTTTAAATTTTCTGAGCAGTTTAAAGAGGCGATTAATCAGTGAAAAAGTCTCGACGCGGGCCTGAAGATTGTTGAGAAGCAAGCCGAAGAGCAACGCAAGCTGCTGAATATGGCAGAAATTAATCTGGCCACTGAGAGAGCACTTTGGAACAACTTCGAGCTGAGCTTCAGAAGGCCAAGGAGATTGCCAAACTAGCTTAGAAAGATGCTCAGTTGGCCAATGAGGCAGTCAAGGCTGAAAGAAAGGCGGCGTATCAGTTGGGGAAGGAGGAGACAGAGATAGGCCTCACTGAGCAGTTCGCCTCGGTCGGCAGGGATTACTGCGACATCACCTGGGCCAAGGCATTGGATGCTACCGGGGTTCCTGCAGATTCCCCCTTGAGGCTTCCTGGGAGCATATACTATGATCCAGACATTTATCAACTTCCAGAAGCTTAGGTGCAGCCCCCAACTAGCCCTACCCCTCCTGTTCCAGCTGAAGTAGCCAAAGAGTCTGAGGGTGCTCAAGAGAAACTCAAAGAACAAGCCCCAAATGTTGCTGCTGCCCAGCCCAATCAGACAGTCAATCCCTCTGCTACCCATCCTGCTCAGAAGAAGACTTAGTATGACTAGGAGTTTTTGTTTTATACTTTCATGCAGTTCAATTTTTTCTTTTTTAAGGACTTATAAATTGTTTTATCTTGATCAATGGAATCCCCTTTTCTTTTACTTTCACTATGCTTGTTGTTTATATTATAAGTCTCGCCATTATTATGAATAGTTTATTCCTTATGACCATAGTAGTGTAGGTAAACTTAGCCGTGATATCATGCTGATAAGGCCAATGACTTCAACGGATATCGAAGAGAGTGGATTGTACAAGAATTGTTAATAAGTAATGAAAATGATAAGTGAGACGAAAGTTTCAGAGACTTTCTTGAATGTGTGCAGAGAGTCTTTCTAGCTGAGGAGTTTAGTTATAAGTTAGAGTTAAAAGCACCCAAGAATTTTAGGCCCGATAAATTTAAACATTAATAATGACAATATGGAGGTGCTACTTAGCCCAAACGATTTGGTCTGAGGACTTCAGTTATGATTGAATATAAATTTAAACATTTGAGAGAATTGTAAATGAGTGCTAACTAACCCAAATCATTTGGTCCGAGGACTACAGGTATGATTGGATTCAAGTTTAAACACTTAGAGAATTGTAAATGAGTGCTAACTAACCCAAATCATCTGGTCCGAGGACTACAGACATGATTGGATTTAAGTTTAAACACTTAGAAAATCGTAAATGAATACTAACTAACCCAAATCATCTGGTCCGAGGACTATAGGCATGATTGGATTTAAGTTTAAACATTTAGAGAATTGTAAATGAGTGCTAACTAACCCAAATCATCTGGCCCGAGGACTACATGTATGATTGGATTTAAGTTTAAACACTTAGAGAATCGTAAATGAGTGCTAACTGTTAGGTTCTAAGGTCTTAGGATTTTATGTATTTAGAACTCTAATTTGTAATGTTGGCAAACCATGATCAAAACATTGTATGGTGTCTTCTTTAGACTTGCTCAAAGTTGGTTTAATATTGTAAAGTTGGAATCGAGTGGCTGCAGAAATACTTGGGACTCTCGGCCTGGCTCGATCGATCGAAGAATAGACTCGATCGATCGAAAATCGCACAGGTTGAATTTTCTGCAGAATTTCCAACTCAGCCCTACTTCATTAAACGTTTAGGGTTTTATGTTTTTACCCTAGGTATATAAATAAAACCCTAGCCACGTTTTTGGAGGTTGTCCAGATTGTATTGTTGCTCATACATTGCTGTTTTGTGTGAATCTCGTGTGAGATCTTTGAGGAGCTTTCCTTTACACAAAACTTAGGGTTTTCATGGTGGAGATTATTTCAACATCTTGAAGATCATTACTGTTGCAACCATTGGAACTTAAAAGAAAAGCAAGCGGGGAGCTTGTAGCTGATTGAGGAATTCAAGAAAGAAGTAGTCCGTGGATTCGGAGCCTGCACGTGGTCGTGTCAGGAAGTTCTACTGGTGGGTAGCATTAGGAAGTCGAGCGGGGAGCTTGTAGTCCTTTTGTACGAACTTCAATTCTTTCATAGTGAATTCAGGTTAGCCTTGAGGATCGGTGGGTCAAATCCTCCCCAGGTTTTTACCGTGTGGTTTCCTGGGTGATCATATCTTGTGTTATTTATTTTCCGCTGCATTATTATTCTTGATATGATTGTTTGATTGTTTTAACCTAGAATTGCTTAATTTGACTAAGTAACAACTTGGCTAATTAATCTAGGCTACGCAATCTGTGTGTTTAAGGGGTCTAAAATCGTTCAAGTGGTATCAGAGCTTGGTAGCTCTCTGTGTTTGAGATTTTTAATCTCTGAGCTGATCCTTGACCCCTGTTGTCATGGAGCATGGACACTCTCTGTTCGTTCCTCCTCATTTTGATGGGAACAACTATGCCTATTGGAAAGTAAGGATGAAAGCATTCCTGAAATCCATTGATGAAAGGGTTTGGAATTCCGTTGAATACGGATGGGAGAAGCCCGCTACTCCTGTGAGTGAGTGGCAAACTTCTGAAAAAGAAGCAGCAAGCTTCAATAGCAAAGCTATGAATGCTATCTTTAATGCTGTTTCTATGGAGGAATTTAAGAGAATCTCTAATGTTGAGGTTGCTCATACTGCTTGGAAAATCCTCCAAACTGTGCATGAAGGCACAAAGGCAGTTAAGATAAACAAACTGCAGCAATTAACTTCTAGGTTTGAAAACATTAGGATGTCTGATGATGAATCCTTTGATGAATTTTATGCCAAACTGAATGATATTGTTAATTCTGCTTTTAATTTGGGTGAAATCTATGATCAACCTAAGATTGTTAGGAAGATTCTTAGATCTTTAACTGAAGACTTTAGACCCAAAGTGACTGCCATAACTGAAAGCAAGGATGTGGACTCCATCCCTGTTGATGAGCTTGTAGGATCTCTTCAATCCTATGAGTCTGACCTACCTAAAGTAAACAAATCCAAATCAATGGCTCTTAAGTCAGTTGATGATGTTGATGGTGGTGGATTTGATGATGAGCTCTCTGCTACAGAGATTGCCTATCTTGCCAAAAATTTTAAGAACTTTCTTAGGAATACAAATAGAAAGGCAAGAGGTACTTACACTGCTGAACCTAGAAATTTTAGGAAGAATGATCCCACTAAGGTTAACAATTTTGAAAAACCTAGAGAAAATTCTGGTCAATCTTCTAATAACTCTCTGGGTCCTCAGTGTTTTGGCTGTCAAGGGTATGGTCATGTGAAGTCTGAATGTCCTACATTCTTAAGGACTAAGGGTAAAGCTATGGCTGTAACCCTTAGTGATAATGAGGTTTCTGATGATGAGTCCGGTGGAGACGAGGATGGAAACTTCATTGCTTTCACGGCTACTGCTATAGTCAATGAAGGCATATCTGCTGAAGAGAACCCGTCTGATGGGGAACTCTCTGAAGATGCAGATCTTCAAGAGGCCTATAACAAACTTTGCAAAATTGCTGCAAAGGATGCTATGAAAGTTGAACTTGGCCTAAAGAAAATTGATTCTCTTGAGCTTGAAAAGAGAAATTTGCTTGTTAAACTGTTTGATGCAAATGAACTTTTGAACAATGTTAAATCTGAGAATATGCTTTTGCTTGATAAAGTTAGAACTTTGGAACATGATTTATCTGTTGCTAGATCTGCTAGTTCTAAACTTGATCACATGCTGAATGTTCAAAAGTATCCTTCTGATAAAACTGGGTTAGGATATGTTGATAGCATCTTTGATACTGGACCACATTCCACTACTTTTGTTCCTTCTTCTTCTTCTGGACCTTCTGTGAGTGAGGTTGTGTGTGATACTGTCAAACCACCTGTGAGTGAGGTAGTAAAACCTGTAGAAGTTTCACCACCTAAGAAGACTAGGGTAGACCTAAGAGAATCTAAACCTAAGGAGCCTATCAAATCTAAGGACAAGATGCATGGTAAACCTGCGTGGGTTTGTCATTATTGTGGTAAGTCTGGACATATTCGTCCTAACTGTTACAAGCTTCAAGCTGATAAGAGGGCAAATAAACCAAAAGTGCCTGTGCCTCAAGCACAAGATCCTATGGCATTAATTGGTGAATTGGTAAAGGTGTTAAACCTTTATTCCAATCATGGAGTTGGGAATCACTCAAATGTGAATAAGAACTCCAATGCTCATGGTGCATCTAAAAAGTTTTGGATGCAAAAGACTCGAAATACTTGAGTCTTTCTGACATGGTCCTTGTGTTTCATTGCTCTATTCTTTTGTGACCATTGTTCTTTGTTTTTTTTGTGTTTTCTTTGTTCTAGGACTTGCATTGCATTACATTCATGCATTTCATTCTAGGATTTATTTGTTTTCCTTTAAATAAAAAAAATAAAAATAAAAAAAATAAAAAGAAGGAAGCAAAATTTATGTTGAACATATTGTTCTTGATTTTTGAAAAACAAGGTTGGTCAATTTATTTACACATAACATGTCTTATGTACCTTGTTTAGCTTGGATGAGCTTACTTTATTGCACTTTACTAGTTTGAGCTTTGTAGTGCATGTTGTGTGGGAAAGATGTTTATGGTGTTTATCACTTTGTCTTAATCTTGAAGTCACATGTTATTTGACTGTCGGACTTGATCCTTTTGAGAAAGGCATAAATAACCATCTCACCACTGTTCACTAGCCAATCATGAACACCTTAGTGCATATCATAAGATTCTGTGCTCGAGAAAGTGTAGCACATGCACAAAAAGAACATAAGGTGTAGCCTCAAAATAAATTAAAACTGGTGTGTACTATTAGGCTTGATGCCAATTCACTTAATTCAAACCGGTGTGTACTATTAGGCTGAATGTCATCTCATGCAAATAAGAGGCAAAAATACAAGAAACTTACATGATTGCAAGCTTTTGTTCTAGGAGATGTGGGAGTTATAGGATGTAACTCTTTAGGTGATAGTCTCTTTTGAATTCTATGTGATGAATTTTGTAGACTTTGTGATTGATTGCTATTCACATATCACCTCACATGTATCTCAAGTTTTTGCTAGTATCACACACGACACAAGTTACTCTTTGTTAAACACTGTACATGCTAGTGTGTGTTTTTGGTCTGACCAACCAAGTTTGAAAATATCTTGAGATTTATGCACAACATATTTGTTTCTTGAGAAAATATAATGGGAGGTTGATTGCAATTTGTTTAAGAATATTGGGTTCAAAATTTTGGGTTTTTGAAAAAGCATTCCATCTCATACTCATGCATTTTGTTTCTTCAATTTAATGCTTTGAGGAGTTATTTTCAAAATTCGGCTTGTGTCTTTCAAAAACTGTGATTTTTTCCAAAATTTAGTGAGCCTCTGCCCATTTCGATCGATCCAACCTATTTTTCGATCAATCGAAAAAGTGCTCTCATTTGTCTTAAAATGACTGTGCTTTTCGATCGATCGAAAGTAATTTTCGATCAATCGAAAAAGTGCTCTCATTTGTCTTAAAATGACTGTGCTTTTCGATCGATCGAATGTAATTTTCGATCGATCGAATATCGTGGAAAAACTTTTTAAAAAGATCAAATCTGACTTTTTCAACCACTTTTCAAAACTTTTTCAAACTTTTCCTTCTCTCTCCGCGTTGGCAAGGCTCCACCTTTGAGATTTTGTCGTTTTCCTCCGTTGTTTTTGCCAAATCTCTCCTTCCTCAAGCCGGTAAGACTCTTTTGCCCTTCCTTTTGATTTTATTTTCATTATTTCATGCATTAATCCATGCATTTAAGGGTAATTTTCGGACTTGATTCTTTTTGGATTTTCTGTTGATTCAAACCTTATTTTATGAAATTGATTATTGGGTTTTTGTGGGGACACATTATATTAATGATCCTTGGTGGTTAATTTGATCAATTTTGTGTTTTGTGAAAAATTGAAAATTCTAGGATTTGTTCTTGATCCGAATTGGGGATTTTGTTGAATTGGATTGAATTTGATGAAATTGGCTTGTTGTGTTGGTGTAATTAAGCATTATAATCTATGTGCTGTGTTTTGTAATGCTTAATTCATCAATTTGTTACAAAATTTTCAAGTGGTTTTTCAAATTTTGGGATTTTTGATAGAAATTCCTTGTTCAAGCCAATTTTGTCCAATTACTCTCAATTAAACTTAATTTGTCACTGCATTTAGATCATGCATCACAACATGTTATTGTTCATGCATCATATAGATTTTTGTTCTATATTATTTATTGTGCTAATTTGCAGTCTGCCTTTGGTTTTGTTTTTCTCTTGTTTCTTTGTGTTTTTCTCTTTGTGTCTCTGTCCTTTCCTTAGCACTATGCCTAGGAAAACTAGAGCTCGTAGGAGTGTTCCCTCACCTTCTCCTTCACCCCCTCCATCCTTTGATAGTGAGAGGTTTCCGAGTGAGGCAAACCAAGAGACTTTTGAGAAACTGACCGTTAAGAGAAAGATTTGGGCTGAGCGTTCTGTGCTATTAGATGAGCTTGATCCTGCCATTAGGGCAAATTTTGAGCGTCGGGGTTGGTTACCCTTGGTGGATATTTCTGATCCTCCTCCACCTTCTGCCTTGATTAGAGAGTTCTATTCGAACATCTCTATCCGCGTCTATGATTCCAACACTCTTGTTAGGAGTTGGATACGAGGCGTAGAGTACACCATTACTCCTCGGGTAGTGGCTGATGCTCTAGGGGTACCTTTGGTCCAGCATCCTGTCTATCCTTATGATGAGTCTCCCGAAATTAGCGATGTTTTGTCATACGTCACTGGTATTACTGTCCAGTGGGGTTCTGATCCTCGGATCACTTCTGCTGAGCTTTCTGGGTTGCACTATCTGTTCTTCCGGATAGCTTGTCATTCGATCTGGCCTATTTCCCATGTTCACACCATTCCTCTTGAGAGGTGTGTTTTTCTCTACGCTCTTGTTACTGATGCTCCTATTAGTTTTCCCCATCTCTTTCTTCGTTCTTTGAATGAAGTTTATAGGAGTTCATCTACTGCTCATGCTCTTGTTCATCCTATTTTCATTCATAGGATTCTTCTCTTTCTTGGTCTTGATGACTTTCCTTCCTCTGAGCCCGTCCATGTGATAGGACCTATAGGTGCGTCTTTTCTTAGACAGAGGGCCGCTCATCTTCGAGCTGGTTCTAAACACCCTAGATCTGAGCCCTCTGGTAGTGCACCTCCTCCTCCTTCTTCTTCTGCAAGTATGGCTGGTGAGGATATCCCTATTCCTGTTGGTGATGATGATGCTGCTGCTAATGTTCCTCCACCTCCTTCGGCCGACTTTGATGTTCGTCGTACTTTGGAGACTGTCATGACTGTTCAGCAGGCTCATGGTCAGATTTTGGTGGACTTGCTGGATGAGATGCGTGCTCTCCGAGCTGATCTTGCGCGTCTTCATTCACCCTCACCACCTCTTTTTGATGGCGACTTGTGATTGCCCTTTGGCATTCCGTCACAAAAAGGAGGAGTGGAGTTTTGACTTGTAGTAGTTTTTTGTAGTTAGGGGGAGATTTTTTTGTTTTAGAGGAGCTTGTGGAGTTTTAGATTGTATCTATGTGCTTCACTTTGTATATCATTTTTTGGGGATATTCATGTTAGGGGGAGTAACATTGATTGATATACATGATATTTTTTATTGATTCTTGTTGCTTTATGATTCACTGCGTATTGATTTATATTTATGACTTGTTCATTTTTATATGTCTTTATTTTTTTGTGTGGATCTTACAAGAATGTTATACCTGTTATTTTACTCTTTACTGTCACACATGCGTTTATGCGTTTGTTGAGTATTTCAGGATTATACAGGTTGATTCAACTAAGCTGCTGTCTACACTTGCAACTATGGATAGTAGTTAGGCTGAATTGAATTTTATGAGCATTATCTTTGTAAAGGGCTTTTTATTTGTAAAACTTTGAGCTGTTAATTAGGGTTTTGTCACGGATTGCCAAAGGGGGAGTTTGTTAGGTTCTAAGGTCTTAGGATTTTATGTATTTAGAACTCTAATTTGTAATGTTGGCAAACCATGATCAAAACATTGTATGGTGTCTTCTTTAGACTTGCTCAAAGTTGGTTTAATATTGTAAAGTTGGAATCGAGTGGCTGCAGAAGTACTTGGGACTCTCGGCCTGGCTCGATCGATCGAAGAATAGACTCGATCGATCGAAAATCGCACAGGTTGAATTTTCTGCAGAATATCCAACTCAGCCCTACTTCATTAAACGTTTAGGGTTTTATGTTTTTACCCTAGGTATATAAATAAAACCCTAGCCACGTTTTTGGAGGTTGTCCAGATTGTATTGTTGCTCATACATTGCTGTTTTGTGTGAATCTCGTGTGAGATCTTTGAGGAGCTTTCCTTTACATAAAACTTAGGGTTTTCATGGTGGAGATTATTTCAACATCTTGAAGATCGTTACTGTTGCAACCATTGGAACTTAAAAGAAAAGCAAGCGGGGAGCTTGTAACTGATTGAGGAATTCAAGAAAGAAGTAGTCCGTGGATTCGGAGCCTGCACGTGGTCGTGTCAGGAAGTTCTACTGGTGGGTAGTATTAGGAAGTCGAGCGGGGAGCTTGTAGTCCTTTTGTACGAACTTCAATTCTTTCATAGTGAATTCAGGTTAGCCTTGAGGATCGGTGGGTCAAATCCTCCCCAGGTTTTTACCGTGTGGTTTCCTGGGTGATCATATCTTGTGTTATTTATTTTCCGCTGCATTATTATTCTTGATATGATTGTTTGATTGTTTTAACCTAGAATTGCTTAATTTGACTAAGTAACAAATTGGCTAATTAATCTAGGCTACGCAATCTGTGTGTTTAAGGGGTCTAAAACCGTTCACTAACTAACCCAAATCATCAGGTCCGAGGACTACAGACATGATTGGATTTAAGTTTAAACACTTAGAGAATTGTAAATGAGTGCTAACTAACCCAAATCATCTGATTCGAGGACTACAGGCATAATTGCATTTAAGTTTAAACATTTAGAGAATCGTAAATGAGTGCTAACTAACCAAAATCATCTGGTCCGAGGACTATAGGTATGATTGGATTTAAGTTTAAATATTTAGAGAATTTTAAATAAGTGCTAACTAACCCAAATCATCTAGCCCGAGGACTACAGGCATGATTGGATTTAAGTTTAAACACTTAGAGAATCGTAAATGAGTGTTAACTAACCTAAATCATCTGGTCCGAGAACTACAGGCATGATTGGATTTAAATTTAAACACTTAGAGAATCGTAAATGAGTGCTAACTAACCAAAATCATCTGGTCTGAGGACTACATGTATGATTGGATTTAAGTTTAAACACTTAGAGAATCGTAAATGAGTGTTAACTAACCCAAATCATCTGGTCCGAGGACTACAGACATGATTGGATTTAAGTTTAAACACTTAGAGAATTGTAAATGAGTGCTAACTAACCCAAATCATCTAGTTCGAGGACTACAGACATGATTGGATTTAAGTTTAAACACTTAGAGAATCTACTTCATATGACAAGTTGGCATGCTGATTAAAGGGAAGATTCGATTAATAATAGTACCTTTTGAGGTTATTTACATTCCAAGGGCGTGGTATCACAGGACTATCTAGGTCTTCAAGGAAATACGCCCCAATGCCAGCCCCTGAAGTAATACGATATGACCCTTCCCAATTAGGCCCTAACTTTCCCCAAGCTGGGTTCTTTGCAGTGCCGACAACTTTCCTCAACACCAAACCACCAGGTTCCAGAGGTCTTGGCCTTGTGTTGGCGTCATAGCCCTACTTGAGTTTTTGTTGGTAATGTGCCAGCCGAATCATTGCACTTTCCCTTTTTTCCTCAACTAAGTCCAAACTCTTCTCTAGCTGCTCATTGTTGCCAGTCAGACTGAATGAACTAGTTCTCAATGTCGAGAACCCAGTCTCCAAAGGTATTACAGTTTCAGCCCCATAGGTCATTGAAAAGGGTGTCATCCCAGTAGATTTACGAGGCGTAGTTCTATAGGCCCAAAGTACATGTGGCAATTCTTCCACCCATTTGCCCTTCGCATCGCCTAGTCTCTTCTTCAGGCCATTTACAATGACCTTGTTAACAGCTCCTGCTTGGCCATTACTCTATGGATAAGCTGGGGTAGAGTATCTGTTTATGATTCCTAGTTTAATACAATAATTCCTGAATGCTTTGCTATCGAACTGCAGGTCATTGTCCGAGATGAGAGTATGAGGAACCCCAAATCGAGTAATGATATTCTTCCATATGAACTTTTGCACATCTACATCTCGAATATTGGCAAGAGGTTCAATTTTGATGCATTTGGTAAAGTAGTCTGTGCCGACTAGCAGGTATTTCTTGTTTCCTGCAACCTTAGGGAATGGCCCCACGATATCTAAGCCCCATTGGGCGAAAGGCCACGGGCTGGATAGTGGATTGAGAGTTCCCCCTGGTTGATGAATGTTTGGGGCAAATCGCTGACATTGATCGCACTTTTTAACGTATTCGTGGGCTTCTTTTTGCATGTTCGGCCACCAATAGCCTTGAGTGATGGCTGGATGAGATAGGGACCTGCCTCCGGTGTGGCTCCCATATATTCCTTCATGTAATTCTTCTAGTATCGGTTCAGCTGCTTTGAGATGTATGCACAACAGGAACAGCCCTGAATAAGAGCGTTTATATAGTTTCTGGTCCTCGGACAGCCAGAATCTGGTCACCTTCCTCCGGATTTTGTCAGCTTCCCCCTTTTCCTTAGGAAAAATATCCTCCTTCAAGAATTTGATTATAGGATCCATCCAGCAGAGTCCGGCCCTGACTTGGTGGACTTGGACTGCCTCTCTTCTTGCCTCCGTCGGCCCATGCAAGTCTTCGACGAGGATAACTCTTGGCAAATTTTGCGCTGAGGAGGTAGCAAGTGTAGCCAAAGAATCAACATGTGCATTGCCATTTCTGGGAATGTGCAGCAAACTGAAAGATTCGAAGTCCGATTGCAGACACCTAACTCGGCTCAAGTATGACTGCATTCTTTCATCTTTCGCTTCAAACTCACCTTGTACTTGACCCACGACCAACTTTGAGTCCGAGAAAAACTCCACTACCTTTCCTCCCATTCTTCGGACCATAGCCATTCCCATCAATAGGGCTTCATACTCCGCCTCATTGTTTGTTGCCGAGAAATCCAGCCTTAACGACTTTTCAATGATGATTCTTTCAGGGGATACCAGCACTAGTCCCACTCCAGAACCTTTCTGGTTCGCCACGCCATCCACATACACTTACTAACGAGAAGAGCCTTGTTGAGAAATCACGCAAACCGATTTTTCATCCATGTCCGATGTTGGCGTTACTTTCTCTAATCGGGGCTCCGTGAATTCGGCTACTAAATCAGCAAGCACCTGGCCCTTGACTGATGTGCGAGGCATGTATTTGATATCGAGAGCCCCTAAGATCATACCCCATTTAGCAATCCTTCCAGTGTAGTCAGCACTTCAAAGTACGGCCTTGAGTGGTAGCTGAGTGAGAACAATGACTGTATGGGCTTGGAAATAATGAGGTAACTTTCGTGTACCGAGCACCACGGCTAGAATAGCCTTTTCCAGTGGTAAGTAACGGATCTTGGCTTTATGCAGTGACTTGCTTACATAATAAACTGGTCTTTGCACACCACAATTTGCTCGGATCAACACCAAGTTTACAGCATGGGGAGCTACAGCAATATATACAAACAAGATTTCATCTGGCTCAGGACTGGACATGATTGGTGGTCGAGCTAGATAATTTTTTAGCTGTTGGAAAGCCACAGCACACTCTTCAGTCCACTCGAATCTCTTCCATTTGTTAATCAAAGAAAAGAAGGGCCGACACCTGTCTGCTAATCGAGAGATAAATTGATTTAGGGCGGCAGTCATTCCAGTTAGTTTCTGAACTTCCTTAGGATTCCGCGGAGCTTATAACTCATTGATGGCCTTTATCTGGTCAAGGTTGACCTCAATTCCTCTGTGAGTCACCATGTATCCTAGAAACTTGCTTAACCCCACACCGAACGAACATTTGGAAGTGTTTAGGCGCAGCTTGTATTTTCTGAGAACTTCAAAGGTACTTTCCAGGTCCTTCACGTGCTCAGCCACAACCTTACTTTTCACCACCATGTCATCTATATAAATCTCGATATTTTTGCCCAACTGTGGCTCGAACATCCTCATCATCATCCTTTGGTAGGTAGATCCCGCATTTTTCAAGCCGAATGGCATCACCTTATAGTGGTAGTTACCAATAGGAGTGACGAAAGCAGTCTTCTCCTGGTCATCCAGGGCTAATGGTATCTGGTGATAACCTTAAAAAGCATCCAAGAAGCTTATCCGAGGGTGGCCGACAGTGGCATCCACTAGTTGATCAATTTTTGGTATAGGGAATGGATCTTTAGGGTAGGCCTTATTTAAATCAGTGAAGTCCACGCATACTCACAATTTTCTGCTATTGTTCTTCACCACCATAGTATTTGCCAGCCACTTCGGATAAAAAACCTCTTTAATAGCTCCAGCTTGTTTGAGCTTTGCTACTTCTTCTCTTACCGCCTTAGCATACTCCTTGGATGGGCGCCGAGGAGGTTGCCTCTTGGGGGTGATCATGGGGTTTACTTTCAAATGATGACAAATGAATTCTGGATCCACCACTGGGGCTTCGTAAGCGTTCCAGGCGAATATGTCAAGGTTCCTCTTAAGAAATTCTACTAACTCCTCTTTCTCCCATAGAGGTAGCTGAGATCCAACTTGAAAGAATTTCTTTGGATTGTTTCCAATGATGACTTTTGTCAAATATTCGCACCTAGCGCCCTTGTTCGGATCTTCGGCGGGCAGTAACCGATGCTTTAACTGCTATAAACCTTTTTCGGCTTTGGCCGATGACTCGGCTTCGGGCTTATGCTGAATAGCAGCCATTAAACATTGTCTGGCCACGGATTGATCTCCCCGGATTTCACAAACCTGGCCTTCGGATGGATATTTGACTTTTTGATGCAAGGTAGAAGAAACAGCCCCCAGCGTATGAAGTCAAGGCCTGGCTACAATTGCCGTGTAAGGGGAAAACACGTCTACAACTATGAAATCCACCTCTACCACCTCTGAGCCAGTCTACACGGGTAATCGTATTTGGCTTTTCGGGGTGACGACTCTTCCTTCAAAACTAACCAGCGGAGAACTATATTGTGTTAGGTCACCAAGTTTTAGGTTCAGTCCCTTGTAGAGATCAGGGTACATTATTTCTACAGCACTACCCTGGTCAACTATTACCCTCTTCACATCACATTCTCCAATTCTGAGGGTGATGACCAACACATCATCATGAGGTTGGATAGTTCCCATCTTGTCAACGTCTGAGAACCCTAAAATTGGTTGATCATCAGGTTTGGATCTCTTCGGACATTGGCTAGAGTCCCTTATAGGTAACCGAGCTACTATCATGACCTTGGATGGCCAGGATCCTGTTCTTCCTGAGAATGCGAATATGACATCGATAGTTCCCAATAGAGGCTTTAAAGGGTCATCTCTTCAGGATTTCGGGCTCATCTGACTTCCTCGGCCACTGGTGTGATGCAAGAGATGCCTCAATTTACCTTCACGGACTAACTGGTCCAAATGATCCCACAAGCTTCTGCAATCTTCAGTTATGTATCCGTGGTCCTGGTGGTATTGGCAGTAGAGATTGCAATTACGCCTCTCAGAGTTTCCTACCATCTTGTTTGGCCACTTAAAGAACGGTGCATTCTTAACCTTTTCTAAAACTTGATGGACTGGCTCTCTGAATACAGTGTTGACTGCTTGGGGATTTGTTGATCCTGATTACGCAGAAAAATCTCTTCGCGGTTTATTATTGTTATATCAATTCGACCTGAAATCCTTCCTCTCTTGGGGGATAACCTTTTCCTTACCTTTCCCTTGTTGTTGATTTTCTTCAACTCTTTTATACTTTTCAATACGGTCCATTAGCTGACGCATGCTAGTAACTGGCTTACCAGACAAGGGCGTCCTTAAACCGTGGTCAGTAGGAAGGCCGAGCTTGAACGTGTCGAGGGCCATTGCATCAAAGTTGCCCTCTATATCGTTAAAAATCTCCCAGTACCTATCTGAATACGCCTTCAGAGTTTCACCCTCCTACATGCTCAAGGATAGCAGAGAAGACAAGGGCCTAGACACTCTTCGGCAGGTGACAAAACGCGAACCAAAGGCTTGAGTGAGCTCTTTGAAGGAACTAATGGAGTCTGCCTTCAGGCTGTCAAACCACCTCACTGCAATCGATCCAAGACTAGAGGGGAAGACCTTGCACAACAGAGCTTCATCTCTAGAGTAGACTACCATTTTTTGATTAAAGTGACTCACATGTTCCACCGAGTCTGTTTTACCATTATAGATGGTGAACGTAGGCTGGTTAAAATGCCGGGGGAGTCTTGCTTCTTCAATCCTGCGTGTGAAAGGCGATCTAGAGATTTGATTCAAGGCCTTGCTCATGGCATCGTTCTTCACACCTCCACGTGGTGGGCTCTGAGGTTGCCTCTTATAACGATGCTCTTCCTCATAGGAAAAGGATTCACTGACTGGCGTTCGTGATCTCTGTTGGTAAGTGAAATCCTGTTGGTCATCAGACTCCTCATCAGAATATGAAGGAACACGTTTCCGCTTTGCATGGCGTAACTCTCTTTTTAGCTTTTCAACCTCCAACTGCAAATCTCGGTTCTTCTCTGCATAGGACACATGACTCCCATCACGCGACTGGTTTTGACTAGTGTGCATAGTGTGCACAATGCCTTCATGATCTTGTCTTCGCTCCAAATTAAGGAAAGGGTCCACGTGCTGGGATGCCCTAGATTCTGCTTGTTGTTGATTTCGTTCAGCCATCATCAATTGTTGTTTTCACCCCTGCACAAGCTCTTCCTACTAACGACGCCAATTGTAGGGTCAGTTTTTGTAGCCTAAGCCCAAAGGGTTTGGATTATGAGCCCAACAAACCTAGGCGTAGGGTCAGTTTTTGTAGCCTAAGCCCAAAGGGTTTGGATTATGAGCCCAACAAACCTAGAACAATGAATTTGTAGAGAGTGGATGAAAGAACTGGGCTGGTTGTGAATTAAACGGTAGTTAACGATGGTATTTAAGAATGAATTAACATAAAATCATGCTTGAAAAGTTGAACACGTGAATGTCCGAAGAGGCGTTTTATTTACTGGAAAGTCATTACAACTCTTAGTGCTACCTTTTTCAGCTCTCTGTGAGTGGTGGTAGCTGAAATTACATTGTTCATGGGTCTTCTCCACATAAATGCGGCCAGAAAAGTTGCTGCAGTATATTAAATACGGTGGTAGCAGCTTTTCTTTGAGATATTTCTTCGTTCTTATCATTCCTAGACATGCCCAGAGCTTATCCTTATCATTGGGGTTGCTAGGAAGGTTATTCGGACCTTCCACACGCTTGTTTGACCAAGACTATTCGTATCCGAGGAGTGAGACCTCTTCGGACCACTAGCGACCTCTTCGGATTGTACTCTCCCTCCATTTCCGGGTTTCTTTCTTCCAGATAGACTCTACCACAACCAGTTTTCTCTCTTCGGACACATAGTAATCTTCAAACAGGGCACCAGGCCCAATGCGTAGGTTTGGGCTTTCCCCCCCCCCCCCCCCCCCCCCACAAATACATTGGCCAAAATGGAGATATACCCCTTTCGGGCAAAACATGTAGCAAAATGCTCCTATTCTGAAATTATTTAAGAAAATGCTCATGTTTTAAACTCAATTTTCTAATCGAGTTTCAATGAAAAATTTGATTTTTTAAAAATCAAGTTATAGGAAATCAAACTTAAAAAGAAAAAAAAAAAAAAAAAAACTACATGCAACTCGAGTTCCATGTAGTTTTTTAAGTAACTCGATTTTTGCCAAATCGAGTTTTTCATTGAAACTCGATTTTCTAAAATTTGAGTTTCAAAATAGGTGCATTTTCCTAAATTTGTTTCAGAACAGAGGCATTTTACTGAAACTTTTAGGCGAAAGAGGTATTTTGCCATTTTTGCCTTAATACATATGTACATTAAGTGATCATTGGTGTGAGAAAACGTACAAAATGATAGCATATTTGTCATATTTTGTTTGTCTATTAAGGATATTTTTGCATAAACAAGTTGTTTTCCAATTCTTTTTAAAGTCAAAATTTCTTATATAAATAAACATATTTTTAATAGTTAAATAGGTACTAATTAAATACAACTGTAAATTTATTTTATTATGTAATTATTTCAAAATTTTATTTCGTAAGACATAACTTTTTATAAAAGAGAATAGATTAATTATTACACAAAAAATTTAAGATCCTATTAATTTTTTATAGGATTTTACTAATGTGTGTCGGGCACACATTAGTTTCCATTTTTGGAAATTTTTTTTCGAGAATTGAAAAAGTAATGACAGCCTTTTCAATTCTCGAGAAAATGTTTCGAAAAAGTAATGACAATTTTTTCAATTTTTGAGAAAACATTTCTAAAAATAGAAAGTTTAATATGTGCCATAACATTAACCGGACCCTTTTTTTTATATTACTTTTGAAACATAATTATAATCTTCTTTTTTAATGAATTTTGACGACATAACAATGTATTGATTATAACTTTTTGGCTGCCCAGACAGCACTAGCCCCTGGAGGGACCCCCGTACAACATTTCCACACAACCTGACACACCTCAAACAGTATCCATTTGACAAACCAGCGAAAGCGACACATATAAATAACTAGTATATATATTTCCACACAACCTGACACACCTCAAACAGTATCCATTTGACAAACCAGCGAAAACGACACATATAAATAGCTAGTATATATATATATATATGTTGAAATTTTAAATTTTGGCCTTAATAGTCTCCAATTTAAAAAATAAAAAAAGGTATACATATGTAATCTGAAAAATTAAGATTTGCTCTTAAATATATATATATATATTTAGATCTTTTCTGAAATATTTAGATATTGACCCACAAGAAAAAAAAAAAAAATATATATATATATATATATATATGGACTAAAAGTATAACATCAATAACCGACAAACTCTCATCCAAAAATAATAATAATAATAATAACCAACAAATTAAAATTAACTACAAAATAAAAAATAAATATGAATTGAAAACCTAAATTACAATTCCCAAATTTTTACCCTAACTTCACTATTCCTCCACTCAACCTCATCAATGCCTCCATCACTGCTCGCCTGCTACTGCTATTCTTTTCCTCAACCTCATCAATGCCTCCATCACTGCTCGCCTGCTACTGCTATTCTTTTCCTCAAATCAGATTCAATGTTGCTGCTGTTGTTACTCCTTAAATCCTTGATCACAATCACACGCGAGTCTGGTAAATCTAAGAAATTTCTCTCCTCTCTCAAGGTCATATTTGTGTCTTTTGTCTTTGCTATATTGCTTTGCCTTTGGCCCTCTACCCTCTACGTTTTTTATGAACTGTGGTGTGTTGTGATTGTGAGTTGTGACTTTTTTATGGATTGGTGTGTTGTGTGGACCGTAGACTAGTTTGTGGCTTTGTATTGACTACTGTGTAACTATGGCTTTTTGTGTGAACTGGTCATCTGTGTTTGTAGCTTCTTTTTTTGTTTTTTTTTGTTTTTATCTATAAAGACATAAAGTGGTACCACTAGGACAATAGGACGTGAGTACTAAACTGTGATTGTGAATTTGGGAGACTAGCCTTTGGTAGTGACTGTTTTGTGAGTACTATGATTGTGAATTTGTGAGACTAGCCTTTGGTAAGTGACTTTTTTGTTATATTTTTTCGAGATGTTTATAACATCAAATGTTTAAGAAACACTTATTTTATATATAGTATTTTGTTGAATATGAAATAGATGTTAATTTTTATTTTCATTAAAAAAAAAAATTTAAACTTTGGCCACCCTCATGTTTGAATCCTGGATCCGTCCTTATTCCCAAACGGAGGCGAACTCTTCTTCCCAGTAGAAGCTTCACTGCACTTGGTAACTACCAAGCCAGCGTGGTATATATTCACAATTAGGCAAGTTGGATCTATAGTGATCTGGCTCTAATGCTGACATTGGCATTGACAGGCTTTTGGCCATCACCGCTAAATTATTATTATTTTATTGTGTAGTGCAAAAATGAGTGTAACAAATGAGAATTTAAGACATTAAAGTTTGGAGGTAATTTCTTTCCGGTCTTTACTTGATGGTTAAGAAAACCGTTCATGTCACATATATTTTTATTTAACACTCTATTTATTTTAGAGATGATGTTTTCTAAAAAATAAGTCGTTTTCTAAAAAGTATTTTCTATAAAACTATCTTTTTTTTTTTTTTTTTTTTTTTTAATATTTGGCAACAACTTTAAATAAAATGAAAAACAATTTCTCAATTTCTCTTATTTAACTTACTGTGAGATAGAGCATGATTTTCAAACAAGTCATTAATAAGTTTTTAAATAAGTCATATGATTTTTAAATAATACGTATGGATAGTTTTATAAATCGTGTCATAGTGAGTTGAAGAAATTCTTCAAAACTGGTTTGAAGAAAAACTTTATTCAACTATTTGCGTTCAAACAAAATCAGTGTTTCCTCTCTTTTCTAGGGTCAGTTTTTTCTTCTTGTGTGTATACAAAGAGAAAATATAGTACCCAAAAGAAAAGAAAAAAGAAAAGGGGAGAATAAACTTATATAATTATTGTTAATATATGTTACCCATTGAGAGGAGGTTAAGAGGAGGAGACGACTATGAAAATGGCTTAGGCATCATGTAAAGTTCCATTTTAATTGAATTTGAGAGAAGCTAAGCAAGGTATTCTTTTTTGAGTCCGGACAGAGCATTACCTTTTATTTCTTTTTATATGAATAAGAGAAATTCCGTTCAACATAAACACTACAAGAAAGTGAAACAACCTAAACATCCTCCAAAGCATAAATACTCTGGAAACAACACTGAAACAGACAAAATGTATCACATTAAAAAATAATAATAATAATAATAATAAATAAAGCCCAATGGTGTTGACATAAAAGCAAAAGCAAAAGGCGAAAAGGAAACTTGGAGACAAAAGTTATGCACCAGCTAGTGAGGTTTTGATCTTGAGAGGCAGATCACCAACCCGTCTCGATTCTTCGTGGGCCATCGAAAGCAAAACGATCTGACCTGTCTGACATGCATAAATTGTTTTTGCTCAACAATTTCCAATCCGAAAATTGTCCTCATCCTTTATGGCTTGTTTGGATGTTTAAAAAAGGAGGGGGAGTAGAGTAGAGGGAGGGAGAGTAATCTAATTACCTTGTTTGGAAGTTTTTTAAGGAATGAGGGGGAGGGGTTTGGAGGGGTTTGGAAGGGTTTCAACTCCCTCTAGCCCCCCATTTTTAATTCCCCCAAATTGGAGAGATTTGGAGGGAGAGTAGAGTACATAAACTATTGACCAAGTAAATTACCTAATTTACCCTTATTATATTAACAAAATTACACAAGGGGAAGGGCTAATTACTTCCTTCCCCCTTACTAATTTTAAAAACATCCAAACAAGGTGGAGGGGAATCATTTTCCTCTACTCTCCTCCCCACTACTCCCCTCCCCTCTACTCCCCTCTACTCTCCTCCCTCTCTAAACTTCCAAACAAGCCATTAGAGACTGAGCATTGCTTTATTAGGTCTTCTCATTAAACGTGGGTCCTAAAAGTGTGATTTGGGGTATTTGTATATAAAGTTATAAACCCATCGTGAGGTGAGGAGGTGCCATGACATATTTACTGTGAGGCAAATGGGGGTATTGGTATCTTGACAAGAACTTATCTCTTATGCAAATGGCCACTTCATATGGTGGGGCCTACCATAAGAATGCGGGTCCCATGCTTATGGGGCCACAAACTTCTAGGAGACCCTCTCAAAGCTAGTGTGAGATAATTTCATATAAAACAAAAATTTTATTATGCACCTATTATTACACACTTGGTACACTTTTTTTTGAAATTGTATTTTAAAAAGACAGTTCAAAATTTTAATTGAAAAAACACAATTTTAATCTATATTGCAGTATGTGTATAGTAAGTGTGCGTTAACAAATGTGTAATAATTATTATTTTTTCTTTCGAGACATTTTGTCATTTTGTGCTTTGCGGGATATTTCAAGTGGGTGAAAAATAAAACAAAGGTAAAATTCGTCTCCTCGGTCCACTTCGCACAATCCCTCAATTAACTCCCAACTTAGGCCCAATCTTATTCTAATTAATTTTAGGCTTTAATTTTCTTTGCCATTTAAGCCCGTGAGCTGAAAATAGAACTTAATTAATTCGTTATAGTCCTACAGATTATTCTTTTGGGACCTCATAATAGAAAAGACTTCATATTTGTTGCAAGGAAAAAAAAAAAAAAAACAACAACAACAACAACAACACCACTCATACAGTCATTCTCTCTATTTCTCTATCATGCAATGGCGGAACCCCTTTTGAAATCCTCCCCCACCCTCATATAATTTATATAATTAAAAAAAGAAAAAAAGAAAAAAAGGTAGTTATAAGTAAATTTTAGCTAATACCCCCTAAAATTTTAATTGTATATACTGCATTAACTTAAATGGCTACTACATCATTTTTTTTTTTTTTCTCTTTCTCCGATCCTAACTCTTTAAATTAACCATCATATATTTAAGGTATATGTTCCAAAAAATAGATAGTTTATGTAAATTAAAGGACTAATGTATCATTTTCTCCTCTTATACTATTATACCACAAGTAGCTCATTAAACCAAAGTATATTTAAGATATATGTTCCTAAAAATGGAAAATAGATAACTAAATCTCTTTAATGGAAATCTTCCTTACTTTCCAAAAAGAACACTTTTTTTTAGTATAAAAAAGGGACTAACTTGATATAAATATTTTTATATTATAGAATAAAAATACATATGTTGAAATAAATATTTTTTTCTTTGAATTTTAAAAATATTTTTATATATTTAACGTGGCCCTTTAGACAAAACAAGTATTAATATTCACAACTGGAATTTGGATAATGATTTGGCCGATTTAGCACATACCGTACACATAATCAAATTACAAATGATTTCCACCCCATATGAGAAAATTCTCAAGCAAAGGCCCACTTATACTCTCACCTAAAAGTGTTTGGTTGTCTATGCTATGCATCCACATTGTCAAGATATAGAACAAGGTTTGACCATGGAGCTAGAGCTAGAGCTTGTGCTTTTTTTTGGATATCCTCTTGGCATCAAAGGGTACAAACTCTTTGATTTGGTCTACTTCATTTTGTCACCTTTGTTAATGTAACTATGATAGGGATATCTGATCTGTAAAACTGCAGAAATTCTCATCGATCACTGATGTCAATCTTTGGTTGCTCATCGATCGCCCAATGCACTAGCTGAGCTGCAACCTGAACTCTTGGGATGCCTGTATTGTTTAAAGCAGCCTTCAGGAACAACGAACAACAGTAATAAGATACATTAATGATTAGTTTCCAATGTCAGCAAAGTCATCAACTGTTTAAATTGCCTCTGATCATGAAACATGGGTAGTCATGACTCATGAGAAACAATTGTATTTTTGGTCATTTGAATAGTGAACACAAAGAGGAGAATCCTAATTCTCACTATAGGATTAAAAATAGTTAATTAGATATAGATATAAATATACACTCCTAGGAGAATTCTATTTATTTTTTTAAAAAAAAATCTATGTTTCAATCCAAAAATTTGTTGGGAATTCAACCGAAATTCCAAGTTGTGAGAAACAAAAAAAATAGAGAAAACACACGTCAAAGAAAACAATCACACGCATAAGACAGTATTTACGTGGTTCGGCAATTTGCCTACGTCCACGGAGTTGCAGGAATTTCACTATTATCAGGGAAAAATACAAAGTGGGGCTACAGTATTTTTCTCTCTCTAAAAACACAACAACACAAAAGCCAAAACCCTAATCACAAAAAACAGCTTTTATATCCTACGCATAGGATTACAATGGGCTACAAAACGGGCCAAAAATAAACTGGGCTCCACAAGGCCCAACAAATCTCCCACTTGGAGACTAGTTCAATCACCAACATTAGCCGCTATCCTCCAAAAGCAATCCCTCATCCCTGCAACTCATCCTCCTGTCCTCAAGTTAGAAGGTCAACTGAAGCTGCACACAGCTTCAGCTCATGTCTGCCGGGTTCTTAGATCCACATATCTTCTCAAGCATTACGAGCTTATCTTCAACAAGGTACCAAATAAAGTGGTATTTGTCTGTATATGTTTGGACATTGAATGAAAAGCCAAATTTTTAGCAAGAAAAATTGCACTCTGACTGTCACTGTGTAGAATGCCCATCTCCTGCTTCTTACCCAATTCATCTAAGAAACCATGTAGCCAAATGATCTCCTTTCCAGTTTCAGTTGCTACAACATACTCAGCTTCTGTAGTAGACAAAGTAACAATCTTTTGCAGATTTGAAGCCCATGATATAGTTGTACCACCCAGAGTAAATACAAACCCAGAAGTACTCTTCCTACTATCAATATTGTGAGCAAAATCAGCATTTACATAACCCTGCAGTTTCAAACTTGCACCTGTGAAGCAAAGACATGTATTTGATGAACACTTCAGATATCTCAGAATCCACTTGACTGCCTCCCAATGCTGCTTTCCAGGCCTACTCATGAATCTGCTCACAACTCCTACTGCATGTGCAATATCTGGCCTTGTACACACCATAGCATACATCGATCTGCCAATAGCTGAGGTATAGGGCACCTTGCTCATATGGTCCATTTTTTCTTCTATCTTCGGTGACTATTCTTTGCTTAATTTGAAATGACTACCCAAGGGTGTGCTCACTGGTTTAGCTTCATTCATGTTGAACCTGCTGAGAACTTTCTTCACATACTCTGACTGTGAAAGTTTCAATGTACCATTAGCCTTGTCTCTAATGATTCTCATACCAAGGATTTGCTTTGCAGCTCCCGTATCCTTCATTGCAAACTGTTTTGGCAATTGCTTCTTCAAATTATTAATTTCCTCAATGCAAGACCCTGCAATAAGCATATCATCCACATACAATAGTAATATGATGTAAGAACTGTCAAAAAACTTAACATAGCAACAGTGATCAACTTCACATTTCTTGAACCCAATTCTATGCATAAAACTGTCAAATTTCTTGTACCACTGTTTAGGAGCTTGTTTTAGACCATACAAGCTCTTTCTCAATTTGCAGACTAGATTCTCTTGTCCTTGAACAATGAACCCTTCTGGCTGAGTCATGTAAAGGTCTTCCTCCAAGTCACCATGAAGGAATGTCGTCTTCACATCTAACTGCTCAAGATGTAAGTTTTCTGCAGCCACCATTCCCAGCACCAGTCTAATTGTTGACATCTTCACAACTAGAGAAAATATCTCTGTGTAGTCAATGCCTTCCTTCTGTTGGAAACCTTTAACAACTAATCTGGCCTTGTAACGTTTGCTACTATCATGCTCATTCTTTATTTTGTATACCCACTTGTTGTGCAAAGCCTTCTTTCCTACTGGCAATTCAGTCAGTTCCCATGTCTGATTCCCCAACAAGGAATCCATCTCATCCTTCATGGCTAACTCCCACTTGCTTGAATTCTCATCTTGCAAGGCTTCATCATAACACTCTAGCTCAACACCATCAGTCAATAGAAGATAATTTAAAGCGGGTGAATAACGCTGTGGAGCTCTAATGTTCCTGGAAGATTTGCGAACTTCAACTACAGGTGTACTCTGAACTACCTGTGAATCTACATTCTCCTTTTCTTTTTCACCCCTTTTCTGGACAGTACTTTCAGTCAATCCATCTAAGTTAAAAAACTCAGATTTCTTTTGATCTTTCTCTGTAACATCTGACACTACAGTTAACCTATCCTTGTACATAACCTGTTCATTAAATATCACATTTTTACTTCTGATGATTTTCCTGTTTTGTTTATCCCAAAACCTATAGCCAAATTTCTCATGACCATAGCCAATGAAAAAACATATTTTAGACTTTGCATCAAGTTTACTACGAGCATCAGAATCAATATGAACATAAGAAATACAACCAAAAACTTTTAAATGTGAAAATTTTACCTCTTTATCGCTCCAAACATCCTCAGGAAGTCTGAACTCCATGGAAACTGATGGCCCTTGTTGAATAGTTTCTTCATCAGGAAGTCTGAACTACTGATGCATTCTCTGCCATCTTTAAATTGAATAGTTTCTTCATCAGATGCACCTTGTTGTTTGCTGACGGCTTTTCATACATACCAGA
The DNA here is from genome assembly GCA_963669245.1 of Quercus cerris. Classification (NCBI taxonomy): domain Eukaryota; kingdom Viridiplantae; phylum Streptophyta; class Magnoliopsida; order Fagales; family Fagaceae; genus Quercus; species Quercus cerris. Next base: position 2,324,969 of record OY770006.1, on the reverse strand, counting down.
CAAAGCCTTCATCAAATCTGCTGTGGTCTTCTCAACATTGTGTGCAACGGGCCTAGATAGAGTTAACATGATAACTCCCAGTACCTGTCTATCAAGAAGAGCCCATTCATCAGCCTTCATCGCCTCAGGTTTTGTCCCTAAAAGAGGCAGATGCAATTTTCTACCATAGAGATAATCTTCAATCTGCATCCTCCAATACGCTAAGTCTGTGCTATCAAACTTTTCTATTCCAAACGTCTTTCCTGCTTCCTCTGACATTGCTCACACTCAAACCTAACCCTAGGCTTTGATACCAATTTTTGGGAATTCAACCGAAATTCTAACTTGTGAGATCCAAAAAAAAAAAAAAAAAAATAGAGAAAACATACGTCAAAGAAAACAATCACACGCATAAGACAATATTTACATGGTTCGGCAATTTGCCTACGTTCACGGAGTTGCAGAGATTTTTCTATTATCAGGGAAAAATACAAAGTACGACTACAGTGTTTTTCTCTCTCTCTTAAAACACAACAACACAAAAGCCAAAACCCTAATCACAAAAACGGCTTTTATATCTTGCATACAGGATTACAATGGGCTACAAAACGGGCCAAAAATAAACTAGGCTCCACAAAACCCAACAAAAATTATACTATTTTTCTCTCCATGGAGTATGTATTTCTAAGATTTTTTTCCCCCTAACAATGTAGCAAATTTGTTAGTAAGTGATATATATATATATATATATATATATATAATGTTGAACTATGACACCTACAAACCGCTTCTTTCAAGCCGTAAAAACATAAGCTTGGTGCATTTGGTACAACTTTTTTAAAAACAAAAAAACAAAAAGTTAATGAGTCTTTGTAATATTTGATGAAATTACTACATATGATACACCTGTAAATAACTACTTTCAAGCTTAGTAACTATAAAATGAGATCTTAGAATTTTTGGAAGTTAGGAAATTTCTACGAGAATTAAACTATTATAATATGATATCTTTGATGTCCTAATTGTAATGTTACATGACAAACGAAACCTGAAAATGATTCTTAAAAAAAAAAAACAAAAAAACAAAAAAACCTGAAAATGAACTAAGGTTTATGGGCAAAGCTATCAAACAGTAGTGGGTAAGCTTGTGTTTCAGATATATATAATCAATTATATCTTGGTATTATTTTCAATGTTATCTATGATAATAATCTTGTGTTTGTGGAAGATGTATTAATCCTGTGTATGGCCTTGTCAACTGGTTGACATATTCTCAAAATCACAACCTCCACATAAGGAGAGGAAGCACAAATTGTTGGGTAAAACAAGCACAAATTTAATGGAAGAGATGGTGAATAATAGCATATTTAGACTATATTATAGAGAAGAAATTGCATTGTTGGTAATAGTACTAGAGGTGGCCAGGGGTCTAAAGGAGCCATTGTAGTGTGAACTTTAGGTATAATATTTTTATGATTTTAGTTTCCTATGAATTTTCTACCCTTATGTAATATATTAACTTGTTCTTTTTATTAAAAGAAGAAGGAGGTATGGGATTGGAGGAATCCAATATCAATGTAATACAATAATTTGTTATATTAATTAATAGAAGAAGAAATAGGATCAGGTGATATTTTTCGATTTTTTATCTTTTATTTTTATGATGCACCAAACTGTTAAATATAGCACTTGGACTTCACTATAAAAAATAATAATAATCATGAATACCTTATTTCTGTAATTTTTGCGCAATGTTTTTATACTCATAAATTTTATATTAAAAAAAACTAAAATTATTAACAATTTTACTATAGCTTGATAAATAATGAATATGCTAATCAATTTTACTAAAATTATTCTTTATTCTAGTCTTTTTCTGGAGGATTTTTGGCAGGCGAATTGAGTGCCTTTCAGTGTTGATTCTTCCTCTATTTATAGAAGGAGGAGCTCAAAGACTTGGAGTTCAAACGAGACTCTTCCATTTCAAAGTTATTTAATTCATATTTGTCCATTAAAGTTCAAAATGATAAGATAGAAGTGCAAATTGGAAAACTAAACAAAACAGTTAATTTTGGGCATTCAAAGGCTAAAGTGCTGATCTATATATAGAGGAACCTTGCACATAGAAACTAAGGATTGATTAGTTGTGGTTTTGTCCTACAACTAATCGTTTCTGCTTCAAATGCACTGACTTTGAAGCTATGAATTCAATTCTGGAAAGGCCTTCTTGGCACTTTCCGAACAAGCACTTTAGTGTTGAAGAAATGGCATCCATCTATGACCTTATCCAAGGAAGAGCTGTGCAAAATCCTATTTTGCTTTAGCTTTAATAAAACCTTGAAAGTACTGAAATGAAACATGGTCTAGTTACATAGCTCTTGCTGTTGGCAAGCCATTACATGCTGATACAATTTATGAGTCCAAGTCACCAAGAACAGAATCAGCTTTGCCAGAATTTGTATAGATGATCTTACTCAGAATACTACTGCCCTCAATTCACAGAATAGTGAAGAGGTTAAAAGGTTTGCACCAGTCAGTCAAGTTTAAAAGAAATTTGGACTTCCCAAAGCAGACAGTAGCTTCTCCTAAGGCAGAAACTAATTCTTGTGTATACTGGCATTGAGTAGGTACTCTGGCTAATCCATGACTAAATTTTTATTATTCACTACAACAAAATGTATTTTTAGTGACGAAAATTAGTGAGGAAATATTTTTCGTCGCTAAAAATACAGCTTTAGTGACGAAATATGAATTTCGTCACTAATAATGAAAAAAATTATAACATTTAGTGACGAAAAATAAATTTCGTCGCTATTGTAATCTAAAAAATAGGTGCTAGTGGAGGGAAATTTTGGCGTGAGTTTAATTAATCTATAGTGACGAAATATTTCGTCTCTAAAAGTTGAAATTTTTCGTCACTGTAGGTACTACTATGGATAGTATTAGCGACGAAAATCTTTTCGCCACTATAAGGAAGAGTTAGTAGCGAAAAATATTCGTCACTAAAAAAAATAATAGGTTTGCACTTATATATTTTTAGTGACGAAATCACAATTCGTCACTAAAAGTATGATTTAGTGACGAAATATGAATTTCGTCTCTAAAAATCTTAACAAAGCCTAGTCTTTAGTGATGAAACTGGAATTTGTCACTAAAGACTTATAAGCCTAATTTCAATACCCAGCACACCCAAAAAAAACCAAGAGCCACAAAATACATTTCAATAGCCATTTCGGTCAAATATATATATATATATAAAAAACCCAATGCTTCAGTTCTTCAGCTCGCTGTTGCAAATGGTTAAACTCCAAATCGCCGATGACTCAAACCACCGTCCCCGTTGAGCTCAACCGTCGCCGATTAAACTTAACGGCGACGCTTCAGCCGTTGTTGTTGAGCTCAGCCGTTGCAAATAAACTGTTGTCGTTCCAAATCCCACTCCAAATCGTCGATGACTCCAACCCACACCGATACCCACTCCAAATCCACCGACGACCCTTCGCATTCTTTCGAATTGGCGACCATTTGACTTCCGATAACCCTTCACATGCCTCACTGTCGCGACGGTTCGCTCGCTTCAGCTTGTAATGGTTTGATCTATTCACCGTCGCCAAAACCCAGCATCAAATCGCGACGGTTCGCACTATCTGCGACGCTTTTGTCCTCACCGTCGCCGATACGGTTCGCTAGCATTAGCTCGCGATGATTCAATCTATTCACCGTCGCCAAAACCCAGCATCAGCTCGCGACGGTTCGCACTATCTGCAATGCTTCCGGCCTCACCGTCGCCGATCCACTTTGCTCGCATCAGCTCGTGATAGTTCGATCTATTCACCATCGCCAAAACCCAGCATCAGCTCGCGACGGTTCGCACTATCTGCGACGCTTCTGGCGACGCTTCAATCTATTCATCGGTATTTTTTTTTTTTTTTTTTTTTACCTCAAGTTTGGTGTATGAGTAAGATTAATTAACTTTCTTGCCATCCTATTGTTCATTTTTCTCAAGCAAGAGTTCTACTAACATATATAATAATATTCAATCAATTGTGGCAATAATGTGGGAAACAATGAAAATTATTAAGAAGATTGAGTTACCATATTGGGTTAATTTTTTTTGAAATGAAATAATCTGCATATATGATATTGGTTTGAGGATTTAGTGCTTGAATACTTTGTAGTTCTTTTATCTCAAGTTTCTTTTAAGAGAAGAATTGTTGAAAGTGATTTGTTTGTGGGTTTTGGTTTCTTTGTTAAGTTTTGATTCATTGTTGATGTTTGAATTCATTTTTACATATAGCAACTTTTTCACTAACTGTGGGAAAATCCGTTTATACTGCTGGGACACAGCTGGGCAAGAGAAATTTGGAGGTTTTAGAGATGGATATTAGTGAGTATTCTGTGAATTTAGTTTGGCAAATTGTCTTTATTTTTCGACAATAATAGTTTCTTTTGAGGCATATGAATTACAAGTGAAGAATGGTAATCCTGTAACTATGTTCTTGGTTTTGTTTGCAATTACAACCTGCTAAGCTAGAGGCATTTTTGCTGATTAAATTGTTCAATATAACTTGATGTGAGCTTTGTATGTTAATATGAATTTCTCAAATTTTGTATCAGTTGCCTGTTAACATGCACATATGAGTTAATTTTTTTGTTAATTTTTGTTTAATGATTCTAGTTATTTTAGGTATTTTTGTTTAATGATTCTAAATGCTTGATGTTAATTTTTTTGTTTAATGATTCTAGTTTCTTTGAGTATTTTTTTGTTTGATACAAAAATGGGTATATGCATTTTTGTTTAGTTTGGGTATTTGATATTTACTGTGTAATGGTTGTGAAGAAAGTTTCTTATATATGTACTTATCAATTGCTGTAATTCTTTTAGATTTCTATGGTTCCTATTGTTTGGATGATTCTAGTTTTGGATCCTCACTCTCTTGGTTTGGTTTCCACATTGATACCAGTATTAGCTATATGTAGTGTACAAGTGAAGGTGTAAACTTTGTTACCTAATTCTAATGACTTTATGTCAATTATCTACTTATTATTTATTATGTGAATCTATGGTATTCTATATTGAGAGTCATCTTTTTATTGAAATTCTTGCATTGTCTCCATCAAGAGGTAAAGCTTCACTGTTCTATGTGTTGCATTCAGGTGAAATCCTATTGATACATAGAATGTGTTGATGACTGCAGCCATTAGATCATTGGGAGACTTATCAAATGTTGGGTGTGGGCCCTTGGCAACTTAACTCCATGTTTTGTGTTGACTAATTAAACATTAGGAATATTTTTGAGGTATGATTGGGTCTGGTTACTAGCAATATGAACGAAGGGAAATGTGGGGACTTGATACCACGAAGTGGGATTTCAATCTTTTCAATATTGAATTCTAAGCTATACCACTGTTTAGAAACGGGAAAAAGAATAAAGAATATGTATTTTAAATTTGGGTGTTCACTATAGTTTCAACATTCAATCTTAGTTTCAGCATCTTTGACTTTGAGGCTCTAGTTTTTCGGTGTAAAGCTATATGAGCTTCACTCCAAGCCTTCAAGGTCAGAAAATCTCTCTCAACTTTTGCTTTAAGTTTTATGTATGTTTTGTGAATGTTGAAGTTCTTGATTTCCTGCTATGATAACTGATTTTCAATTATTTTTGAACTATAATAGACTTGAACTATGTTAAAGAATTGGGTTTTGATTTGTATGGATAATGGATGGTTTTGCAGATTTAAGAGTTCAAGAATCTTGCTAGAAGAAAACAGGTATATATGGGTTTTAAAGCATTTTTATTTTGGATTGGTTAAACAAGTATTGATTGTTTTAAAGCATTTTGGAGATTTGGGGTTTTGATTTTTATATATGGGTTGGTTCTGTTCTAGAAATTCATGGTTGTTGATAGGTGGATGGTGATCATTGCAAAATGGGCATGGTTGGTTGGCAAGTTTATGTCTATTAGGTGGAAATTGATTCTGATTGCAAACTTATTCGATGGAAATCAACCACATTACATACCTTTTTCTATGATTGTTCACTAAAAGTTATCTTTCTTTAATCTCCAGCTCTCTTTCTCTTTTGTGGCTGAAGAAATTGTGTGGAACAAGGTGAAGAACACAAGTTAACTTTGGATTTTTTCTTAAAGTTGTAAACTTAGTTTGAGCAAAGTAAGTAAATTCTAGTTAAAAACTTATAAAACTCTATATATACTTGTGATGTTGGAAATTGGTTTTGTGGTGGGTTGTGTTGGAGCAAGCGGGTGGCTTGCATGGTGTTATAAGGTGGTTTAAATACATATGGGAGTGTTTTTTTATTTTTTGCAAATGTGAATAAGTATTGTTGATTAGATGTGATGAATAGTAAATACATATTGAGAGTGTTTTCATTTCTTGCAAACGTGAATGAGTATTGTTGATTAGATGTGATGAATAGTATTTTATTTTATTTCAATACTTGTAAGCATTATACTTGTGATGTTTGTGATTGGTTTTGTGGTGGGTTGTTGTGTTGGAGCAAGCGGGTGGCTTGCATGGTGTGGTCCAAAAGAATATTCTTAACTTTTTGAGGAGTAAGGGTTATGATGATGCTCTTATTTATGGGGGTGGTTCAACTTCAAGTTAAAACACTTTTTGGTTAATATTTTATTTGCCTTCTACAACTTATACATTAAGAGTTGTTATTTTAATTTATTGGCGTGGTTACTCTTAATGTATTGTTAGAAATGTTTCTTATAACATAGTTAATATTTTTACTTCACGATTTTAACGAAGTATTGTTTTTATATTTGTGCAGATTTCTTATTGGTGGCTTTTAGGGGATTTACTTTTGGCATTACTTGAAGTCATATGAGGGCATCTTCCGTTAGTTCTAAAATAGGGTTTAGGTAGAGTTATTGTATGTATTGCAAACAATTATTGTATGGAAGGAGTTTGAATTGGATACTTGTTTTATTTTTTACTTGTGGAATGTATGGATCTTTTTTTATAAATATGTTGTTGAAATAAATGTGTTATTCAAATGTGAGGTTTTAATAATGTAATGACAGGTTACAGGTTAATATCAAAGCTATGAAAAAAATAAAAATAGAAAATAAGTTTTAGTGACGAATTTTTTTGTCACAAATATAGTAACAAAAAATTGTTTTAGTGACGAAAATTTTCGTCACTATATGTGCCTGGATTTTCTTAAAAATAATTTTAGTGACGAATTTTTTCGTCACTATATGTACCTGAATATAGTTTTAGTGACGAAATTATTCGTCACTAAATATGATTTAGTAAACTAAAGTGTTTTTAGTGACGAAATATTTTCGTCACTGAATAGAGTTTTTAGTGAGAAAAACATTTAGTGACGAAACATTTTCATCACTAAAAGTTTTTTTTTTTTTTAAATCAAATCAGACTTTTAGTGACAAAATTTTTCGTCACCAGGACTTTTAGTGACAGGGCTACAGTGACGAAATGAGTTTCGTGACTGAAAATACATTTTGTTGTAGTGATTATTTTATCTGGTTTACTTTTTCTAGGTGTGTTTGTGTCTCTTACTTTTTCATTTGACCTTTTATTTTGTCTCATCATCTGTCAATTACGGTCTAAAATTTCTCCACCTGTAACTTTCTTTACTTTTTAGTGCATGTGTTTAGTAATCTTAGATGGGGAAATGTGAGCATAAGTCTTTTGTTTAGTTGTAAACGTTCAGGAAAAAAAATGTATAGAACACTAAAATGCCTCAGAAATCATGAATAGAAAAATATTGATGGTTCAAAAGTTGTTGCCATCATGATGAAGGGGATAAAAGATAGGTACAAAAATGAACTTCTAATTTAGTTTATCTATTAGAAAGTGATGATCATACAAGCTGAGGAGCAGGCTCAAAAATTGTTGGAATATTGTATCTATAATTTTATTACACACAAGCTGACATTCAAATGAAGATAGAAGTTTAACTTCATTATTCTCTTAAAAATTGTTTATTTGCCATTCCACCCAAACTAAACATATTCCATTTATGTAAAACAGACACTTAAAACTAGGTATTACATCCTATTGACTAGATGTCTCCATAAGAAAGGGAAAACGAGAAGTAACATTTAAATATAAATCATTCTTTCTCCTACAGGTTGCTCCAAAATTCTCGATCATGTCAAGTTCTTCTGGTTTGACTTCATTTGGTAGTTTCCAGTCAAAGTGGTATAGCAATTGAGCAAGTGCAAGTTCAATAATCGCAATACCAAATGTTATGCCTGGACACATCCTTCTTCCAGCCCCAAATGGAAGGAATTCAAAGTCATTCCCTTTAAAATCAACAGAAGAACCATGAAACCTCTCTGGTTGAAAGCAATCAGCATTAACCCAATAATCTGGATCTCTCCCTATAGCCCACAAATTGACAATAACTTTGGTTTTAGTAGGTATGTCATATCCATTGATTTCACATCTCTCCCTACATTCCCTTGGGATTAAGGTTCCAGGAGGATGTAATCGTAAAGTTTCTTTAACAACTAATTTCACATAATCTAACTTCTGAGTGTCTATAGATTCAATTTTTCTCTTTCCTTCAAAGACCTTGCGCACTTCAGCTTGTGCCTTCTTCATTACCTTTGGGTTTCTAAGCAACTCTGACATTGCCCATTCTAAGGTTGTTGCTGCAGTCTCACCCCCTGCAAGGTAGATATCCTGAAAAATATTTGAACTAACTTTTAAGTCATATAAATCTTATTAGTAGTTGAAAAACACTTACTATTGCAAGAGTCTATTAAGTCATACCGAAGTGACAGCTTTGATGTGCTTGGTTGTGATCTCAAATTTGAGGTCACTCGACTTCTGAAGTTTCAAGAGCACATCAACAAGATCTTCCTTGCATGAAGAGTCATTGGTGGTGCTAGTGGTTGTCATTTTCATCTTATGATCATCAATTATATCCTCAAGAATTTTGTCCCTCTTTTGGTGCAGTCTTTTCAAGGCAGTCTTCATCCCATTGATTGAGGCAATAAATTTAAGTGAGGGATACAAATCCGGCACATTAAAACCTGAAGTAAACACCATTAGCTCCTTAACCAGAGATATGAACTCGTCTTGAGCTTTGCACTTTTCTCCAAATGCTGCTCTAGAAGTTACAGTATTTGTCAAGGTGAATAAATGCTTGCTGAGATTGATGGGAAGCCCGTTGGACAAAGAAAGAGTTTCAATAAGATTCCATACCTCTTCTTCTCTTACTGACCTAAATGAGTGAACTCGCTGAGCACTTAGAAGTTCCAAAACACAAATTTTTCTCATTTGTTTCCAGCAATCGCCATAGGGAGTGCCAAGAATGCCTGAATAAGCATATGAGAGAAATTCACCCACAAAAAAGTCAGGCCTTTGTGCAAAACAAAGTTCATGTGTTTTCAATACCTCTCTTGCTGCTTTTGGTGATGAAATGATCACCGCTGATACCTCACCCAACTGTAGCCGCATAACAGGTCCATTTTTCTTTGCTAAATCTCTCAAAGAATAATGAGGAAGTGGTCCTGAGGTAATCAACTGATGCAAGTTCCCTATAAGAGGAAGCTTCCACGGCCCTGGTGGCGACTTCAGGATGGTACCTCGGGCTTTATTTCTCTTCCAATATGCCACCAGTACCAAAAGGAAAAAGGAACAGGTAAGGATTGAAGTAAAAGACAGTAACTGGAACATTATGGACACTGAAGAGGCTCTTACAAATTTGTGAACTCTAGATAGGTTTCTGGTGTAAATTAAGTACTCTTTTATAGAAATATCATGCACTTAAAACAATTTTGTAAGCATCTAATGACGTCATCCCAAAATCATTAGCATTTTAAAAGCTACTGTGCGGGTGTGGATTGGTGGTAGGAGTCCTCTTATTGCTTCACATGATACTTGACAAGAATTGAGTAGTTTAAGTAATGACACTTCAATGAATGTGTTGAGCCCACAACGATAGTCTCATTAAGACTCCGGTAATAGGGGCGTGCAGAAAACCCGCCAACCTGCCAAACCCGACCCGACCTGACTCAACCTGCTGAGTTAGGTCAGTTTTTAGGGGTTGGTGGGTTGGTGGGTTGAGTTATAATTTTTTTTTTTTTTTTTTTTATAGCGGGTCGGGTTGGGTTTGGGTCATAAAATTACAAACCCGCCAAACTCGACCCGACCCACTCATATTTTAATATATGTTTAAAATATATTATATATTTAATAAATTTAAAAAAAAAAACTAGCTGTAGTGCACTTCCTTGGTTCCTACTATCATATATAATATAAAATCCTATTAGTTTTTTTAATATATATATTTCAATATATTATATAATTAATAAAAAAAATTAAAAAAATTTAGATATATTTTGTTTATAACTAAGTTAGGAACTCATGTATATTTTGTTTATAAGTAAATTAGGATACTAGTTCATTTATATTTTGTTTATCAACTCAGTTGGATACTTAAACATATTTTGTTTACAACTAAGTTGGAATATTAGTTTATATATTACTGTATATTTTGTTTATCAACTCAAGTGGTAAGTGTGATATATTTTTTTCTGCTAAATTTAATAATAATGGTAATAAAAAAAATTGTCCAACCCATGGGTTCAACCCGACCCAACCCAACCCATGTGGGTTAGGTTGGACTTATGTGATGGGTTGGGTTGGGTTGAATTTTTTTTGACCCACCATGGTGGGTCGGGTCAAAAAATCCTCTCAACCCAACCCAATCCAACCCGACCCATGCACACCCCTATTCGGTAGTACACGTTATATTATCCTTACTGTCACGTGACGTAAGGTTGATGAGTCCACACCGGGAATTTCTTTTTGTTGTTTAGCCAAAAATAAAGAGAAAGTGATCTCATATTATAACTTGCAAGTAAGAACAAAGAAAAAAGAAAAGAAATTGATTTGATATATAACCTAATGTAGAAGAGACCTGGACAACCTTCAATTATTCGTTTGCTTGTGGCCAATTTATCTTGAGGGTTGACTTTTTTTTTTTTGCTAAATCTTGAGGGTTAACTTAATAGTTATCTTTTTCTACAGGTTAGAGTAATAAAATATAAAAAACAAACATTTGGTAATGACTTCATATATCATGACAAGTGATTTCATATTATAACTTGCAAGTAAGAACAAAGAAAAAAGAAAAGAAATTAATTTGATATATAAACTAACGTAGAAGAGACCTGGACAACCTTCAGTTATTTATCCACTTGTGACCAATTTATCTTGAGGGTTAACTTTTTTTTTTTTTTTTTGGCTAAATCTTGAGGGTTAACTTAATAGTTATCTTTTTCTACAAGTTAGAGTAATAAAATATTAAAAAAAAAAAAACAAAAACAAAACAAAACAAAAAACAAAAAAAAAAAAACAAAAAACCAAAAAAAAAAACAAAAAACCAAACAAACAAACATTTGATAATGACTTCATATATCATGACAAGTGGGAAACCAGCACATATATTAGCCTAAAACAAATAGCCAAAGCTGAACTGCTTGACAAAGTTTACAAATATGAAATGTCCTTAATTCTAATAAAATGACATGTATTAGAGGGTGTATTGAGGTTTGTTACCAAAAAGTAAAGAATGTGGAGCAACAAATTTCCATCCTTCATATTACTTGAGTCTCTGATGAAATTTAAAACCTACGTACCAGCCTAATGACAACACTGAAAGGCAGCATAGGGTTCTAATGCTATGCTTATTATTGGGTACACGTGAGTGAAGCCTCCACATTAAATAATAAAACAAAAATGAGTAGTTAATATAACATAGTTATAAACTCAAACTCATAAGCTCAAATCTTTTGCGTTAAGTAGTGTCTCTATATGTTATACTAAATTATTAACTACTCAATTGGAGTCTTACTAAGATATTCTCTCACCAATTCAATTTAATGGTCTACATCCATAACAAAAAACCAAAAAGCACAAGTGTTGTGTGAATTGGGTGAAATTAATCTATTTACACAAGGTTAAAGAAGTGAGAGAAGAAAATATGACACAAAGAATTTACGTGGTTCAGCAATATGCCTACGTCCACGGGGGGCGACAGAATAAATTTACACTATAACTGTGGAGATTACAATAATGGCTTGAAAATACTCTCACACAAACCCAAGCCCCAAATACATCCTTGGTTCTCTCATAAATAAATAGAGAACACCCTATTGCATTTAGACAAAAGTTGCAAGACACTAACTTTCTATCTCTGGTGCGCACACACAGAAGAAGTTCTAATGGCTATCTCCGTAGCTCACATGCATGCTTCCTCATTTGATCCACCTCTATTTATAGCCAAGAATTCAGCCGAAATGCCAGCAATGTGAAACACCAATTGTTAGGGAAGTCAACAATAGTGGCCAATGTTAGGACATATATGTTTTAACTTGATTAAAAACATATGTCATTTATTTATGTAAATTGGCTAATCCTTTGACAAAACGCACTCTACTTGTAATTGGGTAGTTCTAGGTGTTTTTAATACTTCAAGAAACAATGTTTCAAGGTCAAGTGTTGAAGTCATCAAGTCTGTCCAAGAAAAAGCAAGCTGAAGTGCAAAGTTTTTAAAGCTCGACACCTTCTCGATAGCTACCTCGACACCTGCTATCTGTCGAGATTTAAAATTTCAGATTTCTAATCTGTTTTTCTTGGGATCCGTGAATATGTTTTTGGGCCTTCTTTTCTTCTAACCCTAAATATATAAAAGGATTGTTTTAAGAGCCGTCAAGGGTGACACAAGTTGCATTATCATTGAGCAATCTCTATTCAAGCAAATTGTGATCAAAAGACAAAGTTCTTGACCTAGTTCATCTTCCATCAAGAAGTTGCTGTGTATTTGCACCGTAGGGTTTTGTAACCAAGCATCTTCCTGCTATTCATCATAAAGGATGAATTGAAGAACTTTGCAGCCAACCATTATTCCTCAGTTAGTGTTCTGAAGTCGCGTACTTGGATCCGCGCATTGGTTAGTCACGTACTTGGGAGCCGTGCATCAAAGGTGGGAACTGTCACTACAGATCAAGTCTAATTGGGTATTGGGGTAAGGGTTCAACTGTAGGTTGGTAAGGTACTTGGGATTCCTTTACTTGTAACCGCTTGATTTGATAATAGTGGAGTTTCGGGAGTAGTGACCTGAAAATCACCCGGTGGGGTTTTTGCCGTTAGGGTTTTCCCCATTCGTAAATAAATCACCGTGTTATTTATTTTTCGTTGCATATTTTAGTTTTTGGTGATTTGTTTGTGCTTCCATAAAATTACATGATTAATTGATTAATTAATAAACTTAGCTAAATTAATTAATTAGGGTTAATCACTAGGGGTCATTCAGATTGTGGCCTATCAAGTGGTATCAGAACGGGCACACTCTGATTAGAGTTTAATCTTTACTGTGTTGATCCATTGACCCCTGTTTGTCATGGATAGAGAACAATCTTTAATTATACCTCCTTTATTTGATGGCACTAACTATGCATACTAGAAAGTACGCATGAGAGCTTTCTTGCAGTCTTTAGATGAAAAGGTGTGGCAAGCTGTAAAGATTGGCTGGACTAAGCCAACAGAAGAACCGGCCGATTGGGATGATACTAAGATCAAGGCGGCTAACTTTAACAGCAGAGCGTTAAATGCCCTATTTAGCGCAGTCACAAATGAGGAGTTCAAAAAGATATCCTCAACTGAAACTGCTAAGGAGGCTTGGACCATCCTTCAGACAACCTATGAAGGAACAAAGGCTGTCAAAGATTCAAAACTTCAGAGGCTCACTACAAGCTTTGAAGAAATTAAGATGGAGGAGGATGAGTCGTTTGATGAGTTCTATGCCAAGCTCAAGGACATAGTAAACTCAGCCTTCAATCTTGGGGAAACCATCCCTGAACCTAAGATTGTAAGAAAGGTGCTCAGATCTCTACCTGAGAGATTCCATGCCAAGCTTACGGTGATAGAGGAATTAAAGGACATTGACAAGATTCCTTTGACTGAGCTGGTAGGAAACTTGCAAACCTATGAGATAGGATTATCTAGGATTGGCAAGTCAAGTAAAGGTAAAAGCATGGCCTTGAAGGCAAAGAGCAGTGATACAGATGAGTCTTCCGATGATGAAGATTCTAAGATGAAGTCCTACATCACTCGGCAGTTCAAGAACTTTATGAAGAATGCCAATGGACGGAGCTTCAACAAGGACCGTAGGCAATTCAGTTCTTCTCAGTTTAAAAGCCAAGACAAAGAAAAGAAGGGTACTAAGGATGGCGGTCAGTACACTGTTCCTGCAGGAGCAAAGTGCTTTGGATGTCATGGGTTCGGACACATGAAACATGAGTGTCCTACATATCTCAAGAGCATTGGGAAAAGCAAGGCACTTGCTGCAACTCTAAGTGACACTGAGCCTAAAGATGATTCCGACAATGAGAATGGCGGAATCTTAAATGCCTTCACTGCCACAGTCAATCCCACTGAAGGGATTGTTGAAGAAGTGGATGAAGAAGAAGAACTGGTGGAGTCAAATTTTGAGAAAATGGATGATCAAGATGATATCCATTCAGCCTATGAGAAGCTTTACAAGCTCTCTGAAAAGCATGAGAAATTATACAGGCTGGTCCCTAAGAAGTTCAGTGATATGGAACTTGATCGTGAAGAGTTGTCCACAAAGTTTGATGAGGCGAATCAAACTATTGGAGCATTGAGATTTGAAAACAACTTTTTGGCTGAGAAGACCAAAAAGCTTGAAGCAGAGCTGTTTCAAGTCAGAGCTCAACTAGAGAGGATTTCAAGTGCAAAGCTTGATGAGATGCTTAACAATCAGAAATCTGCTTTGGATCGAACTGATTTGGGGTATGATATTTCTTTCTCTAATACTGCTTCTACTAGCAATACTGCTTCTACTAGCAATACTGCTTTTGTTCCTCCTGCTAATAATACTGAAATTGAGAATATTGATGTTAAAACTGAATTAGCTAGTGAGAATTTAGACAAGGGTAAATCTATCTTAGGAGCACCCCCTAAGCAAGATAAGAAAGATGCTAAAAACCCTAGGGCTAAGAAAGCTAACTCTCAAAAGCCTAAACAAACGAAGCAGCATCTCTGTCATCATTGTGGAGCTGCCGGTCATACTAGACCAAATTGCTATAAGTGGTTAGCCACTCAACAGAGCAATGGCATGATAGCATCTGGAAGCCAAAATCAGCGTTAATCCTCTCTTGCTCCTCTTGGAGATCTTCTGAAAGCCCTCATGTTCCTTTCGAACTTGAACGGGTTAAATTCTTCCCCCTCACCGCCGGTTCAAGGATTTAATCAAAGGAAAGGATCTTCCAAGGTGTGGAAGAAAAAGGATTTTAAGTGATTTCATCACTTTCTTTTCCCCTTATTGTTTTTCTGTGTATTGCATTGCTTGTGTGTTTTGTTTTTTTTTTGTTGAGTCAGTCTAGTTTTTGCTTCATTTTGTTTAACATGTTTTGTGTGTTTACTTTCAGTTTTGTTTATTTTGTTTTTGATATAAAAAAAAAAAAAAAAATTTTGAAAAATCAGAAAAAAAAAAAAATACAAAAACAGTGTGTGTTCTGTGTACTTTGGTACTTGTGTACCTTGGATGGCCAATGAAACAAAATTTTCTAAACTTTGTATCACTTGTAGCTTAGATGAGCATCTCTATGCACAACTAAGCAAGTGAGCTTTGTGGCTCTTGTTTGTGATGAGTAAGATTAGGTTATCTCTTAAAACTTAACACTCATATCACTCTTTTTGACAGGTAGGACTAGAAAATCCTAAGAGAAAGGCATAAATAACCATCTCACCACTGTTGCCCGCCAATCATAATATGACACCTGTATGCTTCGGCATAGCAAAAGTGCAGTGTCAAAGACATTCGTATGCTTCGGCATAGCAAAAGTGCGATGTAAAATGCTTAAAATCTTGGGTATTTCTTTTCTTTCTTTTATATGCCCATGTATGATATGCTAAAATAAAAGAAAACGTGCAAAGAAAATAAAAAGCAAAAAGATCAAAAATGCTTTAAATATGGTTGCAAGCGTGTATTCTAGGAGACATGGGAGTTATAGGATGTATCTCGAAGGTGATAGTCCCCATCAAACAGTTATGATTGTGTGTGAGTTAAAAGTTATTTTCTCATATCTCAGATCGTCATAACTTGTATACATATATGCAATCTTGCGATGTTTTTCACACACAACACGCAATATTCTTTGCTACTTTTGATACATGTGCAGGTACAATGTGATTTGGCCATCACAAAGATTTTACATGTGCTAATGTATGCTCACTAAACTGTCATAACTTGTTTTTGAAAAATAAAATTAGTTAGACTTGTTTAATGTGTGTGTGTGTTTTGGAGGATCCTTATGCTTATTTTTTTTTTGTTGAGAGATTTATATGTTGAGTGGATCTTTGGTTGAGATGTAAGTTGGATTGCATTCACGTCTATATTTTTCTCTTCTCGAAAAACTGCTTTTTACTGCTGGCTCGACACCTCCTCAACACCTCTTCGATACCTAGTCATCTATCGAGATTCTCAAGTTGTTTCTTATCGCAATCTCGACACCTGTCTCGACACCTGATGGATCGATCGAGATTCACTTATTGTGTTTGAGTATTCTTTCCCGACACCTGTCTCGACACCTGTCTCGACACCTTGTGGATCGATCGAGATATCTTCTGTCTCCTCAATACCTTCTTGACACCTTTGCAATCGATCGAGCATCACGTATCTGAAATTCTTCTTGCATCTCGATACCTCTCGATACCTTTAGCTGTCGACGGCTAATTCCTTGATACCCTCCTCGACAGCTTCCTTGATACCTCTCGACACCTCAGCTGTCGAGATTTACTGAGGTGCCTATTTAAGGATCTGTCGCGATTTTCTTCATTTCTCACTCGATCTCTCTCGATCTCTCCGTGTCTGTTCATCTCCCTTTCACTCTCCTTTCACTCAAATCCTCCAACCCTCTTGGATCTTGATCATTTCTTGCTCAAATCACTAGGTAAGATCTATTTTCTCTTCCTTTTTCATGCATTGCATGTTTTAAAACCTAGTTTTTGGGATTTTTTGTAAAAATATGGGGGTTTTTCAAAATTGTTAAGTTTTTCTTGAAAATTTGGGTTGGGTTTACACTTAAATGTTGTTAAAATGTCATACATTGCATTTCATGTGCATTATAATGATATTTACATGCATTTAGATGTGTGCTATATGTTGTGTACTGGTAGGATTGGATTGGGCTGAGCCCATGATGAAATTTTTTTTGTTTTGCATATCACATGATCATGCATTCCCATGCACACGTACTTGTTATTCAAGATATTTGTCTTTTTTGAACTGTTTTGGGAATTTTTCTGAGTGTCTCTCTCTCTCTCTCTCTCTCTCTCTCTCTCTCTCTCTCTCTCTCTCATTCTTTTACGTTAGTAGTGTCTATAGCACCCAAACGTAAATCCACTCCTGCTCAGAACCCTCTGCGTTCTGGAGCTTCTACTTCTTCTGATACTGCTCCCTTTAACCTTCGGTTCCGTGATGGAGATGCCCATAAGGCATTTTCGGAGAACTTTTCTAAACGAGGTGTTCATTCGGAACGCCAAGTCATTCTGGCTGACTTCGCCGATACTGACATTCCCTCTGTCATTCATAGTAGAGGATGGGGGTCACTGTGTGACATCCCGGTCACTTGCCTTTTCGTGTTGATACAGGAGTTCTACTCCAACATGCACGGGATTGATCTTTCAGTACCTCTCTTCTTCACTCGTTCGAGGTACGCGCATCCCTGTCACACCGCAGCTTGTTGTGGATGTGCTTCGGGTACCTAGGATAGAGTTTCCTGATTACCCCTCTTGTAAGCGTCTGAGGACTGTGTCCAAAGATGAGCTCATTTCCGCTTTTTGTGAGCGCCCTGCTGATTGGGGTGAGCATCAGTTCACATCATGTAGGCCTTTTGCTAAAGGTCCTAGATTTATCAACATGGTGATGACTTTTGTTCTCCATCCTCTTTCTCACTATAACTCTATCACAGAGCCTCGTGCTCGATTTTTGCTATCATTACTAAAGCATCTTACCATAGACTTTCCTTCTCACTTCATCCGGTCTATCATAGATATTTATCTTGATTCGGCGTCCCGTGATAAGCTCATCTTTCCTTCTGCTATCACGCGGATTCTACGCCATTTTTTCATTCCCTTTCCTATGTCCGACCACTTCATACACATATCTGCCATAGATGCCGCTACCGTAAAACGTAGTAAGGCGCAGTTCAGGTCGAGACAGCCGGGTGCCACTCCTCCCTCCCGTTCGGCTCCATCCAGATCAGCTCCATTTACATCTGCTCCTTTTTCCTCTTCGAGCGATGTATCCCTTGGAGATATTATGGCGCAGCTACAGTGCATGGACACTCGTTTTGATACACTCTCTGTTGAGTTGTATCAGGTGAATGTTCGTGTTGGTCGTATTGCACGACGGCAGGCGACCATGGGTGGATTTGCTCCAGAGGCTACTCCTTCACCACCTACTCCAGCAGCTTCAGTTTTTGAGGATGATGATGATGATGATGATGATGGGGATGCTAGCTCTACTGATGAGATGTCTACATGACACTCTACCCTTTGTCACTCGTGACAAAAAGGGGAAGTAGTTTTGGGCTATGAGAGTAGTCATCTTAGGGGGAGAGTTAGTGTAGGACATTTTTGGTAGGGGGAGTGTTGTCATTTTTGAGGGATGTAGTGAGGCTATATATGTATTTTTTTTTTCTTTTCTTATCTCTTAAATACATTGATCTTGTATATGAGGTCCTTTGACCATTTTACATACATTGTACTTATATTCTTTATATGTGGATGTATGTTTCTTTTACCTCTCTCTTCATGTGTTGTTTCTTTTCTATCTTTATACACATGTTCTTTAACTTGTATGCAATCTATTTATTTCTGTTTCACACAAGATGCCTTGATGAGTTTTGTTTAAAGTGTTTCAGAAATACAGGTTGTCAAAGTCTACTTGCCATAAACTCTCTTCTTGCAAAGTTTTTCAAGAGTTTGTGTTAGGATAGATTTTATTGTATTCAACAAGTGAATATGAGTTGAGTGATTTATGACTTCTCTCATATGCTCATTTGTTTGTTGTGGTTTTGTCACGGATTGCCAAAGGGGGAGATTGTTAGGACATATATGTTTTAACTTGATTAAAAACATATGTCACTTATTTATGTAAATTGATTAATCCTTTGACAAAATGCACTCTACTTGTAATTGGGTAGTTCTAGGTGTTTTTAATACTTCAAGAAACAATGTTTCAACGTCAAGTGTTGAAGTCATCAAGTCTGTCCAAGAAAAAGCAAGCTGAAGTGCAAAGTTTTTAAAGCTCGACACCTTCTCGATAGCTACCTCGACACCTGCTATCTGTCGAGATTTAAAATTTCAGATTTCTAATCTGTTTTTCTTGGGATCCATGAATATGTTTTTGGGCCTTCTTTTCTTCTAACCCTAAACATATAAAAGGATTGTTTTAAGAGCCGTCAAGGGTGACACAAGTTGCATTATCATTGAGCAATCTCTGTTTAAGCAAATTGTGATCAAAAGACAAAGTTCTTGACCTAGTTCGTCTTCCATCAAGAAGTTGCTGTGTATTTGCACCGTAGGGTTTTGTAACCAAGCATCTTCCTGCTATTCATCATAAAGGATGAATTGAAGAACTTTGCAGCCAACCATTCTTCCTCAGTTGGTGTTCTGAAGTCGCGTACTTGGATCTGCGCATTGGTTAGTCACGTACTTGGGAGCCGTGTATCAAAGGTGGGAACTGTCACTACAGATCAAGTCCAATTGGGTATTGGGGTAAAGGTTCAACTGTAGGTTGGTAAGGTACTTGGGATTCCTTTACTTGTAACTGCTTGATTTGATAATAGTGGAGTTTCGAGAGTGGTGACCTGAAAATCACCCAGTGGGGTTTTTGCCATTAGGATTTTCCCCATTCATAAACAAATCACCGTGTTATTTATTTTCCGCTGCATATTTTAGTTTTTGGTGATTTGTTTGTGCTTCCATAAAATTGCATGATTAATTGATTAATTAATAAACTTGGCTAAATTAATTAATTAGGGTTAATCACTAGGGGTCATTCAGATTGTGGCCTATCAGCCAAGCAATCCATGCAACATTTAATGCATGAGTACTGTTGTGTTTCTTCACGCAAGCTTCCATGTTGAATTGCATATCTTTGACTTTGTTGATCAAGCCATACTTTCACGCATAGGCATTCATCCATTTATTGCCTATAGATTCATACATTTCGGCTATGCATGAATATAGTTCAAGTCGGTGATATTCCATGCCGTTTTCTTTGACAATTCATACAAGATAGCATTTAATGCTTGCTACATGGCTGCCTAAGACCGACACAGATGATCAAAAATATCTTTTATTTAGATGATTGTTTAATTTTAGCTTAAAAGATCTCTATTGTTTTATTTTGGCCTTAAGCCACATGTAGAAAGAAGATTGGACAACATAAGCTCTTCATAGTAGACTGGTCCAAATAACCATAGGTATGGAATAATGGTTTTGATAAGCCCATGGACAGGTGGGTCTCTTCAAGATTTCTTGGTGTTAAAGTTTAGTTTAGGTGCAGGGTGGCTAGAAGTGGATATACTTTTAAGGCTAACTTCAAAGTAGTTGGAGGTGCATAAGCCAAGGCATGTAACTTTGAGTAGCTGGAGGTCCATGGAGGTTGAAAGATGAGAGAGAGAGAGAGATGACACGGTTGTTGTTGCATAGAGACACAAAACCCCATATTCCAAGCTCTTTAGAAAAAATTCAAACCCTAACTTTTTGATTCATGTTATGTTGTATTTTGGTTGTAAAAGTTGTTTTCTAACGGAAAAGCCAAAAGTGGGTAACGGATGGGTAACGAATTGAAGTACAGGTGGGCAAAGTGATAAGTTTTGAACCATGGGTTTACTGTAATTATCCCCAAAAAAAAAAAAAAAAAAAAAAAAAAAAAAAAAAGGGAAGATGGGTAACTGTTGTTACATACTCTCTTGGCACACAATCATATATACACAAAATTTGCATGAAAGTTGTGACTTGAAATTATGATTTTTAATGATTTTAGTGCAAATTCTACTTGTGCGTACAGTTATGTGCAAGAATGCAAGTGTAACAAACACCACTCACTTGGAAATTGCGGCTTTATTAATGTAAATTTTACTTGTGTGTACTATTATGTGCAAGAACGTTTGTAATAAACACCACTCAAAGAAGATAGAAGGAATCTAAGCACCAACCTCCTCAAGTTACAACCTTTGATCCATTTTCGATTAATGACTTTGAATCACCAATAATAATAGTAGTTAATGGGACCCATCCTTATACTTAAGGAAATCACCATTTCAAATTTTATATTGAATGTAAGGTTGCGTTTGGCTCTATGTAAATCGAATTCTGAGTGTAAAATGAATGCAGGGGAAAATGAATTTCCGAAAGGAAAATGAAATCCGGGTGTTTGGTTCTGCAATGGAAAATAGTTCGAAAAACGATTTTTGTTGTTTGGTAACATTATGAAAATGTTATTTTTTTACAAATTTTTCACATTTTCTCAGCTATTTTCTCAACTTCCAAAAAAATTTTATAACAGAAAATTTCAAAATATACACTTAACACAACCAAAAAATCAAAATAAAAATATTTATTCACAACATATACATGATATACTCGGTGAGAGGAGGAAGAAAGAGTGAGATATTGAGGGTGTGTTTGAGAGCTTGGCTACGCCAGCAACAGATTGAAGATGTTGGACGGGTATGGCTTTGTCGGTGTGAGGGAGAGTGAAAGTTGGGTGGAGGTGTTTGGATCGGAGGTAAGGTGAGGTCGTTGGACTCAAATAGAACTCAATAGTGGAGGAAACTCACCGGTGCAGAGGTGTGTGGATTAGTGGCGCTCGTCGGACTGTGGGTGGAGCTCATACTGGCGTGAGGGAAAGGGTGGAGCTCTCTGCCTCTCTCTCATTGGTGAGTGGTCACAACTGAGCTTGGAGAGAGTGTGTGATGTCTGTGAGTGTGTGTGTGAGGAGCGTGTGAGGATTGTGTGAGAAGTGTGAAACAATTTGTTTGGTCACAATCTGAATGACCCCTTGTGATTAACCCTAATTAATTAATTAATTAGCCAAGTTATTAATTAATCAATTTAACATGCAAATACGTGGAAGCACAAACAAATCACCAAATACTAAATATGCAACGGAAAAATTAAATGACACGGTGATTTGTTTACGAATGGGGAAAACCCTAATGGCAAAAACCCCACCGGGTGATTTTCAGGTCACCACTCCCGAAACTCCACTATTATCAAATCAAGCAGTTACAAGAAAGGAATCCCAAGTACCTTATCAACCTACAGTTGAACCCTTACCCCAATACCCAATTGGACTTGATCTGTAGTGACAGTCTCCACCTTTGATGCACGGCTCCCAAGTACGTGACATACCAATGCGTGGATCCAAGTACACGACTTCAGAACACCAACTTGAGGAAGAATGATTGGCTGCAAAGTTCTTCAGTTCATCCACGTGATGAATAGCAGGAAGATGCTTGGTTACAAAACCCTATGGTGCAAATACACAGCAACTTCTTGATGGAAGATGAACTAGGTCAAGAACCTTGTCTGTTGAGCACAATTTGCATAAACAGAGATTGCTCAATGATAATACAACTTGTGTCACCCAAAACGGCTTTTAAAATAATCCTTTTATATGTTTAGGGTTAGAAGAAAAGAAAGCTCAAAAACATATTCACGGATCCCAAGAAAATCAGATTGGAATTCTGACTTTTTAATTCTCGACAGATAGCAGGTGTCGAGGTAGCTATCGAGAGGTGTCGAGCTTTAAAAATTCTGCACTTCAACTTGCTTTCTCTTGGACAGACTTGATGACTTCAACACTTGACCTTGAAACATTGTTTCTTGAAGTATTAAAAACACATAGAACTACCCAATTACAAGCAAAGTGCGTTTTGTCAAAGGATTAGCCAATTTACATAACTAAGTGACATATGTTCTTAAACAAGTTAAAACATATATGTCCTAACAATCTTCCCCTTTGGCAATCCGTGACAAAACCACAACAAACAAATGAGCATATGAGAGAAGTCATAAATCACTCAACTCATATTCACTTGTTGAATACAGTAAAATCTATCCTAACACAAACTCTTGAAAAACTTTGCAAGAAGAGAGCTTATGATAAGTAGACTTTGACAACCTGTATTTCTGAAACACTTTAAACAAAACTCATCAAGGTATCTTAGTGTGAAATAGAAATAATAGATTGCATAAAAATATAAAGAACATGTGTATAAAGATAGAAAAGAAACAACACATGAAGAGAGGGGTGAAAGAAACATACATCAACATATATAAGATATGAGATAAGTACAATGTATGTAAAAATGGTCAAAGGACCTCATGTAAAAATGGTCAAAGCCTCTGGAGCAAATACACCCATGATCGCCTGCCGTCGTGCAATACGACCCACACGAACATTCACCTGATACAACTCAGCAGAGAGTGTATCAAGGTGAGTGTCCATGCGCTGCAGCTGCGCCATGATATCACTAAGGGATACATCGCTCGAAGAGGAAGAATGAGCAGATGTAGATGGAGCTGATCTGGATGGTGCTGAACGGGAGGGAGGAGTGGCACCTGGCTGTCTCGACCTGAACTGCGCCTCACTACGTTTTACGGTAGCGGCGTCTATGGCAGATATGTGTGTGAAGTGGTCGGACACAGGAAAGGGAACAGAAAAATGGCGTAGAATCCACGTGATAGCAAAAGGAAAGATGAGCTTATCACGGGACGCCGAGTCAAGATAGACCTCGAATGCGAATGATAAAATGAGGTACTGAAAGATCAATCCCGTGCATGTTGGAGTAGAACTCCTGTATCAGCACGAGAGGACAAGTGACTGGGATGTCACACAGTGACCCCCATCCCCTACTGTTAATGACAGTGGGAAGGTCAGTATCGGCGAAGTCCGCCAGAATAACGTGGCGTTCCGAATAAACACCTCGTTTGGAAAAGTTCTCCGAAAATGCCTTATGAGCATCTCCATCACGGAACTGAATGTTAAAAGGAGTATTATTTGAAGAGGAAGAGGCTCCAGAACGCAAAGGGTTCCGAGCAGGAATAGACTTACGTTTGGGTGCCATAGACAGGACTAACGTAATAGAATGAGAAAAGATAGAGGGGGGGAAACAAT
Organism: Quercus cerris; assembly: GCA_963669245.1. Taxonomy (NCBI): domain Eukaryota; kingdom Viridiplantae; phylum Streptophyta; class Magnoliopsida; order Fagales; family Fagaceae; genus Quercus; species Quercus cerris. The sequence continues at coordinate 2,300,767 of OY770006.1, read as the reverse complement.
CAGAAAAGTCCCAAACACAGTTCAAATATATCAAATATGTTGAACAACAAGAACGTATGCATGGGAATGCATGGACATGTGTCATGTAAAGAGAAAAACATCATGGGCTTAGCCCAATCCAATCCTAGCAGCACACAAACATAAGGCACACATCTAAATGCATGTAAATATCATTATAATGCAAATGAAATGCAATGTATGACATTTTGAAATCATTTAAGTGCAAACCCAACCCAAAATTTGAAGAAAAACTCAACAATTTTGAAAAACCCCAAATTTTTATGAAAAATCCCAAAAACTAGGTTTTCAAACATGAAATGCATGAAAATGAAGGGGAAAAGTGATCTTACCTTGAGATTGAAGCAAGGAATGAGCAAGATCCAAGTGGCGTTGAAGATTGAGTGAGAAAAAGGAGTTGGGAAGTTGAAAAGCCTCGGACAGATTGAGTGAGATCGAGAGAATGAGAGAAAATCGCGATCTGCACTTAAATAGAACCCCCATTAAATCTCGACAGCAGAGGTGTCGAGAGGTATCGAGAAGCTGTCGAGGAAGGTATCGAGGAATTGTGCCTTTGACAGATGAAGGTATCGAGAGGTATCGAGGATCAAGGCCAAATGCAAAATCAAGAAGCTCGATCGATCGACAAGGTATCGAGAAGCTGTCGAGAGGACAGAAGAAATCTCGATCGATCCACAAGGTATCGAGACAGGTGTCGAGAAAGAAGACTCAAAACACCACAAGTGAATCTCGATCGATCCATCAGGTGTCGAAGAGGTATCGAGATTGCGATAAGAAACAACAAGAGAAGCTCGACAGATGACCAGGTATCGAGGAGGTGTCGAGCCTTCATAAAAATGCAGTTTTTCGAGAAGGGAAAAACACAGACATGAATGCAATCTAACACACATCTCAACCAAGGATCCACTTAAGTGATAAACCTCTCAAAACATCTCTCAACAAGAAAATATGCACAAGGATCATGCAAAACACACACACACACTAAACAAGTCTAACCAATTTTATGTTTCAAAAACAAGTTTTGACAGTTTAGTGAGCATACATTAGCACATGTAAAACCTTTGTGATGGCCAAATCACATTGTACCTGCACATGTATCAAAAGTAGCAAAGAATATTGCGTGTTGTGTGTGAAAAACATCGCAAGATTGCATATGTGTATAGATGTTATGACAATCTGAGATATGAGAAAGTAACTTTCAACTCACACACAATCATAACTGTTTGATGGGGACTATCACCTTCGAGGTACATCCTATAACTCCCACATCTCCTAGAATACACGCTTGCAACCATATATAAACAATTTTTAATCTTTTTGCTTTTTATTTTTCTTTGCATGTTTTCTTTTATTTTAGCATATCATACATGGGTATATAAAAGAGCGAAAAGAAATACCCAAGATGTTAAGCATTTGACATCACACTTTTGCTATGCCGAAGCATACGAATGTCTTTGACACTGCACTTTTGCTATGCCGAAGCATACAGGTGTCATATTATGATTGGCGGGCACCAGTGGTGAGATGGTTATTTATGCCTTTCTCTTAGGATTTTCTAGTCCTACCCGTCAAAAAGAGTGATATGAGTGTTAAGTTTTAAGATATAACCTAATCTTACTCATCACAAACAAGAGCCACAGAGCTCACTTGCTTAGTTATGCATAGAGATGCTCATCTAAGCTACAAGAGATACAAAGTTTAGAAAACTTTGTTTCATTGGCCATCCAAGGTACACAAGTACCAAAGTACACATAACACACACTGTTTTTGTATTTTTTTTTTTAATTTTTCAATTAAAAAAAAAATAAGCAAAACTAAAAATAAACAAACAAAAACATGTTATCAAAGCAAAGCAAAAACTAGACTGACTCAGCAGAAAAGAATAGACACACAAGCAATGCAACAAACAAAAACAAAAAAAGAAAAAACAAGAAGGGAGAAGAAAGTGATGAAATCACTTGGAGTAATTTTTCTTCCACTCCCTGGAAGAACCTTTCCTTTGATAGAATCCTTGAACAGGCGGTGAGGGGGAAGAATTTAAACCGTTCAAGTTCGAAAGGAACATGAGGGCTTTCAGAAGATCTCCAAGAGGAGCAAGAGAGGATTGAAGCTGATTTTGGCTTCCAGAAGCTATCGTGCCATTACTCTGTTGAGTGGCTAACCACTTATAGCAATTTGGTCGAGTGTGACCGGCAGCTCCACAATAATGACAGAGATGCTGCTTCTTTTGTTTAGGCTTTTGAGAGTTAGCCTTCTTAGCCCTAGGGTTTTTAGCATCTTTCTTGTCTAGCTTAGGGGGTGCTCCTAAAACAGATTTTCCCTTGTCTAAGTTCTTACTAGCTAATTCAGTTTTAACATCAATGTTCTCAATTTCAATGTTATTAGCAGGAGGAACAAAAACAGTATTGCTAGTAGAAGCAGAATTAGAGAAAGAGATACCATACCCCAAACCAGTTCGATCCGAAGCAGGTTTCTGATTGCTAAGCATCTCATCAAGCTTTGCACTTGAGGTCCTCTCCAGTTGAGCTCTGACTTGAAACAGCTCCGCTTCAAGCTTCTTGGTCTTCTCAGCCAAAAAGTTGTTCTCAAATCTCAGTGCTCCAATAGTTTGATTCGCCTCATCAAATTTCGTGGACAGCTCTTCACGATCGAGTTCCACATCACTGAGCTTCTTGGTGGCCAGCCTATATAATTTCTCATACTTTTCAGAAAGCTTGTAAAGCTTCTCATAGGCTGAATGGATATTATCTTGATCATCCATCTTCTCAAATTTGGACTCCACCAATTCTTCTTCTTCATCCACTTCTTCAACAATCCCTTCAGTAGGATTGACTGTGGCAGTGAAGGCATTTAAAATTCCGTCATCTTCATTGTCGAAATCATCTTCAGGCTCATTTTCACTTAGGGTTACAGCAAGGGCCTTGCTTTTCCCAATGCTCTTTAGATATGTAGGACACTCATGTTTCATGTGTCTGAACCCATGACACCCAAAGCATTTTGGTCCTGTGGGAACAGTATACTGACCGCCCTCCTTAGTATCCTTCTTCCCTTTGTCTTGGCTTTTGAATTGAGAAGAACTGAACTGCCTGCGGTCCTTGTCGAAGCTCCTTCCATTGGCATTCTTCATGAACTTTTTGAACTACCGAGTGATGTAGGACTTCATCTTGGAATCTTCATCATCAGAAGACTCATCTGTATCACTGCTCTTCGCCTTCAAGGCCATGCTTTTGCCTTTGTTGGACTTGCCAATCCTGGATAACCCTATCTCATAGGTCTGCAAGTTTCCAACCAGCTCAGTCAAAGGAATCTTGTCTATATCCTTTGATTCCTCAATTGCCGTAATCTTGGCATGAAATCTCTCAGGTAGAGATCTGAGCACCTTCCTTACAATCTTGGGTTCAGGGATGGTTTCCCCAAGATTGAAGGCTGAGTTCACTATGTCCTTGAGCTTGGCATAGAACTCATCAAACGACTCATCCTCCTCCATCTTAATTTCCTCAAAGCTTGTAGTGAGCCTCTGAAGTTTTGAGTCTTTGACAGCCTTTGTGCCTTCATAGGTTGTCTGGAGGATGGTCCAAGCCTCCTTAGCAGTTTCAGTTAAGGATATCTTCTTGAACTCCTCATTGGTGACTGCGCTAAAAAGGGCATTCAGCGCTCTGCTGTTGAAGTTGGCCGCCTTAATCTTAGCATCATCCCACTCGGCCGGTTCTTCTGTTGGCTTAGTCCAGCCAATCTCTACAGCTTGCCACACTTTTTCATCTAAAGACTGCAAGAAAGCTCTCATGCGTACTTTCCAGTATGCATAGTTAGTGCCATCAAATAAAGGAGGTATGATCAAAGATTGTCCTCTATCCATGACAAACAGGGGTCAATGGATCAACACAGCAAAGATTAAACCCTAATCAGAGTGTGCCTGCTCTGATACCACTTGTTTGGTCACAATCTGAATGACCCCTTGTGATTAACCCTAATTAATTAATTAATTAGCGAAGTTATTAATTAATCAACTTAACATGCAAATACGTGGAAGCACAAACAAATCACCAAATACTAAATATGCAGTGGAAAAATTAAATGACACGGTGATTTGTTTACGAATGGGGAAAACCCTAATGGCAAAAACCCCACCGGGTGATTTTCAGGTCACCACTCCCGAAACTCCACTATTATCAAATCAAGCGGTTACAAGAAAGGAATCTCAAGTACCTTACCAACCTACAGTTGAACCCTTACCCCAATACCCAATTGGACTTGATTTGTAGTGACAGTCTCCACCTTTGATGCACGGCTCCCAAGTACGTGACTAACCAATGCGCAGATCCAAGTACGCGACTTCAGAACACCAACTTGAGGAATAATGGTTGGCTGCAAAGTTCTTCAGTTCATCCACGTGATGAATAGCAAGAAGATGCTTGGTTACAAAACCCTATGGTGCAAATACACAGCAACTTCTTGATGGAAGATGAACTAGGTCAAGAACCTTGTCTGTTGAGCACAATTTGCATAAACAGAGATTGCTCAATGATAATACAACTTGTGTCACCCAAAACGGCTCTTAAAATAATCCTTTTATATGTTTAGGGTTAGAAGAAAAGAAAACCCAAAAACATATTCACAGATTCCAAGAAAATCAGATTGGAATCCAAGAAAAACATATCTTAGGTTGATCATAGATTTCACCCAAATTAAAAGCAGAATTAACAATATCATTCAGTTTTGCATAAAATTCATCAAATGATTCATCATCAGACATCCTAATGCTTTCAAACCTAGAAGTTAATTGCTGCAGTTTGTTTATCTTAACTGCCTTTGTGCCTTCATGCACAGTTTGGAGGATTTTCCAAGCAATATGAGCAACTTCAACATTAGAGATCCTCTTAAATTCCTCCATAGAAACAGCATTGAAGATGGCATTCATAGCTTTGCTATTGAAGCCTGCTGCTTCTTTTTCAGAAGTTTGCCACTCACTCACAGGAGTAATGGGCTTCTCCCATCCGTATTCAACAGAATTCCAAACCCTTTCATCAATGGATTTCAGGAATGATTTCATCCTTACTTTCCAATAAGCATAGTTGTTCCCATCAAAATGAGGAGGAACAAACAAAGAGTGTCCATGCTCCATGACAACAGGGGTCAAGGATCAGCTCAGAGATAGAAATCTCAAGCAAAAAGAGCTACCACGCTCTGATACCACTTGTACGGTTTTAGACCCCTTAAACACACAGATTGCGTAGCCTAGATTAATTAGCCAAGTTGTTACTTAGTCAAATTAAGCAATTCTAGGTTAAAACAATCCAAACAATCATATCAAGAATATAATGCAGCGGAAAATAAATAACACAAGATATGATCACCCAGGAAACCACACGGTAAAAACCTGGGGAGTATTTGACCCACCGATCCTCAAGGCTAACCTGAATTCACTATGAAAGAATTGAAGTTCGTACAAAAGGACTACAAGCTCCCCGCTCGACTTCCTAATGCTACCCACCAGTAGAACTTCCTGACACGACCACGCGCAGGCTCCGAATCCACGGACTACTTCTTTCTTGAATTCTTCAATCAGCTACAAGCTCCCCGCTTGCTTTTCTTTTAAGTTCCAATGGTTGCAACGGTAATGATCTTCAAGATGTTGAAATCATCTCTACCATGAAAACCCTAAGTTTTGTGTAAAGGAAAGCTCCTCAAAGATCTCACAAGAGATTCACACAAAACAGCAATGTATGAGCAACAATACAATATGGACAACCTCCAAAAACGTGGCTAGGGTTTAGTTTATATACCTAGGGTAAAAACATAAAACCCTAAACGTTTAATGAAGTAGGGTTGAGTTGGAAATTCTGCAGAAAATTCAACCTGTGCGATTTTCGATCGATCGAGTCTATTCTTCGATCGATCGAGCCAGGCCGAAAGTCCCAAGTACTTCTGCAGCCACTCGATTCCAACTTTACAATATTAAACCAACTTTGAGCAAGTCTAAATAAGACTAAATACAATGTTTTGATCATGGTTTACCAACATTACAAATTAGAGTTCTAAATACATAAAATCCTAAGACCTTAGAACCTAACAAACTCCCCCTTTGGCAATCCGTGACAAAACCCTAATTAACAGCTCAAAGTTTTACAAATAAAAAGCCCTTTACAAAGATAATGCTCATAAAATTCAATTCAGCTTAACTACTATCCATAGTTGCAAGTGTAGACAGCAGCTTAGTTGAATCAACCTGTATAATCCTGAAATACTCAACAAACGCATAAACGCATGTGTGACAGTAAAGAGTAAAACAACAGGTATAACATTCTTGTAAGATTCACATAATTCAAAATAAAGACATATATGAATGATCAACTCATAAATATAAATCAATACGCAGTGAAACACAAAGCAACAAGAATCAATAAAAAATATCATGTATATCAATCAATGTTACTCCCCCTAACATGAATATCCCCAAAAATGATATACAAAGTGAAGCACATAGATACAATCTAAAAACTCCACAAGCTCCTCTAAAACAAAAAAATCTCTCCCTAACTACAAAAACTCTACTACAAGTCAAAACTCCACTCCCCCTTTTTGTGACGGAATGCCAAAGGGCAATCACAAGTCGCCATCAAAAGGAGGTGGTGAAGGTGAATGAAGACGCGCAAAATCAGCTCGGAGAGCGCGAATCTCATCCAGCAAGTCCACCAAAATCTGACCATGAGCCTGCTGAACAGTCATGACAGTCTCCAAAGTACGACGAACATCAAAGTCGGCCGAAGGAGGTGAAGGAACATCATCAACAGCAGCATCATCACCAACTGGAACAGGAATATCCTCACCAGCAAGACCTGCAGAAGAAGAAGGAGGAGGTGCGCTACTAGAGGGCTCAGATCTAGGGTGTTTAGAACCAGCTCGAAGATGAGCGACCCTCAGTCTAAGAAAAGACGCACCTATAGGAGCTATCACATGAACGGGCTTAGAGGAAGGAAAGCCACAAAGATCAAGATAGAGAAGAATCCTATGAATGAAAATAGGATGAACAAGAGCATGAGCAGTAGATGAACTCCTATAAACTTCGTTCAAAGAACGAAGAAAAAGATGGGGAAAACTAATAGGAGTATCAGTAACAAGAGCGTACAGAAATACACACCTCTCAAGAGGAATGGTGTGAACATGGGAAATAGGCCAGATCGAATGACAAGCTATCCGAAAGAACAGATAGTGTAACCCGGAGAGCTCAGCAAAAGTGATCCGAGGATCAGAACCCCACTGGACAGCAGTACCAGTGACGTACGACAAAACATCGCTAATCTCGGGAGACTCAGCATAAGGATAGACAGGATTTCTCAAAAATCTCTTGGTTTTTCTCACTCGGAAACCTCTCACTATCAAAGGATGGAGGGGGTGAAGGAGAAGGTGAGGGAACACTCCTACGAGCTCTAGTTTTCCTAGGCATAGTGCTAAGGAAAGGACAGAGACACAAAGAGAAAACCACAAAGAACAAAAGAAAACAAAACCAAGGGCAGACTGCAAATTAGCACAATAAAGAATATAGAACAAAAATCTATATGATGCATGAATAATAAAATGTTGTGATGCATGATCTAAATGCAGTGAACAATTAAGTTTAATTGAGAGTAATTGGACAAAATTGGCTTGAACAAGGAATTTCTATCAAAAATCCCAAAAATTTGAAAATCCACTTGAAAAATTTTGCAACAAATTGATGAATTGATCATTACACAAGTTTGGAAACATATTAGAATAACCTATTTCATCAATACAACAAGCCAATTTCAGCAAATTCTACTCAAATTAACAAAAGCCCTAATTCGGATCAAGAACAAACCCTAGAATTTTCAATTTTTCATCAAACTCAAAATTGATCAAATTAACCACCAAGGATCATTAGTATGATGTGTCCCCACAAAAACCCAATGATCAATTTCATAAAATAAGGCTTGAATCAACAGAAAATCCCAAAAATGTAAAGTCCGAAAATCACCCTTAAATGCATGGATTTATGCATGAAATAATGAAAATAAGTTCAAAAGAGAGGGCAAAAAGGTCTTACCTTGTTGAGGAAAGAGATTCTTTGCAAAAACTTCGGAGGAAAACGACAAAAAATGGAACAAGTTGGCTTGCCTTGTCGGAGAGAGAAAGGAAAAGTTTGAAAAAGTTTTGAAAAGTGTTTGAAAAAGTCAGATTTGATCTTTTTAAAAAGGTTTTCCACGATATTCGATCGATCGAAAATTACATTCGATCGATCGAAAAGCACAGTCATTTTAAAACAAATGAGAGCACTTTTTCGATTGATCGAAAAACAGGCTGGATCGATCGAAATGGGCAGAGGTTCACTAAATTTTTTTAAAAAATCACAGTTTTTGAAAACACAAACCTAATTTTGAAAATAACTCCTCAAAGCATTAAATAGAATAAACAAAATGCATGAGTATGAGATGGAATGCTTTTTCAAAAACCCAAAATTTTGAACCCAATTTTCTTAAAACAAATTTCAATCAAACTCCCATTGAATTTTCTCAAGCAACAAATATGTTGTGCATAAATCTCAAGATATTTTCAAACTTGGTTGGTCAGACCAAAAACACACACAGGCATGTACAGTGTTTAACAAAGAGTAACTTGTGTCGTGTGTGATACTAGCAAAAACTTGAGATACATGTGAGGTGACATGTGAATAGCAATCAATCACAAAGTCTACAAAATTCATCACATAGAATTCAAAAGAGACTATCACTTAAAGAGTTACATCCTATAACTCCCACATCTCCTAGAACAAAAGCTTGCAATCATGTAAGTTTCTTGCATTTTTGCCTCGTATTTGTATGAGATGGCATTCAGCCTAATAGTACACACCGGTTTGAATTAAGTGAATTGGCATCAAGCCTAATAGTACACACCAGTTTTAATTTAATTTGAGGCTACACCTTATGTTCTTTTTGTGCATGTGCTACACTTTCTCGAGCACAGAATCTTATGATATGCACTAAGGTGTTCATGATTGGCTAGTGAACAGTGGTGAGATGGTTATTTATGCCTTTCTCAAAAGGATCAAGTCCGACAGTCAAATAACATGTGACTTCAAGATTAAGACAAAGTAATAAACACCATAAACATCTTTCCCACACAACATGCACTACAAAGCTCAAACTAGTAAAGTGCAATAAAGTAAGCTCATCCAAGCTAAACAAGGTACATAAGACATGTTATGTGTAAATAAATTGACCAACCTTGTTTTCAAAAATCAAGAACCATTATGTTCAACATAAATTTTGCTTCCTCCTTTTCCTTTTTTTTATTTTTTTTTTATTTTTTTATTTTTTTTAAAAGGAAAACAAATAAATCCTAGAATGAAATGCATGAATGTAATGCAATGCAAGTCCTAGAACAAAAAAAACACAAAAAAACAAAGAACAATGGTCACAAAAGAATAGAGCAATGAAGCACAAGGACCATGTCAGAAAGACTCAATTAGCTCAAGTCTTTTGCATCCAAAACTTTTTAGATGCACCACGAGCATTGGAGTTCATATTCACATTCGAGTGATTCCCAACTCCAGGATTGGAATAAAGGTTTAACACCTTTACCAATTCACCAATTAGTGTCATAGGATCTTGTGCTTGAGGCACAGGCACTTTTGGTTTGTTTGCTCTCTTATCAGCTTGAAGCTTGTAACAGTTAGGACGAATATGTCCAGACTTACCACAATAATGACAAACCCAAGCAGGTTTACCATGCATCTTGTCCTTAGATTTGGTAGGCTCCTTAGGTTTAGATTCTCTTAAGTCTACCCTAATCTTCTTAGGTGGTGAAACTTCTACAGGTTTAACTACCTCACTCACAGAAGGTTTGACAGTTTCACTCACAACCTCACTCACAGAAGGTTCAGAAGAAGAAGAAGGAACAAAAGTAGTGGAATGAGGTCCAGTATCTAAGAAGCTTTCAACATATCCTAACCCAGTTTTATCAGAAGGATACTTTTGAACATTCAGCATGTGATCAAGTTTAGAACTAGCAGATCTAGCAACAGATAAATCATGTTCCAAAGTTCTAACTTTATTAAGCAAAAGCATGTTCTCAGATTTAACATTATTCAAAAGCTCATTAGCATCAAACAGTTTAACAAGCAAATTTCTCTTTTCAAGCTCAAGAGAATCAATTTTCTTTAGGCCAAGATCAACTTTCATAGCATCCTTTGCAGCAATTTTGCAAAGTTTGTTATAGGCCTCTTGAAGATCTGCATCTTCAGAGAGTTCCCCATCAGAAGGGTCCTCTTCAGCAGATATGCCTTCATTGACTATAGCAGTAGCCATGAAAGCAATGAAGTTTCCATCCTCGTCACCACCGGACTCATCATCAGAAACCTCATTATCACTAAGGGTTACAGCCATAGCTTTACCCTTAGTCCTTAAGAATGTAGGACATTCATATTTCACATGACCATACCCTTGACAGCCAAAACACTGAGGACCCAAAGAGTTATTAGAAGATTGACCAGAATTTTCTCTAGGTTTTTCAAAATTGTTAACCTTAGTGGGATCATTCTTCCTAAAATTTCTAGGTTCAGCAGTGTAAGTACCTCTTGCCTTTCTATTTGTATTCCTAAGAAAGTTCTTAAAGTTTTTGGCAAGATAGGCAATCTCTGTAGCAGAGAGCTCATCATCAAATCCACCACCATCAACATCATCAACTGACTTAAGAGCCATTGATTTGGATTTGTTCACTTTAGGTAGGTCAGACTCATAGGATTGAAGAGATCCTACAAGCTCATCAACATGGATGGAGTCCACATCCTTGCTTTCAGTTATGGCAGTCACTTTGGGTCTAAAGTCTTCAGTTAAAGATCTAAGAATCTTCCTAACAATCTTAGGTTGATCATAGATTTCACCCAAATTAAAAGCAGAATTAACAATATCATTCAGTTTGGCATAAAATTCATCAAATGATTCATCATCAGACATCCTAATGCTTTCAAACCCAGAAGTTAATTGCTGCAGTTTGTTTATCTTAACTGCCTTTGTGCCTTCATGCACAGTTTGGAGGATTTTCCAAGCAATATGAGCAACCTCAACATTAGAGATCCTCTTAAATTCCTCCATAGAAACAGCATTGAAGATGGCATTCATAGCTTTGCTATTGAAGCCTGCTGCTTCTTTTTCAGAAGTTTGCCACTCACTCACAGGAGTAATGGGCTTCTCCCATCCGTATTCAACAGAATTCCAAACCTTTTCATCAATGGATTTCAGGAATGCTTTCATCCTTACTTTCCAATAAGCATAGTTGTTCCCATCAAAATGAGGAGGAACAAACAAGGAGTGTCCATGCTCCATGACAACAGGGGTCAAGGATCAGCTCAAAGATAGAAATCTCAAGCAAAAAGAGCTACCACGCTCTGATACCACTTGTACGGTTTTAGACCCCTTAAACACACAGATTGCATAGCCTAGATTAATTAGCCAAGTTGTTACTTAGTCAAATTAAGCAATTCTAGGTTAAAACAATCCAAACAATCATATCAAGAATATAATGCAGCGGAAAATAAATAACACAAGATATGATCACCCAGGAAACCACACGGTAAAAACCTGGGGAGGATTTGACCCACCGATCCTCAAGGCTAACCTGAATTCACTATGAAAGAATTGAAGTTCGTACAAAAGGACTACAAGCTCCCCGCTCGACTTCCTAATGCTACCCACCAGTAGAACTTCCTGACACGACCACGCGCAGGCTCCGAATCCACGGACTACTTCTTTCTTGAATTCTTCAATCAGCTACAAGCTCCCCGCTTGCTTTTCTTTTAAGTTCCAATGGTTGCAACGGTAATGATCTTCAAGATGTTGAAATCATCTTTACCATGAAAACCCTAAGTTTTGTGTAAAGGAAAGCTCCTCAAAGATCTCACAAGAGATTCACACAAAACAGCAATGTATGAGCAACAATACAATATGGACAACCTCCAAAAACGTGGCTAGGGTTTAGTTTATATACCTAGGGTAAAAACATAAAACCCTAAACGTTTAATGAAGTGGGGCTGAGTTGGAAATTCTGCAGAAAATTCAACCTGTGCGATTTTCGATCGATCGAGTCTATTCTTCGATCGATCAAGCCAGGCCGAAAGTCCCAAGTACTTCTGCAGCCACTCGATTCCAACTTTACAATATTAAACCAACTTTGAGCAAGTCTAAATAAGGCTAAATACAATGTTTTGATCATGATTTGCCAACATTACAAATTAGAGTTCTAAATACATAAAATCCTAAGACCTTAGAACCTAGCACATAGGACAGGGCCGGTCCTTGGGTAAGGCCACTTAGGTCATTGCCTAGGCCCAAAATAAGCTCAAAATTTTTTAATTAATAGTTTTTTTGAAAAAAAAAAAAAAAAAAAAGAAAGAAAAATTGGTGAGTTTCCTCTCTTCAAGAAGGCCTCCAAAATTGTGTGGCAATAAAAATTCAACTAATTTGAAATTCAAAATTGTTTAATAAAAGTAAAATTATTTGTGTACAAAATTAACATTAGTAATTAATTTCCAGTAATGATTTGAAATCTCAATTTTTTGTCTCTTTCTCACATAGTAAATTATCAATATTAGTCATCTAGTCTTTCACAAGACCTCTCTCTCTCCCCCCACCCCCCAAGAAGGCCCCCAAGGGCCCCCGACACTTTTGGCAAATTGAGATTGTTTGGTGATTATATTATGAAATGAAGTTGTAGTACCTTTGATTGTTAGGTGACAATTTTAAAGAGAAATCTCTACTAGAAATATCACCTGGCTATGAAAAACTTAAGAAACAATGAGAGAAGAATAGAAAAGTTTAATTGAATTTCATATAAGATCTCTTAATAAATCTGTTTATTAGGTTTATAACATAAGATAAGTTGATATGAAATCTCACAAATTAATAAATAAAAAGAGTTAGAATATAATGAAAAAATAACCACGGAAAAGATAGTTTTTTAAAACTGAAGTTTTTCTTTTTTCTTTTTCTTTTTTTTTTTTTTTTTGGAGAAGGAATTTAAAACTAAAGTTGATAGGTCATATATATATATATATATATATATAAGCACTATTATAATCTTATCATATAGTGGACATAATCACATAGGCACACGGCTGAAGCATGTAAATTCTTACGTTGATTTCCCTCTTCTCTCATCTTCAATCTTTGCATAAACTGAGTTTTCATAGCACTAATGGATGACCATTACCCACTAAAAGACAATTCCCTTTGTTAATGTTAAGTCCTTGCAGCCACACAGCTTTCATCCATATCCACAAAGAATTGCCTTTGGCTTTGACTACTGGGAATGGGATCCCTCTTAAGAAAGTTTTCCAGATATACCCAGATTTTATCATAGCTGGCCTCATGCTAACCCAATTTTGCAATGAGAACTTTATTCATATCCTTCATCCTCCGAAAACCCAATCATTCGTTTCTCCTTGCTCTCACAACGCTCATCCCAAGATTTAAATGACACAAAATTGTCAATACACAACCAGAAACCTTCCTTCGTAGGCCATCCAGTTTTTTGCAAACTGAAATAGGAATCTTGAAAAATAACATATTGTTTTCTGAAATAGTAGCTAGCACTGATTTGATCACTGAAGTTATTGCCACTTAAGATAATAATTTTACCTTCCAACCACTTATCCTTAAATCATTCATCACCCTCAGAGAATGAAGTTAGGATCGGAGTTGAAGATGTACGCCTTTAAATCAGCAATTAATGACTAGAAAACAATTAATTTGATTATCTGCATCACTTCAAAAAGACGGGTAGCAACCACAGCGCAGTGTGGCATAGTAATAGGAATTCTCATATCGCTTCACATGATGCTTGACAAGAATTGAGCGGTTTGAGCAATGGTGCTCTAGGAAGCATGGATACTTTGTTTAAGGTGTTGTACTTGTCGTATCCGTGTCATATTGATATTTTCAAAAATTACTCGTGTTACAATTCCATGTTTGTGTCTATGTTTGTGCTTCTTAGGTGGCGCTTTAATGAATGTATTGTGCCCACGATGATAGCCTCATCAAGACCATAATGATACACATTAAGGTATTACCCCCATTGCCATCAATCACATAGCATGGGGTCGATAGGTGGGGTCGATAAGCCTACACCGAAGGCCCCATTTTTTTTTCAAGAAGAAAGAAGAAGAAGAATGGGCAGGGCTTTTAATTCAATTTTTTCTTACCATCAACATGCAACCATATATCTAACCCAAATCATTGTATTATGTAGTACACGTCTAAATCATTTGAAATACTGAAACAACAGTAACAAGCTTATATATTATACTAGTCCCCTCAAACACTGTTAAGAAGCTAAAGAAAACGAGATTGTTTTGTACAAAGAAGAAATCGGTTAAGGTAGTTAAGAAGAGAAATATTAAAGCACGTGGTTCTCACATGACACAAAGATTAGTTAATAAAGGCCAATCAGATGCAGACATGTGTAAGGGAGGCCTCAACTAATTCTAATCTCTGTAACAAACTCCTTAATCCACGGATCAATTAGTTAAACACGTGCAATAGTTAGTTTTTCTGTTTTGATCTTTTTCTTCTATTATGCTCAGCTTGTACATATAAAAGCAGAGCTCCTTGTATTCATTTCATTACCTTTTTCATTCAATAAGAAACACTCTTCTATTTACTCTTTTCTTCTAGAGAGAGAGAGTTTTTTGCATTGGGTGTGAAAGTTTTACAAACACAAAAAAGGCTAGACTTCGGGCTGTTTGCAATAGTGTGAGGAAAAACTCTAGCAGGAAAAAACAACACACAAAAATACAACTTTTAATCAAGGGAATAATTGGGTTCATTTACTTGAAGCACTGGCAACCAAAAGAGGCTTGCCCTTGAAAGGGTTTTGATCTTCAATCATCTGATTCACACGTTCCTTTTGGTGTTTATCTGTGATACAACCTTCTTCCAGTTGTATAGTTCCATGTCATATCACTCATCAAGCAGAAATTGTGGTATTTCAGGCCCACGGAAAAGCCATAGTCCCTTCACCTTGAGTGCTAGGTCCATCCTTTAAAGAAAACCGCCAACCTTGTTTAGCGTTACAAAGGAAAGAGTGTTCTCGTCATTGTACTTGTAATCACAGAACCAGAGAGAGTATCCCTCAGGATCATACATGTCCCAGAATCCTGAAACAAACATGAAATAAGGATGAAGAGAAAAAATTTCATACAACAAGTGTCATAAATAGAGAACAAGATCATATGGAACAAATGGTGGATTCAAAGGTTTTAAAATAATAAGGATGGCCAAAGTAGTTGAACTGAATGTTTAAAAACTTATACTACTAATACTAGTATATAAGCCAGTCAATTTTTCTCAAGACTACGAAGAAACAAAGAAGGCTTTGAAACAATTGGATGAAAGGGTGTGTTCAATAGACGCAAAGCTAGAAGATTTGTTTACTATGTGAGAAACTTTGGATAAAAAATCTTGATAGGATGACAACTTATCAAGAACGACGAGATATTCTAAATTAGACCCAAGTTTATCCCCACCCTATGTGAAAAACATTGCACATGTTATCCCCTCAAAATCTGATAGATATGGCCTTGCCAATTTGCTGCCACAGCAACCTCAATTAGGTAATGGTTCAATGCCTCAAGGTGTGGTATAATATATAAAGGAGACATAAACTCAGTCTTATGATTCAACACTAGTCCAACTTCAAGAACAACCAAAGGAATGCATCACAAGGACAATAGTGACCACAAAGGAGTGAGATGAGCAAAAGGTTGATAATGGAAAAGTCAAGACCAAGAAAGATATTGATGTTAAGTTGAAAAGTCTTCCAAACATAGATTTTATTATTCCAAATGAATTTACCAATACGGGGAGAAAGAAATATTACTTAATCCTACTGCTTACAAAGATGATTGAAGCATTGGTACAAGTGTCAAATTGAAAGGTTCATATATTTTAACACTTTAAAACTTGGGAACAAGTTTTTTTCCAACTAGTGGAGAATGATGAAACCATGGAAGATTGATTTGTTACTACTTTGCAAATTTGGTCATTCAAGATTCATTTTATAAGGTCCACATGGGAAGTCCAATTGAAGTGAAAGTTGTGTGCTTTTAAAGGTCTAGTTAAGTAGTTTTACATGTCCAAGGGTTAAAACAATTTCTTATTTGGTTTTTTTGGTGTTTTTTATTTTATTTTTTTATTTATAAATAATTTATGGTGAATTTTGTATCCTTGGGTAAAACTATAATTTCCGCAATTCTTGCTATTAAGGGTATTTGGTATTGAGGTACATTTGTCTTTTTCTTTTCTCCCTTTCTCTTTTCTCTTCATTTAACTGTTCATACAACCCTTGAACACCATAAAATCATCTCTTTTCCTTCTTCCTTACAACCTCAAACCAAGCTATTCCTTTTACCTATCAAAACCGTAAAACTCCCCACTGTTACATTTACCAAGTAGCCATCAAATAACTAATCAAAACTACCTTTTAATTCCTAACACAACCCCATAACCCTTTCTCTGACAAATTCTAAACCCTAGATCCACAACTACAAATACTAAACCACCACAAGCACATGCAAACAAATCCCCCCAATTAATTTGTCCTACAAAAATTGCCAACTAAAACCCCCTTTTAACTCCACAAAGGCTTATTGGAGTAAGATTCATCTTACGTTGACCAGAGATTTGCTACTCAACTTAACGATCCACAGAGGCTTATTGCAGCAAGGTTCATAAGTCTGTTTTAACTTAAATTTCCCCTATCTACCCTTCCCTCCATCCTTAAATTTTATCTTTATAGCAAAAGAACAACTGAAATCAATCTTATTATTCATCAAAAAAAAAAAAAAAAAAACCACAAAAAGAAAAGAAAATCATATATATAATACTCTGCAGCACAACTGCTTTTGGTTTGCTGGGACTGCACTGAATAAGTGCACAAGAAACACTAATGATAATATCCCATGGCAAACATCTTCATTTGTTCATGTTAGACCCTTATACAGCCCTACCACTTCGATTCATCCCACAGGATTTATTCAAAAAAAAATTCATTAATTTGCCAACCCAAAAAAAAAAAAAAAGAAAAAAAAAAAAAGAAAAGGAAAAGCTGCAAGAGTTTATAAATTGCTTTCAGAAGTAAAAAAAAAGGTCAAATTTTACCTACATAACTCATTAACTCATTTAAATAACACACATGAACGCTAAATTATTTGAATTCTACGTAGTTGGTTGAGGAACTCCTGTCCCAAAACTTAAGGATTGTTATTACTAATTAGCCAGTTGATTTATATATGCCTAATCAAATTTGAGCTGCACCAACATTCACTGCAATAGACTGACTGAATGATTCAATGATTTGTGTCACCATTTTATACAGTAGACAAGAATTTGCATAAAGCAGTGAACCTAAATTTCTTTAATTTTTAGGCTACAATAGCATAATAACACTACCATTAAATATTCACTCTGTTACTCCAACATGTAATTTCTCCAATAATTTACAGCATACCATCTCAAAAGCTAGACTTTGAGGAAGAGTCATAGCACATCAACTAATAGTACTAACAAACTATTTTTTTTAAATGCCCAAAAATCAAAATAAGAGAAATAAACCTGCCGTGATAAATGTGTGTGTTGGTCGACGGTGAAGTAATTGATGCCGGAGTTTTGTATATCCGCCAGACGATGATGCCACCGGTGCTTCCGTGAGTGGAAGAAGTTAGAGAGAGAGAGAGAGAGAGAGAGAGTTGAAAAAGAATCGAAGGGAGGAAGGCAGTAATGAATGCGTTAAGAATAAAAAGGATGACGTCTGAACTCTCAAGTCACCTACCCGTCTGTTATTTCCATTAGCTTAGATACTTTAGATATAGTTAAAAATTGAAAATTAAAAAATATTATAGTAAAATAATTTTTAAAATGATAAATAATATTGTGAGACCTATTTTTAATGAAAATGTTATTGAAAAGTGAAATTTGTAGATCTGTAAATAATAAAATTTATGCTGAAAAGTCAACTATTGTGGCTACTGTTCATTAAACAGTAGATGTTACGGTGCTGCTACAGTAAAAAAGAGTTGGAAAAGCGTAAAAAAAAAAAAATGTTCAAAAAACGCAGACGTCAAACGTAAACGTGCCAGCCAAACGAGCACTTAATCCAAAAAAACAAAAAATCATAAACACTATTTTAACAAATGATGTTTTAACTGTTTCTAAAAAAAAAAGTTTTAACAAAGGGTTGAAGTGACAAATATTTATAAGCTTATGTCAAGTCCACCACTTATAGTAACTATTTACAGTCGGTCCATATTAACCGTTTATAAAAAAAATTTATAAGTCTAATATTTTTCTTAATTTTTTAAAAATAATTTGATTATTACAACTTAGGAATTTAAATTCTAAATATTTAAGTTGAAAATACTAAAAAAATATTAATTAGTTGAGATACAATACTCTTTCCAAGATACTTTAAAGTCACCAATAATAATAATAAGAAGAAGAAGAAGAAGAAAATACAAATTAGAGGAGTACACATGGTCAAGAAAAAGACAAAGTTGAAATACATGTGACCAATATTTTATTTTTATATAATTGCATTTAGAATTAATTCTATAATTCATCACAAAAAAATTAATTCTATAATTTAAGAGTATAATAGATTAAATGGTGTGATTTCAAATGTAAAAAAATTAAACTCCAACTTTTCAAAGGGTAATAATTTTTGGTAAATAGAAGCTAGAAAAAAATGTACAGGCCTCTTAATTAAAAAATAATTTTCCCTTTAGTAATAATAAAATAACAACATGTTGTACAACGAAGTCTTTTAATCCCAAAATTTTTCAAGTCACCTCCTTTGTAATAATAACTAGTCGCTAACTCGTATTATGCACGAGAACATACCTATTTGTGAGGTAAACTAAAATAATTTTATAAACATTTAAGTAATTACACCATTGCATGATTTGTTCTTGTATGACTTCAATTTGTATTACAATTTGATGAAAAAACTATTGCTTGAACATGCAATGGCTTACAAAAAATTTGGCTCATACCTTTACTCGAATTTAAAAAAAATATATATATATATATATATATATTGAGGTTTGCATTGCTTTTATAGTGTTCATGATTAATTTCGCAAATTTTGAGATAAATTATCAACGTTTGAGTTTGAGTTTAAGTTGAACTTGTTAGAGAAATAGAGTTTTACTCCTTGTTAAATTTGAATTAAACAAAAATAATTTTAAAAAATGATAATGATGAGTTTGAGTTTAAGTTGGACTTATTAGAAAGATAGAGTTTCACTCCTTGTTAAATTTGAACTAAACAAAAATAATTTTATTTAAATAAAATGATAATTTTATTTTAATATTGTGCTGACATGAAAAATTGTGAGAGTTTCAGAAGTTTCGGTTATATATATATATATATATATATAGATAAATTATCAACGTTTAAGTTTGAGTTTAAGTTGAACTTATTAGAGAGAGAGAGTTTCACTCCTTATTAAGTTTGAACTAAACAAAAATAATTTTATTTAAATAAAATAATAATTTTATTTAAATATTGTTTCAATGTGAAAAATTGTGTGAGTTTCAGAAGTTTCGGTTATATATATATCTATATATATATATATAGATAATAATAAAAATTTACCTCCTCAACTAGTTTGGGCAATCTCTAACTAAACTCTATTTCTCCTTAGGCCCAACCCTGACCAAAATTACCTCAGGCTTAAGCCCTTTTATGTCTTTACCCTAAAGCATGTGAGCCCAATTCTAAGATTATTCTTGGGGGCTGTAATTGCATAGTCGTGAACTATGGGATCTACCTCTTTGTGAGAGAGGAGCATAATTCGAGACTATACAATAATTTTCCATTCTTGAGGCTTCCTAAAAGAAAAGATATATTTGTTGAAAAAAAATGTTATAAAAAAAAAAGAAAAAAAAAAGAAAAAAGGGGAAAACCAACAAACATTAAACATACCCGGGAAACTCTACGTTCTTTGTGTCTCTCTTTCCTCATGGCCATGGGCACAGTATACACAAAAAAATTGTCTTATATTCACAATTGGAATTCGGATATTGATTTGGCCAATTTATATATATGAATATAGAACAACTCATAGCATAATATCAAATAACACAAGTACAGCCCAATAAAGGTGACTTGTCAGTTGAATTTTCCACGTTGACGAAGAAAATCAGTCATTTGGAAATGATGTCTCAAATAACACAAGTACCCAATAAAACTGCAGAACCTCATCACACAGTACTGCAAACAAGTAGAGACTTATTACAAGTTACAACATATGATAACAATAATACAGAAAGGAAAAGCTGCAGAACCTCACACACTTCAAACACTAGTTCATGGTACCATATTTATAACAATCCAACAGAAACCAAAGATGGAATTCTACATGAGCACAACTTTTTTTTTTTTTTTTTTTCATGCATGAACGTAATTTTTCTTAGCAAGCCATGGTGGTACTGAAAGCGAGGGAAGTTGGACCCATAGCGATTTGAGTGCCGCTGCTGGTATCACCATCATCGCTGGTAAAGCTGACACTGACAGGCGCTTGGGCTTGACCACCACCACCACTTGAATTATTACTTTTACGCTTGCGTATTGCAAAAATGAGCACAACAATGAGGATGAGGAGGTATACAATTTGCCCGGCAACTTCAAGCGGCAATAGCAACTTTTCTTCACTGTGCATACAAAAAGAAATTGTATCATATAAAGAGGGGAAAATAAAAATATAGATATGGTACAGAAACCTGAATAACTTGAGATTTTGCTCATTCTTACCGGTTGAGACGAGGATCAGGAAGGTATGAAAATGGCTTAGGCATGGAACGACCCATTTCTAATTGAATATGAGAGAAGCTAAGCAAGCTTCTTCTTCTTCTTTTTATTTTATTTTTTTTTATTTTTTTTAAGAGAAGGTAGTGACCATTTGAATGGAATTGAGTGTATATATATGAGGGAGACAGAGAGACAAGAGGAGCACATAATAATGTTCTGTGCACAAATAGTTCCCACTTATCCCCCAAGACTGGCTTTATTGACTAAAACCCATTGCCCCAGTAGCATCGAAAGTGAAAGGCTTGGAAATTTTGAGAGAAAACTTTGACCTGCGTCTGTTAGACGGAGACAGAGATAGCATCAAACGCGTAACTAGTATACCCATTTCCCATGTAGCAACATCCAAAGCGAAGCGAAAGTATATGCTTCCAAATTTCTAGCCCACCGACTTGTAGCATTAGTAGACATGCAATCCTAGCAACGAAAGCGAAAGGTAAAATGCATTGAAATTTCCAACCCACTACTGCCCCTGATAATAGTAGAGGACATGCAAATCTTATTAGCAACGAAAACAAAAAGTATGCAGGCCAACTACTATTGTAGCATAGAAAGCGAAAGGTGTGCGAACCAACTACTCTTGTACAAACCTATTTCTTCCGTAGTTTGGACAAGGAAAAAGTTTAGCATTGAAAGCAGAGGTACCGTCTAAAGCAAAGGTATCAATTTCTCCTGTATCTTCGACAATGAAAGGGATGCAAAATTATATAGCATCGAAATCAAAGGGTTGTGTACAAGCCCCTTTCTCCTGTAGCTTTGACAATGAAAGGGATGCAAAATTTAGCATTGAAAGCGACAAATATGAAATTTTTTATAAGATTAACTGATGTGATCTACAAGAAATTTGGTCTTTAGCAACAACATTTAGTCGTTGCTAATGCTTTAAATATCGTCCCTGATGATGCCGAAAAATTGTCAATAAGCCACACGGTCTTCACGTGCTCCTGACAAGAACCTGCACAACACAAAAGTTGAAGACCTTAAGAGGAAAATCAGTATGGTACCGGCCAAATACCCTCCGACGGTCAAGTTAGAGAAATCTCTTGTTCACAACTCTAGAGTACTAGAACTGAGGTGAATTATGCGTATCTTGGTTTGTGAGAGTATTGAGACTTTTATAGTAGTAGAGAGTTAACATCTCTTCCTTAAATTAGAAGTCTTTTCCTTATAGGAATTCTTATGAGCGTATATTGCGGAATCCTTTACTTTTAGGAGACTAACACCAAGCGTGGGATACAAGATATTTCCTTATATACTTATACGTGGTAATCAAGTCAGGATTATGTCAGACCCGTAGGCTTTAGTGGTGTCAGCTTTCCATCCTCTCTTCATTGGCCTTGTCAGCTTAAAATCGTAGACTGCCTTGTTGACGGACATAAGTAAAGCCGATGGGTTCTTTTAAAACATCATTCTATGCCTTCCTTTTGGTGAGCACAATTTTATCCTTATCAGTTGCTAATTTTATATTGGCGACAAAAAATGTCATCGCTAACTTTCGTTAAACAAAAATGGTAACAAAAATGATTTTTAGTGACGATATTAATATCGTCGCGAATACAATACTATTAACGATGACAAAGTTGTCACTAATAATGACAATTGTTGTCATAATTTGTCACACCCCGAACTCCAAATAGTCCAAAGCATGAGAAAAACAACTCAAGTCCATGTAGATTTTTTCTTTTTGACAATACAATCCAAATAAATCATATCAAGTACCAACATCAAAAATTATCATAATAATTCCATTAAATATACTTCCAAAGTAAATTAGAGTTTTATGCAATAATTACAACGATCATTGGCCACAAAAAAATAGAGGTCTGAATAAATAATTACATATCACCAACTTATCCCATCAATGGAAATAAAGTCACAACCACTATAATATACAAAAGAATGAGTCAAGTTTATTCTAAGATGTACATAATCTAATATCTTCATCACAAAAGTTCAGCCTCCATCAGTAGTTAGTCTAACTACTGTTAGCCACCAAAAAGCTGTCTCGAAAGATTTTGCCTACTCTGAAAAGTTTATAAAATAATGGAATGAAACAGAGCCCAATAAGTAGCATAATTAATGGGGGTGGGGGAAATTCAAGTTTCATTTTCAATTATAATAATATAATATGACAAGAATGACTGAATAATGAAACACAAAATTTCTCAAAGTAAATACCTTGAAACTATATACTATGATCTGTGAGCACTAGCAATATAATTTCCAAAGCCATAAAATTTAACATATGGTAATTTATCACAAATATACCACACTATCACATAGACCGGTCAGGGGATCCACCTATTCATAACTGACATGATATTGTACTCTCTGGTATGCAGTCTCTTAGTCCTATGGACAACAGCCTCACTCATATCCTTAAGGTTTTTTTCTCCTCCCATGGGCAGTAAGGAGAATACATCAAATAGAACATCTTTTGCATGTGGTCTTTTGGCCCCATGGACAGCAGTCTCACCCATACACAATCAAGGGATTTCTTCCCCCCCATGGGTAGTAGGGAAGAACGCGTCATCTAAAGTGAAAGGACACTAACCTGGATTTGGTTCCGTTGTTACAAAGACTACGGAAACCAAATTGGGCGATCACAGGAAAATCACACATGATATAGGGCTAAAACCACATAAAGCTCACAGGATATATATACTTTCAAATACATAGTTTGTATCTAGATAATTTTAGAAAAACCTTAAAGAATCTAACTTCTACAAGGTTTGTAAGACTTTCAACTTTATTCTTGTCAAAAGATTTTCTATCAATTTCCCAAATAACAAGACAAGATAAGCATCTTCAAATTTTCTAATATACCATGAAATTCAAAATTTCCTTGTCAAAGATTAAATAAAAGATGCTTATTTTTCCATATCAACAATTCATGCATTTCCCCAAATGCAATACCAAATATGATGCATTTTCATATATAATCATATATATATATATATATATATTAAACAACATTTATGCAACATGGTTATTTTTTAAAAATTCCGTTAAAAAGCTACTTGCCTCGCAACCGCAAAAGCCTAATTCTCCAAGCTCCAAGGAGATTAGCTAGAATCTAAACAATATTAAGTAAACCTATCATAATAAGCATAGAGCTTAAAATTGTAACTAGCTACAATTTAGGAATTGCCAAATAAGCACTTAATTAGGCAAGCCTAGTATTCAACCTCATCAATAATAATATATTTCACTTCCAAAGTTTCTCAACAAATTGATTCACAAGGCATAAACTCCAATTTATAAAGTTAACCCATTTAATATCATCTCCAACATTATGACTAGCTTTCATAAAATTTATATTACATCATTAAGAGACCCATGAAAGCAAAATCAAAATATCCTCAAAGACAAGAAATTTAGAACTTCAACTAACTCCAAATAAATCCAATAGCAATGGAAAAATTAGATTTATCAACCATCACATGTTATAACTCAAAACCCTTAAATTTTGCACCATACATAAACCTTAGGTAGTCATCATTATCACAAACGATAAACCCACTTATAAAGTAATTCCACCAAGACAAAACTCATACATATAAACACATAAATATTACTTCTAATGCTCATAAATCACATGGGCATCATTATTAAAACTTAGATAAAAATAACCTCAAGCAAAAGTGTAAAACCCACCAAAAAGATTAGAAATTTTTACTACAAAAAAAGGATGTAAATGTGCTTATAAGTTCTTAAAAAATTTCCAGTGATATTGCCGGAAAATTGATGGTGGAAGTGGTGATATGGAGGTACTAGTGAGAGAGGATATATGAGTGATAGAGAGGAGTGTATGAGAGAAAATGAAAAAAGAAAAGAAAAGAAAGGAAATGAGTGGGCCGGCCAAAGAGAGGAGATACGATAGTGTGAAATGTGTGGTGGGGGTTAGAGTGTTAGGTGGGGCATGTGAGACTTAAAAAAAAAAAAAAAATGATCGATCTTTACCTTTTCTTTTTCTTTTTCTTTTTTTAATTTTTTTACTGACTAGGACATTACATAAATAACTCAAGAACCCAAGACAAAATATCATCACTACTAGCTCATTAGTAGTGACGGATTTTTTTGTTGTTGCTAGTAAATTATTATTAATGACGACATTTTTGTTGTCGCTAATATGTCATTACTAGCGACGACGCTTGTTGTCATCATAGATAATAATATATTAGTGACCACAAACATGTCATCACTAAAAATTGCATATTAGCGATGATAATGTTTGTCGTCACTAATGATATGATAAAATATTAGCGATCATAACTTTCTCAATTTTTATTATTTTATCGATTTCAAGTTTCAAATGGGTAACATTATGATTTGAGAGTATTTTGAAGCAACAAGCCCTCCATTGTCTCATTTTTTTTTTAAATGAATTTGAGAGTTTTAAATTATTTTGGAGGATTCAAGATTATTTTGGTCATTATATAAGCTTGGGGGTATTTTGGTCATTTGGACGAGGTTAATGGTATTTTAATCATTTCAAATATTTTAAAGGGATTTATGTCATTTTAAGTATTTTAAGAGGCATTTGGAGGATTTAATAAATAAATAAAATCATATTATATCAAAATTATTTTGGCCACATATTAGTCACCACAATCTTTGTCTTCATTAAAAGATCCCTTATAGAGACGACCTAATTTGTTGCTAATATATAATCTACTTCCCTCCAATAATTCCCACCACTTTTTTAGAGTGAAAATTTTCCCCTCCATTATATTTAGGTAGATATATTTGCGACTACATATTGTGTCGTTGCTAAAAGGTAATTATCACAGACGGCAAATTATATCGTCGCTAATAGCCTTCTAATAGCGACTACCAATGTGTCATCACTAATAAATAAGATATATATATAATATATTTACTATATATTTTAGGCCACATATCTTTGACGAAAACACAAGGTCGTCATTAAAGATGATTATTAGCAATGATAGATGTCGTCGTTAAAATAAATCTTATTTTAGCAACATAAATGTCGTCGCTACAAAATTTATTGTCATTGCTAAAAGTTTCCCTCCATTTTCTAAAAGTAAATAAAATTCCCTCCATGGCATTAGTGACAACTTATTAGCGACTACCTTAGTGTTGTCACTACTATAAACTCATTAGCGATGACCATATATTACCGTTGCTAATGTGTGCCTAATAGTGACCACTTTTTGATCGTTGCTAAAATATTGGTCGCAAAAAACCAAAATTCTTGTAGTGATCAAAATATAAACTAAGAGTAATGATCAGACATTATGGCTGTCTATAGTAGGGATGGGAGTTAATAAAATTTTGATATTGAGAGATAGATGAATTTAAGTAGTTTCGAATTTCATAAGGATAGAGTATAAAATCCACGTTCTGCACTATTCAATAAGTGTTGGAATATTTTTACAAAAATTATTATAATTTATTTTAAATACAATATAAGTTCTTATTTAGATGAATTGATTTTTCTAATGATATAATTTAATTTTGTATTTCACATGTATTAGATACACCTAAGGCTCAGATATATGGACAAAGGCATCTACTTTCTCTTCTTTTCTTATTTTTGTGAAAATATTAGATTAGTGGCCGTGAAAGATTGGATAAGGTTTTACAGAATAACATTCCATTTTAGTATGATTGTTTCTACTCCGTAAGTTATAAACCATACCCATTTTGCTTTGTATCAAGTCAAACCAAACATGCACCCGTCCCGACTCCCGACATGTTTGTTAGGCCTAAATGCTTTTTTAAAAAGGAAATTTAGGCCTAAATGCCTAATAGAACTGGTTTAAAAAGAAAATGGGCAACATATTTGAGACATTAATTTGGCTAAATTAATGTCATGCATCATATATTACTTAGTTTTAAGTTAATATTGTATACGTGGATTTTAGTTAGCTAAATGGGAAAAGTTTTTTGTTATTGAATAAAAAATTTGTGATTTGAACTCCGCTTATATTAAAAACGAATTAACATTTTGGCCTAACAATAATATCTTGTAAATATTTAACTAACTATGTTATTCATTCATATGTAAATATTTGAACATGTACTTATGTATAAAGCATAAAGAAGTTGTTAGGACATACGTGTTTCACTTGTTAAGAACATATGTCATTCTTTTATGTAATTGGCTAATTTTTTGACAAAATGCACTCAACTTGTAATTGGGTAGTTCTAGGTGTTTTTAATACTTCAAGAAACAAAGTTTCAAGATCAAGTGTTGAACTCATCAAGCCTATCCAAGAAACAAGCTGAAGAAGTGCACATTCATTAAAACTAGACACCTGCTCGATAGCTGCTCGACACCTTGCTATCTATTGAGGTTTATAAAATTATAATTACTGATCTGATTTCTTGGGATCCGTGAATGTGTCTTTAAGCCTTCTTTTCTCGTAACCCTAGACATATAAAATGATTGTTTTAAGGGCCGTCAAAGTGTTCACAAGTTGCATAAGCATTGAGAAAACTATGTTCAAGCAAATTGTGACTGGAGACAAAGTTTTGCCCTAGTTCATCTCTTTTGAAGAAGTTACTGTGTATGTGCACTTTTGGGTTTTGTGACCAAATATCTTTTTGATCTTCATCGTGGATGAACTGAAGAACTTTGCAGCTAACAACTTTTTCTAGTTGGTGATTAAAGTCGCGTACTAGGATCCGCGTATTGGTTAGTCATGTACTTGGGAGCTGTGCATCAAAAGGGGAAACTGTCACTACAGAACAAGTTCAATTGGGTATTGGGGTAAGGGTTCAACTGTAGGTTGGTAAGGTACTTGGAATTCCTTTACTTGTAACCGCTTATTTTGATAATAATGGAGTTTCGAGAGTGGTGACCTGAAAATTACCCAGTGGGGTTTTTGCTGTCAGGTTTTCCCCATTCATAAATAAATCACCGTGTTATTTATTTTTCGCTGTATAATTAGTTTATTGGTGATTTGTTTGTGCTATCATGCGTTTGCATGTTAAATTGATTAATTAATAACTTAGTTAATTACTTAATTAATTAATTTAATCACAAGGAGTCAATACGTTTTTGGCCTATCAGAAATAACACATATATTTAATATATATATATATATATATATATATATTAAATAGACTAAATATTCTGATCCAAACTGGTATTTAAGAACCATTAAGCTTCTTTATTCTAGTATATGTCCCTTCACACTTAAAGAAAAGGAAAACAATGAACATTTTAAGTAACTTTGAGCTATTTATCTTAAAAATTTGTTAAGCCATGTTAGAGATAATTTATGTCCCAAGAGACCCAAGTTTATTCTAAGTTCATGTACTTGTAAAAAAAAAAAAAAAAAACTAAGTAATCATAATCATACTTTTAGTGCAAGTACTATGATTTGAGGATTTGTTCAATAATGGCCAAATTATATTCGGTCTTGTTTTTACCTTTTTTTATTTTTCTAGACACAATTTCTATATACTGGATCTTCCAAAACTTTTGGTAACACAACTGAAACAATGAGCGACAAAAATTTTTGAGAACTCAAGAGTCAAGAGGTCACGTTGATAAGATCATTCAATTTCACAACACATTAGATTGGTATAGCCTTAAAGTTAGAAACAAAGTTCAAGAAAGGAAAGGCTTACTATGGATACCTAGGCACCTAGAGACAAGGAAGAAGGTTAATCTACAGTTAGCTATTATATATATCCTACATTAGGTTAATTGTAACACATAGATCATAATAGTAATAAAGATGTTGCTGCTTAAGGTTTTTTGTTTTAGACATATGTCATAAGGCCAAACCATACTAATTATGCTTCTGCTTTTTATTTCTCTATTTTTTATCTCTCTCACTCACAATTTCAACAAAAATTTTAATATGATATCGGAGTCAGCTCTATTCAAGCCACCAAAGCTACCGCTTTGAGTTTCTTTCACAGCCACAAACACACACATACACATGCTCCTGTTTGTGTATGCTTTGCCAAGTACTTACTGTTACTAGTAAGAAGACATATCACGTACAATTCTGTTGAAAGCTTCTTTCATGCACTTATAGAGCAAAGTTCCAAAGAGAAAATCATCGTTCATTGTTCTTATTAGGTCTCATAAATGGATTAGCAAATTATAATACCGAAATATATCAAATTTGGATTTTGTCAATAGAATTGTGTTAGGATTGAGTATAGGCCAAAAGCTGCTAAAAATGACTAGATTTCAATTTGTTCAACGATGATGAATTGATGATATTATACCCATATTTTTTGCATCATAATGAATTTATGAGTAAAACTTATTTAATTAGAAAGTAGCTTTCTTAGACTTCCAAACGGATACAAATCCAGTGTTGTAAATTGGATTTGAAATGAGTTAGTCATATCCATTTAAAGTTGGCACAATTGTGTTGAATTGAGAGTTTTGCTCAAGCAAAATCGGTAGGATTTGCAATATGATTTTTGTTAAAAGAGGGGTTTTTATTAGGTTTTAACCCGTGTACTTATATAAACCACCTATTGCGCATCTTTTATAAAGAAAAAATGCTACTATATATCAAAGCAAAAACCCTTGGATCTTGAAGCCTTCTTCCTGAGCCAAAATAAAGAAAAATTTTCCATGTTCCTAGAGCTAGCAGAAGCAAGAAAAACAGTGTGTTTTTTACAACACCTACACTTTAAAGCTTTCTCAATTGAAATCACAGAGATTCTTACCAGTGAGTTCACTGTAAGAATTTTCAACAGGTTCTTGGAAAGAGATGAATTCTTTAGATACAATTCCTTGTCGAAAATGAGTATTCCTATTGGAAAGCAGATATGATGAACATAAAAACATGCATTCCTTCTTGCGCACCTTTTCATGAATCAATCCTATAAATTAGTAAGATCTTTGAAAGTGTTCTATGTGGGCCTGTATCGCCTCTTTAGAAATTGAATTTGTTGAGACTTGCACGGTGATGTTTATTAATTACAAGAACAAAAAACACAATGTTTATAGCTTAAATTAATACTCTAATGAAATTGATGAGAAATATTTTTGTATGTTGTTCTATACAACAACACACAGCAAAAGGAATAATCACGTACCATTGGTACAAATGAGCCTTTACCCTCTTTATATAGACACATATTCACCCCTTCATGAAATATCACAACCCTCCTAACACTAACAGTTGCAACATTTGCTTTAGCCTTCATTAAGAGTCACTCATGTTCACCAAGAGTCACACTCATACACGAAGGGTAAATTCACAAAAAGTACAACTCTTCATCTTAGATCGAATTGAGTCCGCAGTGGGCACCCATTAAAGTTCAGCTCAGCCCAATATTTCTAACAATTCTTCCATCCCATCGCCTTCAATTCGAGGATGTCAAATCAACCCCACTTCAAAACTCAGAAGGAAGAACTATAGATTGAGGAGTGAAGTTGATTAACGAAGGCCCCCATGGGCCATGGGTGCAAATTCTCTAACAGTGAAGTTAACGGTGACCCATTACTAGAGATCAAACCAAGAGTAGTTTGAAAATTTTCTTATAGTATATTTTATACTTTTGGCTCAAAAAATTCATATTTAGCTCTCCCAGAAGTGAAAATCAGCTTCCAAAAATCCAAAAATTAAAGTAGTCACCTAGGTCATATGTAAAGAGCTAGGGTTCCATTATATTCTAGTTGATAGGAGCTATTTTGGAAAGCTAAAATAGGATACTGTTAGAGAACTTGCACCAATTTGTGCAACGTAGTTTAAGGGCAAAATTTTGCCCGCCCAACCCTAAAAACCACCCATATTAGTTTATAAAATTGTGTAAAACCCATCTAAATCTACAGTAACTATGGAAATATACATATTACTATTCATTTGAATTTTAGTTTTTTTATTATTTCTTTATGTATCTTGAGGATAAAGGAAAAGAGTAGATAATAGTTGAGGTATGTGAAAAGAGAAACACTTTAAAAATCAAGAAAATTTATTATTTTAAGGAAATAGAGTTTAGAATAGATAATTTGATGTGAATATTTCTGAAAAGTTGTTAGATAAAATAAAAAAAAGTTTTTATATTAAAATAAATAGAAATTATTTACATGAGCTAATATGAATGAGCAAACTAAACAAAACTCAACAATAAATACTGTGAAACAAAAATGAAACCTAGAGCTCTTACTACTTCTCATATCAGTTTATAAAATTGTGTAAAACCCATCTAAA
The DNA here is from genome assembly GCA_963669245.1 of Quercus cerris. NCBI lineage: Eukaryota > Viridiplantae > Streptophyta > Magnoliopsida > Fagales > Fagaceae > Quercus > Quercus cerris. The sequence continues at coordinate 2,269,713 of OY770006.1, read as the reverse complement.
TCTACAGTAACTATGGAAATATACATATTACTATTCATTTGAATTTTAGTTTTTTATTATTTCTTTATGTATCTTGAGAATAAAAGAAAAGAGTAAATAATAGTTGAGGTATGTGAAGAGAGAAACAATTTAAAAATCAAGAAAATTTATTATTTTAATGAAATAGAGTTTAGAATAGATAATTTGATGTGAATATTTCTGAAAAGTTGTTAGATAAAATAGAAACAATAAGTTTTTATATTAAAATAAATAGAAATTATTTACATGAGCTAATATGAATGAGCAAACTAAACAAAACTCAACAATAAATACTGTGAAAAAAAAAATGAAACCTAGAGCTCTTACTATTTCTCTATGTCTTGAAATGCGATGATATTGAGATTCTTTAATGTAATCTGACTTCTCTAGTTTTAGACTAGAAAGTACGGACATAGACACGAATACTGATATATGTATGACATGATGACACATGCAATTTTTAAAAAATTATAATATAAAATGGTCAGTACTAACAGGTGTACCATATCCTAAATAAAATATCCGTGCTTTCTAGGTTTTAGACGACACAAAAAGTGAATTTTTTAAACAAAAGCATTAGACTTTTTTTCTTTTCTTTTTTTTCTTTTTTTTTGGCATGAACGCTATATTGTGGTATACTCCTATTTTTTAAGGCCTTAAAGGGGAAAAGAATCGAACTACTTGGGCCCACTTTATAAATTTCTTTGAATTAGCTCCCTTAAGCCCAACCCAATAGTAAACAATTTATTTCAGGCTTTTTAGCCCATAGTTGCCCCCTATGAGCCGAAATAAAAGTTGAGAGCGGGGGGTAGGGGTGTGCGCGGTTCGGTAAGAGTGGTTTTTTTCTAAATTTATTACCGAATCGATAGAGATCGGTTTTTTCATGATTGGAACCGATGCACACCACCTAGGGTCGGTTTTCCGACCTATAGCGGTACGGTTTTTTGCGGTGCGGTTTAGTCGGTTTGGTCGGTTTGAAATATTAAAAAAAACTCTTTTTTTAATAATAAAAAAATTGGGCTTTCAAGCCCAATATCAATATATCAACTTGTTCAAGAAACCTATGCCAAATAATGTATTTTTTCATTTCAAAATGATCACATAATGATCCAAAATTTCAAACTTGGGCAAAATTTCACATAATGATCCATAATTTCACTTTGTATATAATATAATATCTTCATGCATTGGCTTTAGGATGCACTTCAGTTGCACTCTATCTCCTCATAAGGTAAGCATACTAAATACAATATATAATATAATATATTATATTATATTCAACTGAAGTGCACCCTACGGCCTACACATAATATAAGCATTCAACCTTAATATAATATTATATTTATATATGTAAGCAGGCAAGGCTGCAAGCAGCTACTTCTTGTTCCATCAAAACAATAAAAAAAGGCAAGCCGCCCCCCCCCCCCCCCCCAAAAAAAAAAAAATTAGAAAGACACGGACACAGTCACACCGACTCACACAAGCTTACTCAAACAAATAAGTAGAAATAAGTAACCAGCTTCCTCAAACAAACACAGTCACACAAGCTTACTCAGTGAGTCTCGGGGTTTCAAGGTTTCAAACATTCAAAGTTTCAAACCAACTTAAATACTTAATCATTCATGCTTTCAGCTTTCCCAAACAAATGAAAAGGAAAAAACAGTAAAACACAAAGGACAAACAAAACTGAAAATACGAAGAAGCTTTCAAGCTTACCGTTGTTCTAAACTTCTGGGTCAGGCGAGACTTGAGAGGCGAGTGCGAGAGAGAGAGTTAAAAGATAATGAGAGCAACATATGAACTTATATACCCTGAGAATCTGAAAAGCTAGCATAAAACGCACCGTTTTGCATTTTTTTAATAACATTCATACTTACGACGTCGTTTTATCAGCTTCATAAGAAAAAAAAAAAAAAAAACACGACAGAACTTGTATCGGTTCGGTTCGGCCATAGCCTCGGTTTGGAGTTGCAGTTCCGATGGCAGTACCGCACCGATGTCGAAGAAGGATTCTTCATCCGAACGCCGGCCTCGGCTCAGTCTGTCGGTGCTAGAGGCGGTACGGTTGGGTCGGCGCCGGTCGGTTGGGTCGGCTCCGATATCAGTCTGCTCACCCCTAGCGGGGGGTGGTTAATTAGTCGGGAACACAGTCTTACGGATCATTCTTTTGGGCCTTCACAATTGGAAAGACTTTTTGTTTGTCGCAACTCCACAATCTATTTATTTTCCTCGGGGTCCTAACTCCTAAGTCCCTTGCAATACTGTGAGTTACAACATGCATGTGCACACAGATTCAGAAAGAAAAAGCTGCAAAACCAAAAACTTCACACATCTGAAACACTAGTTCATTTACCATAATTAACACACCAATTAAATACCAAGCACGAAATTAATTCTACATAATAACCAAAAAAAAAAATTCCATACCTGAATTAAATTTCCTCCAGAGAGGTAGAACCTCCACGACCACTTAGACAGTATGTTGGTTGTTAATTACCAAGCCATGGTGGCATTCACAGCTAGGGACCATTATCATCATCTCCGGTGGCATTGACACCGGAAGTAGTTTGACCACGGCCACCATTTCGTTTACACTTGTACAGTGCGAAAAAAAGCACAACAATGAGGATGAGGAGAGGAGGTATGCTATTTGCCCATCAACTTCAATCTGCAATAGCAACTTTTCTTCCCTGTTGTTACCCAAAGAAGGAAATTGTATCAAAACTGAGAAAAAACAAAAAGAAAGAAGGAATAACAACATCCCCCACCCCCCCCCCCCCCCCCAACACGCGCGCGCGCGCACGTAGCATTAGCATAATAGCATCAATCCATGTAAAATAACTTAACTCCATATTTTGCACAATCAACTCTAAAAACCAACCATATCAGTCTATGTAAAACTATGCAAAATTCATCCAACTCTAAAAACCAACCATATCAGTCTATGTAAAACTATGCAAAATTCATCTGCAATAAATTTAAACAGTTGCTTCAGCTATTTATATGATTTTTTAAATATTTTTTGTATCCGCCCACTCTCTCTCTCTCTTGTTGGGAAATTGCCTCAAATTCCAATCGTAACTTGGAAAGTCAATTAGTTTTCTTAATTAAAGAAGAAAGAATTAATTTGGGTTTCTTTTGTGTGGAAGGAAAGTTAATTCTTTGGTGTGGAAGGAAAGTCTATTTCTCGATATAAAAGGAAAGACTATTTCTTGGTGTGGAAGAAATGTCTATTCCTTTTTAGAGATGTAATGTCTTCCTAGTCCAAAGGGGAAAATTAAAATAATCTTATAAATAGACAATACTACAAAGAATTTAATAGATTTGGTCCAAGAGTCCTCCCTTTGGGGAGAGGGAAAATAAAACGTGAAACCAAAAGAGAAAAAAATGGATTTTCACTTGGGAGGTAACACAAGGAGGAGAGAGCAAAGTATTATCGCCTTTGAGAAGATAGCCAAGAAGAAGGGAACAAAGGGTTGCCACCTTCAAGAAGATTGCCAAGAATGAGAGAATAAAATGTTGCCACTTTCGAGAAAATAGCCAAGGAGGAGAGAGTAAAGTGTTGCCGTTTCTGAAAAGACACAAAGATAGTGTATGTGAAAGCAAAGAAAAATAAGGATTTTTTTTTTTTTTTTTTTTTTTGGTGAGACAAAGAGAGTGTGTGTGAGAGCAAAAAAAAAATGAGATCTTTTTTTTTTAGCCGTGAGTCATACACAATAAATATTATATTATGGTGAACCGGGAGAGGAATAGATGAATCAGGAGAGGAATAAATAACTAAATATGTACATATATATATATATATATATCTATTAATAAAATGTAGTGTAAAATACATAATTAAATGTGGGTGTTTTCAAAAATAGTAATGTAAAATAGAAGAAAGTAGGTTCCTATACTAAAATATACAGACAAAACTTTTTGCACACGAATGCTCTTAATTAGCCACGGAGAGGACTCAAAGGAGGAGAGAAGTATGAAAATGGATTGGGCATGGGACGACGACCTAAGTCTAAGGTTTTTCTCTTTAATAGGGCCGGAGAGCCATCGGGATTACGAGCTCAATAGTGTAAAGTCTACTGAGAGATTTTTTGCTGAATAGTCTACAGATAATAAGAGATTAAGAAGGGGAAAAAAAACAAAGCAGAATGAAAATGGGTGTGGAATGAATTAGTGAGAAAGAGGAGAGGTGGTTTATATAGAACTCAAAAAAGTTGTGAGACTCGTGAAAGTAGAAATTCGAAACTGGATAGATGATCCGCATTTGGCAAGTTATTTACTTTCTCAAAAATTAATTATAAATTAATAAATAACAATAATAATAATAAATTGGTGTCTAAATACTTATAAATAATAATATCTATACAGTTTTTTTGAGGAAAATAATAATAATAAATTGGTTTAGATAGGAATATATACTTGCAGTCATATGTTTGCAAGGGAAATTCGCATCTTATGGAATATTACGTTGCCGTTGTTTGATGTGTTCACCCGCCAAAAAAAAAACAAAAACAAAAAATTTAAAAAACAAAATCTCAGTATGAAGGTTTCAAAGTCAACCTCGAGTTTTTTTTTTCATTATTATTTTGGTTTTTGAAGGATCCAAGAGTATTCAAACTTTCGTATCTTTCCTTCTTCTTCTTTTTTGTCCCCCACGTTACAAAAGAAAATGAAATGTTATGCACAGTCAATACTGAAATGTTGGTTAGTTATATATATATATATATATATATTTAGAGAGTTTCAACTTTACGGCGTTGGCTCTTAATGTTAGTTCTTGATAATTATTGAGTATTCTTATAGTATGATAATGTGATACTTTCTCATCGTATTTAATGTAGATCTTACTAATTACATTTATGGTAAAATCTACCATAACTTTGAGATGAGGGATTACCAAAATCACTATATTCCGAGAAAATCTACTAATTTTCTATAAACTATCATGCAAACAAGGTATTTATTTGAAGAATACACACCCAAGTTATAAGTTGTTTTTAAACAGAGGGTGGCCTTCTTGATCTTGGTCCCTGTATCTTATTGTACCAAAATAGACTGAAATCAGTAATTAATAACAGAAATACAATGATTCAGTTATTAAAAAGAAAAAAATACACACATATATACGTATCTTTCGTTCTATTACAGTTACCCACGAAACCCATTTGAAAAAGAAAAAAAAAAAGGGAGAGGAAAGTTCACTTCATATATGTATGTGTGGAAAGTTCACTTCATATATCAATGCTATACAATCTTGACCCAAGCGTTCTCCTTTTTTAATCTCATCTCTTACCTTCAAACCTACAAATCAAAAGTGATTTTAAACCTAGACATCAAAAGTGATTTCAAATACACAAAATCTAAGCAAGTTAATGTTGGGCTTTGTGGAGTCTAGTTTATGTTTAAATTTTTTGGCCCGTTTTGTAGCTTATTGTAATTCTATGCGCAAGATATAAAAGCCTCTTTTGTAATTAGGGTTTGTGGTTGTTGTTGTGTTTTTAGAGAAAAAGAAAAAACATTGTAGCCGCACTTTGTATTTTTCCCTGAAAATAGTGAAATCCCTACAACTCCGTGGACGTAGGCAAATTGCCGAACCACGTAAATACTGTCTTGTGTGTGTGATTATTTTTTCTTTGACGTGTGTTTTTCTCTATTTTTTTGTTTCTCACAGGTTGGAATTTCGGTTGAATTTCCTACAACTAGTATCAGAGCCTAGGGTTAGGTTTGAGTGGGAGCAATGGCAGAGAAAGCAGGAAAGGCGTCTGGAATAGAAAAGTTTAATGGCACAGACTTCACGTATTGGAGGATGTAGATTGAAGATTATCGCTATGGGAGGAAATTGCATCTGCCTCTTTTGGGGATAAAACCTGAGACTATGAAGGCTGAGGACTAGGAGTTATTAGGTTAACTCTGTCTAGGTCTATTGCACACAATATTGTAAAAGAGAAGACCACAACAGATTTGATGAAGGCTTTGTTTGGTATGTATGAAAAGCCGTCAGTAAACAACAAGCTGTGCATCTGATGAAGAAATTATTCAATTTGAAAATGGCAGAGAATGCATCAGTAGCACAACATCTGAACAAATTTAACACTATTACAAATCAATTGTCGTTTGTAGAAATTGATTTTGATGATGAGATTCGTGCTCTGATCGTCTTGACTTCTTTGCCAAACAGTTGGGAGGCAATGAGGATGGCGGTGAGCAATTCAACAGGAAAGGAAAAGCTCAAGTACAATGATATACGAGATTTAATTCTGGCTGAGGAGATTCGCAAAAGAGATGCAGGCGAAACCTCGGGATCTGGTTCTGCCCTAAACCTTGAGACAAGAGGCAGAGGTAATAACAAAAATTCAAATCAGGGTAGATCAAAATCCAGAAATTCTAATCGGAATATAAGTAAATCTAGATTAGGTCAACAAGTACAATGCTGAAATTGTGGGAAAATAAATCACTTTAGGAACCAATGCAAAAGTCCTAAGAAGAAGAATGAAGATGATTCTGCCAATGTGGTAACAGAAGAGGTACATGATGCATTACTTCTTGCAGTAGACAGTCCACTTGATGATTGGGTTTTGGACTCAAGAGCTTTGTTTCATACCATTCCACACCGAGAAATCATACAGAATTATGTTGCTGGTGATTTTGGTAAGGTATATTTGGCTGATGGTTCAGCCTTGGATGTTGTGGGTATGGGAGATGTCCGGATATTATTGCCCAATTGGTCTGTTTGGTTACTGGAGAAGGTTCGACATATTCCTGACCTGAGGAGGAATCTGATTTCTGTTGGACAACTTGATGATGAAGGGCATGCAATACTATTTGTTGGCGGTACTTGGAAGGTTACAAAAGGAGCTAGGGTATTGGCTCGTGGAAAGAAGACTGGTACTCTATATATGACCTCAAGTCCAAGAGACACAATTGCAATTGTTGATGCAAGTACTGATACAAGCCTATGGCACTGCAGACTTCGTCACATGAGTGAAAAAGGGATGAAGACGCTGCTGTCAAAAGGAAAACTAACAGAATTGAAGTCCATTGATTTTGACATGTGTGAAAGCTGCATCTTAGAAAAGCAGAAAAATGTGAGCTTCTTGAAAACTGACAGGACACCGAAGGCTGAAAAATTGGAGTTAGTACACACTGATTTGTGGGGGCCTTCTCCTGTTGCATCTCTTGGAGGTTTAAGGTACTACATCACTTTCATTGATGACTTAAGCAGAAAGGTATGAGTTTATTTTCTGAAAAATAAATTTGATGTATTTGAAACCTTTAAGAAGTGGAAGGCCATGGTTGAGACAGAAACAGGTTTGAAAGTAAAATGTTTGAGGTCAGATAATGGAGGAGAGTACATAGATGGAGGGTTCAGTGAGTATTGTGCTGCACAGGGAATTAGGATGGAGAAGACTATTCCTGGGACATCACAACAGAATGGTGTGGCTGAGCACATGAACAGAACTCTCAATAAGCGTGCTAGGAGTATGAGGTTGCATGCTGGACTACCAAAAACTTTTTAGACTGATACTGTTAGCACTGCAGCTTACCTGATAAACCGAGGGCCATCAGTTCCCATGGAGTTCAGACTTCCTAAAGAGGTTTAGAGCGGTAAAAAGGTAAAATTTTCACATTTAAAAATTTTTTGTTGTGTTTCTTATGTTCATATTGATTTTGATGCTCGTAGTAAACTTGATAAAAAGTCTAAAATATGTTTTTTCATTGGCTATGGTGATGAGAAATTTGGCTATAGGTTTTGAGATGAACAAAATAGGAAAATCATCAAAAGTAGAAATGTGATATTTAATGAACAGGTTATGTACAAGGACAGGTCAACTGTAGTGTTAGATGTTACAGAAATAGATCAAAAAAAATCTGAGTTTGTCAACTTAGATGGATTGACTGAAAATACTATCTAGAAAATGGGTGAATAAGATAAGAAAAATGTAGATTCACAGGTAGATCAGAGTACACCTGTAACTGAAGTCCGCAGATCTTCCAGGAACATTAGACCTCCACAGTGTTATTCACCCACTTTAAATTATCTTCTATTGACTGATTGTGGTGAGCCAAAGTTATGATGAAACCTTGCAAGATGAGAATTCAAGCAAGTGAGAGTTAGCCATGAAGGATGAGATGGATTCCTTATTGGGGAATCAGGCATGGGAACTGACTAAATTGTCAGTAGGAAAGAAGGATTTGCACAATAAGTGAGTATATAGAATAAAGAATGAGTATGATGGTAGCAAACGTTACAAGGCCAGATTAGTTGTTAAAGGGTTCCAGCAAAAGGAGGGCATTGACTACACAGAGATATTTTCTTCAGTTGTGAAGATGTCAACAATTAGACTGGTGCTGGGAATGGTGGCTACAGAAAATTTACATCTTGAGCAGTTAGATGTGAAGACGGCATTCCTTCATGGTGACTTGGAGGAAGACATTTACATGATTCAGCCAGAAGGGTTCATTGTTCAGGGACAAGAGAATCTAGTCTGCAAACTGAGAAAGAGCTTGTATGGCCTAAAACAAGCTCCAAGACAGTGGTACAAGAAATTTGATAGTTTTATGCACAAAATTAGGTTCAAGAGATGTGAAGCTGATCATTGTTACTATGTTAAATTCTTTGATAATTCTTATATCATTTTACTGTTGTATGTAGATGATATGCTCATTGCAGGGTCTAGCATTGAGGAGATTAATAATCTGAATAAGCAATTATCAAAACAGTTTGTAATGAAGGATTTGAGAGCTACAAAGCAAATCCTTGGTATGAGAATCATTAGAGACAAGGCTAATGGTACATTGAAACTTTCACAGTCAGAGTATGTGAAGAAAGTTCTCAGCAGGTTTACATGAATGAAGCTAAACCAGTGAGCACACCCTTAGGTAGTCATTTCAAACTGAGCAAAAAATAGTCACCAAAGACAAAAGAAGAAAGAGATCATATGAGCAAGGTATCCTATATCTCAGCTATTGGCAGTTTGATGTATGCTATAGTGTGTGTGTACAAGGCCAGACATTTCACATGCAGTAGGAGTTATGAGCAAATTCATGAGTAGGCCTAGAAAGCAGCATTGAGAGGCAGTCAAGTGGATTCTGAGATATCTGAAGGGTTCATCAGATACATGTCTTTGCTTCACAGGTGCAAGTTTGAAACTGTAGGGTTATGTAGATGTTGATTTTGCTGGCGATATTGATAGTAGAAAGAGTACTACTGAGTTTGTATTTACTCTGGGTGGTACAGCTAAATCATGGGCTTCAAATCTGCAAAAGATTGTTACTTTGTCTACTACAGAAGCTGAGTATGTTGCAGCAACTGAAGCTGGAAAAGAGATGATTTGGCTACATGGTTTCTTAGATGAATTGTTTAAGAAGCAAGAGATGGACATTCTACAAAGTGACAGTTAGAGTGTAATTTTTCTTACTAAAAATTCAGCTTTTTATTCAAAGTCGAAACATATACAGACAAAATACCACTTTATCCAGTACCTTGTTGAAGATAAGATGGTAATACTTGAGAAGATATGTGGATCTAAAAACTCGGTAGACATGTTGTCTAAGGGTGTCACTATTAAGAAGCTGAAACTGTGTGCAGCTTTAGTTGGCCTTCTAACTTGAGGACAGGAGGATGAGTTGTAGGGATGGGGGATTGATTTTGGAGGATAACAGTTGATATTGGTGATTGAACTAGTCTCCAAGTGGGAGATTTGTTGGGCTTTATGGAGCCTAGTTTATGTTTAAATTTATTAGCCTATTTTGTAGCCCATTGTAATCCTGTGCGCAGGATATAAAAGCCTCTTTTGTGATTAGGGTTTGTGGTTGTTGTTGTGTTTTTAGAGAAAGAGAAAAAATATTGTAGCCGCACTTTGTATTTTTCCCTGATAATAGTGAAATCCTTGCAACTCCATGGACGTAGGCAAATTGCCGAACCACGTAAATGCTGTCTTGTGCGTGTGATTGTTTTTTCTTTGACATGTATTTTTCTCTATTTTTTTTGTTTCTCACAGGTTAGAATTTCGGTTGAATTCCCAACAGTTAACTCATCACCTTATATTTTATAATTAAACTAATAACTAAATAACATCTTATAATTTCATCTTAGGTAAATTACATAATTGATCTCTATCTTTTATATAATATTTCAATTTGATACATGACCTTTCAATTGTGTTCATTTGGTCCCTATCACTTCAGTGCTGTGTCAATTTGGTTTCTAACGTTTTGTCTTAGATAAAAATATCTAACATATCTAACGAACTAATAAAAAAAATGTTTTTTTTTTCTGCTACTTCAACTGCCAACAGCATAACCATGTCATACCAATTTAAAAAATATAAAAGCATATTGTCTCTAACCTTTCGGTGTCATATCAAATGTGCTCCATTTGCTTATCAAAAAAAAAAAATATATGTGCTCCATTTGTAGTTAAGAGGCTTCCCATTCTTCCCAATTCCTTTCTCCACTATCATGATTGGCTCATTAAATTTGAAACAAAAAAACATAAAAGCCTGCTAACCGTGAAAAAAAACACAAATAATAAAATGGCACTGCAAAGGCAGAAATAATCCAAAAATAATATATAGAAGTATATTAATCTAATTAAAGATATAAGAAGAGCAAAAGTTTCTTGGCTACCCATGTAAGCTTAAGAGTTTCCTTCAAAGAAAAAATGTAAAAGTCAGTAACTTGCTCTAACGGTGAGAGATATAAATTGAGATGTGAATAAGACAATGGCTTCTAGTTTAGTTGGGAACCATACTTATACCCTCCGCAAAAACTTAATTTGTACTTATAAAGGACCACAGCGTCAAGATTGCGTGGTGGAGCTTTTCACCATTTTAATCTCTCTATTAGGCTTAATTTGCACAATTAATTCCTGAATTATCTACCTACCTTTTAGGCCCAATCCTAAATTCTTAACCCAAATTATTTAAGGCTTTTAAGGCTTTAAGCCCCCCCTTTTTTTTTTTACTATCCTTAAGCCGTTAAGTCTATGAGCCCAAAGTAAAATTTGAGCGTTAGGCTAGTTTTAACAGATCATGCTTCTGGTCCCAGGTATCGGGAAAGACTATATTTGTTCCAAGAAAAATCAAAAAGAGGCAAACCTGAAACCTCCCTTAATTTATATATATATATATACACATATTTTGCTTGAATAAAAATTTTATTGCCAAAAAAAAAAAAAAAAAAACATACAAACAAACAAAACGAAAGAAACCTCACTTTATATATAAGGGTAAACTAATGATGCAAAAAGAAACCTCACTTTATATATAAGGGTAAACTAATGATGTCAATGTATAATAATGGGGTGGGGCTTTTTTCAGTGGAATTTTTTTTTTTTTTTTTTTTTTTAATTGAGGCTTAGGCCAAGGTCTTGAGCCGCCACTTTCGTTAAGTCATCCGCTCAACACCTATCAAATCTTTACCAGACAAATGAACGTGTTCTCTCCTTTTTCTTTTTCTTCTTCTAATAAAATAAAATTAAACACCCATAAAAAAAATTTAAAAAATAAATAAACATAGAATTACAACAAATGAGCACAATGAAAGTTTAACTAAACAACTTTATTTATTTTTTGGTAAACAACTAACCAACTAGCAACTAAAGTAAATTAAGCATGGAAACAAAGTTTTACTTCACGCATGAACGTAAACATAGAATTACACAGTACGTAGACAGAGGCTTAAGACAAAGCCTTGGCCATATTTAGAGTTGGGCAAGTTGTAAAGTGATTTGGCTGCTGGTAACGTAGCTTTGCGTGCCATTGCTAGAATTATTCTTACGTCACGCTACAAAAAGAATGAAAAGGTATCAGATATTCAACAAGGAAAACAAAATAAAATGAATAATTTGAGGGTATTGTAGCTCGTTTAGAGGAGGTGGAGGGTTTGCAAAAGTGTAAGGAGGCGAAAAGAAAACAGAAAGCATGAAATTGGCTTGGGTTTCATTCTAGTTGATGGCAGTTTTGAAAGCTTGAAATTGCATGGGAGACTTTTACATTTTCTTCTGTCCTCATTCGTTCCATGGGACCCAATATTGAAAGGAGACCCTATTACTCACTGATTATTGTTCGTATATGGGACCCATTCTAATGTTGTTTTAATTGAAAAAAAGATCACCCATTCTTTTCTGTTTTTGGAGGATAACGATAGGAATAGTTTTAAACATAAACTATTGTAGTACACAATAACTCCGCTTTGTCAAAAGTGAGCATGTTAACTACCACTGGCGTTGGAAATTGGAATGTCATGCAATATAATGATATCATTCTACAAAGAATCCAATTTGGCCAATGTAATAAAGTCTTGTGAGTTGTGAGTTGCGATCAAAACGATAATACAAACTCTACATTGTAGCCTTAATTTGTAGGCTATTTGTAGCTCAATTATCAAATTATGAAAAAAGAAAGGAGAGATTCCATCATTGGGTGAGTGGCATTGTTAATTGATATTTGTCAGCAATTAAAGCTAATTAATCATTTTGCATCAAGCTCGGTAAGGAGGTGAATGCCAGGAGCAGTACTAGTGCACCCCATTCCAATTGAAAGTAAAATGAAAACTTTGAGAAGAAAAGGTTGAGACTACATCGTTCATGGGACCCATTCTAATTTCTAATACTCAAAGACTCAAAAAAGTAGATCATCCTTTTAATTGACAAGTGTAGCACGCACCCAATAATTCCATTGAAGGTACAACGAGAAGAGAAGCTTGAGAGTAGATCGTTCATGGGACCCATTCTAATATCGAAAGTAGATCTCCCTTTCAATGGAAAAGTAGAGCATCTGTTCAAATCGAAAATAGAATAAAGAAAAGTCCGGCACAACAGTTGGGGGAATTGCCTCAAATATTAACCGTAACTTCGAAAGCTAATTAGGTTTCTCTGTTAAAGTAGGAAAAACTAATTTGATTATATTTTTAAATTTTTTCTTGAAGTGCAATAAAATTCTATTTATTGATGTGAAAGGAAAACTTATTCTTTATTAAAGAATTAATGTATTCATTGTCTATTGTAGAATAGGAATTGAAGAGGAGAAATTAATTGAACATGAAACCAAGAGAGAGAAAAAAAAAATAGAGAATATTTTCGCTTGAGAGGTGAGACAAGAAAAAAGACAACAAAATTTGAGTTTTTTCTACAAAGACTTTGTAAAGCGCACTTTGATTTAAGAAGTCATTAGGTCAAATATTTAATTTATTTAAATAAATAGTACTTGTGGCACTATTATATAGTCATTAATTATTAAATTTTATTTGTACCATATTGTCACAGCACTGACACAATAAATGAAGCCCTTAGAAAGAGAGAAGTGGCATCATTTTACTGGAGAGTGACTTAAGAGTCAAGGCAGTTACTTTGATCTATAAAAAATAGTGCTTGTAATAGTGCATAAATAAGAACACATGAGAAGCACATGGGCAGCGATAATCATGTCTAGTGCAAAGTCATTTAGAGAAAAGAGACATATACATGACACGCATGTGAATATCAACAATTTCCTTGAAGATAGATTCTAGCTTTTAGATGATTCTCAATTAAGGATTACGGAAATTAGAGCAATAACAATATGGCATGTGATAGAGAGAATAAATTAATTGCCAGAACTCCATATATAAATAGTAAAACTCTTTCTCACAAATGACACACACAGTCATCTATCAAAACCAAAGATATCAAATCTCTCTTGTACCCGGAATCCGAAGGTTATTACTTCATGCTGCTTATAAGTTTAACATGTATATTCGCCTCGCATGAACTAGGCTTTGTAACTTAGGCTCTTTGTAACTTAGACATTGTAATCTTGTTAATATTATCAATAAAATATCTTTTAATTCCCTTGTTCTTATTGTTAACTTGTGCATTTCACAAAGAAATCTTGTTAATTTAGGTTGTGCCAAAATCACTCCTCTTTGTGCGAAGTGAGTTTCCTATATCAAGTAGTATTTAATCACTTCGAGCGCATTGAAAATTGGTTTGTATTCAAATAATTGTGAATTGAAGAAAAAAAAACATAGTGTGTAAAAGAAGAAGAATTGCAATGAGCATAGTGAGTGTGTGTGAATGTACAGAAAAATCATTTTTCTTTGACTATGAAACATACACAAGGAAGATCAATTTGGAATTTCTTGAAAAAGATATTGTAATTGATTTTATAATAGTGGATTTATTCAAAGTTTGTCTCATGGTTTTTTCTCTTAAAAGAGAAAAGGTTTTTCAAGTAAATTGATGTATTTTTGGGTGTGATTGATATGGCTTGGTGATTGATTAAAATTGTTAATTGGTTTTCTTAATTCACACAATATCACATTGGGACTTAGCAAGTCGTATTAGAGCTTCCATTGACTCAACAAGTGGTATCAATACTATACCTATTGTCACATTCATTGGACAATGCTAGGAAGCGCTGGGGAAAAAAACAGTCGAGATAGCCTTTTTGGACCTATATTGGCAGTTTTTGGAGCTATAACCTCGGTTTAAAAACGCTGCTATAGCTCCAGTTTTTTTGTTGTATGAGCATAATAAGTGTGTGTGAAAACAAAGAAAAATAAGAATATTTTTTTCCTGAGACTATACATGGAAAAAAAATTTGGGATTTCTTGATAAAGATATTTTAATTAGTTTTTTAATAGTGGATTTATTCAAAGTTCTTGGTTTTTCCCTTCAAAGAGAGAAAGGGTTTCCCACATTAATTTTTGTATTCTTGTGTGTGATTGATATTTTGGTGATTGATTAAAACTTTGATTTTCTTAATTCATACAAAACTAGATTGTTATCCAACAACAACAACAACAAAATCTTACAAAATTTTTACAACAATCATATTTTGAATTGTGGTGGGTTTGATTGTAATCTTAGGTTTTTTTTTTTTTTTTGGTTAATCTTATTTTGATTTATAGTAGTTTTGATTCAGCTTGTGAAAATATTATGAGATTTTGTTGTGGTCTTATAAAAACTCAATAATAGCAATAGTGATGGAAACTAGAAGACCATAGGCCCATGGCCTCCCTTGGATCGAATTATTTTATAGTATATAATATTAAATTTTAAAGTCTAAACTTCTAAATATTACATATAACTCCCTCGGATCCAAAAAGATCCTAAAAATGAAATGAACAATTGGATTACACTTATGCCCCCTTCTAAGTGTTCGTTTGGGCGAAAAAAAAAAAAATCATCATTATTATTTGGAAATAAGCTAATTTTTAATTTTTCTCACACATTTAATATATATGTTACCAAAAATTATATTTTTTTAAATACCATATAAATAAGCTACCAAAAGTTGCAGAATAGGATTCATTTAGATACCCCGCAATTTCAAAGGCATTAACTATTTTAAAAGCACTACTAACTCTTCAGCGGTTAGCTTGTATCCAGGTCCTCAATTCTACCTTTGATATTATTTAGGGCAAGAGCTCTCAGGCCTATCCCTCCACACACACTCCTTGTAATTAAATTTTTAAAAAAGTTTTTCTTTGGATAAATCATTCAACTGATTTTGTTTTCTTGACTAGAAAATACTTATATTTTGGGCATTGAAAAAAAAAAAAAAACAGTTCTGTTCACTTTCTTTATTTTTCCTAGTTAATTTACTAATTTCGGTTATAAAAAAAATTTTAAAAATAAAGAAAATGTAGGTTAACTATGTCAATATGTTTAGGTACTTGTACTTCTGAGGATCTTTACCCGAATGAACATGTTATCTCTTTTTTCTTCTTTCTTCTAGTCAAATAAGAATTTATTCAATCAAACATAGAATTACAACAAATTGAAGGAGCACAATGCAGGACAACCAAAGCTGCACCTCACACCTCGGACTGTTCATGATACCGTACGTAACTAACCTAGTAAAATACTGCATGGAAACAAAGCTTACTTCATGCATGCATGAACGTAAACATAGAATTTACTAATTTAGCGACAACTGATGAGACATACACGGTACGTAGACAGAAGCTTATTAAGATAAAGCCTTTGGTCATATTCAGAGCTGGGCAAGTTGGATAGTGCTTTGGTTGCTGGTAGCGTCGCTTTGGGCTCCATTTCTAGAATTATTCTTACAATTGCGCAGGGCAACAATGAGTGTTGCAGTGAGAATGAGGAGGCTTATTATTGCCACAGCGAGTTTGACACCCGAAAGCACTTGCTCTTCCCTGTACATTACAAAAAGAATGAAATTGTATCAAATATTCAACAAGGAAAATTAAAATAAAATGAAATTTAGTGAATAATTTTAGGGTATTGTTACTCGGTTAGAGGAGGAGGAGGGTTTGCAAAAGTAGAAGGGTTGGAAGGACGCGAAACCAGAAAGTATGAAACTGGCTGAATGGGTTCCATTCTAGTTGTTAGTACTTAGTAGCTAGTTTGGAAAGCTTGATGTTGAGTGAGTATTATTGTTACATTGGAACATATATTAATATATAGACGCGTTTTCCTCGTTTATGGGACCCATTAAGAGAAGTTGTGGGTATTATCGTTCATGGGGCCCTTTCTTAGATACTCTCTGTCCTAATTGATAAGTAAAATCTTCTCAAAAAGCAAAAAATTGAAATTAAAAAAAAAAAAAAAAAAAAAGGAAAATAAAAGGGGAAGTAAAGCACGGCGAGCACCATTCTGAAAAGGTTGAAAGTCGAATGAGAACTTAAAATTAAGGTCGAGAGTGCATCGTTCAATGTTCATGGACCCATATCTTTTTAAAATGTCGGGAACTGAATTTTCCAGCTATTTTCCTTGTTGTTTCACTTTTATTTCATCAATGTTGAAGTCATATCATTAAGATTAGTAGAATACTTTATGTCGAGAAGATAAAATGATTGGGCTAGCAAGTTTGAGTCCAACCATATTATTTTAATCATTCTCTCTTGTTATTATTAATCAATATGTGGAATTTCACTCACACGTATATGCCTAACAAGTTTTCTCTTGCCTTTATAGGTTTTTTTCATCACCAATGCATCATCCATGAATCTCTCGTATGCCACCTATGAGAACCACGTGTCAACCTAACACACATATCCATGAGAACTAGCTAGCACATGCCTATCCATTGGAACCGTGTGCTTCACTATGATTTAGCACCATTGATAATATTTCTTTCATGGGTCTTTTTTCAAGATATGTATTTTTTTTTTTGCATGGCCCCTTTAGGCTTGCTCTGTCCTCATTGTGGAAGGGACCTTGAACATTGAACGCCACCTTCACCACACACCATATACTAATTATTTAGATACATAAGCTCTGATATCACTTGTTGAGAAGATAATACCTTAGAGAGCCTCCAATTGAGTAATTAATATAACATATAGCCCCCCTTTGAACTAGGTTGCCATGATCCAACTCCACCACCTCACTTTGTTGTCATCCCTCTCCCTCATGTGTGTGTGTGTGCGCGCGCGCACGTGTGCACATGTGTAATGTGTTTTTCTTTCTCTTTGTTTTTCACTTGTGCACAATATCGCTGCTAGGTTAAGACAAAACCTTTCAAAATATTCACAACTGGAATTTGGATAATTATGTGGCCAACAGATCAATTCATAGTATATAATCAAATAATTTTAACACATGGGGGTAGGTGGGGGGTTTTTAATTTTTTTTTAAAAAAAATTATATATATATATATATATATATATATATATATATAATGAGAAATGATAAGTATGTATGTGTGTATATATAACACTGAGTTACAACATTTTTACACAATACAATACAGAAAGAAAAGGCTGCAAAATCTCACACAGCTCAAACACTTGCTAGTTCATGATTTATTTAACAAACCAACAAAAATCAAGCATGGCATTCTACATAAATTACATAAGAACAATTTTTTATATTTCATGCATGAACATTTTACAAAAAGAAATTGTATTAAAATCAGGGAGTCAGGAACCAAAACAATAAACAGGAATAATTAACCATATATATGTAGTTATTGTGCGAGGCACTTTGACCTAGCTTCATTGAGTTTGTGTCTTGGGTGGACATGTGGACCTTCTTGAAAATCGGCAGTTGATCACGTTATCATGTAATTTCCATTTCATATCTGTTAGGTTCTAAGGTCTTAGGATTTTATGTATTTAGAACTCTAATTTGTAATGTTGGCAAACCATGATCAAAACATTGTATGGTGTCTTCTTTAGACTTGCTCAAAGTTGGTTTAATATTGTAAAGTTGGAATCGAGTGGCTGCAGAAGTATTTGGGACTCTCGGCCTGGCTCGATCGATCGAAGAATAGACTCGATCGATTGAAAATCGCACAGGTTGAATTTTCTGCAGAATTTCCAACTCAGCCCTACTTCATTAAACGTTTAGGGTTTTATGTTTTTACCCTAGGTATATAAATAAAACCCTAGCCACGTTTTTGAAGGTGGTCCATATTGTATTGTTGCTCATACATTGCTGTTTTGTGTGAATCTCGTGTGAGATCTTTGAGGAGCTTTCCTTTACACAAAACTTAGGGTTTTCATGGTGAAGATTATTTCAACATCTTGAAGATCATTATTGTTGCAACCATTGGAACTTAAAAAGAAAAGCAAGCGGGGAGCTTGTAGCTGATTGAAGAATTCAAGAAAGAAGTAGTCCGTGGATTCGGAGCCTGCGCGTGGTCGTGTCAGGAAGTTCTACTGGTGGGTAGCATTAGGAAGTCGAGCGGGGAGCTTGTAGTCCTTTTGTACGAACTTCAATTCTTTCATAGTGAATTCAGGTTAGCCTTGAGGATCGGTGGGTCAAATCCTCCCCAGGTTTTTACCGTGTGGTTTCCTGGGTGATCATATCTTGTGTTATTTATTTTCCGCTGCATTATTATTCTTGATATGATTGTTAGGTTGTTTTAACCTAGAATTGCTTAATTTGACTAAGTAACAACTTGGCTAATTAATCTAGGCTACGCAATCTGTGTGTTTTAAGGGGTCTAAAACCGTTCAAGTGGTATCAGAGCTTGGTAGCTCTTTGTGTTTGAGATTTTTAATCTCTGAGCTGATCCTTGACCCCTGTTGTCATGGAGCATGGACACTCTCTGTTTGTTCCTCCTCATTTTGATGGGAACAACTATGCCTATTGGAAAGTAAGGATGAAAGCATTCCTGAAATCCATTGATGAAAGGGTTTGGAATTCCGTTGAATACGGATGGGAGAAGCCCGCTACTCCTGTGAGTGAGTGGCAAACTTCTGAAAAAGAAGCAGCAAGCTTCAATAGCAAAGCTATGAATGCTATCTTTAATGCTGTTTCTATGGAGGAATTTAAGAGAATCTCTAATGTTGAGGTTGCTCATACTGCTTGGAAAATCCTCCAAACTGTGCATGAAGGCACAAAGGCAGTTAAGATAAACAAACTGCAGCAATTAACTTCTAGGTTTGAAAACATTAGGATGTCTGATGATGAATCCTTTGATGAATTTTATGCCAAACTGAATGATATTGTTAATTCTGCTTTTAATTTGGGTGAAATCTATGATCAACCTAAGATTGTTAGGAAGATTCTTAGATCTTTAACTGAAGACTTTAGACCCAAAGTGACTGCCATAACTGAAAGCAAGGATGTGGACTCCATCCCTGTTGATGAGCTTGTAGGATCTCTTCAATCCTATGAGTCTGACCTACCTAAAGTAAACAAATCCAAATCAATGGCTCTTAAGTCAGTTGATGATGTTGATGGTGGTGGATTTGATGATGAGCTCTCTGCTACAGAGATTGCCTATCTTGCCAAAAATTTTAAGAACTTTCTTAGGAATACAAATAGAAAGGCAAGAGGTACTTACACTGCTGAACCTAGAAATTTTAGGAAGAATGATCCCACTAAGGTTAACAATTTTGAAAAACCTAGAGAAAATTCTGGTCAATCTTCTAATAACTCTCTGGGTCCTCAGTGTTTTGGCTGTCAAGGGTATGGTCATGTGAAGTCTGAATGTCCTACATTCTTAAGGACTAAGGGTAAAGCTATGGCTGTAACCCTTAGTGATAATGAGGTTTCTGATGATGAGTCCGGTGGAGACGAGGATGGAAACTTCATTGCTTTCACGGCTACTGCTATAGTCAATGAAGGCATATCTGCTGAAGAGAACCCTTCTGATGGGGAACTCTCTGAAGATGCAGATCTTCAAGAGGCCTATAACAAACTTTGCAAAATTGCTGCAAAGGATGCTATGAAAGTTGAACTTGGCCTAAAGAAAATTGATTCTCTTGAGCTTGAAAAGAGAAATTTGCTTGTTAAACTGTTTGATGCAAATGAACTTTTGAACAATGTTAAATCTGAGAATATGCTTTTGCTTGATAAAGTTAGAACTTTGGAACATGATTTATCTGTTGCTAGATCTGCTAGTTCTAAACTTGATCACATGCTGAATGTTCAAAAGTATCCTTCTGATAAAACTGGGTTAGGATATGTTGAAAGCATCTTTGATACTGGACCACATTCCACTACTTTTGTTCCTTCTTCTTCTTCTGGACCTTCTGTGAGTGAGGTTGTGTGTGATACTGTCAAACCACCTGTGAGTGAGGTAGTAAAACCTGTAGAAGTTTCACCACCTAAGAAGACTAGGGTAGACTTAAGAGAATCTAAACCTAAGGAGCCTACCAAATCTAAGGACAAGATGCATGGTAAACCTGCGTGGGTTTGTCATTATTGTGGTAAGTCTGGACATATTCGTCCTAACTGTTACAAGCTTCAAGCTGATAAGAGAGCAAATAAACCAAAAGTGCCTGTGCCTCAAGCACAAGATCCTATGGCATTAATTGGTGAATTGGTAAAGGTGTTAAACCTTTATTCCAATCATGGAGTTGGGAATCACTCAATTGTGAATAAGAACTCCAATGCTCATGGTGCATCTAAAAAGTTTTGGATGCAAAAGACTCGAAATACTTGAGTCTTTCTGACATGGTCCTTGTGCTTCATTGCTCTATTCTTTTGTGACCATTGTTCTTTGTTTCTTTTTTGTGTTTTCTTTGTTCTAGGACTTGCATTGCATTACATTCATGCATTTCATTCTAGGATTTATTTGTTTTCCTTTAAATAAATAAAAAAAAAAAAAAAAAAAAAGGAAAAAGAAGGAAGCAAATTTATGTTGAACATATTGTTCTTGATTTTTGAAAAACAAGGTTGGTCAATTTATTTACACATAACATGTCTTATGTACCTTGTTTAACTTGGATGAGCTTACTTTATTGCTCTTTACTAGTTTGAGCTTTGTAGTGCATGTTGTGTGGGAAAGATGTTTATGGTGTTTATCACTTTGTCTTAATCTTGAAGTCACATGTTTGACTGTCGGACTTGATCCTTTTGAGAAAGGCATAAATAACCATCTCACCACTGTTCACTAGCCAATCATGAACACCTTAGTGCATATCATAAGATTCTGTGCTCGAGAAAGTGTAGCACATGCACAAAAAGAACATAAGGTGTAGCCTCAAAATAAATTAAAACTGGTGTGTACTATTAGGCTTGATGCCATTTCACTTAATTCAAACCGGTGTGTACTATTAGGCTGAATGCCATCTCATGCAAATAAGAGGCAAAAATACAAGAAACTTACATGATTGCAAGCTTTTGTTCTAGGAGATGTGGGAGTTATAGGATGTAACTCTTTAGGTGATAGTCTCTTTTGCATTCTATGTGATGAATTTTGTAGACTTTGTGATTGATTACTATTCACATATCACCTCACATGTATCTCAAGTTTTTGCTAGTATCACACACGACACAAGTTACTCTTTGTTAAACACTGTACATGCTAGTGTGTGTTTTTGGTCTGACCAACCAAGTTTGAAAATATCTTGAGATTTATGCACAACATATTTGTTGCTTGAGAAAATATAATGGGAGGTTGATTGCAATTTGTTTAAGAATATTGGGTTCAAAATTTTGGGTTTTTGAAAAAGCATTCCATCTTATACTCATGCATTTTGTTTCTTCAATTTAATGCTTTGAGGAGTTTTTTTCAAAATTCAGCTTGTGTCTTTCAAAAACTGTGATTTTTCCAAAATTTTGTGAGCCTCTGCCCATTTCGATCGATCCAACCTATTTTTCGATCAATCGAAAAAGTGCTCTCATTTGTCTTAAAATGACTGTGCTTTTCGATCGATCGAATGTAATTTTCGATCGATCGAATATCGTGGAAAGGCTTTTTAAAAGTCCAGTTCTGACTTTTTCAAAGGTACTTTTCAAAATTTTTTCAAACTTTTCCTTCTCTCTCCGCGTTGGCAAGGCTCCACCTTTGAGATTTTGTCGTTTTCCTCCGTTCTTTTTGCCAAATCTCTCCTTCCTCAAGCCGGTAAGACCCTTTTGCCCTTCCTTTTGGTTTTATTTTCATTATTTCATGCATAAATTCATGCATTTAAGGGTAATTTTCGGACTTGACTCTTTTTGGCTTTTCTGTTGATTCAAACCTTAGTTTATGAAATTGATCATTGGGTTTTTGTGGGGACACATTATATTAATGATCCTTGGTGGTTAATTTGATCAATTTGGTGTTTTGTGAAAAATTGAAAATTCTAGGGTTTGTTCTTGATCCGAATTGGGGATTTTGTTGAATTGGATTGAATTTGATGAAATTGGCTTGTTGTGTTGGTGTAATTAAGCATTATAATCTATGTGCTGTGTTTTGTAATGCTTAATTCATCAATTTGTTACAAAATTTTCAAGTGGTTTTTCAAATTTTGGGATTTTTTGATAGAAATTCCTTGTTCAAGCCAATTTTGTCCAATTACTCTCAATTAAACTTAATTTGTCACTGCATTTAGATCATGCATCACAACATGTTATTGTTCATGCATCATATAGATTTTTGTTCTATATTATTTAATGTGCTAATTTGCAGTCTGCCCTTGGTTTTGTTTTCTCTTGTTTCTTTGTGTTTTTCTCTTTGTGTCTCTGTCCTTTCCTTAGCACTATGCCTAGGAAAACTAGAGCCCGTAGGAGTGCTCCCTCATCTTCTCCTTCACCCCCTCCATCCTTTGATAGTGAGAGGTTTCCGAGTGAGGCAAACCAAGAGACTTTTGAGAAACTGACCGTTAAGAGAAAGATTTGGGCTGAGCGTTCTGTGTTGTTAGATGAGCTTGATCCTGCCATTAGGGCAAATTTTGAGCGTCGGGGTTGGTTACCCTTGGTGGAGATTTCTGATCCTCCTCCACCTTCTGCCTTGATTAGAGAGTTCTATTCGAACATCTCTATCCGCGTCTATGATTCCAATACTCTTGTTAAGTGTTGGATACGAGGCGTAGAGTACACCATTACTCCTCGGGTAGTGGCTGATGCTCTTGGGGTACCATTGGTCCAGCATCCTGTCTATCCTTATGATGAGTCTCCCGAGATTAGCGATGTTTTGTCATACGTCACTGGTACTACTGTCCAGTGGGGTTCTGATCCTCGGATCACTTCTGCTGAGCTTTCTGGGTTGCACTATCTGTTCTTTCGGATAGCTTGTCATTCGATCTGGCCTATTTCCCATGTTCACACCATTCCTCTTGAGAGGTGTGTTTTTCTATACGCTCTTGTTACTGATGCTCCTATTAGTTTTCCCCATCTTTTTCTTCGTTCTTTGAACGAAGTTTATAGGAGTTCATCGACTGCTCATGCTCTAGTTCATCCTATTTTCATTCATAGGATTCTTCTCTTTCTTGGTCTTGATGACTTTCCTTCCTCTGAGCCCGTCCATGTGATAGGTCCTATAGGTGCGTCTTTTCTTAGACAGAGGGCCGCTCATCTTCGAGCTGGTTCTAAACACCCTAGATCTGAGCCCTCTAGTAGTGCACCTCCGCCTCCTTCTTCTTCTGCAGGTTTTGCTGGTGAGGATATTCCTATTCCTGTTGGTGATGATGATGCTGCTGCTGATGTTCCTCCACCTCCTTCGGCCGACTTTGATGTTCGTCGTACTTTGGAGACTGTCATGACTGTTCAGCAGGCTCATAGTCAGATTTTGGTGGACTTGCTGGATGAGATGCGTGCTCTCCGAGCTGATCTTGCGCATCTTCGTTCACCCTCACCACCTCCTTTTGATGGCGGCTTGTGATTGCCCTTTGGCATTCCGTCACAAAAAGGGGGAGTGGAGTTTTGACCTGTAGTAGAGTTTTTGTTGTTAGGGGGAGATTTTTTTTGTTTTAGAGGAGCTTGTGGAGTTTTAGATTGTATCTATGTGCTTCACTTTGTATATCATTTTTGGGATATTCATGTTAGGGGGAGTAACATTGATTGATATACATGATATTTTTTATTGATTCTTGTTGCTTTATGATTCACTGCGTATTGATTTATATTTGTGACTTGTTCATTTTTATATGTCTTTATTTTGTGTGGTGTGGATCTTACAAGAATGTTATACCTGTTGTTTTACTCTTTACTGTCACACATGCGTTTATGCGTTTGTTGAGTATTTCAGGATTATACAGGTTGATTCAACTAAGCTGCTGTCTACACTTGCAACTATGGATAGTAGTTAGGCTGAATTGAATTTTATGAGCATTATCTTTGTAAAGGGCTTTTTATTTGTAAAACTTTGAGCTGTTAATTAGGGTTTTGTCACGGATTGCCAAAGGGGGAGTTTGTTAGGTTCTAAGGTCTTAGGATTTTATGTATTTAGAACTCTAATTTGTAATGTTGGCAAACCATGATCAAAACATTGTATGGTGTCTTCTTTAGACTTGCTCAAAGTTGGTTTAATATTGTAAAGTTGGAATCGAGTGGCTGCAGAAGTATTTGGGACTCTCGGCCTGGCTCGATCGATCGAAGAATAGACTCGATCGATCGAAAATCGCACAGGTTGAATTTTCTGCAGAATTTCCAACTCAGCCCTACTTCATTAAACGTTTAGGGTTTTATGTTTTTACCCTAGGTATATAAATAAAACCCTAGCCACGTTTTTGAAGGTGGTCCATATTGTATTGTTGCTCATACATTGCTGTTTTGTGTGAATCTCGTGTGAGATCTTTGAGGAGCTTTCCTTTACACAAAACTTAGGGTTTTCATGGTGAAGATTATTTCAACATCTTGAAGATCATTATTGTTGCAACCATTGGAACTTAAAAAGAAAAGCAAGCGGGGAGCTTGTAGCTGATTGAAGAATTCAAGAAAGAAGTAGTCCGTGGATTCGGAGCCTGCGCGTGGTCGTGTCAGGAAGTTCTACTAGTGGGTAGCATTAGGAAGTCGAGCGGGGAGCTTGTAGTCCTTTTGTACGAACTTCAATTCTTTCATAGTGAATTCAGGTTAGCCTTGAGGATCGGTGGGTCAAATCCTCCCCAGGTTTTTACCGTGTGGTTTCCTGGGTGATCATATCTTGTGTTATTTATTTTCCGCTGCATTATTATTCTTGATATGATTGTTAGGTTGTTTTAACCTAGAATTGCTTAATTTGACTAAGTAACAACTTGGCTAATTAATCTAGGCTACGCAATCTGTGTGTTTTAAGGGGTCTAAAACCGTTCAATATCCATACTTGATATCTTAAGTCTCTAAGACTCATGTTTATGGTGTTTGCTCTATTTGACACTTATTGTTGTGACGACATTTTATGTAAACTACTCCAGAAAATTATTCTTAAATGAAACTTATATATGGTTTATAGAATGATATATGCTGCCAAAGTAAGAGATTGTTAGCATTTTTTATGTTATGAGTTAGCATAGTCATTATTTTACGTATTTAATAAAACCAGGACAATAAGCTTGAGTGTATTTTAGTCTGCTTTGGTTAGACCCAGTAGTGAATATATATTTAGTGATCATCATATATTGTTAATATTGGGTCATTTTGGTGCACCTTAATTAATAGGGATTTTGTTTATTGTGTATTTTACTTGGTCAAAGGCAGTGGCGGCTCTAAAAATTTTGTTTAAGAGGGTCACTACAAAATTTTAATAAAAACAAAAGTTGAATATATTGAATTATCGAAATAATAATAATAATAATACATAAAATTTTACAATTTTATTCTACAAGTTTTCAAATTTTGAATGTTACATGATAGTTCATTATGAATATCTAT
This sequence comes from Quercus cerris, assembly GCA_963669245.1. Classification (NCBI taxonomy): domain Eukaryota; kingdom Viridiplantae; phylum Streptophyta; class Magnoliopsida; order Fagales; family Fagaceae; genus Quercus; species Quercus cerris. The sequence continues at coordinate 2,243,732 of OY770006.1, read as the reverse complement.
TGCTAATGTGGGTAGCTATGAGTCTATGATCATTTTATTTTGTCAAGTTTGTCTAACATTTTTATCTTTATCATTACAATTGTTATTATCTATTTGAATTTGTTTTCATAAAAATATTTTAGACTAAATGACTAATTTCAACTCATTGGCTCCGTATTAATTATTAATGTACACAATCACACTTATTCATACATAAATTATACAGCCTAATCTAAGCGTATATGTGTGCAAAATTTCATTCTAGAGACTTGAACTACGGCCCTTATCCCCTACACTCCACAAGCACTTATACTTGTGGAGTGACCATCGCACTAAGGGTGTGCAGTGGTAATGCTTGAACAATCGTTCACTTTACAATTGTTTTCTTGAATTTTACTACTTTATTATAAAAAGTTATTATAATATGATAACAATAAACACACATGTAAAAAAAAAAAAAAAAAAAAAAACCCTCTCTATTTCTTAATTATTAAATTATATAAAGTTATATTATATTTATATTGTACAAACAAACTTCTACACACATCATAATTTACACAAATACGTAACATTATAATAAAAAGTAATGTACACAATTAATATTAAACACACTCATACACATATAATATAAATTTATAAAATAAAAAAAAATACACTTACAATTTACAAATACTTATTCTTTATTCGGTTTCTCAAAAAAAAAAAAAAAAAAACTTACTCTTTATTCTTAAAGTCGAAAATTCTTGTAATAAAGATGTGCAAAATTTAAATCAGAGTGTGTAAAAAAAATATTTTTAAAAATAAATTAAAGTATTAAACTAACAAAATATATATATATATATATATATAATTTTTATATATATATAACTTTTTATTTTGAAGTCAGGGGTTGATTTCTGAATTTGCTTTAGCGCCGCCCCTGATTTAGATTGAAGTGATGTCACCAACAAAAGAAAAGGTTAAGTTCTTCTTTAAAAATGAATAAATAAAAGATTGAAGACTTGAAGTGATGCCAAAAGATTTACTGCGAACAACTCTTCTTGTCTTGATTGAGAAATTCTTCTGCACTGACGGAGTCACAGGGACGTGGGTCCGATAGGTCCCTTCGGATTCCCAACCCTGGGAGGGAATGTGGAGGCGGATGACTAATTGACTTTCCTCATTGATTATTTAAGGACAAATAATCAAGTGACTAAATTCTGAGTTTGAGATCAAATATTCTCTGGGAATGAATGAGCGAAGTAGCTTTGAATCTCACTCTCATTTCGACTTCACAAAAACGTAGTAAAAACTAGAAATAATTTGCATTTGGAATTTTATCTTTCGTGTATTTATTTTATTCAGCTCACCCCATCATCACTTGAGCCACTGCAAGGATTTTTATTGTTGTTGTCTCTAAAAAAAAAAAATCAATGATATTCTTTGTTCGTTAGATTAGTTTATTTTTGTTTGATATCTGTATTTATAGAATCATCGAAATATTACCTTTTATTTTGTTGTAATTATTCCTTAACACCTGAGTGAACAGATTACTTTTATTAAACTAAAAGGATTAAACAAATATATCGGGTAACAATAGTATTTGGGCTTCAAAGAAGGAAAGAATTTCCTCGATGGTTTAATAGTTGAGAAGGTATTTATATAAAATAATACTACATTAGTGGTATTAAAATCTAATAAATAAGAGATATGTCTACAAAAAATAACTACTTAACTAATAAATAAAAATAAAAGACATGTGTTAGTAGGTAGTTATTTTTGTACACATATTTCTTATTTATTGAATTTTGATATTAACAATGTGGTATCATTTAATACAAAATAATTTTTTTTAATAGTTAGCTTGTGCATGGCTAGGGTATAGGGTCCAACTCTATTATTTATTCTCTAATATGCTTTTCTTTCCTTTGTTTGTCTAAAATAAATAAATAATTAAGAGGTAAAATAGAGTTAACTCCTAATGTTTGAGCTAATATTAGTCACATACAAGAAATTTCAAAACTAACCTTTACAACTTGGTTCCTAATTAGTGTGAGAAGAGAAGGATAAATGAGGAATTTTTTTTTTTTTTTTTTGGAGAAAGAAATGACTAATAATTTTGTGGGGCTTAAGAATCTGGCGACCCCAACCCACTTTATATTAAGCTCAAGGCCCACGCCGAGGATGAAGAATCGTCTGAGGATGAGCGCCCATGAACAGTGCAGCCTTGGTTGCTGCAACCCATAGAAAGAATGGGAAGGCGGCTGATGGGACAGACACTCAAGTAGTGACCTGCTTAATCAACAAACGTACGGTTAAGATCAACTGAAAGGGAATATATAATGTAAGAAATCCTTCTGGGGAAAAAGGGGGGAATTCATGTAACCATTCTCATTCAATAATTATTACTACAAAGCTCCTTGGATTGTGCCGAGGACCAACTTTCTTAGATAATCTCAGTTCATCTATGTTTGATTGCTATGAACATCATATTAATCGTTGTCCATGCACTAAAGTCTAGTTCTTTAGCCCACTCTCTACAAATTTATTGTATTGGGCTAGTTAGCTCTGAGTCTACTCGTCCAGCAGAAGGAGCGCTCAGATCCAGTCCCTACAATTGGTGCCGTCTGTGGGAAGAACTTATGCATTAGTGAGTGCAATAGTCAATCATGGTAGGATCGAGCTCCCATCAGCAAGGGTCCTTGAAGAGGGTCATTTTAGCAGTCCCCTCAAGTATACATTTCGAGGTACTGACCACACGGAGAGGATTGCTAAATGGGGCGCAGTCCTAGGGGCTTCTGACATCAAGTATACACCTCGTGCCTTTAACAAGGGGCTAGTTCTCGCAGGTCTAGTAGCCCGGAAGGAATATATTGATATCCTGGAATCTTTTGATGCGGTTGAACGGAACCTTAGTCAGGCCGGGTCCTCGGACATCCTACTTCAGGAGGATCAACGCGTGCTGGCAACATTCTTTGATGATTGCGCGACCAGCAGTATAGAGCACATGGTTATGATCTTGATTGTTCCTATGTTGTTAGCTTATTTAAAGTTAGCAGCTGAGTGCTATTGTCAATTTCGTTAAAGTCAGGGAGACAATTTTTCGTTACCGTCAACAACACCAATTCCAAGTCCCATTGGAGAGAAAAACAACAACAAACTCACTCATGAAATAATTATTGCAGAAAAATGAAAGATTCAGAAAGTAAAGTAAAAAGTGCAACATTTTTATTAAATAAAGGAAAAATATATCATATACCAAATGGCTTAGGCAGGCTTGTTCTAAAGCTAACTATAAAAATAGAGGCTTAGGCAGGCTTGTTTTAAAGCTAACTATAAAATAAGAGGCTGAGGCAGGCTTATTTTAAGGCTACCAACAGCAATCGAGCCAGTATGGATGGTACCGGCGATGAGAAAGGAAAAGAAGCGAAAGCGCCTGATGGCCCCTTCCTAAGATGTTCCCTTGATTCTCTCCCAGTTTCATGATAATTAAGTATTGGAGGCGGCAACACCTGGGCATCAACCATTCCGCAATCTTACAAACCTCCATCGGTGAGTAAACTGGACGCGAATCACTACTAGCTAGAAGGGCAGGCTATGTATCTTTCCAATGAGACCATAGATATAGAGATTTTTGTAGGGGGTTAGTTTTGAAATCTTATCTTCAAAAATATTAAAGCAACAAGGTGATATAGCTTTCTTTTAAAGAATCTAGTATTGCATCCTTTGCGTAGAGATAATGGATTGGCCCAGCTACCTAGAACCTGCCAATGAGAGGATGGATTGTGAATAGAGAGCTTAATTTTTTTTTTTTTTTTTTTTGGAAGAGATAATCACAACATGCTGCTAACCCCGCAGCTCGAATCATTTTTTTCCTAAACTCCCAAGTAATTTGTGCATGGGGAGGTGCTAATTCAGCTACAAGACCTTTGACTATTTTTTTTTTAGTTTTTAAAGAAAGAATCTCATATTTTATGATATGATTGAAAACAGTAAATTGCTGTATGAACGGAATATGATTGTATCTTTGAGGGGGCCAATATTTAAAACAAAGAATTTTCACATTTAAAGAAAAAGTAATGTAATTCAAAACCAAACTAATATATGAAATTTTAAACCATTATCTATTCAGTATTAATAAAATATAAAATAAATGAAAAGACACAAAATAACAGTTTTATAATACATTTTAAAACTTTAATCACTTATTAAAATGGAACTCAATGCTATTTTGAATTAAAAAAATTTTCATGTTAAACACCAACAGTCAAATAGAATGCACCAAAAATACTCAATCCTCTAGACTCCGAATGATGGACAAACAGCCAGCTATTAAAGAAAGGCAAGAGAAGCCATTGAGGTGAATCTAGTTCTATTCGCAGAAAATGAAAAAAGAAGAAGAAGATGTTGGGCTGTACTTAACTGAGAGAACGAAATCAGGGCCTCTGGTTTTATTCTTCACTGTGGCCCAAGTAAGCATATCTGAGTTCTGTCTGTCAGCCCATTTTTCCAGGCCCAATTTGTTATGCAAATTGCAGATTCTTCTGGGAAGGGGCTATTAGGCATATAGAGCTAGGCCTATCTTAATTTGTACTGGTCTTGCTCTTTCCCTCTCCTTTGGGTTTGGGAGCTACCTTGACTACGTTCTCCTTTCCCTCTCTTTGGGTTTGGAGAGAAAATTGAGAGGAGAGGGGGTTAGATTGAAGTTACTCACCTACCCCTTCCCTCGTCCCTAAATAAAACTAATGTGAATTTTTTTTTCAGCTCTTTTTTTTCTCCTTTCATTTTGAATGTTTGGGTTGTTTTATTTATTTATTCCAATAATACTTAATTTCCTTAATAATTTTTAAAAAAAGAAGTTATTTTGCGACTAAAACTTGATTGTTGTTGTTCTAAAATTAAATATAACAAAGTTTAAGTTCTAATTTTTGTTTGGTAATGTTTATGGCTGACCCTAATAAGTGAGTAGTTGTTAAAGTACAAAATATATTGACCCAAATTCATAGTTGATTCCAATTTTTAGCTCCGTAGATAAGTCTCTTTTAAGGCTAGCAAGTGCCTCTTTAACTTTCTAAAGTCAGATCTACGTGCACAATACGAAGGAGCTATACTACTTGAGATATACTACTTGGATGATAGTATATACAGTTTATATGAAAGTGAGCACCAAAAGGATATTAGCGGCGATGATAGAAGCACTTCTCCGAGGATTGCTAAAGTAGTCATGCTATATTATGTTCCTCCATATGTGTAGTTGGGTTCTCCAAGGGCGCTCGTTGAATCTTTTCAAATCTCGATACTAATTACAGATGAAGTTATTGCGGTTTGTTAGGGTCATATTTTTTATGTATTGGCTTATCCTTTGATAAAACGTAATTTAAATGTAATTGGGAAGATCTAAGTTGGACTTAATGTATTTAGAAGTATGTTGCTTAAACATATCAAATGGTATCATTAAAGACATGAAGATTAATCCAAGAAACAAATGAAGAAAAGTTGTTTCATTAAAGCTTGACACTAGCATCTATTGAGGATTAATGAAAAAGCTTGACACTAGTTCAACACAAACTTGTTCTATTGAGACTTACGATTTCAGAATTTTTAAATCTGAAATTTGGCCCATGATGACTTAGATGATTAGGGTTTCTCTCTTTACAACCCTAGACCATATAAAAGGCTTATTTTAAAAGTCATCAAGACACAAAGACTCAATTTGAGAACTTATACACTTTATGAGAAGTTACTGTTGTAGACGACTAAATTTCTCGGTTCGAAATAAATCAAACAAGTAAAATAGTTTCACAAATACGAATTTGTATTGATGATTGTGTGGTACAATTCTTGTGATTACAAAAGAGTGATCCTCTGATTCGATCTCCTTGCAAGACTTATTGATTTGGATTTGTGGTAATGTGATTGTGACTTGAACACAAAATATCATTCAATTTGGTTGAGGGATGGATCGAAGATTGTTGAAACGGAATTACAATGAATCTCTAGCTATGAGCTTGTTAGAAATCCTTTGTTCTTCACGTTCTTCATGTTCTTCGTGTGTTCTTTGTCTTTGAAGGTTTATGGTGGAAGTTCTTCGGGGCTTTAGGAGCTTGAATCCGTAGAGCTTTGTTGATTTGTGATTTGTTGATATTTTCGGACACTTTAGGCTTGATTCCCGCAAACTTTTGGATCTAGATGGATGATTTGGATGATTTCTCTTCGAATGTTCTTCGTATTCGAAGGTTAAAGTTGTTGAAGTTCTTGGAGGCTTTAGAGCTTGGTTTCGGTAGAACTTCTGGACTTTTGAATCTTCTCTAATGCTGCTTGTGCTTCAGATGGCTTGATGTCCTCCTAAATGTCTCAGGAAGGCTTCTATTTATAGGAGTTTTGGGGTGGATGAGCGACACATGGCAGAGTCTGATTGGTGACACATGTCACAGTCTGATTGGTCCGCTTATGTCATCGCTTACACGTGCGAGGTTGCTTAGGTCATCGCTTACACGTGCGAGGTTGCTTATGTCATCGCTTGCACGAGCTGATGCATGATTGATTCTTGCATGACACTTGGCAAATTTCTGTTGGCTTCTAAATAGTGATAGTAAAACCTAGCAGCAATATGTGGCGCTCTGTAATTGGCCGTATTTTGTGGACTTGGTAGTGTGACGTGTCAGCTTGTGATAGGTCGGAAATTTTTCCTCTCTACAAATGCCCCCTCGAGACTCGTTTACGCACACAGTTTTAGAGTGTGGTGTGAGAATGAGTTTCGAAAACAGATTTTTACACTTGGTTCTTCAAATGAAGTAATTGAAGGTGGTGGAGCTTTCAGCAGGATGAAATAATTTCCGAGGAGTAGACCCACCCATATGAGAGGTTTTGTTGAGATCGAAAAGAGGTCTGCGAGTATTTGAATGTACCTGCATGACCGAGCCTTCTCAGCAGAGGTTAAGTTGAAGTAACTTCAGAAGAGTGTTTTTGGATCGTTGGCGGTGATCACAGGGTGTAGAAGATGGGGAAGACGCGAGGATGGTGGCTGGGTACAGCATGCAGAGTCATGAGGCTAGCCTCGTGTTTTTAAGAACCGCTGGTGAAGTCATCTCAGAAGAGTATACTTCAAATTACGGCGAGGCCATGTGGAAAAGTGGTTGAGTGCGCATGCGTCATCGTTTTACTCAGGTTAAGTTGAGATAATTTCAGAAGCTTATGGATTCTGAGGATGTTGATGAGGGTGGTGAAGAAGACAGGGATGAAGCAAAGTGAATGGGTGAAACACACGCCACCATGGTGCTGGCCCTGTATGTTGGGGACCCTTTAGTGTAGATGTTCCTATGAAGTATACCTTTGAATATGGGACTGACTGTATGTTTGCATGGGGTCTGACAGCAAGTCGTAGAATGTGCATGCGTGATGGGACTATGCCGACAGATGATAAGTTGAAGTAATTTCAGAAGAGAACCTTCTAAAATACTTCAAGCTAAATTTAAGTTGGAGTAATTCCAGAAAGTGTGTTTTGAGGTACCAGCAACGACGACCTTTGAGTCCCTTAGTGGTGGGGACATGTAATAAGGCTCTGGTAACCATTTACCGGCTCTAAAGGCTGAACTCTGATGAGCTGGTGCCTTGAAGGTTGTCTTAAATGTTGGATGGAAGACAATTTGTAGGATACCCCAATACTTTTTACCATTTTCACTTACTGCTACTTGCTGGAAAAGCACAGAAAAATGAAAGATGGAGCTAACTTGTGATTCTGGTCTTAGAAACCAGCCAAGTTGTTGTTTGTTCCGAACCGCTGCTTTTGCTGGAAGGCCAAGCAATTGGAGAGAGACTACAGGAGACCTAAGGTTAGGAACAGGAGTCTCTACTGGACTTAGACTTCCTGGCCAACCAAATCTACGGAAGCATGGAAGGCCGATACAGACCTTGTTATGAATAATTTTATGAACAAAGGTGGTCGTTAAGTGGATAAACAAAATTTGTTTGGATCTCAAAACTACAATGATGTTGTGAAGAGGGTTTCTGCCGAACCATGAGAGGGTTGGTTTTAGATGGATTATGAAGCAATATTAGTTGCTAAGTGTTGAGAATGATGAAGCCATAGTGAGAAATGGCTGTGAGAAGGAGGACTTGAAAATTTGAAAGAAGCAAATCTTCATTTCATGACTCAGTGTGTTTTTCTTGATGAGTTCTTGATGAGTCTAGCCCTTCTATTTATAATGGAGAGACGAAGAATGGTAGATAGGTAGTTGAGAATGACGGTTGAGAATTTTTGGTGAGAATGGTAGATTCCCGATTGGTAGGTGCCGAATGGTAGGTGGGAAAGTAGGTTGGACGGGTGACTCGATGTAATTTAAAGTTCAAGACACATTTGTGAGAGTTCATCTGTACTTTGAAAGGGAAGCCTTGATGAAGTCTGGAGAATAACCTTGAGGGGATCCAAACTAAATGGATGAATCTCAATTTTTGATCTTGGGAGCTTAAGTTTTGGACATTGCTAGTACTTCGGAGAAGTGGGTCATATAGTTGGTTTCCAAGTCCAAAACAAATAAGCGGATTTCAAAATCAGAATCTATGTGAAAATCTGAATAGGACAAGCTTTGCTTGGATGTCTTAATTCTTGGTCAAAGTTCACATTAAAGCCAACAGTGGTAGAATCACACTATTTGAGCAATTTCGGATTCTCAAATGAAGAAATAGACCCCAAAATCGAAATCTACGTGAAAAATTAGGCAAGACAGGTCCTTCTTGAAAATTTTGACTTTTGGTCCGAATTTGTGCAAAAGTCAACTTTTTGGAAATTGGACAGTTTGCACAATTTTCGAGTCTCGGACAAAGAAACGGATTCCAAAAATTGGAATGTACGCGAAAAACTAAGTGAGATAGGCCTTTTTTGGAAAATTTGACTTTTTGGTCAAACTCAAAGGTCAACTTGGTCAAAGCATTTTTTTTTTTTTTTTTAGGCGGTTCGGATCCGGGTCGGATTTCCAGGTCGGTTGAACGAACGGGTCGAGTCAGTGGGTGGTGATGTCATCCATGACGTCACGGAGCTGAGGGTGTAGCACATGTGGCGCGTGTACGCGCGTGAGGGAGACTAGGCGCGTGTGAGTGCGTAGAATTAAGGGGAGGCGCGTGCCAGCGCGTGTGACTGAAGGAATTATCGCCGGATCTTCTGGTGGCGTGTGGCGGCGCGTGGGAGCTCTTTTGATCCCAAAATTTTTGGGTTTTGTCGATCTAAGGCCGTAGAATCTCCTGATATGGTCTGTTTTCTAAAATTATAAGTAGATTTGCACAGATTTGAAGGACTAAGCCGCGGTTCATTGAGAGATTGTGGCGGCGCGTGATGGCTCCGTTGTTGATGATTTTTATGGGTTTTGTACATCGTGGGCCGATGGACCTAGCGGTGGCACCGGTTTTGTAAAAATTGTCTCAGATTTGTGCAGATTTGAATGAGAAACCCGTGGGACGTTGGGACTTCGTGGCTGCGCGTGGCGGCGCGTTATGGCTCTACTGTGAACGGCTTTTCTGGGTCTTTTTGTTCGAAGTCCTTAGAAGATTTCTGTGGGTTGATTTTTTGTGAAATCTTGTCAGAAGTTTTAGAAATCTGGAAGAGGAGACGGCTGGCATTGCTGGAATTGTTACCATTTTGGTCTACTTTGGCGGTGGCCATTCTGACATTGTTTGACAACCCAAGCAGGGAATGGTCCAGGTAATTACTGAGCGTCTCTGCTGTTCTCAAGGGTTGGTGACACAGTAGAACAAGATACTCCCCTTTTTCAGGCTAGGACCTTATCCAATAGTCAGTGCCATAGTTTTTCCTAGGACATGTTACCTTCTGCAGACCCATAGGTTCTTCCTAAAGTCTGGTGTGACAATTTCTTTCTGACAACACGGTACTTTTATGGAAATTTACTCGCAGTATTCTTTGAAAATCCTTTTAACCATTTTCACACTTCTTTCCTTTTGTCTCTTAGCTTCCACGGATCCCTATATAAAGCCATCCGGGGCATGCACTAAATTGTATAAGCATAATACTCTGTGTAAAGAAACGATGCCCCTTTTTATTTATTTATTTATTTAATTAATCCATAATTATTATTATTTTTTCTATTATTTAGTTTAATAATAACAATAATAATAATAATAATTTTTTTTTTTACACAGCTATCATGATGTCTTCAAGGATTCGAAGATTGGTCGAGAACCAGCTTTGTTCATTTATAAGGAGAAAGATGACAAGGATGCAAAGGCTACGACTTTGATCATTTGTTCGCCCATAATTGGAAGATTTTCAGAGAGATGGGGCCGTAATTCTTATCCTCTCAATTTGCCGAAATGGTCACAGATTGTTCCTTCTGATGGCAGCTCTAACTTGGAGACAACTATCCTTCTTGCTTCGCATCACAAAAATGTTGCTAAATCAAAGCAGTACAACACTTTGGGACGAGAGATAATTGCAAAACACGCCAATTGGGATTCTTCTTTCAGCGTGAACGGAGGGTTTTCCTACTTCTCCCTTTATTGGGATTGGTTGGAAGATGCTCTTGGTCGGTGTAAGCACCTTCTTGACGCAACCCACCTCTACAGTGCTGTCTTTGCCTCCTTGTTCACATATGATTATGATGAGAATCTCATGAAAGCATTTTCTGAGTGTTGGAGTCCGTCGACCAATACCCTCCATACCTCAGTTGGGGAAATTTCCATCACACCGTGGGATCTTTCCATTCTTGGTGGACTTCCTTGCACAGGTGCATTTTATGACGAAGTAGTACCTAATGCGCAAGAGCTAGATGGCACCAATGACCAAGGACGTCCCTACTTGCCGCGTAGCTGTTGCTACCTTTTCATGGCGTATCATCACCTTCAAAACCGGCTGAAGAGATAAGGGAAAGTGAGTGTTCGTGACTGGATTACTTTTTGGTATAGAGGCAATGGCATATACCCGGCTCCAAGAAAATCAGCGAGACGGACAACCATTCCCAAGTGTAGTCAGAATCCTTTGGGCAAGATAAACAAGCATGGACCATGGTCTGATAAAGAACACGGGGTCTTTGCGGATCTTCAAGTTGAGGGTATTCAATGATCGCTTGTTGCCAATCTTCTTTTTCAACAAGGCATACTGAAATGATGTTGGCTTGCTCTTCTTCTTCTTCTTCTTCAATCACGAAAGGTACCACCCACCTCTGAGAAATAGCAACTTTGGTGGCCTCTTCTTGGGATAATGCCAAGGCGGTAGCTAAATTAGCTAAAGCATCGGCCTGTCTATTCTCCTTCCTTGGTATATGCTCCAATGTGATCGCCTCAAAATTTGTTAGCAACTTCTTTGCATATTTGCAATAGGGGATGAGGTCTTCCTTCTTGACGTCATACTGCTCCAAGATTTGGTTGATAATTAATTTGGAATCCCCAAAGATCTCAAGTTGCGATATGCTCATCTCTATGGCCATTTGTAGACCAATAATTAATGCTTGATATTCGGCTACGTTGTTAGAGCAAAGTTCACTTAATGAGAACGAGTACAGAAGTATTTGCCGTTGTGAAGAAACAAATACTACACCTACCCCCGCTCCTTCTCGACATGCAACCCCATTTAAAAACATCATCCATGGTGGCATTACCTCAATGTAAAACACGTCTTCATCCGGAAAATCATTGAAAAATTCCCAATTAGATTGAACTGGGTGGTCAACTAAGAAATCTGCCAATGCTTGTCCTTTGATAGCTTTTTGTGGAACATATGCAAGGTCATATTGTTATAGCAAGACCGCCCATCGAGCTATACGACCCGAAACCACTGGCCTAGAGAGGACATACTTAATCGGTCTGCTTTTGCTATCAAACGAACTGTGTATGCTTGCATGTAGTGCTCCAGTTTATCTATAGCAAAGAAAAGAGCGAGACACATCTTTTCAATAGGAGAATAATTTAATTCAGCCCCATTGAGAGTTCAACTTAGATAATAAAGGGCTCTTTCTTTCCCCTCTTCATTTTCTTGCGCCATAAGAGCACCTAGAGACTTTTCTTGTGCGGCAATGTACAACACTAAAGACTTTCCTGGAATAGGAGCACCCAAAACTGGAGGATTAAGCAACTATCTTTTGATGCGCACAAAAGCATTGCTACAAGCCTCATCTCATTCAAAGTGCACATCCTTCTTCATCAATCTATTGAAAGGTTGACATCGACCAGCCAAGTTCGAGGTAAATCGTCGTATGTAGGGTAGTTTTCCTTGCAAGCCTCTAAGTTCTCGCAGATTCTTAGGCTCTGGCATTTTCTGGATAGCTTCAATTTTGGATTGGTCAATTTCAATGCCGCGGTGTCTCACAATGAAGCCAAGAAATCTCCTAGATGTTACGCCAAAAGCACATTTGCGAGGGTTCATCGTAAGCTGATACTTTCTTAGGCGGTTGAACACAGATTATAGATCTACCAGATGGTCTTCCCTCCTTTTTGTTTTAACCACTAGATCATCGACATAACACTCCACGTATTTGTGAAGTACATTATCAAAGATCTTTTGCATGGCCCGTTGGTAGGTGGCACCAGCGTTCTTTAGTCCAAAAGGCATCACTTTGTAACAGTAAATGCCCTTAGGGTTACGAAAAGTTGTAAGCTCTTCATCCTTAGGATTCATTCGAATTTGGTTGTAGCCTGAAGAACCATCCGTGAAAGATAAAGCTTCATGACCAGTAGTGGCGTCAACCATGACCTCAGTGATGGGTAATGGAAAATCATTCTTGGGACATGCATTGTTCAAATCACGGAAGTCAACGCCCAGATTTGTCCATTCTTCTTTTTGACAAGGACGATGTTAGCAATCCATTCCAGGAACTGTACTTCACGAATGAAGCTTGCCTCGATTAGCTTATTGACCTCAGTTTCTATTTGAGGGATAAGTTCCGGCCGAAAACGTCTTTGGGCTTGTTTAACTGGGCGCACGCCTTTCTTTACTACCAAATGGTGTAAAGTAATACTTGGATTGAGCCCGGGCATTTCCTTGTAAGTCCAAGCAAACATATCTTTGTATTCTACTAGGAGCTTGAGGTACCCTTCTTCTTCTTCAGGGGTGAGAAGGGCACTGATGAAAGTTGACCGGGGTTCTTCAGTAGTTCCTAAATTGACTTCTTTAAGTTCATCAACTGTAGCTTGTCCTTCATCTTCCAAGGCTAGAGGAGCTTCATCAACCTCTTCAACTTTAGCATTTGAAAGTGTATCCTCTTCTATTGTAATATGAAACGAGGATGATACCTCTTCAATTTGCTCATTGTGGGCAAGTAACTGACTTGTGTGTACAATCGTTCATCTTTTGACTTTGAGCGATCCTTCAGTGCTGATATCTAAGGTAAAGTTACATTTCATGCGTGAAGGAATGCTACTGCGGATCTCATCATTAGCTTTCTTCTCCCCTTGAACCTCAAAGTTTATTGAATTTTGAGAATGACTATCAACAGGCCTTTTTGTTGCCCCCAATCTATCAAAGACAGATTTACAAGCAAGAGTGTCATGATTTTGTGTTAAGCAAGTTGTATTTAACCTGTCGAACACTGTAACTTGTGACGATGAGGCCTCGATGCGATCAAACACTGAGACATGTGATGAAGAGTGATCTTTTCTTTGATTTGAACTTTTGCCGACCTCCACTGTTATGTATTGGGAGCTTGAAGCACTGGTCCTCCTCTTGATCCATATCTGAGCTGGTTGTTCTGAAGTATAACCTAATTTGGTCTTTAGGATAGGAATCCTATGCCCTTCAAGCTGCATTTTCCTTTGTGTTTTGCTAAGGCCATGCATCTTATCTCCGGTGGCTTCTGGAATTAGTTTCCCTCAGTCTTCTTGTTTTGAGAAATCGTAGCCTGCTTTGGCTAACAGCCTATATGCCTTTGGGTCAAACCATTCTTTCGTCCGCTCACTTGATAGAATAGCATGCTCTGTCAAATTTTGTGAAGACCTCATGAATCCATTTAGTGGCTTTGAGGGCTTAAGATTTGTGGATGAAGTTAAAGGCATGACATGATTTTCTTTCAATATGGCTACATCCTCTACTGTGAGCTTTGTAGGAGGCTTTTCCATGTCTTCTGTAGATTGAAGGCATTCCACAAATGGTGAGTGTCCATTCTTGCGGCGTGATAATGGTACATAACGAAGGAATGGAGGATTATTGGAAGGTGTTGAAATTTCAGCTCTTATTGAATTATTGGTAGATTCAATAGAATGATCATTCCCGCATTCTGGACCTCTTTTTAAGGAAGGATTATCCTTTTTAGTGATGAATCTAACATGCTTCTTTTCACTCTGCTTGCTTTCCATAGCTAGGATCTCAACTGGGAGAACTTCACTAACAACGTTATCTTCTACATAAAATTTTGTGTCAGCAAAGTGAGCTTCAGTTTCAGCAAAAGGCTTTAAGTCGGCGTTGACCTTCTTTATTCCACCTTTAAGATACTTGAAACATTGATGCAAAGTTGATGGCACTATTCTATTTCCATGGATCCATGGACGTCCTAACAACATGTTGTATGTTGTCTTGGCATCGATGACGTGGAACAAAATGTTACTTGTCAATTCTCCAATGATTAATTCCAAGTGTATCATGCCGATTGCATGTTGTCCTCCTTGGTTAAAACCTTGAATGACCAAACGACTGTGTGATAATTCCTCCATAGTAAGACCAATTCGTTTCATTGTCATTTTTGGTAGTATATTAACAGCTGAACCACCGTCAATGAGAATACGATCGATCTTTTGTTCACGAGTAGAGACATAAAGTGGACGATTGTGGGGCTTAGAGCCTAACAACAGATCCTCATCAGTGAAAGTTAAGTCTGGAGAGCATGCGCAACATTCCTGGGTTTGTTGAAGCGTGTTAGTAGAAGGAGTGTACATCTCTGGCTTCTCAAGAGTTTGAGTGATTGCTTCTTTTGGTGAGATGAAGGATTGCAAGGGTTTAACTTCATCAACCCGAGATTGGAGTTCCTCTGAAGATGACAAAGTCTCATTTGGACCACCATGTTCAACATCCTCCTTTTCATCCTGAATTTCGCAACAAGAGACTGTGTGAACGGCCTCGGCTGAGTCATTTTGAAAGAATTTTCTAGGGAAGAATTCTTCCAATGTGATGAGATTTCGAAGTTTTTGGGTTTGTGCTAAATCGTCAAACATTTTTGTTCCTAGTTTTTCTTGCCTTTTATCACTCCTTCTTGACCAAGGCTAAATTTGGTTTTGTGCTCTTCTAGACTCTTGGGTGATCAAATGAAGAGGGAATGTACGTCTCTTCTTCCATCTCCTGCGAGTAACCACCATCCATCCTTCTTCCTCATCCATTGTTGACCTTTTATCATCATTTGAATTATAATCAGATGCCTTTTGTGAGAGTTGAACTTGAACAGGTTGTAGAGAGCCAAACTGAACGAGAGTGGTATTTGCCCCCTGCTTAGTAGTTGGAGACATGCAATTAGGTAACCCATAAGCAAAGGTTGCAAGGTTTGACTAAGCAACATCATTAAAATCCAAGTCGATTTTCCTTTCCTTGGCGAGCTTCATGATGAGTTCTTTAAGAACAAAACATTTTTGGATTGGATGGCTTATGATGCGATGATATTTACAATAGTTTGGGCTATCACTTTTCCCATCTCTTCTAGTCGTTCGCATTCTGGCAATTCAATTAATTTCAACTTGAGCAATTATTCTAGGAAAGGATACACCTTTTGTTCCCATTCCTTAAGTGATGAGCGTGGCGTCTCACGCTGTTGGCCTACCTCGGGTCTCTTTTCATTGGTCTTCACATTTCTTGTTGGAATTTTGATTGGGGCAAGGTTGACATTCATTGAGTCTTTGACATTACTTTTCGGATTCCTGTCATTTTTCCTTATTTCCCGTCTTTCTTTTCTTTCCTCAGGTACGAGAGGTTTTGTATTTCCATGGCTAGAGATACTCAATTCCATGTCATGCGCACGAGTTGCTAACTCCTCAAATGTTCGAGGCTTTATCCCTTGAAGGATGTAAAGAAGTCCCCAATGCATGCCTTGGATGCACATCTCTACAGCAGATATTTCAGAAAGTCTATCCTTGCAATCTAGACTCAAAGAACGCCACCGATTGATATAATCAACAACGGGCTCATCTTTCCACTGCTTGGTATTGGTAAGCTCCATCATGCTTGCCGTGCGCCGTGTGCTATAGAATCGGTTGAGAAACTCTCTTTCAAGTTGTTCCCAGCTATCGATTGACTCGGGTTCTAAGTCTGTATACCAATCAAAGGCATTTCCTTTCAGTGAACGAACAAACTGCTTTACAAAGAGGCCTCCTTCAGTCCCTGCATACTCACACGTTTCTACAAAGTGAGCCACGTGTTGCTTAGGGTTTCCTTTGCCATCAAATTGTAAGAACTTGGGTGGTTGATACCCGTTTGGCATCCTCATATTATCAATGCGCTTTGTACAGGGCTTCGAGTATATGAGAGAACTTGTAGAAGAACCTCCATATTGTGCTCGAATGGTGTATGTTATCATGTCCTGCAATTGTTGGACAGATATTGAAGCCATTGAGGTGGAATGTCCGTGTTGAGAAGTGCCTTCACCTCCTTTTCCCTTATCACCCTTAGCATTTTCTCCTTTCAAGGTAAAGCCAATTGGGCGCTCAGGGCCTTGACTTGATTCACCCGAATCTTCTATCTCCAGCTTGTTCATTTGGGTTACAATTTTGACGTCTTTTTCTTCAAGTGATTTTGTGAGGAGGATGATCCTTTGTTCCATTTCAGCCATCTTTTTTTCCATGGTAGAGGTGTTAGTCATCATTACTGGCATGACCTCTAGATATGATGGAGAAAATGATGAAATAGGATGAGTCAAAGGTATTTCATTCCTTAAGTTTCTCATCATAGGTGAAGAGTTGATAGAAAAGGTTTTTGTTGGGGATGATTCATTACTGTTCTCCAAATCTTTCGAGATAGATGAATTCTTATTGGTAGCTTTCCTATTTGCAAGAAAGTCTAGAGAGATGACAGTAGAAAGCTCGCCCTCTTTGGTTGGTTGGAGTTGAAGAGCTTTGGATCGACTGCGAGTGATTGGGCTGACATAATCATCAACATTGGAAGCATCAACTACTGATTTTCGGGCATTCTTGCTAGAGGCCATTGAAGCTGGTAGCAAAATGACAACGAATTTCTTTTGAAGGAGAAAGAGATGAGAGGCAGAGATGTCCCACCGAGCGTGCCAGAATATGTAGACGACTAAATTTCTCGGTTCGAAATAAATCAAACAAGTAAAATAGTTTCACAAATGCGAATTTGTATTGATGATTGTGTGGTACAATTCTCTATGATTACAAAAGAGTAATCCTCTGATTCAATCTCCTTGCAAGATTTATTGATTTGGATTTGTGGTAATGTGATTGTGACTTGAACACAAAATATCCTTCAATTTGGTTGAGGGATGGATCGAAGATTGTTGAAACGGAATTACAATGAATCTCTAGCTATGAGCTTGTAAGAAATCCTTTGTTCTTCACGTTCTTCGTGCTCTTTGTGTGTTCTTCGTCTTTGAAAGTTTATGGTGGAAGTTCTTCGGGGCTTTAGGAGCTTGAATCCATAGAGTTTCGTTGATTTATGATTTGTTGATGTTTTCAGACACTTTAGGCTTGATTCCTGCAAACTTTTGGATCTAGACGGATGATTTGGATGATTTCTCTTCAAATGTTCTTCGTATTTGAAGGTTAAAGTTGTTGAAGTTCTTGGAGGCTTTAGAGCTTGGTTCCGGCAGAGCTTTTGGACTTCTGAATCTTCTCTGATGCTGCTTGTACTTCAGATGGCTTGATGTCCTTCTAAATGTCTTAGGAAGGTTTCTATTTATAAGAGTTTTGGGGTGCTGATTGGTGACACATGTCACAGTCTGATTGGTCCGCTTATGTCATTGTTTACACGTGCGAGACTGCTTATGTCATCGCTTACACGTGCGAGGTTGCTTAGGTTATCGCTTACACGTGCGAGGTTGCTTATGTCATCGCTTGCACGAGTTGATGCATGATTGGTTCTTGCATGACACTTGGCAAATTTCTGTTGGCTTTTGAATAATGATAGTAAAACCTAGCAGCAATATGTGGCATTCTGTAATTGGCCGTATTTTGTGGACCTGGTAGTGTGACGTGTCAGCTTGTGATAGGTCGGGAATTTTCCCTCTCTACAACTGCGTTTTGTGTGCCTTATGGTTTTGTAATCAAGTGTTTTCTAATCTTCAACATGCTTTGGAGTGAAAATTTTTGCAGCTAACAACAATCATTCAATTGTTTGGAGTTAGTCACGTACTAGGATCCGTGCAAAGGAAGAAGTTTTTAACAAGATCAAGTCCAATTGGGGATTGGAGTAAAAGTTTAACTGTAAATTGGTATTTTTGGATAGTCTAGGGTAGTAGTAAAGTTCCTTTTACTTGTAATTGTTTGATTCTTGATTAGAGAATTCTTGAAAGTGGTGACCTGAAATTCACCCGGTGGGGTTTTCGCATTGCGAGAGGTTTTCCCTATACAAATCACTGTGTTATTTATTTTTCGCTGCATACTTAGTTTATTTTGGTGATTTGTTAGTGCCTTCACGATTTGCATGTAATTTAATCTAATTAATCGACTTGAGTAATTGAATTCATTAACCAGGGTCAATCTATAACTCAACGCGGTTCATGTGCCACAATCCATGGTGCAATGGAGATGCTGTGCAGATGTATGCAAATGTGGTGTTGCAGGCTTTGAATTTTGCTACCGAATTGGGCTTGCATCAAATTTGAAGGGGATTGTGCTACTCTATTTGCTGCTCTAAACCAATCTGAATGCTGCCTTCACTCATTTGGTGTCTTAGTAGATGATATTTAACGGTCTGCAACAAAACAGAAATAGTTTCTTTATAATAGTTGTGTATTTGTAATAATACTTTCTCATGTTTTGGCAAAAGACGCTTTTTTGTGAGGTTGTCTAGAAACTTGGGTGGAGGAAAGTTCATTCCTCATAGCATTTGTACAAAAAGATAAATTTTTAATAAATAAATTTTCTATCTTCTATTCTTCTTTCTTTTCTTTTCTTTTTTTTTTTTTTTTTTTGGTTAAATAGAAAGTATCAAATCTAAGGAAAAAGTAGCATTCAATAAAGACTAAGTCATGAATTATCCTGCAAGGAATGGAATAGGATATTGTTCTAATATTTGAAGGATAAAATTTTGGTGCCAAAAAGAAAAAGAAAAAGAAAAAGAAAACAAAAAAAAAAAAAGTGGAAGCGGTTGTAGCCCTGTTGATACATGTGTAAGAAGCAAATCACCATATATGTTCTCATCATTGGAAGACTAGTTATGGTTTTCCTTGTTTAGGCCTTCAGAGTATGTATCTGTCATGCATTTGTTCATATTAATTGTCTCATGATGCTCTTCCTCATCTCAAACCCTCTTACTTGGTTTGGATAGAAAATGGTATGAAAGAGTTAACGTTGGTCCACTTCGAGGAAGATCAATCTCTACAGGAATTACTTGCTGAATTTTGGTAAAATATATCTGGTGGCTTTTATAATTAACTTAATCAACGTTCATATATATAGCCTCACAACAACTGAAAACGAAAAGTGATAGACAACTGAAAAGTAAACGTGATAGAAGCAAAACTCCTCATCACACTATTCCGACAAATACTATCCTAAAGCAAATAACAATCCTATCCAAGCGAAAGAAAATAACAATCCAATCCAAGCTTTATTCAGATAACAATTAGATAATAATCAAGAAAAAACAAGAATTTTGCAGCAACCCAAACTCTTCCTCAAGCAATCTGCAACTTTGGCTCAACTTGCATGTGCTACAGGCATCCACGTACTAGCCATACATTACCAGATTTTAACAACAGGCCCTATTTGGATGATAGAGCATACGGCTTGTATCAAAGTGAGCACCAATAGAATAATGGCAGCAATGGTAGAAGCCCCTATCCAAGGAGAGCTAAAATATTGGTGTCTTAATGATGCCTTCCGTTTGTGCCAAGGATCGTCACAGAAAGCATTTAAATTTTCACAAAGTTGGCGGTAATCAGAGATCATACCACTGAAGATTCCCCTGTTAATCTTGTTAATCATTGATGTTATTACCTTGTTGTCGCCTAGGCAATTAACAATGATTCCACTATCACAAAGTAAATCCACATCTTTGTCAGTATTGATTAGACGATCCAATATTAAATAGAAATCTGTAATGTATCTGTCTAAATTTTCATCGCATTGCTCTAATGCCATGATATTTCGAATATAAGCTTCCGTATAATCCTGAAAATATAAGATCGGAATTTTCAACAATCCATTTTCAAAATTTAGGCGCATTACGTAATTACCTGAAAGCTTGTCGAATTTCACTCCTGCCTCATGCAGTTGTGTTACAGTGTACTTAGGAAAAATCGCTTTAGACCTTCTTTGTAGTACGGTGTCCTGCGGAGGTATTTGAAAGAATCTAAGCAAATCGGTGAAGTGTTTTATTTCCACTTCGGGGGGTTTATTTTGAATGTTCAATTGACCAAAGAAGTGGAAAGCAAGCCTTATTAAAGGATAAGTTCCTGACCTAGTGGGTAAGGTGAGGTGGTATAGTTCATTAATAACAAAGAATGGAAGCTGATTTTCAAGTAATAGCAACTCATGGAACACCATATTGCGAAGCCATGCTTCCACAAATATAGGATCGTCTGTTGTCAATCCTCCGAAAGCAACTTTCACGAAAAGCTCAAGAATGAAGATTGCGTCTAACTTGATCATTTGAACAAAATCATCACTATTAAGTTGAACAGTCTCTACATAGCAACGTTTAATTCTATCTTTCATTGCCCATATTCTTCCTGTTAATTCGTCGATATTTATCTCATTCTGTTGCGTGAAGCGCTCGAAGTATCTTACTTTATGCTTTTCCATGTTTTGAAATTTTTCTCTGTTGTGGTGGTAAGGACCAATTGAAATAACATGAGGAGTGTAGGCATCTTCATTCCATTTGCGAAGGTGATACGGAACCTTGTAGATACGGCACTCATCAATTATCGGCTGTTCATTTCGATTTTCATTTCCACTTATAGTTATTGATTCCAGCTGAATTTCCCCACTCGCTGAACTTCTCTCCATCTATCAAGTTGCGTTTCTTAAATCTCATAATAACAAAAACAAGAGTCAGAATTAGAAACACTAGCTGATGACCGACTTAATAAAGGTCACTGAAAGAAACTTAGATATGAAATGAATGGAACTTACCTCGGTTAATTGTGTAGCAGCTGAAACTATCAGCAACTCATGGCATGTCTGGACGTATACAGCAACTATAAACTCTATTAAGCACGTTGGGTAAAGGTGGTCCAGTTCTGGATCCTGCCAAAGAGTCAAAACGAATAGAGACTTTTTATAAATTAAAAAAAAAAAAAAAAAAAAAAAAATTTGGTTGGCTTTGAAAAGTATAAGAGCAAGAAGGTGCAATGAAATCTTATCTACGGTCGTAACGGAACTTAAACATTGCATATAAATGATGGATTGACCCAGTTCCGAATCCTGCCAATGAGGCCTTTTCCCATCTTGAAATTTGATTTTTTAAATATTCTTTTAATGGTTTTTTTCTTGATGTAATTCATTATTTAGACATTTATTCTTTAACATTTAGACATGCATATAAATAGTAAGAGCAAGAATGATTACAAATATTGAATGTGGGTATGATCATTTGTGAATTTGTGGGTATTTTCTGATTTAAGTTTTGTATCAAAATGGATCTAATATAGTTTTTTTGTTTTTTTTTTTTTTTTTTTTGGTGTGTGTGTGTGATTATGAATTTGTGTTTGTAATCTGAGATTTTTTGGGGTTTCAAGTTTTATATGGCTATGTGTGTGTGTTTGTGTTCTATGACACGGTGCAGCCATGTAATGTAATTCTTAGAAATTCAAAGATCTTAGCATGAGCTAGGCATTTAGTAAAGGAGAGAGAGAGCATGAGAGAGAAGAGAGAAGAGGAAAGAGGGAGGAGAGGCTAAGAACAACTAACGGGTTTAAACGGTGTCTAGGGACTAAATGGTGTTCAAGGACTAAGTTAGTCACTTTTTAAAAGTTGTGGACTTGAGTGGTATTAGCCCAAACCTCTGAGTAATTTAGTGAAGTTTACTCAAAGAAAAAATATATATAATAAATTAGCCAAGTATATTCTGATAGTAATTCTGCTATGCAATGATGATGGAAAATGTATTCCGTAGATTGTAGTGTTATCTGATCTGTAATTATATAAATTAAATTTTTACTCTTTTTATTTATTTATCTATAGGTGAAGGTCAGATTGTTATATTTTAACCTATAAAATTTATAATTCAAAGAAAATATATGCAAAATTTATCGTTGAAACTAATTATGGTTTTACTTACAATTCTTGTTTCTCAAAAAAAAAAAAAAAAAAAAAAAAAAAAAAAAAAAAAACTTACAATTCTTACTACAGGTATAACCATATCTTTCCATTTAAGTTGTATATAACTATTAATTAGAGTGAAAATAAATCGAATTTAACTAAACTTCTACCATAAAAGAGAAATGATTAAATGACAAAAAAAGTGTTTGTGCATGCCACGGTTTATAGGCTAGTGTAAAGTAAGCACCACGAGTGCAATTTTTTTATCCTCTATATTTGAGATAATTAAATAGATTAATTTTCATTTTTAAACTTACAAAACTTAGATTCATTAAACTTATATTAGCCTCTGAACACATGCGTGCTCAGAGGCTCTTCTATTTTTTTGGGAAAGAAAAAATAGAAGAGCCTCATATGGTTATTAATTTTTTTGGGGAAAAAAAATGACTCATATGGTTATTAATTTTTCATCACACTCCTAGTTTTTTTGAGATTAGAAAATGTAATGATCCCAAATTATAATGGATGCAAATTATGAATTTTTTTCCAAAAAAATAAAAGAGTCACACGTGTGCTTAGAGACTAGTTTTATTTATTTATTTATTTATTTAAATGAGGGTTATCAATTTATTTTATTTTTTATTTTTTATCTTATACGATAGCCACAACAATTGTTAGGGATAATTTCATATGAAGGAGATGAGATTGAGAAAAATGGAACAATTATCACTAATAACAAAATAATTATTATACATATGACAAAGTCAATAAAACCTGGGCACTAATATATGCAATCCAACAACGTTTTACAAACAACCAAGACCAAAAACCTGGGCACTTTGTAACTTGATAAGCACTCTTTCCGCTTAGGAAATTGAAAATTGAAAAAATATATATAAAGAAAAGCCGCCCCATAAATAAACATTTTTCAAGTTTCAATTGCTTGTACCCTGCACCACACGTGGCTATTGTACTTTGTACTTCAAAAGAATTGTTTCTAGTCGATTATGGAGTAGGGAGAATGGGAGAAGTAGCCTCTTTTGCCTATTTTCCAGCACAAAAAACTTGTCCACACTAAAGCCCAATGATCCAATCAGAGGTTATTTATTTATTTATTTATTTATTTATTTATTTTACAAATATATTAGTAATATGGTTATATATAATGGTCAATCACTCTCCTCGCGTATATATTTTATGCTTCAAAGTTAAGTGCAATATAATTAATTAATACGTGATACTTATCCAAATTGCGCAATTTGTATTTCTTTTACATAATTTGATACATATTCAAATTGCACAAACACAATTTGTGTTCTACTGTAATATTGTAATCAAAGAAATTCATAATAATATTGCAATAAAAAAAAGCAATGACTAAACTTTAACCTACAAATGCATAGTAAAAAAAATAATAATCATAAGGAAATAAGAAAATCAATGACTAAGCTTTAACCTACAAATGCATAGTAAAAAAAGAAAAAAGAAAAAAGAAAAAGAAAATCATAAGGAAATAAGAAAATGAAAGAAGACCCAAAGTCCAAATAATTAGACGGCCATTAATTTCTTTATAAAACCAAAATAGAAAAAAGCAATGTACATTGACATACCTATAGAATCAGAATAATTAGAATTGTACTTTTGTTTTTGTAAGTAAAGTTTTTTCTTTTTTGGATTTTAAATTTAGAAAAAAAATGATGATTAACAATACCACAACCAAACAAACCATCATAAGTAACCGTTTACAGTAATAATTTATTCAATATATATTACCTGAGATAGCAAACGTCGATGTTGATGAATCTGCTTTTCTAATTCTCACCGCAAAACGCTAATAGAAATATAATCAAGAAAAATCAAATAAATTCATCAGACGTAAGATCTAATGCTGAACATATATAGAAGATCCAAATAAGAATGAGAAATTACGAAATTCCAACGGAGACAGCAAAATCAGAATCAAACAGATAGTTTGAATTTATAGTGAAAATAAAGAGGAAGTGCCTGATTTGGTTAAGGCCAGCTACAGTAGATTTAAGGTTATTGAGTTATATTTTTTTTTTCAAAGAAGAATAGAAGATAGAAATTTTCTTTTTAAAAAAAAAAGAAAAATCTCGAAGGGAATATTAGAGCCTTACACCTTGGCTCGCGCCCTTCATCATAATTTGTGATGGGTTAATTTGTGAGGGTTTTCTTGCAGTTGGGGGAAAAGAGAGAAAATGAACTTAAAAGTGAGAGGATCTAAGGAAGAAACAAATACAAATTATGATGAAGAAGAGTTTGAAAACTAACGTGAGTGTAATCCTATTTTGTAGGTAATATTTTACGTGAGAGTTAAAAAAACATTTTTACCAAGTTTTGTCCCTACTTAAACGTAGGGTGTAAGGGTATTTTGGAAAAAAAAAAAAAATCCGGTCCAAACAGGGGAAGCTCCTTAATAGTATAGATATAGATAAATGATTAGAAATATATATATATATATATATATATATTAGTGTTAAACTTATATGATTAATAATTTTCATTTCCACTTGAAGTTCTTGATTCGTCCTGAATTTTAGTATTTTCATTTTCATTTTTTATTGAAGAATTTGCTTCTTGCTGAATTTCCCCACTCGCTGATTTCTCAATCTATCAAGTTGTGTTCCTTAAATTTCATGATAACAAACACCAGAGTACCAGAATTAGAAACACTAGCAGATGACCCACTTAATAAAGGTCAGTACTACCTTTAAAATTAAAATAGCCTAATGGCAGCTGAAAGAAACTTAAATATGAAATGTTATGGAACCAACATCGGTTAATTGTGTAGCTGCTGAAATTATCAACAACTCATGGCATGTATGGTTGCCACAGTGATCAAATTAAGCCCATATATAAGGATGTATAGATAAGAAGACTACTGTAACTATAAACTTTATTAAGTAAAGGTTGTCCAGTTGCCAAAGAGACAAAACGAATAGAGATTTTTTTATTATAAATTTTTTGGTTGGTTTCGAAAGTATATAGAGATATTTTCCGAAGTATAAAAGCAAAGATAGGTGCAACAGCTTTCTCTGAACAGAAAGCATATTGCGTGTTATGTTTGGAAAGAATATATTGCTTGGTCTTTAGGGCCCTTTGCATATAGATAATGGATTGGCCCAAGTCTTTGAAACAAAAAATCTAGTACTGCATGATATGATTGATATCATTGAAAAGAACTCGGTTGTTAAATATCTAAATAATGACTTGGCCCATTCTTAATCGAGCCTATCATATATAACAGATTATATTTTTGTTGATTTTGAAATCGAATATTGATCTTAAATATATATATTAGCAAGAAGTTGCAATAGCTCAAACGTATGGAAAGGAATATATATAAAATCCAACGTAAATGTTTGTCCCTAACAATAAAAATGACACTGTGGCTTTATGTTGTGCATATATAAGAGTTAGAAAACAAATTTATATTAGTGGTCACTAAAGTTTATCTATTGGGTGCCTAAATAATAATTGAAATTAAAAAAATAATAATGATGTGAAAAATCGTGAGACTTGCAAAGCTTAATTGGCAAGTTCTAAGAAAGTTAATAAAAAGTCAAATATTGGTCAAAGACATCGGTTTTATAGTATATATAGATAATTGATGAAGTTTAAAATGATATACTAAAATTGTGACCAATGATTTATTTATTTATTATTATATTTTTTTTTTTTTTTGAGAATTGACCAATGATTTTCATTTGTGATATTTGAATCAACATTCCAATGCAAACCCAAGATAAGAATGAATTGAAAGAAAAAGGCAAACGTGGGGAGAAAGAATATAATAGATTAAAAGACAGTCAAGGAATGTATGCTTTATATGAAATGAAAGAACAATTCTTCCTATATTAAAAATTAATACTTGAAAGTTGAAAGAATAATTTTAATATCACATATTTTCACACATGCTTTATAGATTGTGAATGATGGAGGGAAAATGATTGATTTATATGATAGTGATAAATAACTAATTACAATCCGCTATGTAAGACAATTATTATAAACTATATGTGAAGGTGTGTCATAATAAAATTATTATTTTAATTGAGAATCGGAGCAACTATTAGAATTAAAGTTTGTGAGGGGCAAGACATGTTATTGTCCGTTAATAATTATTGGCAGAAAATTCAGCAAATAATTCTTGCATGGTTCTGGTATTGAAGATTTTAAACAAAAATACCATCGATCTATCCTAGACTAGGGAAAGGTGGTGATAGTTATTTCCATATTGTAACCAAATCAAAGCTAAAATTTATTCAAAGAATTGAAAAAGACAGGCACTAAAAAAAAGGTATTACAAATTAAAATAGAGTTAATGAACGCAATGCTGAATATTGATTGAAAATCTCAGGATCTATTATCTAGTTTGTGAGAGGCAACACATGCTATATTGCCCGTTAAAGTTCAGCGACTATAGGCCCTTTTTTTTTTTTTGGAGGAAAAATCAGCGACTATATTTGGATGGTACTTTTTGCTATATTAAAAATTTAGGATAAAAAGACTTGATTATAGGAAATGTTATGAAAGCGTACCTCAGTTACCAATTGTGTAGGTATACTTAGCAGCTGAAACAATATTGAGCCTGTAACTGTGTCTGTAAGTGGGAACTATCAAGTATCAACTCAACTCTCCAATGTTGTTCTCGCAGTGATCAAATGAACTATCCGATAAGGATATATATAATATAAAAAATAAGAGTGCTGCAACTGCAACCATATCTCATGATATATGATGTCAACATTTCTATAGTATCATTGCGTCATCTCTTTTCCCATTATTGTACTATAAACTTTATCACGCTTTGGATCCCCCAATGAGATTATTTATTTATTTATTTATTTATTTTTGTTAATTTAGAAATCTTATGTTGAAAAGTATAAGGAGCAAGAAGAGGATGCAATTAATACTTTTCTTATAAAAAAAATCTAAGCACAGGATCTCTATCAAACGGTGCCATATTAATAAGTGCAGTTAAACTTGTGGGAAAAGTGGTTTTTTTTTTTTTTTTTTTTTTTTTTTTTAATAAATAATAAAATTAAAAAAAAAAACTGAAAAGTGGATTTAGTTAATCAGTTATAACATACCAAAAACAGTTCGATTTCATATATATAAAAAAAAAAAAAAAAAAAAAACAGTTCGATTTGAAATCTATTGTTTGGAATCATAATTCATAACTAGGGTAGTGTATGAAAAATAAAAGAAGTCAACCCTATATTTGATGATAAACTAGCTGATGCCCCTTGGGATGTGAAGGCATATCATAGTTCCATTGCAAAAAAATATGTTAGAAGTTCTCTATATGCATGGCACATCTATACTGCTCATTTTGTGGCATACCATAAGAATTACATTTGAGAAATTAATTTCAATTATGTATTTCATATGTTACTAACAAGAAAAAAGAAGGAAAACTCAGGAAAAATATAACTAGTAATATTAATTGTAATTACATCTTGTTGTAGCATTTTAATATTATTTAATTAAAATAAATAAATATTACAATATAAATATAAAAATATGAGAGTTAATATAGAAGAAGAGTGTTACTTCTGGTGGAGTTTTGGGTTTGAATACTCTGTGCAGAATTTGTTATAGTCATACGACATTTGTTAAGCTGTTGCATTATGGGGGAGATAAGTTTGCACCGGTTACAAAGATTAGCCAACTAAGAGTTTGAATCTTTTCAAAAAAAGCGAGTGTTGCACCTCAATCCTAATAGTGTTGTGTAATTTTTTTTCGAAGTAATAATATTTAGAATTATTTATTCAGTTTTTTTTTTTTTTTGTGTTATTTTCATTATTATTGTGTTTTCACTAATGCATCTCATGCATCTAAACAATAACAACCACCTTATTGCCATTATATCTCACACACCTAAACAATACCGGTCATTCAAATCTATTGACCCACGCATTATGAATGTGAAATACGAAAGGCTGGTATACATGGCATCGTATGAAGGGACAAAATAAAAATATAGCAGAAAAATAATTAGTTTTCTTCCGGAGAAACCAATCTGCAAGATGAAATTTTGCTCAATAAAAAAAAAAAAAAAAATTTCAGACTCCCTTCTTATTTAAAATCAAGTCTTATTAATATATGACTTTCTAAAATACACATAACATTCAAATGCAAATAGAAACTCGTTGTATCAACTACAATTAAATAAGAATTTATTTAAAACTAACCTAATAAACTTAACAATTTGTACCACCTTTCTAATAAACTTAACAGTTTATTTTATTTACTTTGACAGTCCATGTTATTATCATTTGAATCCTTATTTACGTTTTATTATTTTCTTAGGGAAGCCAATTAATGTAGACCATTTATGGGATGGTCCTTGGCATAAATTATTTCACCCTAATTCCACAAATGCCCAAGATGTGTGGTTGCTCATCAGTTATGTACGCACTTGTTCAAGAGAGAATATGTTTCGAGAAAACTGTATTTTTCTCTTTTAATCGTACGCTCTTTTATAACTGCCAAAAGCAGTTACTTTATTTAATAACTCTTATTGAATAAATAAATAAATAATTGATTATCTAATTGAGCTAGCATTTTGGGCCAGCCTAATTCGGTTTTAGTGTGTGGCTTGAGATGGGACCAAAGGGACAAATAAATCTCTAGCTCCAATGGGTTTTAGGCTTATCTGTTAACTCTTGACAAGCCTAAAATTATCATTAATTATATTTAATACCACTATATAAATATAATTGTACTCTAGGCTTTATTAATAAAATTAAATCCCTAGACATTATTATCTAAACAATTAACTCCTTTATGAAAATATTTGTAATAATACAAAATCGTAATATATAATTGCCACTTTGAAAATTACTACTTCTTAATCTTTGAGTACTCGGTTTAATCTTTTAAGTTATTCATATATATATTTATGAAATCAAATTTCATAAAATATAAACTTTAGTAACTCTTTACTAAAATGGTTAGGCCTAACACTCTGAATAACCAAACTTATTAAAATTATCTCAATGAAATATTTTATATCTCTACAAAGAGACTATGAATTCCATCTCGAGGATATGTGTTCCTTTAGCATTACGTGTAGCTGCCCAACATACTGAGGTTTTGACCGGTGAATTAGATCTCACTCTTGATATATCAAAACAACCTACATTTCATGATCGAGTTCACTATCCTCTCAGGATTGAGAGTTTATGTAAATTAAAATCGTGAGATTTATTATTTAGTTGATAGTCATTAATAGAATTGTGCGTACACAAAATATATGGTTGTTGGGCCTAACCACTATTTAGGCTCACAATCTATTTGTTTCGTGGGCTTTTGAGTTTCCTAATGTGGATGGTTCTATGCTCAGCAGACTTAGATACCCTTCTGTTTCCTCAAGTTTTTCTCTCTTCCTCACAGATTCACTCCTCTGCTCTCTCTCTCTCTCTCTCTTTAAGTGTTTACTCTCTTTTCTTAGAACTTTTCCTAGAATTGCCAACCCCCATTTCTTCCTTGATCCCCTTATTTATAGTTGTGGATTAGTGGAGGTGTCATGATTATTTCCTTCTATTAGTGCGAATGAAGGTCTAATTCCGCTATCTTTAGGTGGGTGTTTAGGTGGGTAAGGTGGTAGTGGCATTGGAACTAATTCCCACTTCATAAGGGATGTTCAGCAGCGACATTCCCCAAGGCACTATCGGGAACCTGGGTAATCATTTTATCGAGCAATCATCCACCGGTCAAGATAAGTTTGGTCGGGAGTGGTTAACCTTTTGACGTTCAAGGTTAAATGATCCTATTATGTTTATTGGGCTCATGGTAAGCCTTAAAGGAGTGTATGGATCAAGGTACCAAGTCCAATGGGGAGGGGGTCAATTATTGTACCTTCAATTCGGGGCCTAAGGCCCAACAACCTTGGGATCGTCCCCCGTACAATAGCCCCCCCTTGATTCGTGACCGGCCATCAAGAGCGAATCAAGGACTATTTGAATACGGTTGCCCCCTCAAGAAGCTCGATCATCCACTATTTGATAAGCAAAAATGGCCATTAACCTTACCTTAAAAGAAGCGCTGTGCCAGGCTGTCACATCCGTCATTATTTATGGCTTGACGGTTTGCGAACCGTTTGATGGTTCGTGAATTGCGCCCACACGTGTAGGGGTTACTAACAAGAATCGGAGGGGTTTTCCCACCTCTCTCCCCATTAAATGCTTCTATCCTTATAAATAGCTCTCCCAGATTTCCCATTTCACTTTTTGCTTGCTTTCTTCTTCAGTTCCCTCTTTGCCGAGCATACTCATTGAGCGTAGTTTTCTTATGCAAAAACCTCCAGCCCAGATCATCACTCCCTAGAGTCTCTAGTAAGTTTTCTCTATCCTTCCTCTTTACTCTTTCATTTTCCTTCAATCTCCCTTTGATTTTAGGGTTTAGGAATGGGCTATTCTTATCTTTTTTCTTCTCAAGCATCCTTGGCTAGCTTTAAGGTAGCCTATAATGTCCCTGTAGATGTTGGTATTGCCTACTGTCATGAGGGTGATATCAAGATCCACAAGCATTCTGGTTTAAACACAATCTTTTTCCCTTTAATGGCTATTCTTGAGGGTGGGGTTAGGTTCCCCATGGACCCTCTTATTATAGGTTCCCCCAATTTTTATCGAGTGGTGAGTTGTGTGAGTAGGTTAAATCAAATATTTGGTCTGCAGTTAAATCACCATGACATTAACTTCATGTATAGTCTATGCGGAAACATTAAGTCCGACTATTACTTAAAAACTAGGGATATGCGGGTACGACTAATATCATGCCTGCCCAATTCTAACAGAAATTCAATGAGGGAATTTGTCCAGGTGAGTGACAATTGGCTTGTCGGTGAGCTCCCGTGCCCATTTTCGCCACGTGACGTTGGTCGGTACTGAGAGCCTTTATTTGCTTTAAGTTTGAATCCTTTGCTTAGTAGTTTACATGTGAACTAGCCGTGTCTTTTTCCTTGATGATTTGTTGCAGAAAGTAAAGGGTTCCAACTAGCTCTCCAAGTCATGCATGTGAGAGACTTAATTTCGTGCTTAGGTTAGAAATTTTCATGCACACAGACGAACAACTCCGAGCATCTCACCTGATACTTGGCGTCGATCCAGTGTACTTTACCTGGCAATCATTCAGCCAGGCATTGTTAGTGGATAGTCCACTTCTCTCTTATATTGACGTCCAGCACGCCAATCTCCTTTCGCCCAAATTAACCGTTGGTGAAGCTCGGGACCTTAGCCCCAGGTATATCACTGCGGAGGACTGTGTGCCAATGCGAGATGAATCGGCCGAGCGCGTATCTTCAAGCCGCAAAGTCCACGTGCCCGTTGAAGAACAAGGAGCCCCAACCTAACCAACTGAACTAGAAGCAGCCGAGGCCCATCAAGATGACGATATGGTGACTAGGCAGAAGATGACAGTGGGTCGATTCCTACCTGGCACTCAGTCCAAGGCTCAGCCTTAAGGCGGGGACCATACTCCTCCTCCCCCGGGCGCCAACCATCTGAAAAAGAAGCAACGACTTGATGACCAACCCCTCAAAGTCCCCAGTGATGTTCTTGCGAAGACTCCTCCCTAGGGCGGGATAACGATTCGTGAACCGATGGGTGTTCCCCAGTAACCCACCAAGGGCGATAAGGACGTGGCGACTTCCTCCTAGCCTGCGAGCATCTGGCAACCCACTTTCAAGTTTGGTGATAGGCCTCTGCCAGCATTGGCCAGCATCAAGGCTTGGGCACAGGGCCAAGGGGGTATAGTGGCCGAGAGCTTGGTGCACGGCCTTTTGCTGCCCGAGGACGTCCACTTCTTCTCGGATGGTACTGATGAATCCTTAGCACGGCAACTGCAATGGCACACCGTGGCGGTAATTTTCCTCTCATTTACCTTTTGTCCATCTTAATGCATGAATAATCCCTTAACCCTCATATTTGATATTTTTATGTTATCAGTCCGCGCAACTAACCCATATCCACAGTGAGAGATTGAAGGAACTTACCAAGGATGTTGATCAGGAAAAAGTGCTGAAGGATGTTGTCGAAGCCACAGCTAAGGAAAAAGGCAAAGCTGCCGTGGCGGCTGAGAAGAAGGCACAGTCTTCGGAGAAAGCTCGACAATTGGTAAAAAGGAAGTTGGCTAAGGCAGAGGAAAAACTGGGGGGTGTTGAGCTGAAACTGTCAAAGGCAGCCAACCTGAACTTGGCCTAGGCCGACGAATTAGCCGACCTGAGGGCGGCCCTTGAAGCCTGTGAAAACAAGTAGTATGATATGGGTTTTACGGATGCCAAGAAATCAGCGGAGCCCGTCGTCCATCAGGCCAGGCTTTACAGGTTTGGAGAGGGGTGGCTCACAGCCCTTCAAGTGATGGGTGTGCCCAAAGATTCCCCACTAAGGATTCCAAAGCAAATCTCGTACCCGGCTCCCCCTCCCCCCATTCAGAGCCAAACAAATGCTACTGATGACAAAGACACCACCAGTATGAGGGAGTTGGTGCTAGCGATTGACTCTCATATTGATCCCGAGATCACCAGCAACCTCAATACTGCCAAGGACGTACAACTCCAATAGACGCCAGCTGAAGATGTGCTAGAGCAACAAGCCGATAAGGTAATCCAACTCTCGCCCACTGATCCTGCCGCTTAATACTTATGCTTTTTACCAGCTTTTTATATATTTTTATTTGTGTTGACTTTTTCTTTTATTTGTTTGGTTTGCCTAGAGTCATTGGGTTGTGGTGACGGACAATGGTTTAATTTTTCTAAGTTTTATTTCCCTACTATTGCAGGGTTGTGGCGACTAAACATTGGTCTAAACTTTATCTGCCTGTTTTACTTATGTTTATGAATATTTGTTGCTGAGTTACTATTTTTATCTTGTTTGGTCATGTTCTTTGACTGTTTTTCTCTTTTTACATATATATACTCCAGATGACCGGTTAGTCTATTCCTAGGATTGGCCCGGGATAGGTCACTTATATCTGGAGAGAATTAACTCCTCGGTGATAATTACTAAATTTGACATAGGTTAATTCTTTAGGAGGATATAGGATAATTACCTTCTCCGTGATGTGGGTTGTATCCGAGATAATGGCTTTAGACCTCCTTAAATGGTTTGACTTACTCCCTGTGTGCCTGGCGACAGAATGGAGCCTGAGAGCTTGTTTCTATTCTCGGAATAGCTCAATTGTAAGGTCTGCGTCTATTCGGGAACCAATCTTCTGCCTTTGGATGAAGTTTAAGATTAGGTTTCAACTTGCTCGGCCATTATGACCGAGTCCAAGAACTAGGTTTCTATCCTTGGAAGAATTTAACCTGAGGTTTCCACCTGCTTGGTGATGAAAATCAAACCGGGAACAGGTTTCTACCCTTTGAAGAATTTAGTATAAGGTTTCCACCTGCTTAGTGACAAAAATCAAACCGGGAACATGTTTTTTTCCTTGGAAGAATTTAGTATAAGGTTTCCACCTGCTCGGCGATGAAAATTGAGTCGGGAACAGGTTCCTGTCCTTAGGAGTAGTTAGCATAAGGTTTTCACCTGCTCAGTGATGAAAATCGAACCGGGAACATGTTTCTATCCTTGGATGAATTTAGTATAAGGTTTCCACCTGCTCGGCGATGAAAATCAAGCCGAGAATAGGTTTCTGTCTTTAGGAGAATTTAGCATAAGGTTTCCACCTTCTCGATGATTGAAATCGAATCGAGAACAGGTTTTTGTCCTTGGAAGAATTTAGTATAAGGTTTCCACCTGCTCAGTGATGAAAATCGAGCTGGGAATAGGTTCTGTCCTTAGGAGTAGTTAGCATAGGGTTTCCACTTGCTCGATGATGAAAATCGAACCGGTAACAGGTTTTTGTCCTTTGATGAATTTAGTATAAGGTTTCCACCTGCTTGGTGATGAAAATCGAACTAGGAACAGGTTTCTGTCCTTAGGAGAATTTGATGTGAAATTTTTCCGCATAGATCGGAGCTTAATGAGTTAAGAATGATAAAACTATAAGTAAAGATACACCTGCACGGATGAACATCACTTTTGTATTAATTAACGATATCCTTGGAAGAATTTAACGTGAGGTTTCCACCTGCTTGGCGATGAAAATCAAACCGGGAACATGTTTCTGCCCTTTGAAGAATTTAGTATAAGGTTTCCACCTGCTTAGTGACAAAAATCGAATTGGGAACAGGTTTTTTTCCTTGGAAGAATTTAGTATAAGGTTTCCACCTGCTCGGTGATGAAAATCGAGTCGGGAACAGGTTCCTGTTCCTAGGAGTAGTTAGCATAAGGATTTCACCTGCTCGGTGATGAAAATCGAATCGGGAACATGTTTCTATCCTTGGATGAATTTAGTATAAGGTTTCCACCTGCTCGGCGATGAAAATCAAGCCGGGAATAGGTTTCTGTCTTTAGGAGAATTTAGCATAAGGTTTCCACCTTCTCGGTGATTGAAATCGAATCGAGAACAGGTTTCTGTCCTTGGAAGAATTTAGTATAATGTTTCCACCTGCTTAGTGATGAAAATCGAGCCAGGAACAGGTTCTGTCCTTAGGAGTAGTTAGCATAAGGTTTCCACTTGCTCGATGATGAAAATCGAACTGGGAACAGGTTTTTGTCCTTTGATGAATTTAGTATAAGGTTTTCACCTGCTCGGTGATGAAAATCGAACCGGGAACAGGTTTCTGTCCTTAGGAGAATTTGATGTGAAATTTTTCCGTGTAGATCAGAGCTTAATGAGTTAACAACGATAAAACTATAAGTAAAGATACACCTGCAAGGATGAACATCACTTTTGTATTAATTAACGATATGCACATATAATATTACATTTGACATATACCCTCGTGTACTGATACTTAATGGTAGAATTTCTTTAGATTGTGGGCATTCGATGGCCGAGGAAGTGGTCTTTCGTTTAAATCCTCCAAGTAATATGCTCCTACACCTGCAATGGCGGTGACCCTATATGGTCCCTCCCAAGTCGATGCCAATTTCCCAGCATTGACGTCCCATGTGTTCTCCACCGCCTTCCGAAGCACCAGATCTCCTGCTCCAAACTCCCTTTTCCTTACGTCCCTGTTATATCTTTGGGCAAGTTTTTTTTGATACTCTGCCAACCGTATAATTACTGACTCTTAGCGTTCTTCCAACATGTTCAACTATTTCATCATCAACTCTGAATTCTCGGTGAGACTGAATCCTGAAACCCAGGCACTACATAATTGTGCATACCCAAAATATATGGTTGTTGGGCCTAACCACTATTTGGACTCACAATCTATTTGTTTTATGGGCTTTTGAGTTTCCTGATGTGGGTGGTTCTATGTTTAGCAGACTCAGATACCCTTTTATTTCCTCAAGCTTTTCTCTCTTCTCACAGATTTACTCCTCTGCTCTCTTTCTCTAAGTGTTTACTCTCTTTTCTTAGTACTTTTCCCAAAATTGCCAACCCCCATTTCTTCCTTGATCCCCTTATTTATAGCTGTGGGTTAATGGAGGTGTCATGATTATTTCCTTCTATTAGTGCGAATGAAGGTCCAATTCTGTCGTCTTTAGGTGGGTGTTTAGGTGGGTAAGGTGGTAGTGGCATTGGAACTGATTCCCACTTCATAAGGGATGTTCGGCAACGGCATTCCCCAAGGCATTACCGGGAAGCTGGGTAATCATTTTACTGAGCAATCATCCACGGGTCAAGATAAGTTTGGTCGGGAGTGGTTAACCTTTTGACATTCAAGGTTAAATGGTCCCGTTATATTTATTGGGCTCATGGTGAGCCTCAAAGGAGTGTATGGATCAAGGTACCAAGTACAATGGGGAGGGGGTCAATTGCTGTACCTTCAGTTCGGGGCCCAAGGCCCAACAACCTCGGGATCGTCCCCCGTACAAGAATAATTAATCTCACAGCAGTCTAGTTCAATATATCTTATACACTTAAGACACATCAACTAGAATTCTCCACTTCCATGATCAAGACAAACCATCTTAGTTGACACGTTATATATAGTCTTCACAGATGAAATGCCCAATTTCATCACCGATTACGAACTAAGGTTTTGAGTTTACAAAAAACTTGTGATTTATATATTCTTTGACTAATCACATAAAGCACATACTATGCATCTCAAGGACTATATGATAATGTCCAAATATTCATGTTACCATTATTTTAGATAATAAAATAACTTCATCATTTATAACAAATGTCGTACATAATATCATATACAGCATCATACAATAGGATTTTAAGACACTAATCCTAACTGTCCAAGCCTAAGAAAGTGAGTTTTATTTGCCAATCAGAAGTATTTCTTTTCGACCACTTCCTTGAAGCTATTGGATCAAATTGATATTTAAAAGGTAAAATATGATTAGCTCGACAGTTAGACGTGTATCTTTTGGGATGGTTGAACAGAGTGACCAGGATGCAATGGTTAACAATTTATTTTTTAAACCCTTGCATGATCCACGTGGGTTTCCAAAGAAATACAAATCGCTTTTTTAGTCTTGGTATTTTAAATTTTTTAAAATTATAATCCAGTTATTAAATTAAGTGTTGAGGCATGGTTCTCGTTGGCAGTACTGTTCAAGCATACTCCAGTGGTGAAGGTAGAGAAAAGATGAAAGGTTCTATAGAGTTGGCTTTTCTTTTTCTCAGTTTAGGTGTTTTTTGTTTTTTTTTTTTTGTTTTTTGTTTTTATTTAAATCATAAACAAGTTTGTTCTAAAAATAAATCATAAACAAGTTTTAAAATAAGATATGACATGTTAACCCTGCAGTGTTGTACAGATTGATCCTCACAAGCAATTGCCAACCCTAACCCGAATAAAACAGGCAACACTTTGTTATGGATCCGAGTTCAGAGTACTTAATATGGAGCATGCCACAACAGTTTGTAACTCTACCATTAATTACTGGCCGGAAATTATTTTTGGACTCTTTAGATTTTTATTTATTATTTTGATGGATATAATAAGATTTGAATTAAGATTTGAATTTATGAATATGGTCTATGATGATTGTTGTTATCATTGGTTTTAATTAACTCAAATGATAAAATGATAAATCTTTTATCTTCGAATAAGAGACTTGGATTTTAATTAAAATTTTAAACTAATTTTTAAAGATTTTTGTTAAGTTAATCATAGTTAGTATACTATGCATCAACAATTAAGTAAATTAGAACAATTAAATGGAACTATTTTTTTCTGATCTTCTGGATAAGATTGAGTATGTTATTAAGTTTGACATTCTCAAAAGAGATGTATTAAAATATTTTGAGGATGATAAATTTGTTGGACATTTTTTGTTTGCATTCATGGAATATGATATTACAATTTTATTTGAAGACCATGTACATGCTTATCTCACTTGTGTTTCGCAAATGATAATGATTTTTGTGGTATCCAATCTCTCAGTTATTCAAATTATTGATAAGGTTTTACAGAATTTTCATTATCTATCTTTGAGAGACTTTGAAGGAGCCATTGTACGTACTTGTAAAGATTACTTGTCTTCTTGCAAAGATTACTTGTCTTCTTGCGTCGGTAGAGAATTCACATGATTCACAGTGCTAATTGTCCTCAAGTAAATTGTCAGAACATTATTACTGCATATCTCATACGATTATAACACTATTGCTATTCATCCCATCCTTTTTGGCTTTTTCTCAAGAAATTATTATTGGATATCACACTTTCTTGTTGGACATCACATACATTATTGTGCCTTTTTGAATTGCGTCACATTCTTCCAGAGAAGAGGCCACATTTTGCATCTTGTTGCCTTGTTGTCTTGAACTGACTATTTTAGCAATTTGATCATTGTGACTTGTGAGAGCCAAACAGTGACAGTGCCATTCTTTCAGTTGCTAGTGCTATACAAACAATCACTGAGGACTGTGGTATGCTTTCATAACATTAATTTCCTCTTTAAGTTCTATTTGCCTATCTATCTTTTTATTTAATTTTCTTCTTATTTATCTTACTGATATCAACTACCGCACACTCTTTGTGTGGTGGTTACTCCACAAATATAAGTACTTGTAGGGTGTAAGGGGTTCAGCTGCCGGGGTTCAAGTTTTCAGGAGGGAGGTTTACATACATATACACTTATATTATGCTAAAGTAGAATTATTATCTCTTATAAAAAAAAAAAAATATATATATATATATATATCTTACCGATATCATCCCTTTTTAGTACCCCAACATAGTTACTGAGTTAGGTATAGGTAATTTACTTCTATCTAGATCCTGCAAGAAGACCATGATAGACGTGTATTGACAAATTTAATTTAACTTACCTGTAATAGGTACGTATGAAAATGACCTTAATTAAATCATAGCTTGCAATAAAAATGATATATTATATGCATACTAATTGCTTTTGACATGGTTATTAATCTTTTATCATCTTGAAAATTTGTAAACATGAAAAATATATGAAGATAATGTAATTTAACGATAGATTTGTCAAAATGTACATCGAATTAAGAAATATGGGGTTGGGTTTGAGCTACACATGATGTAACTCTAGAAAATGTTACACCACCCAATAACATATAATTGAAATCATAATTTGGAAATCTAACTGTTGGATTACATGCTTTATATGTTCTTAACATGCATACCAATTTTCATGCCAATCGGATGTAATTTACTATTTGATCTTTAAACTCATCTTTTATGCGTTATTTTAAACTATAAAAATTTGAATTTAGACAATTGATTTATGACATGCCTATTAATCTTTGAACATCTTGAAATTTCGTAAGCATGAAACATATATGAAGATAATGTAATCTAATGGTAGATTTATCAAAATTCGCATCGAATTAAAAAAAATATAAAGTTGGGTTCAAGTTACACCTAACGTAACTCAAAAAATTGATACACCACCCAATAACTTATTACTAAATTCATATTTTGAAAATCCAATCGTTGGATTACATGTTCTATATGGTCTTAACATGCATGCCAATTTTCATTTCAATCGGATGTAATTTACCATTTGATCTATAAACTCATATTTTATGCATTATTTTAAACTACTAAAACTTGAATCTAGACAATTGATTGATGACATGGTTATTAATTTTTGATCACCTTGAAATTTTGTAAGCATGAAAAATATATGAAGATAATGTAATCTAACGGTAGATTTGTCAAAATTCACATCGAATTAAGAAATATAGGATTGGGTCGAGTTACACCTGATGTAACTCTAAAAAATGTTACACCACCCAATAATTTTTTATTGAATTCAAGTTTTAAAAATCCAACCGTTGAATTATATGTTTTATATGTTCTTAACATGCTTGCAAATTTGTATGTTAATCAGATGTAATTTACCATTTGTTCTATAAACTCATATTTTATACATTATTTTAAAGTACAAAAACTCGAATTTAAATAATTGATTAATGGCATGCGTATTAATCTTTGATTACCTTGAAATTTTGTAAACATGAAAAATATATGAAGATAATGTAATCTAACGGTAAATTTATCAAAATTCATATTGAATTAAAAATTATAAGGTTGGGTTCAAGTTACACCTAACGTAACTCTAAAAATGTTTACACCATTCAATAGCTTATTATTGAATTCATATTTTGAAAATCCAATCGTTGAATTACATATTCTACATGGTCTTAACATGCATGCCAATTTTCATGCCAATTGAATGTAATTTACCATTTGATCTATAAACTCATATTTTATACATTATTTTAAACTAATAAAACTTGAATCTAGACAATTGATTGATGACATGACTATTAATCTTTGATCATCTTGAAATTTTTTAAGCATGAAAAATATATGAAGATAATGTAATCTAACGGTAGATTTGTCAAAATTCACATTGAATTAAGAAATATAAGGTTGGGTTCAAGTTACACCTGACGTTAGGGTTGTCCACGGGTCGGGTCGGGTCAGTTTTGGACCCAACTCGGACTCGACCCACAGGCTTCGGGTGGAGGCACAGAGAAACCCAAATCCGAACTTTGGAAAAATCGGTTGAGTCGGTTTCGAGTGAAGGTAAGCGTCGGTCGGGTTGGATTGGCTGCCGGAATAAAAAAAGGCATCGAAATCTGGAAAAAAACATCGTTGGAATCTGGAAAAAGCATAGTCGAAATCTGGAAAACTCGCCGTAAACTGGAAAATCTCGCCAGAAACTACATTTTATCACTGGAATCTGCATTTTTTGGTTGAAAATGGCTGGGATTTGGTCAGATCTAGCTAAATCGCACCGGATCTGGATAAATCGCACCAAATCTAGCCGAATTTGGTCGAGATCTTGCCATATCTAGTTGAGATATCGTCGAATCTAGCTTGTTTTAGCAGATTTGGCCGGATTTTTTCAAAGCTCCGATCGGGTTCGGGTTGCTTGGGTTTTGGAGATGCAAACCCGCCACTTAACCCACCGGTGTCAGTTTTTGAGAACGAAAATCCGCCGCTAACTGACTATGAAAATCCAATAACTTATTATTGAATTCATATTTTGAAAATCCAACCGTTGGATTACATGTTCTATACGTTCTTAACATGCATGCTAATTTTCATGTCAATCGGATGTAATTTACCATTTGATCCATAAACTCACATTTTATTCATTATTTTAATGAGAAGAAATTTTTATTAACTTTTGAGAGAGAGAGAGAGAGAGAGAGAGAGAGAGAGAGAGTACAAAATGCTGAAATTCTTGAATTTTAGGCTATTATTTTGAAGTTGAAAGTGCAATCATTTTTTTTTATGGGTACAATTGTTTAGAAAATAAGGACAGACCTTTCTTATATAGGATATATATAAAAGGTTTTTTATTATTTTTTTATACTGTAAAAAAAAAAGTTCATCTAAAGAATACAAAGTTCTATATGTGTATATGTTTTTTTTTTTTTTTTTCTTTTTTAATTTTTCTTTGAATTTTAGAATAACTTTTATCTCCAAAAAAAATTAATGTTTTTATGATTTTTTGCGAAGGTCAATTGTGGCCCTCACAAATAATTTAGTATTAGTAAGGGAATATTTTTAACCCACACAAAAAAAAAAAAAAAAAATTGCAAGGGAATTTTATGGTCCCTCGGAAATAATTTGGTGGGAACATTTCCCTCAAAAAATTTTGACATTTTAATTATTATTTGTGAAGATCGATCTTAGCGCTCGAAAATAATTTAGTATTAGTGACGGCTTTTTTTTAACCGTCACAAATAATACACTTTTTGCGAGAGATTTTTAATTGTCCCTCACAAATAATATGAAGGGAAAATTTCCCTTTAAAATATTAGTATTTGTGACGGCTATAACACATAATTGCGATAGCTTTTCTTGTTGGTCACAAATATTTCACATTTTACCAAATATTTGCGAGGGTTTTATTTTGTCATCACAAATAAGATTTTTTGAGAAGGCTTTTTGGGTCCATAAAAAATTCTTGGTCACTAATAGGCATTTTTTTTTTTTTTTTTTTGTAGTATATGCATCAAAAATTAAGTAAATTAGAACAATTAAATGGAACTAATTTTTTCTGATCTTCTGGATAAGAT
The DNA here is from genome assembly GCA_963669245.1 of Quercus cerris. Lineage (NCBI taxonomy): Eukaryota > Viridiplantae > Streptophyta > Magnoliopsida > Fagales > Fagaceae > Quercus > Quercus cerris. The sequence goes on along the minus strand of OY770006.1, from coordinate 2,201,861 downwards.
TATGTTATTGAGTTTGACAGTCTCAAAAGAGATGTATTAAAATATTTTGAGGATGATAAATTTGTTGGACATTTTTTGTTTGCATTTATGGAATATGATATTACAATTTTATTTGAAGAACATGTACAAGCTTATCTCACTTGTGTTTCGCAAATGATAAATATTTTTGCGGTATCCAATCTCTCAGTTATTCAAATTATTAATAAGGTTTTACAGAATTTTCATTATCTATCTAGTCTGAGAGACTTTGAAGGAGCCATTGTACATACTTGTAAAGATCGCTTGTCTTCTTGCGTCGGCAGAGAATTCACATGATTCACAATGCTAATTGTCCTCAGTTAAATTGTCAGAACATTATTGCTGCATATCACATACGATCATAACATTATTGCAATTCATCACATCCTTTTTGGCTTGTTCTCAAGAAATTATTATTGGATATCACACTTTCTTGTTAGACATCACATACATTATTGTGCCTTTTTGAATTGCCTCACATTCTTCCGGAGAAGAGGCCACACTTTTCTAAATTGCTGATAATTAGTCAACAATGGTCAATTCAATAGATCAAATTCATTTTGGTCTTATCACTCTTGAAAGCAGAATCCAAGAATTCCATTGGTTAGATTTCCATGTGCTGCATTTGAGCTTTCTTGATCAATTTTTCATCTTTCAATAAAAAATTGAGACTATTGTTTTTGGGGGGGAGGGGGATATGCATCTTGTTGTATTGAACTGAGTATTTTAGCAATTTGATCGCTGTGACTTGTGAGAGCCAAACAGTGACAGTGCCATTCTTTCAGTTGCTAGTGCTACACAAACAATCACTGAGGACTGGGGTATGCTTTCATAACATTAGTTTCCTTTTTTTTTTTTTTTTTTTTTTTTTTTTTTTGAGAAACATTAATTTCCTCTTTAAGTTCTATTTGTCTATCTATCATTTTATTTAATTTGCTTCTTGTAGAGAAAGAAAATTCCCGACCTATCACAAGCTGACACGTCACACTACCAAGTCCATAAAATGCAGCCAATGACAAAGTGCCACATGCTGCTGCTAGGTTTTACTATTACTATTCAGAAGCCAACAGAAATTTGCCAAGTGTCATGCAAGAACCAATCATATATCAGCTTGTGCAAGCGATGACAAAAGCAATCTCGCACATGCAAGCGATGACATAAGCAGCCTCGCACGTGTAAGCAATGACCTAAGCAACCTCACACGTGTAAGTGATGACATAAGCAGACCAATCAGACTGTGACATGTGTCACCAATCAGACTCCGCCACGTGTCGCTCATCCACCCCAAAACTCCTATAAATAGAAGCCTTCCTGAGACATTTAGGAGGACACCAAGCCATTTGAACTCAGAAGTCCAGAGGCTCTGCCGGAACCAAGCTCTAAAGCCTCCAAGAACTTCAACTTTGAATACAAAGAACATTCGAAGAGAAATCATCCAAATCATCTGCCTTCATCCAAATCATCTGCCTAGATCCAAAAGTTTGCAGGAAATCAAGCCTAAAGTGTCCGAAAACATCAACAAATCACAAATCAGTGAAGCTCTACGGATCCAAGCTCCTAAAGCCCCGAAGAACTTCCACCATAAACCTTCAAATACGAAGAACACACGAAGAACGCGAAGAACAAAGGATTTCTAACAAGCTCATAGCCGGAGATTCATTGTAATTCCGTTTCAGCAATCTTCGATCCATCCCTCAACCAAATTGAAGGATATTTTGTGTTCAAGTCACAATCACATTACCACAAATCCAAATCAATAAGTCTTGCAAGGAGATCGAATCAGAGGATAACTCTTTTGTAATTACAGAGAATTATACCACAATCATCAATACAAATTCGCATTTGTGCAACTATTTTACTTGTTTGATTTATTTCGAACTAGAAATTTAGTCTTCTACATATTCTGGCACGCCCAGTGGGACATCTCTACCTCTCATCTCTTTCTCCTTCAAAAGAAATTCGACATCATTTTGCTACCAACTTCAATGGCCTTTAGCAAGAATGTTTGGAAATCAGTAGTTGATGCTTCCAGTACTGATGATTATGTCGGCCCAGTCACTCGCAGTCGATCCAAAGCTCTTGATCGACTTCAACCTCAACCAACCAAAGAGGGCGAGTTTTCTACTGTCATCTCTCTAGAATTTCTTGCAAATAGGAAAGCTACCAATAAGGATTCATCTGTCTCGAAAGATTTGGAGAACAGTAATGAATCATCCCCAACAAGAACCTTTTCTATCAACTCTTCACCTGTGATGAGAAACTTAAGGAATGAAGTACCTTTGACTCATCCTATTTCATCATTTTCTCCATTACATCTAGAGGTCATGCCAGTAATGATGACTAACACCTCTACCATGGAAGAAAAGATGGCTGAAATGGAACAAATGATCATCCTCCTCACAAAATCACTTGAAGAAAAAGATGTCAAAATTGCAACCCTAATGAACAAGCTGGAGGTAGAAGATTCAGGTGAATCAAGTCATGGCCTTGAGCGCCCACCTAACTTTTCCTTGAAAGGAGAAAATGTTAAGGGTGACAAGGGAAAAGAAGGTGAAGGCACTTCTCAACACAGACATTCCGCCTTAATGGCTTCAATATCTATCCAACAATTGCAGGATATGATAACGAACACTATTCGAGCACAATATGGAGGCTCTTCTACAAGTTCTCTCATATATTCGAAGCCCTATACAAAGCGCATCGATAATATGAGGATGCCAAATGGGTATCAACCCCCCAAGTTCTTACAATTTAATAGCAAAGGAAACCCTAAGCAATATGTGGCTCACTTTGTAGAAACATGTGAGAATGCAGGGACTCAACGAGGCCTCTTGGTAAAGCAGTTTGTTTGTTCACTGAAAGAAAATGCCTTTGATTGGTATACAGACTTAGAACCCGAGTCAATCGATAGTTGGGAACAACTTGAAAGAGAGTTTCTCAACCGATTCTATAACACACGGCGTACGGTAAGCATGATGGAACTTACCAATACCAAACAGTGGAAAGATGAGTCTATCATTGATTATATCAATCGATGGCGTTCTTTGAGTCTAGATTGCAAGGATAGACTTTCTGAAATATCTGCTGTAGAGATGTGCATCCAAGGCATGCATTGGGGACTTCTTTACAATCTTCAAGGGATAAAGCCCCGAACATTTGAAGAGTTAGCAACTCGTGCGCATGACATGGAATTGAGTATCTCTAACCATGGAAATACAAAACCTCCCGTACCTGAGGAAAGGAAAGAGAAACGGGAAATGAGGAAAAATGACAGGAATCCAAAAAGTAATGTCAAAGACTCAATGAATGTCAACCTTGCCCTAATCAAAATTTCAACGAGAAATGTGAAGGCCAACGAAAAGAGGCTCGATGTGGGCCAACAACGTGAGACGCGGCGCTCATCACTCAAGGAATGGGAACAAAAAATGTATCCTTTCCTAGATACCGATATGCCTGAAATGCTAGAACAACTGCTCAAGTTGAAATTAATTGAATTGCCAGAATGCAAACGACCGGAGGAGATGGGAAAAGTTGATAAATCGAACTATTGTAACTATCATCGCATCATAAGCCATCCAATCCAAAAATGCTTTGTTCTTAAAGAACTCATCATGAAGCTCGCCAAGGAAGGGAAAATCGACTTGGATTTTAATGATGTTGCTCAGTCAAACCTTGCAACCTTTGCTTGTGGGTTACCTAGTTGCATGTCTCCAACTACTAAGCAGGGGGCAAATACCACCCTCATTCAGTTTGGTTCTCTAGAACCTATTCAAGTTCAGTTCTCACAAAAGGCACCTGATCATGATTCAAATGATGATAAAAGGTCAACAATGGATGAGGAAGAAGGTTGGATGGTGGTTACTCGCAGGAGATGGAAGAAGAAACGTACATTCCCTCTTCATTTGATCACCCAAGAGTCTAGAAGAGCACAAAACCAGATTCAGCCTTGGTCAAGAAGGAGTGATAAAAGGCAAGAAAAACTGGGAACAAAAATGTCTGATGATTCAGCACGAACCCAAAAACTTCGAAATCTCATCACATTGGAAGAATTCTTCCCTAGAAAATTCTTTCAAAATGCCTTAGCCGAGGCCGTTCACACAGTCTCTCATTGTGAAATTCAGGATGAAAAGGAGGATGTTGGCCATGGTGGTCCAAACGAGACTTTGCCATCTGTAGAGGAACTCCAATCTCGAGTTGATGAAGTTGAACCCTTACAATCCTTCATCTCACCAAGAGAAGCACTCGCTCAAACTCTTGAAAAGCCAGAGATATACACTCCTTCTACCAACACGCTTTAACAAACCTAGGAATGTTACGTGTACTCTCCAGACTTAACTTTCACTGATGAGGATCTGTTGTTAGGCTCTAAGCCCCACAATCGTCCACTTTATGTCTCTGGCTATACTCGTGAACAAAAGATCGATCGTATTCTCATTGACGGAGGTTTAGCTGTTAATATGCTACCAAAAATGACAATGAGACGACTTGGTCTGACTATGGAGGAATTATTGCACAGTCGTTTGGTCATTCAAGGTTTTAACCAAGGAGGACAACGTGCAATCGGCATGATACACTTGGAATTAATCATTGGAGAATTGACAAGTAACATTTTGTTCCATGTCATCGATGCCAAGACAACCTACAACATGTTGTTAGGACATCCGTGGATCCATGGAAATGGAATAGTGCCATCAACTTTGCATCAATGTTTCAAGTATCTTCAAGGTGGAATAAAAAAGGTTAATGCTGATTTAAAGCCTTTTGCTGAGACTGAAGCTCATTTTGTTGACGCAAAATTTTATATAGAGATAACATTGCTAGTGAAGTTCTCCCAGTTGAGATCCTGTCTATGGAAAGTAAGCAGAGTGAAAAGAAGCATGTTAGATTCATCACTGAAAAGAATAATCCTTCCTCAAAGAAAGGTCCAAAATGCGGGAATGATCATTCTAGTGAATCTACCAGTAATTCAATAAAAGCTGAAATTTCAACACCTTCCAATAATCCTCCATTCCTCCGTTATGTACCATTGTCACACCGCAAGAATGGACAGTCACCATTTGTGGAATGCCTTCGATCTACAAAAGACATGGAAAAGCCTTCTACAAAACTCACGATGGAAGATGTAGCCATATTGAAAGAAAATCATGCCATGCCTTTAACTTCATCCACAAATCCCTTGCCCTTGAAACCACTAAAAGGATTCGTGAGGTCTTCACAAAGTTTGACAAAGCATGGTATTCTACCAAGTGAGCGGACTAAAGAATGGTTCGACCCAAAGGCATATAGGCTGTTAGCTAGAGCAGGCTACGATTTCTCAAAACAAGGAGACTTAGGGAAACTAATTCCAGAAGTTACCGGAGAAAAGATGCATGGCCTTAGCAAAACACAAAGGAAAATGCGGCTTGAAGGGCATAAGATTCCTATCCCAAAGACAGGATTAGGTTATACTCCAAAACAACCAGCTCAGATATGGATCAAGAGGAGAACCAATGCTTCAAGTTCCCAATACATAACAGTGGAGGTCGACAAGAGTTCGAATCAAAGAAAAGATCACCCTCCATCACGGGTCTCAGTGTTTGATCGCATTGAGGGCTCATCGTCACGAGTTACAGTGTTCGACAGGTTAAATACAACTTGCTTAACACAAAATCGTGACACTCTTGCTTGTAAATCAGTCTTTGATAGATTAGGGGCAACAAAAAGTCCTGGTGATAATCATTCTCAAAATTCAATAAACCTTGAGGATCAAGGGGAGAAGAAAGCTAATGATAAGATCCGCAATAGCATTCCTTTACGCATGAAGCGTAACTTTGCCTTAGATATCAGCATTGAAGGATCGCTCAAAGTCAAAAGACGAACGATTGTACACACAAGTCAGTCACTCGCCCACAATGAGCAAATTGAAGAGGTATTATCCTCGTTTCATATTACAATAGAAGAGGGTACAATTTCAGATGTTGAAGATGAAGAGGTCAAAGAAGCTCCTCCAGCCTTGGAAGATGGAGGACAGGCTACAGTTGATGAACTTAAAGAGGTCAATTTAGGAACTGCTGAAGAACCTCGGCCAACTTTCATCAGTGCGCTTCTCACCCCTGAAGAAGAAGAAGGGTACCTCAAGCTCCTAGTAGAATACAAAGATGTGTTTGCTTGGACTTACAAGGAAATGCCCGGGCTCAATCCAAGTATTCCTGTACACCATTTGGCGGTAAAGAAAGGCATGCGCCCAGTTAAACAAGCCCAAAGACGCTTTCGGCCGGAGCTTATCCCTCAAATAGAAACTGAGGTCAATAAGCTAATCGAGGCGGGTTTCCTTCGTGAAGTACAGTACCCGGAATGGATCGCTAACATCGTCCCTGTCAAAAAGAAGAATGGACAAATCCGGGTGTGCGTTGACTTTCGTGATTTGAACAATGCATGTCCTAAGGATGATTTTCCATTACCTATCACTGAGGTCATGGTTGACGCCACTACTGGTCATGAAGCTTTATCTTTCATGGATGGTTCTTCAGGCTACAACCAAATTCGAATGAATCCTATGGATGAAGAGCTCACAGCTTTTCGTACCCCTAAAGGCATTTACTATTACAAAGTGATGCCTTTTGGATTAAGGAACGCTAGTGCTACTTATCAACGGGCCATGCAAAAGATCTTTGATAATGTACTTCACAAATACGTGGAGTGTTATGTCGATGATCTGGTGGTTAAAACAAAAAGGAGGGAAGACCATCTGATAGATCTGCGATCCGAGTTCAACCGCCTAAGAAAATATCAACTTAAAATGAACCCACGCAAATGCGCTTTTGGCGTAACGTCTGGGAAATTTCTTGGTTTCGTTGTAAGGCACCGCGGTACTGAAATTGACTAGTCCAAAATTGAGGCTATCCAGAAAATACCAGAGCCTAAGAATCTGCGAGAACTTAGAGGCTTGCAGGGAAAACTAGCTTACATCCGACGATTTATCTCAAACTTGGCTGGTCGATGTCAACCTTTCAATAGATTGATGAAGAAGGATGTGCACTTTGAATGGGATGAGGCTTGTAGCAATGCTTTTGCGCACATCAAAAGATACTTGCTTAATCCTCCAGTTTTGGGTGCTCCTATTCCAAGAAAGCCTCTAGTGTTGTACATTGCGGCACAAGAAAAGTCTCTGGGTGCTCTTATGGCGCAAGAAAATGAAGAGGGGAAAGAAAGAGCCCTTTATTATCTAAGTCGAACTCTCAATAAGGCTGAATTGAATTATTCTCCTATTGAAAAGATGTGTCTCGCTCTTTTCTTTGCTATAGATAAACTGGAGCACTATATGCAAGTATACACGGTTCATTTGATAGCAAAAGCGGACCCGATTAAGTATGTCCTTTCTAGGCCAGTGGTTTCGAGTCGTATAGCTCGATGGGCGGTCTTGCTACAACAATATGACATTGCATATGTCCCACAAAAAGCTGTCAAGGGACAAGCATTGGCAGATTTCTTGGCTGATCACCCAGTTCCATCTAATTGGGAGTTCTCTGATGATTTTCCGAATGAAGACGTGTTTTACATTGAAGTAATGCCACCATGGATGATGTTTTTTGATGAGGCTACACGTCGAGAAGGAGCGGGGGCAGGTGTAGTGTTTGTTTCTCCACAACGGCAAATACTTCTGTACTCGTTCTCATTAAGCGAACTTTGCTCTAACAACGTAGCTGAATATCAAGCATTGATTATTGGTTTACAAATGGCCATTGAAATGAGCATATCGCAACTTGAGATCTTTGGGGACTCCAAATTGGTTATCAACCAAATCTTGGAGCAGTATGACGTTAAGAAGGAAGACCTCATCCCTTATTGCCAATATGCGAAGAAGTTGTTAACAAATTTTGAGGCCATCACATTGGAGCATATACCAAGAAAGGAGAATAGTCAGGCTGATGCTTTAGCTAATTTGGCTACCGCCTTAGCATTATCCCAAGAAGAGACCACCAAAGTTACTATTTCCCAGAGGTGGGTGGTACCTCTTGTGATTGAAGAAGAAGAAGAAGAGCAAGCCAACATCATTTCAGTATGCCTTGTTGAAAAAGAAGATTGGCGTCAAGCGATCATTGAATACCTTCAACATGGAAGACTCCCGGATGATAAACGCCACAAGACTGAAGTTCGGCTGAGGGCTGCTCGATTCATTTACTATAGAGACACTCTCTTCCGCCGTTCATTTGATGGATTGTTTCTTCGTTGCTTAGGAGAGGAGGAGGCTAAATAAGCCTTAGAAGAGGCTCATTCTGGAATATGTGGCGCACATCAGTCGAGTCCTAAGTTACATTACAAGATCAAACGAATGGGTTACTATTGGCCTACAATGGTGCAAGATTCCAGGGAGTGCGCTAAGAAATGCGAAGCTTGTCAGTATCACGCAAATTTCATCCACCACCCGCCAGAACCTCTGCACCCAACTGTAGCTTCTTGGCCTTTTGATGCATGGGAGCTTGATGCGATAAGACCATTACCAAAGTCATCTGGTGGCCATTTGTACATCTTGGCCGCAACTAATTACTTCTCAAAGTGGGCGGAAGCTGTACCCCTCAGGGAAGTGAAAAAAGAGACAGTAGTCAATTTCATTTGAACTCATTTGATCTATCGGTATGGTGTCCCTCATTATATCATAACTGATAATGGGAAACAGTTCTACAATAGGTTGATGACAGAACTATGCGAGAAGTTTGGGTTTAAACAATACAACTCCTCCATGTACAATGCCCTGACAAATGGACTAGCTGAAGCGTTTAACAAGACACTTGGCAGTTTGTTGAAAAAGGTGGTCTCCAAGACGAAGCGAGATTGGCATGAAAGAATCGGAGAAGCATTATGGGCATATCGAACAACATTTCGAACGCCTACTCAAGCGACGCCATATTCTCTTGTCTATGGAGTGGAAGCTGTCCTTCCTTTGGAACGTCAAATCCCATCATTACGAATTGCCATTCAAGAAGGATTGACTGGAGAAGAAAATGCCAAGCTCAGATCGCAAGAATTAGAGGCACTTGATGAGAAAAGGCTCGAGGCCCAACAACGCCTTGAGTGTTATCAAGCTCGTCTTTCAAGCGCCTTCAATAAAAAAGTTAAACCACGATCATTCCAAGTTGGTGACTTAGTCCTCGCTGTTCGAAGACCTATCATCATAACTCATCGTACAGGCAATAAGTTCACTTCAAAATGGGATGGCCCTTATGTTGTGCAAGAAGTCTACACCAATGAAGCTTATAAATTGATTGATAATGATGGTGTAAGGATCGGCCCCATCAATGGGAAATTCCTCAAACACTTTTATGCTTGAAAGTTGAGGATTGCTCCTTGGTAAGAGTTTAAACTGCCCACTATAATGCTGCAATGGTACATGATGTCTTCCCATTACCTTTGAAAGCATACCAATAAAGAGGAATTAATCTCACTCTATGTCAACAATTGCTAGTGTGGCGTAGTGGTTGGATGCCCAAGTCGCCCTTGAGAGGTCTCGGGTTCGATTAGTGGTGATACCCACTATTGCACACTGAGCCCCCCCTTTTTTGTAAACAAAACAAAACAAAACAAAAAAAAAAAAAAAAAAAAAAAAAAACCTATTTGAACTACGTAATGACTTAATCCCTCTCTAGGGTACGTAGGCAACTTAGTATTTTTTTTTTTTGCTGAGTTCAGTCACGCACTAAAAAAAAAATTATCAAGTTATGAAAAAAAAAAAAAAAAAAAAGAAAACGAAGAAATCATCCAAAAGGAAAATATCAAAAAAAAAAAAAAATCATCAAAAAAAAATGTTGAACTACGTGATGAATTGATCCCTCTCCGAGGTACGTAGGTAGCTTGGTGCTTGTCACTAAGTTCAGTTACATTAAAAGAAGAAGGATTGTCAGTCTGGCTTGAAGAATTTTGCAATGATTGTCAATATGCTTTTAAGGCCCCTTTGGTCAGCAAGACATTACTTGAAGGTAGTTAACTACTCAATAGGATGATCGAAGATCTTTGTAGTCGAAGATGAAGAATGCAAGGAATTGATGTTGCTTAGCTATCCTTGAAATGATGATGAACAAAAGTTGATTCTTGGTTGTGGAGCAAAATAAAATCTTCAACCACTTTTGCAAGAAATGAAGTCTGCATGGCACTGCCTATCTTTTATGGACACTCTCCCACGCTTCTGAAGTTTGCTTTGCATTACTTTTCTCTTAGGGGCATCTTCTTGTACCTTGCAAGCCTAAGCTACATCGTCTCTCTTCTAAGTTGTGTCACTTCATAGCTCTAGAATTTGAACCACATCATCTCCCTTCTGAGTGGTGTCGTTTCACATCATGTTTCTGAAATCTGGATGACGTCATCTTCCTCAAGAATGGTGATAGATTATATATCCGAAGTTGGTGTTGCATCACTTTGCTTCTGTAGGCATGTTCGTGCAATGTTGAGTTGTTGGTGGCATTTCCTTGCATCTTCAAAGTCCTGATAAGGACTCTTTGTATCTTCAAAGTTTAGTTGGCATCTCCTTGCATCTTCAAAGTCTTGATAGGGACTCTTTGCATCTTCAAGATTTAGTTGGCATCTCCTTACATCTTCAAAGTCTTGATAGGGACTCCTTGCATCTTCAACGTCTTGAAAACCCGATGTCTAGCTACAGTGCTACGTATCCTCAATGTCTGAGTTATGTTGCCTCTGAAAATTGATGTTGTTGTAGCTTTATTATAAGGTCAATATTGGTGCAACTTTAATGCGACTTCAATGCAAATAAAGTGTTGACGTGGCTTCATGACAAAGATGAACGTTGGCACAGCTTCAATATGAAGTGTTGTCGTGGCTTCATGACAAAGATGAATGCTCGGATGGCTTTGATACGAATGAAGTATTGACATGACAAAGATGGATGTTGGCACAACTTCGGTACGAGTGAAGTGTTGACACAGCAAAAATGAATGTCGGCACGGCTTCAATACAAATGATGAATGCAGCTTCATTGTGAAGGCAAGTGCAAATATTGCTTCATGGCAAGGATGAATGTTGGCATAGCTTCGATGTAAATGAAGCCAACATCAGTGCAAGTGAAGTGTTGATGTAGCTTCATGGTAAAGACGGATGTTGGTGCAATTTTAATGCGAATACAAGTGCTAATATGGAGTGTTGACATGACTTCATGACAAAGATGAACGTTGACACGGTTTCGGTGCGAATAACGTGTTGACATTACTTCATGGCAAAGATGAATGTTGTCGCGACTTCAGTGCAAATAATGGTGTGACTTCGTAGCAGATGTAGGTGCAAATATTACTTCATAGCTAAGATGAACATTGGCATGGCTTTAAAGCTAATGTGGAGTGTTGTCGTAGCTTCATGAAAAAGATGGGTGTTGGCATGGCTTCGGCGCGAATGAAATATTGGCATGGTTTCAGTACAAGAACAAGTGTTGGCACGGTTTCGTGATAAAGACTCTCGATGTGGCTACATTGCAAAGACTCTTGAGATGACTACATTGAAAAGACAAGTGTTGCTACAGTATAATTGCCAAGACAAAGGCCCGTACAACTTCAAAGTCAAATGCTAGTAATAGCATCATTGAATCATGAACACCTTTGATAACGTTGTTGCCTAGATGACTGTTGCTATGAGAATGTCAAGGATGGAGACAAACATCACTATAAGAACGTTGGTGTAAACCTCAACATTAAAGCCCAAAGAATAAAGGAAAGTCTGCTGCATAACAAAAACAAGCAACAACAAAGAACTTGTTAGAAGAAAATCTCACGGCACGTCTAAATAAAAAAAATAAAAAAATAATAATCAGAGAAAGAGAAAGCTTCAATTGTAATCTCTAGCCTAAATAAAAAAAAAAATAAAAAAAAATAAAAAAAAAAAATCAGAGAAAGAAAGAGCTTCAATTGTAATCTCTAGCCTGTGAAAAAAAAAAAAAAAAAAAATTAGAGAAACAGAGAGCTTCAATTGTAATCTTTAGCCTGTGAAAAAAAAAAAAAGCAGTTAGTACCAAAAAAAAAAAAAAAAAACACTCTACATAGTATTACGATACCCACTGAAATAAAGAAGCAAAGTTTCTCTACATAGTATCAAGATGCCCACTGAAGACAAGGCTTATGCAAGCTTAGTGCATGCTTGGGACAGCTTTATATAGGAATCCTTGCAAGCTAATAGACAAAAAAAGAAAGAAGAAAAATGCTGCCACCAATGTTTAAGGTCAGACTTTGCAACTCAAATGCACTCAAAGTCAAAGAAGACTGCACCGAATTTTGAAATGAGGGAGGATGTTCAGCCATGGAAACAGAAGATATTGGCACATTACCTACTTCACAAATGTGAATCCTGGCACCATCCTGTCAGGGCAGCCAAAGCAAAATTAGACCAAAAAAAAAAGTCCATAAGTCCAACAAAGACCCGTGGCTTTCTCATTCAGAATTGTGAAAATCCAGACATCATTTCACAAAACTGACCCTACAGAAATCTCAAACGGCCCTCGATCTAAAAAACCCAGAAAGGTCATCAACCACAGAGCCACCACGATCCACCACGCGCCGCCACAAACTCGCGATGACCAACGGTTTAATCCTTGAAATCTGTGCAAATCAGGCTAGCAATTCAGAAAACAAACCATACTAGGAGATTCTACCGCCTCCGATCTACAAAACCCAAAAATTTTGTGATCAAAAGAGTCCACACGCGCCTCCACGCGCCGCCAGAAAATCTGGCGGTAACAGCCCCTATTTCATGTGCTCCCACACGCCTCCCGCAGTCCTCACGCGCTCACACGCACCGGGCTTCTCTTCCACGCGCCACGCGCTGTCACGTGCTTCTCACCTGGCACGCGCCTCAGTTTCGTGACGTCATGGATGACATCATCTCACCCGGTTTGACTGACCTGCAAATAGGACCCATTTGACCAGACCGACCCAGTTTGACCCGTTGATCCTGACCCGGTCCGAACCGCCAAAAAAAAAAAAAAAAAAAGAGAAAAAAAGCTTTGACCAAGTTAGACCTTTGACTTTGACCAAAAAGTCAAAATTTTCAAGATGGGCCTGTCCCACTCTATTTTTCGAGTACATTCCAATTTTGGGACCCATTTCTTCATTCGAAACTCGGAAATTGTGCAAACATCCAATTTCCCAAAAGTTGACTTTTGCGTAAATGTTGACCAAAAGTCAAAAATTTTAAGATGGACCTATCTTGCTCAATTTTTTGTGTACATTCCAATTTTGAAGTCTGTTCCATCATTTGAAACTTGAAAATTGCACAAATAACCCAATTCCAAGATAGTTGTCTTTTATGTTGAAATCAACCCAAAGTCAAGATTTTCGAGCCAGACTTGTCTTGCATAGTTTTTCGTGACTTGAAAATCACCAATCTAATTCACATCTTCGAAGCACTGACAATGTCCAAAACTAAAGCTCTCGATATCAAAATTTGAGATTCATCCATCTAGTTTGGATCCCCTCAAGGTTATTCTTCAGACTTCATCAAGGCTTCTCTTTCAAAGTACAGATGAACTCTCACAAGTGTGTCTTAGATTTGAAATTACATCGGGTCACCCGTCCAACCTACCATTCCCCTTTCGGTGCCAAACATTCCAACCTACCATTCCCCTTTCGGTGCCAAACATTCCCACCTACCATTCTTCATCTCTCTTACCTAACATTTTCGTTCCCTACCGGTCTCCAACCTACTATTCTCATCCACCGGTCTCACCAAAAATTCACATCCGTCATTCTCAATTATCCATCCACCATTCTTCGTCTCTTCGCTATAAATAGAAGGGCCGGATTCATCAAGAACTCATCCAGAAAAACACACTGAGTCATAAATGAAGATTTGCTTCTTTGAAATTTTCAAGTCCTTCTTCTCACAGCCATTTCTCACTATGGCTTCATCATTCTCAACACTTAGCAACCAATATCGCTTCATAATCAGTTTGAAATCAACCCTCTCATGGTTCGGTAAAAGCCTTCTTCACAGCATCATTGTAGTTTTGAGATCCAAAAAAATTTTGTTTCTCCACCTAACAACCACCTTTGTCCATAAAGTTATTCATAACAAGGCCTGCATCGACCTTCCATGCTTCCATGGATTTGGTTGGCTAGGAAATCCAAGTCCAGCAGAGACACTGGTTCCTAATCTTAGGTCTCCCGTAGTCTCTTTCCAATTGTTTGGCCTTCCAACAGAAGTAGTGGTTCAGAACAAACAGCAACTTGACTAGTTTTTAGGACCAGAATCACAAGTTAGCTCCATCTTTCATTTTTCTGTGCCTTTCCAACAAGCAGCAGTAAGTGAAGATGGTAAAAAGTGTTGGGGTATCCTACAAATTGTCTTTCATCCAACACTTGAAACGATCTCCGGGGCACCAGTTCATCAGAGTTCAGCCTTTGAGGCTAGTAAATAGCTGTCAAAGCCATATTCCATGTTCCCATCAGCGTGGGATCCAGAGGTCATCGTTGCTGGTACCTCAAAACACACTTTCTGGAATTACTCCAACTTAAATTCAACTTGAAGTATTTCAGAATGAACTTTTCTGAAATTACTTCAACTCAACGTCTGTCAGTATAGTCCCATTACACATGCACATTCAATGACCTACTGTCAGACCCCATGCAAACATACAGCTATCCCATTTTCAAAGGTGTATCTCCTAGAAACACCTACACCAGAGGGTCCCCGATATACAGGACCAGTACTATGGTGGCGTATGTTTCACCCATTCGCTTTGCTTCATCCCTGTCTTCTTCACTACCAACACCGTCATCTCCAGAATCCATAAGCTTCTGAAATTACCTCAACTTAACCTGAGTAAAACGATGACACAAGCGCACTCAACCACTTTCCCACATGGTCTCGCCGTAATCCGAAGTATACTCTTCTGATATAACTTCACCAGCGGTTCTTAAAAACACGAGGCTAGCCCCATGACTCTGCATGCTGTACCCAGCCACCATCCTCGCGTCTTCCCCATCTTCTACACCATGTGATCGCCGCCAACAATCCAAAAACACTCTTCTGAAGTTACTTCAACTAAACCTCTGCTGAGAAAGCTCGGTCATATAAGTACATTCAAATACTTGCAAACCTCTTTTCAGCCTCATCAAAACCTTTCATATGGGTGGGTCTACTCCTCAGAAATTATCTCATCCTGCTAAAAGCTCCGCCACCTTCAATTACTTCATTTAAAGAGCCAAGAGTAAAAGTTTGTTTTCGAAACTCATTCTTACACCACACTCTGAAACTGTGTGTGTGAACGAGTCTCGAGGAGGCATTTGTAGAGAAGGAAAATTCCCAACCAATCACAAGCTGACGCGTCACACTACCAAGTCCATAAAATGCAACAAATGACAAAGTGCCACATGCTGCTGCTAGGTTTTACTATTACTATTCAGAAGCCAACAGAAATTTGCCAAGTGTCATGCAAGAACCAATCATGCATCAGCTCGTGCAAGCGATGACATAAGCAATCTCGCACGTGCAAGTGATGATATAAGCAGCCTCGCATGTGTAAACAATGACCTAAGCAACCTCACACGTGTAAGTGATGACATAAGCAGACCAATCAGACTATGACATGTGTCACCAATCAGACTCCGCCACGTGTCGCTCACGTGTCGCTCATCCACCTTAAAACTCCTATAAATAGAAGCCTTCCTGAGACATTTAGGAGAACACCAAGCCATTTGAAGCACTCAGAAGTCCAGAAGCTCTACCGGAACCAAGCTCTAAAGCCTCCAAGAACTTCAAGAACTTCAACTTCGAATACGAATAACATTCGAAGAGAAATCATCCAAATCATTTGCCTAGATCCAAAAGTTTGCAGGAATTAAGCCTAAAGTGTCCGAAAACATCAACAAATCACAAATCAGTGAAGCTCTACGGATCCAAGCTCCTAAAGCCCCGAAGAACTTCCACCATAAACCTTCAAATACGAAGAACACACAAAGAACGCGAAGAACAAAGGATTTCTAACAAGCTCATAACTGGAGATTCATTGTAATTCCGTTTTAGCAATCTTCGATCCATCCCTCAACCAAATTGAAGGATATTTTGTGTTCAAGTCACAATCACATTACCACAAATCCAAATCAATAAGTCTTGCAAGGAGATCGAATAAGAGGATAACTCTTTTGTAATTACAGAGAATTATACCACAATCATCAATACAAATTCGCATTTGTGCAACTATTTTACTTGTTTGATTTATTTCGAACTAGAAATTTAGTCGTCTACACTTCTTATTTATCTTACTGATATCAACCACCGCGCACTCTTTGTGTGGTGGTTACTCTACAAATATAAGTGCTTGTGGGGTGTGAGACGTAAGGCCGTCGGGATTCAAATCTCCAGGAGAGAGTTTCACATACATATACACTTATATTATGCTAAAGTAGAATTTATATTTTATATAAAAAAAAATAAAAAAATAAAAAATAAAAAATAAAAAAAAATCTTACCGATATCATCCCTTTTTATTAGCCCAACATAGTTACTGAGTTAGGTATAGGTAATTTACTTCTGTCTAGATCCTGCAATAAGACCGTGATAGACGTGTATTGACAAATTTAATTTAACTTACCTGTAATAGGTACGTATGAAAATGACCTTAATTAAATCATAGCAATATACTAATTTTAAATATTCTCGTCAATGCAAGAGGACTTTGTTTCAAAAGAACACTAACTTTTGAATTGAGGATATGATTTAAAATTAGTATATTGCAAGCTGTGATTTAATTAACGTTATTTTCATACATACCTATTACGGATAAGTTAAATTAAATTATCTTTGAAAGATAATGTCCTTTTGCTTTGAAACAAAGTCCTCTTGCATTGAGGATATGATTTAATTAACATCATTTTCATACATACCTATTATGGGTCAGTTAAATTAAATTTACTTTTAAAATTGGTGTCCTCTTGCTTTGAAAAAGAAGTCCTCTTGCGTTGGGGATATAATTTAAAATTAATATATTGCAAGCTGTGATTTATTTTACATCATTTTTATATGTATCTATTACAGGTAAGAAATTAAATTTGTCTGTAGTAGTATGCCGACATGCAAGCTGTGCTGATGGGACTTACATTGCAAACAAAAATAATGGCCCTGTAATTGTTAGTGCAAACTATTAAGAGCATTCCAGCCGGAAATGCCATTGCATCTTATTTTATCATCTCAAAAAGTTACTTTACCAATTATATCATACCATTTTTCAATACTTCCAACATGAAAGTTCAAATAGTGTGTAAAACACCTATGATGATTATGTACACGCCCCTATACGATTATGACCAATGACGATTATGTGCAATACAAAATGTTGCTATAGTAAAGATTTCATTCTCTTGTGACCAACGTTTACTACAACAAACAACCAAAATCACACCAATGTACTTCACACTCATTCAACCAAAAAAAAAAAATTCAGTACAATATCAAATGAAAATACCATTACCATAAAATTCTAGTGAGTTTTTTACCTGAAGTGATACAAATTTCAGTTGAGTCCGGAAGCAGCTGTGGATCTGTGGAGCAGAGTGGAATTTAGTTTAGACGGAAAGCAAGACACTCTGAATAGGAGGAGATGTGCACCTATTATACAAGAATAACTCGATTTTATGGAGTTCGAGTATGCTTTATAACTCAATATTCAAGTAATCGAGTTATATTAAAAGACATGAACCCGTACGCTTGACACAAAGACAATCTGAAAATAGCTTTAACAAGAGCATAACTCGATAACTATATATTCAGTTACATAACTCGATTTTAGTATAATCGACTTATTTAGGGATTAAAAAAAGAAAATGCCACGCTCGCTGTCCAGCGTGGCATAAAGCTGAAGCTAACTCGACTATTATATGATCGAGTTCTTCACAAAACTAGATTTTGCCATTATTGAGTTACAAAAAAGGAGTATTTCCTTAATTAGTTTGGAAAAAAGGGGCAGAACGTTGCTTTTTTTTTTTTTTTTTTTTTTTTGCGCGAAAAGGACATTTGCTCATTTTGGCCAAAAAAGCAAATGATTTTGTAAATGGCTCTTTGATTTTTTTTTTTTTTTTTTTTTTAACATTAAAAGTGAGATTATTTTGCATAATTATTTTTAAAAATGATTTTTGGAGTTAAAAGAAAACTAATTCTGACCTGTTTTAATAAACGACTAATTTAAAATAAATTTTTGTTTCTTTTCTTTTCTTTTTATATTTTTAACTCTTAATGGACAATATGTTTGTTATTCTTGTATTATTTTTGTCTTGAATATATATATATATATATATATATATATATTATGGGGGTAAAAGCCCAATATTATGTATTAGGCCTATGGCCCTATTTGGAAGTTGCAGTGTGTCCGAAGAGAAGAAAATGATTAAGAAGGATTCCCTGTGGGAGAGATATACCTGAAAATGATCGAGGAATATAATCCGAAGAGAGCATTAGTAGTCCGAAAAGTTTATTCTCCCTGGACATAAAAAGTTTCGGTCAAGCAAATACCCGGGAGGTTCGAGTGATCTTCCTAATGATTCTAATTATAAGGATAGGCTTCAGGCATGTATGGAGATGATACGAACGGAGAAATATCTAGAAGAAAAGCTGCAACCACCACATTAAATGCACTGCAGCTGCTTTTCTGGCTGTATTAATGTGGAGAAAACCCCTGAACAGTGTAATCTCAGCTACCACCACTCACAGAGAGCTAAAAAAGATACCTGACATGACATATACTCAATTGGATACTTAGATGAAGAACAAGTGGACGATGAAGATGATGGAAAGGATGCTATATAAAGGGAAGAGGCCTCTGATAAGAGGGGATCGGAAAAAAAGGGAAAAAGAAGGAGAGAATGATTTTACTGTAGCTCTAAAGAATTGTATTCACCTGTCAGTAAATAATATACCTCTTCGGACATCAATTTGTCTAGCTTTCAAGTGTGTTTTCATGTTGGTTCATCCCTTAATCTCTTAGTTAACTGCTATTCAATTCACAACTAGCCCAGCTTTTTCACCCACTCTTTACAAATTCATTGTTTTGGGTTCATTGGGCCCATAATCCAAACCTTTTGGGCTTGGGCACAAATCTTGACCCTACATATATATATATATAAATTATTTTTTTGGTTCATTCTTTCACCTTCCAAAGTTGAAATTCTTATTCTACCCTTGTACGTACTACTCATATGATGTAGGCTTTGTAGTAAAATCTTATTCTATTGCTTAGTATTCTAGTTAATATTGCATCTCAAAGTTTCCATTCTCAAAGAATAGAATATAGAGGAAAGAAGAGGGAAATTCTAGGAATTAATTAGGGAAAAAAAGATGAAGAAGAAAAAAACAGATACTCAAAAAAATTATTACAGATTGAGATATTTTATGGTCATCGGCCCATTTTTAGATGGCCCATGGGCCGTAGGTCAGTAAAGGTCGTTCATTGGGCCTAGTTCATACTGGTCAGCCGAAGTAGCCGAGGACTATCTCAATCTCAGGGTTTGATGTTGCTCAGATCCCACTCCAAGGTGTCTCAGTAGTGCCTTGGGGGAGGTCACCGCCGAGCAACATTCGGCATTTGTTGCAAGTCCCAAAACTGACATACCTGATTCCAAAGTGGGGCCCCCTTTTGTTAGGAATAATTCCAAAGGGCCCCACCTGCACGAAAAATCGTCAAATATAATCATCATTAACCCACTAAGGAAGCCTATAAATAGAGGGAAAGTAGAAGAAAGAGGGGTTGGATACTTTAGGGTGAGGAACTAGAGAATTAGAGCAAGAAAGAGAGTGAGCTTGTTCTGGAAGGTAATAGGAAATTGTTTGAAGGGTACAAAACTTTCGTTCTTAGGAACTTCCCATTGTAGGATATGCAAACACCCACAACAACAAATAGATTGTGAGCCCAGCTTAGCTATTAGCCCATTAACCGAGTTGTACACAACACAGATATAATTCATGAACGCAAAGCCTACTATTAATTGAAAATTTCATTATCTATTATCTAGTATGTGAGCGGTAAGACATGTCATTGCCCAGTATGAATTTACAGAAAATTATTCCCTCAAAAAAAAAAAAAAAATTTACAGAAAATTCAGCGAATAATTATCAGATGGTTTTGTCATTGACGATATATATACTATATAGTATAAAAAGATGATTTCTATTTTTAATAATCATAAAAAGACGATTTCAGCAAGATAATAACGAGAAAAGAAATAATTAAATACATAGACAAAGGAACTAAAATAGGAAATGTTATAAAAGCAGAAAGCCTACCTCAATTATTAATTGTGTGGAACTAGCAGCCGAGAGAATGACCCCACAAGTGCAAATTATCAACAAACGATGCAATGTATGGTTCTAGCAGGGATCAAATTAAGCTCATATACATATAAAAAAAAAAAAATATATATATATATATATATATAACAAAGAATTTGATAACAAATTTGACATTTTCTAAGGTGGCGCGATCTGTAATTAGTCTACCATAAAGTGATGATAGTGGTAATTCCAGATGAAAACGATGTTGCTTTCAATTATATTTTGCCAACTTAACAAGTTATGAAATTTGTTGTGTATATTGTATTGCTCATATATATATATATATATATATAAAATATCACTCCAACTATATGTCAAAATGTTACGTAACCTTTTCTCCTGTGACCTTAGGTCACATTTTCTACTGTTTTTTTATTTTTATATTCTGTTGGTATTTATTACTTCACCAGCAGGATAGGAATAGGTGGCCCAGTTCTAGATGTAGCCAATAAGACTATGATAGACGTGTGCGAAAGAGAACACAGCAAGTTTTATTTGGTTCTAACTTCTTTGTTTAAATCTGAGATAAAAAGTGATTTAAAAAAAATAAATCACTGGTTCAAAAGTATAAGAGCAAGTGGGTGCAATATTATTACTTTTCTTTTAAATTAATCTTGTGTGCAATATTAGTAGTTTGCATATAAATGATGGATTGACCTAGTTTGAAAGCAAGAGGTGCAAAAGTTATCTTTGAAAAAAATCTCATATTGCATTATATGATTGAAAAGAATAGATAAACTTTTTGATTGCAGTATTAATTAGGGTAGTGTACGAAAAATAAAAGAAGCTGACTCCTTGTCTAAGTGTCTGTTTGGGAACACATTATTTAGCTTTTTGTTGAAAGTATACTTATACTTTGAAAAAAATTAAAAAGTAAAAAAATTAAAAAATTAAAAAAATAAAAAAAAGATGGGAAAAGTGAGGTTTAAAAAACTGTACATAAAAACTAAAAGGTAAAAACTAAAGTTGATGTAAAACCTTTTGCTCTAAGTCATTAAGTTGTTTTGACAAGAAATTTTTAATACTAAGAAGCTTATAAGTTAGGAGTTAGGACCATTTCTGTCTTCCTTGTGAAAACGTGAATTCAAATCACTCTTTATCCAAATTGCTGTGAGACCAAAAATAATAATAATAATAATAATAACCACTATAATTTGCGCAATATTTTGAATTTATAATACTAGAAGATGGGAATCCAAAAAATGGAATAAATGCCTATTCAAAATTAAGTTTCAGCCTCGTATAAAATCCAACCAAAGAAGCAATCAACATATCGTTTCCTTAGAATCCATTCCACGTCACAAGTTTAGAACTTCTCCGTTTTGTAGTCACACTCACTGCTAATCCGTTTGAAAGTTAGGCAGAAAAATTTATATGTGACATATATTCTATTAATACGTATTAGTATTCGTTGAGTTTGCTCTAATTAATGCATGGGATTTCAAATAATTCAATATTATTTGAACTCACTTGAAACTTCACTCTTGTAGCTGGGTTGCAGAAGTTGGTCCAAATTAAGTTACATTATAGAATTAAATGGATGGGTTAATATTTTCATCTTTATCTTCTCAAATTTTAGTTTCAAAGCAGTATATTAGGTCATTTAGACCAAAATGAAGTTGACCCTAAAAGTTGAGGACCTTTTTCAATTTGTTCCACTGCTAGTCAAGACTCAGCGCTTACAAGAAAGCAGCATATGAAGGAAGTAATTTATTGCTTATAAGGATACATTAACAACTGATGTTATTATCCAAAGATATAGAAATTTGTTTACAAGGACATGACATGCAAACAAACTAGTAGCGTATTTTACAATGAAAAGTTCAACTGCATTGACAACTATTTATCCAAATTACTTAACGCTTGAACACAACTTGCAAGATGGCGAATACGGTTTGTAGCAGCGTGAGCACCAGAAGGATTAAACCAGGGCTTGAAGAAGCAACTTTCAAAGGAGTGCTAAAATATTCATGCCTTAAAAATGCCTTCCACCTGTGCAGAGGTTTTTCATAAAATGCATTCAACTCTCTACAGATATTGTTATAATCTGAGTTCATACATGACCATGAGAAATTGGGGCAATGATTTTTTTACCATGGATGTTGCTGCTTTGTTGTCGCTTAGATAATTAACCACGATTCCCTTATCGCAAAGTAAATCCATATCTTTAGTATTATTGACAAGGAAATTCAAGATGTAAAAGTAATCCATAATGTATTTCTTTTCCCCATGATGAAATAGCTTTAATGCCATAAGGTTTCGAATAAGAGCCTCTGTATGATTATTTATCACTAACAATGGCATTTCCAACAGTCCGTATTCGAAGTTGAATTTTAGGTCAAGTAAGCAACGGCTTGAACTCACCTTAAACTTTACTCCGGCCTCAACCAGATCCATTGCAGAATACCAAAGTTTTTCTACATCAATTTGTCTTCCCGTTAGGCTTGGGACTGGAGGTAGCTGAAAGATTCTAACCAAATCGGTGAAGTTTTCTATCTTCACATCTATGGGAGTTATGTTTTGAACATTGAAACAATCAAATTACAGAATAATAAGCTGAATTAAAGAAGGGAATTTTTTTTGATGGACTAGGAAAAGCAACTGTGAATAGTATCTCAAGAACAAAGAACGGAAGCTGATTTTCAAGAAATACCAAGTCAAGCATCAATAAAGGAGTCATCCATTGGTCTGCCACCTTAGGATGATCATCACTTTCCCATAGTCGGTAATAATTTCTCAAGAAAAGCTTTAGAATGAAGATTGAATCCATAAGGATCATTTTCACAAAATCATTATTGTGCAGTCTACCCAGCATAGTCTCTGCATAGAAAGAGCGAATAGTTTCTTCATTGTCCCTTATAATGCACACTAAATTCTCCAACTTTACATTAGCTCGTGCAATGAAGCTCTTGAGGTACCTTACTTTATAGTTTTCCATTGTTTGGAAATCTTTGTTGAAGTGGTGAAAAGGGCCAATGGAAATAAATGTAGGAGTGTAAGCTTGTTCATTCACTTTGCGAAGTTGACATGGAACCCTGTTGATACGACACTTAATTAAGGATGTACACTCCGCCGATTCAAGCATTTTTTTGATGTCGTTTACCAACTGTCCATTTTGATTTTCAATTCCACCTGAAGTGTATGCTCGCTTTTGAATTTCAGAGTTTTCATTTTCATATTCTGTTGAAGTAGCTGATTCTTGTTGAATCTCCCCACTCATTGATTCTTCTATCTATCAAGTTGTCTTCCTTAAATTTCCTGATAATGAAGAGAAGAGCCACTAGCATTAAATACATTAGGTGATGACACAAGTTTTCTGTGGCTTATTTATGATGTTTATTCTATTAATTATACTACCTTCTACTCTATTAGAAGCAGCACCAAAAAAAAAAAAAAAAAAAAAAAGCAGCGGTGTACTGAAATCAATGATCAATCTATCTGTTTTTGATCATCCTCCATCATTTCCTAAAAATCATAATGCACAAAAGATTTACAAATATAACTATATGACTATAGTCATCTTCAATGAGTGGTTTCATATTTTAATTTTTAATTTTTTAAATAAAACAATAATTAATAGGACAAAAAATTAGGACACTTAAAATTCATTTAATTTCTTTGGTAATAATTTGGTGGTTTAAATACACATTTAGTCCTCAATATTTTCCTCATGTTTCGAAGTGGTCCTCATCCTTTGAAATGTTTTATTTTAGTTTTTATACTTTTAATTTTTGTGTCAAAAAAGTACATACTGTTAACTTTTGGTTTGATTTTCACTCTCCAAATAGAGGTAAAATAAGCAAACAAAGTATTTAAAATAATTAATATCTTCCCTCCTTCGTAGCTATCAAAATCTTTGAGATATTGTTAATGATCTTAACTCAAAACCAAAGCAAGAGTTAACAATAAGGACATTTTTTACACAACTTAAAAGTACAATGACTAAAATGGAACATTTCAAAAGATAGGACCGATTTCAAAAATAGTTCAAATATTGGGGACTTAAAATGTAATTAAATCTAATTTTATAGAGCACGTAAATTGTTAATATTAATACTGAACTCACAATTTAATGCAAAAAATAAAAGAGGTTTCTTTTTTTATTTATTAATTTTTATACATATTTACATATTTAGTTTATAATTTATAATGTATTTTCTTTTAGGGGATTTATAATTTAATCTTCTCAAATCTTGGCAACTATTATCAAATTTATGAGAGCGGGGTAAGACATTTTATTGCCCATTAAATATTGACAGAAAATTCCGAAAATAATTGTTGAATAATAAATGTTATAAAAGCCTACCTCAGATAATTTGAATTGTAGCTAGCTGAAGGAATGACCCTGTAAGTGCACACTATATATCAACAAACGATCTGATGTATGGTTGTCGCAAAATCAATCAAGCCCACAAGTATATAATACATGACTACCGCAATTATATATCTCAGAATGTTAGGTCACCTCTTGTCCCCCATAAGGATACATCTCATAGTGTGAAAGCAAGAAGATGCAATAGCTTTGTTTGAAAAAGCTCGTATTGCATGAAATGATTGAAAATAACAGATCTGCTGTTGGAGACCTTAATTTGCATATGAAAAATGGATTTGCCGAGTTCTTTTAGTATTTCCTTGAATTTATGTGTTTTTAATGCTTTTCTAGTAAAATTTAGGTTTTATTATAATAGGGTATTAAAATATATTAAGATCTTTTTCAACATCTGTTTTTTTGTCAATCAAGTTTTATGGAGCATTCAAATTAGATTTAATGGTTATTATCTGAAGATAAACGCATTATGTTTTTTGTGGTTTCCACCTGAACGAAAAAAAATAATTGTTTAAAACCTTGCATGATCCCTGTTTATTTTATTTGTTTATGTTAAATATTATTTATTTGGTTATAAATAGATTCTTAATAAGAAATTAATAGAATTGAAATATGTATGTTTATCTATATTGGTTTGATGGGGATTGAAATATCAATGAAACATGCGTAAATGGTTTCACTTTTCATAAGATAAAGGGTGTACACAGAAAATGAAGTGGACAAGTACGAGCAACTTTACGTCACGTTGCTTTAGTATAGGAACAAATTGGATCAAGGAGAGGAAACAGAAACGCCCGTATTTACTCCGTGCGACATTTAAAACACGGCCCACTCTTGTAGGCTACTCCATGACGGTTGCTTGCCAAAAAGGTACTTTCTGTCGTTGACTCTAATTCTGGCTTTATTTTGTGATGAGAGCCCCATTGTGTCAGAAGCTTTTTCCTTTTAATTATCAAACATGATATAATTAAAATTTGGAAAATGTTTATTTTAAAACTGGTTTAAAGGAAAATTCTTCCAAATCACTGTATGGTAATTGATAAAACTATTTAGCACATGAAAATTCTTCCAATCCACTTATTTAAATATATAATATAGATGAATGATTTTATTAATTGCGGTAGTTAAGTGTAATGAAACAGAGTCCCAATCTCAAGAGTATCACATCACTTGAGAAGTACATGATATTATGCTTATTAGGGATGACATTCTTTCAATGTGTATATAAATGCGTTTTTCCAAATGCTATGAAACAAATCCTTGTAGCCTAATGAAGTCAAAAAAGACAATATCACGACAGTTGGAATAAGGTCATGACAAATGGTATCAAAACCATGCTCCAACTGGAAGTGCAATTGTCGACCTCTTCTCGAAACAAATCCTTGTCGACTTTACAAAGTTCAAAAAGACAATATTCCTATAGTTGGGACAATCAATCTCTTATCAAAACAAATTTTTGTGACCTTATGAAGTTCAAAAAGACATATTCCTATAATTGGGACAAGATCATGACAAATGGTATCAAAGTCGTGCCCCAACCGGCAGTGCACCTCTTCTTGAGTAGGTTGATCACATAATTGCCTCTTAGGCTTCCATGCAAGCACGTATCATTGCAGGCAAGTCCCAACTCCCACGATCCATATCTTTTTGGCTTTTTGCTCTTTACCCCTAAGTTATGGGGCATGTGACCTGGATTGGTCAACAAGGTTGACACCATGGTGTTGTGGGGCTGAGTCATTGATGGCAAAAGCTCACCTGTCTAGTGCCTGTTGAAGCTTACTGACTACCATATTACAATTTTACAAAATTCAATGTGAAAGAAGGCGAAAGAGAGTGCTGCACGAAATAGAACATGTTAGGCGAAGAAATTCTTTGATATCATTAGAATTGAAATCAATTTTTAAGAATGTAATGGCAAATTAAATAATGTGTTACCAATTGCGCAAAATCATTCACAATGGATCTCACCATCTATATAGGGGGTAGTCCCCTAAAAGTTTTCATGGGTTGGAGATGTTGAGCTAGAATGATGGTCCGAGGAACCACTCTCGGCCCAAATCCAGTGAAAAAGGCCCCGAGTGGAAATGAGCGTGAGCAATAGAGATTTTTTTGGCACAAAAATCTCATATTGGTATTTCATTAAATTCTTTCAATTCAAAGAGATTTTTTTGGCAATCAAGCATACCAAATTGAAATTAGAAATTAGACCTTTCCAGCAATTCCTAATTTAGGCCAAAAAGGGGTCACTTGATTATAATTTAGTTGAGACTAAATTAGAATCGAGTTGTATTACACTTAGTCTCAAAAGCGACTAAGTTTTGGTCATTTTTTAAATTATTTTTGCAACATTTTTCTTGTTTTAAATTTGATCTAGACCCGCAAGCTATCATTTTCAAGGGAAAATTCAATTTTTTACAATGTGGGCTAAAATTTATCCCAATCAAATAGTTGATTTTTTTGTCAAATCAAGATCAAACTCGAGTTCACCTTGATTAAAGTTGCTCAAACTTAGAAAAAGTATTTGGAAATATTAGTTTTGATGTAAAATAATTAATTTTGGTGGTTGAGTGAATTTGTTTACTTAGACCATCCGTCAATTCAATCAAAGTTTGACCAACAAAGAGCATTTTGATCATTTTGACTCTTGTCAAGCAAAATTGGGAAATCTTACATCCAATGAGACCTAAACTTTGTCGCACCGAAAGTCTGATGCGATCTACGCTCGCTTCGGCTCTCGGTTGAAGAAGGAGGGCTTTCTTTCTTGCTTGGTTGAAAGGTAGGAACACCTTTGGCCTCTACTTCCTTTGCCTCAATTACGTCGTCTAGGATCTGGGAGGCATTCTTGGTTCCTGACAGGGGCTTGGCTTCCTTGCCCTTGCCCTTGCCCTTGCCCTTATCCAGGGCCATCCCATTTCCCAAGGCCTTGATCGCAATCTTGGTAAAGTCCTTGAAAATGCCTAGAGGGTTGAGAACTTAAAGTTTCAGTTGAACTCAAGGATTTGTAAAATGTAGGAGAACGATTCCCCCAGAGCACCTTATATAGAAGGCAAAGACTAGTGGAAATTAATCCGCACAGAATTCAAAGGAAGAATTACAAGCGATATTAACCCCGACCAATTTCCAAAGAAACCACTAACTGTTGGATCTGCTTTAATCCACAAAGATATTAATGAGGGCGTGCCTCACGTACCAAAACGTCAAGTACACAACTCGAACTGCCAAAAGACACCTCGTAATCAGAAGTGGCAAAAAATTGGCGCGATGGGGCTACTGTCACACGTGAGGGTGGAATGCCAAGTCGCCCTTGTCTAGGTCAATGTTGGGCTAAGGGCCCAGTCTGAGGAATAACCCCTCCTCGGCAAAGCAAGGCCATGACCATTATCACTCCAGAAGCAAACTTTCCAACGTTGAGGACAAGTTCCTTCACTCCAAGCAATAACGATGAAGTACTAGATAGAACCAAGGTCTTGCATAGTCCTTGGACTCAAACCTATGGGGAAACTAGTTTTTTCAGAAAACTAAGTACTAGACAGAACCAAGGTCTTGCATGGTCCTCAGACTCAAACCTATAGGGAAACTAGTTACTTCAAAAGACTAAGTACTAGACAGAACCAAGATCTTGCATAGTCCTCGGACTCAAACCTATAGGAAAACTAGTTACTTCAGAAGACTAAGTACTAGACAGAACCAAGGTCTTGCATGGTCCTCGGACTCAAACCTATGGGGAAACTAGTTACTTCAGAAGACTAAGTACTAAACAGAACCAAGGTCTTGCATAGTCCTCAGACTCAAACCTATGGGGAAACGAGTTACTTCAGAAGACTAAGTACTAGACAGAACCAAGGTCTTGCATGATCCTCAGACTCAAACCTGTGGGAAAACTAGCTTCTTTCAACTAAATGAAGAGTGAGCATTCACCTAAGTTATAAGCGCAGCTAAAGGGGAGTCTAGTGCCTTGGATCACTTGCTTCATCCTACTTCGATAAAGATGTAAAACGAAAACAAACCCATAAGCGTCACTCAAAACATTTCAAGGTACACATAAATATTTCACTTACAACATCACTCAAAGCATTACTTATCCTTCCTTTGCACTCAGTGCTGAAATGCTCTCTTAGGATTCGGCAAGTTTATGAAATGTGTATGTTTGTATAAAGTATACGTTGCAAACCAGAATTCTTTTGTGATTTGTCTAAGAGAAAACAAGTTGCATTGCTGAGACTGTTCAGTTTTTGGTTAAAACCTGAAGTAAAGTTAACATTATGGGTTCAGCATTTTCAATTATCCAAGTATCACTAGCACACTGCTAAGATTTACCGGGTGTTGAGCAAAGCGTTAAAACATGATAAATAAAGGGCAACATCATTCGCAGAAATAAACACAGACACTTAGATCCATTGCAAAAAATAGTTTCATTACAATACCGCAAAGATAAAAAATAAAATAGAATAAAAAGAAAAGGAGACTACAACGGCACAAGTCAACAAAACAAGATAGCCCCTCAAAATTGCCTATTTCTTCAACTTTATGGTCAATTTATCCTTGGAGAGTTGTTAAGAGGTTGTGTCTGAGGCTTTGGGATCCTGGCTCGGAGGGGCAGCTTCGGAGAGCTCTTTCTATGCAGGAGGAGCTTGAGAGTCAGTAGGGGTGGCTGGGGAATCAGCAAGAGACTTCATCACATCTTGGGGCGCTTCTTGGTTACTGGTTTTTTCTTTCTCTAACACCCCTCGGTGCTCAGTCTTCTTGACAGGCTTATCAATTGTAATGGGACCCTTAGCAGCACTGGTCTGGCCTTTGTCTATTATTTTAGAGGCAGTGTCAGCTGCAGAGTTGGCGGAGGTAGTCTCACGAATGGCGGGGAAGGGGGTAGTACACTCGCTCATCCCTCCTAAGCTCAGACGAAGCCTTAGCCCCAGCTTGGTTGAGGGCTTTACTCCAGGTCTGGGAGCAGTAGCGTCTGCACACCCCAGGTACTTGGGCCTTAAGATTAGCCTCTGTCTCGGCCACTCCTAAAGTAAAAGCCTCCTCCTCAGCTTGCTCCCTAGGGCTTTCAGTCTCTGTCCTCGCGAACTCAGCTTCTTCTTTAGCCCTCAAGGCCTTGTCCTTGGCCTACTCGATGATGTTTTTGGCCCCCTCTGCTTCAGCCAGCTTCTTCTTCAAGTCAGCAATCTGCTCAATGGCAATCTGTAGCTAATCCTCAGCCTCCCGCAGGCGCCTTGTCTGGTCCTCGGCCTATTTTTGAGCGCTAGCTAGGCCGGATACCACGCTATCTCTGGCCCTCGTCATCTCTTTCAGCTCCTCCCTTACCTTCTTGAGATCAGCCTTGGAGTTCTTAAAAGTCCTTGCGGCATCCAAGCGCTTGTTGCGCTCCTGATCTAGAGCCCTGTCTTGGTTATTGGCCTCCTCCTCTAGCCTATAAGTGGCCTAGATAGTCTGCCAATCGAAACAAGCACACAGTAAGTTGGGAACTAAAGAACAAAACTCAACGAAGGCACAAGTATCAGAGGTCTTACCATACCCAGGTATCTTTCGAGACTAAAGACAACCTTGTGCCTCCTCAAGTTCCCTAGCTCGGCTATGTCGATGGGAAGTAGTAGGGACCTCTCCAGGGCATCGGCCACGTAAGTGCCTTTGCCTCCTCGGAAGTCCCTAAGGGAGGCATTATCGATTAAAGGCTCCCCATGAAGCATAGGAGCAGGCAGCCAGGCCTGGGGCTCGGACTGCCAGACAACCTCCTTTTCCTGGCCCTAGTGCCTAATCCTCAATTGCTTGGAGGGTCGTCGGGCTTCATCCTCCTTCTGGGAAGAACGAGATCTCCCCCCATCCATTGGATCTTTGCCTTTGGATGGCCTCTTCCTCTTTGGATCGGCGAACTCAAGCTGAGGAGTCAAGGTCGGCTGAACAGAGGACGACCTATTCTACACAGGCTGAGGCTTGGAAGGAGGAGAAGGAAGCTTGGATTATTGCTTCCCTAGCACGTCCTTCCCCGGCTGGCCTTCAATCAGATCGAGCAGGTTGGTTTGAGGCTTCCTCTTGAAACTCATCTTGGCCTGAGACGAAATCCCTTCTAACAAGATATCTGCTTTGGTCAAGTTAGGGTCGCCTAGGTCACCAGAGAGGTTCTCAGACGGGTTTACTTGGTCTAAAATGCCAAATTCGTCCTCGGACGGACCCAAATCAGCAACTTCTTCTCATCTCACTACACTTTCTCCGTCGTCCCCTGCATGCAACCTGATGGGATGAAGAAAGGCCTGACAATAAGACGCCCTCTGGGATAAGAGACCTTTCAGGGAGTAAAAACCCGTGCTCTGCTACGGTAATTTTGTGAAGCCGAGGATCTTGGGCTCTGATCACACACTTCGGAGCCGAGGATGACTTCTGGATTGGATCGTACCCGAGGATCTTGTGAGCAACCCTAACTTGATTGTCAGCTTCGTTCACAAAGATCTTCGCCCTTAGTACGGTTTCCAAGTCTTCCTTGTTGACCAAATAGAAGTGCCGTCTGAAAGCGTGTGGATCTGCAAAAAAGAAAGCACATTCATATTAGCAGCCAAACAACGCAAACTACAATAACACAAAAGATCAAGTCCTCTTCTACTCTAAGCGCCCCACCTAGTGTCCCCTCCTCTGTTGGACAATGAAGGCCGTCATGCCACTCCTCGAACACTATGAGAAAGTCCTTATTTAACCCCTTACTAGACTCGGGAAGGCACTGAATAAGCCGAACCTTATCGTCCCTCGTCTTTATGTAGTAGGACTTACCCTTTAAGTGTTGGAGGTTGTAGCACCAATTTACATCGTGATGGGTTAACCTCAACTCCATATTCTCGTTTAAGGCATCCACGCAACCCAGGATCCTGAACACGTTAGTGGCGCACTAGGTAGGGGCTAATCGGAAGTGCCTAAGGTAGTCCCTCATCACTAGCCCCATAGGGATTCTCATACAGCCTTCAAGGAATGCGATTATGGAATCACTACTTCACCCGCCTCCCTCCTAATGCACCAATCCCTTTCTTCACAGTACCTCAAACCCACATTACCGGGTATCCTATAATCAATGATGAATTTCTCCATTGCCTTCTCAGACTTAACCAAGTTCTTAAATCTACTCATCCTAAAGAACGGCTGAAAGACTCAAGGAAGAGCGAAAGAAAGAGAGGAATAAAGGGAAAAGAAAATCAGAAGGGGGAAAACACGAGATAGAGCAAGAAGAAAACTTACAGAAATGAGGAAAAACTCCCAGGATAGGCTTTTTATGCTGCAAAGAGACGTGAGTTGGCTTGGAGACTTGACCGGATTCAGGGTGTGTGCGCAAAACCTCTTGAATGCAAAAGTGAAGAGACAAATCGATTCAAATGAGTATTTATACCCTTAATTAAAAACAACTGTGCGGGGTTTCCTGCCCATAAAGGCAAAAAATCCCCACCATTAGATTACCATCACACCGTTGTACGTGGGGAGTATAAATCCGCCAGAATTTAATATGGCTACACGCTATATACCGAAGCGCCAGAAACGTGCATTGGACAGGTGAAAAGACTCAAGCACTGACGTAGGATAAGACTGGACAAGCTATGACAAAGGCCTGAGGACATCAAAATCCTCCTCCCCGTCCGAGGAGCCGGACGACAGGATTTTGAGGGGCTGTTGTGGGGCCTAAGAATCTGGCGACCCTAGCCCACTTTATATTAAACCCAAAGCCCACACCAAGGATGAAGAATCGTTCAAGGATGAGCGTAGAAAGCCCAAATTGCCAAGAAATATCGCCCAGGACGATCCTGTCCTCGGCCATCTGAGACCATAGAAAGGAAGAGCAGCACGCCACCAAAGGCGGCCTCCCTAAGCACCCCAAGAAAAAGACAAGTATGATGGGTCATCCATGGAAGCATGGTGGAGGAGTAATTCAATGAGAAACTGTCACCTCCACATTAAATGCGCACAACTAACGCTCTGGCCGCATTAATGAGGAAATGATCCCTGAACAGTGCAGTCTTGATTGCTGCAACCCACAGAAAGAACGAGAAGGCGGCTGATGGGACAGGCACTCAAGTAGTGACCTGCTTAATCAACAAATGTAGGGCTAAGATCAACTAAAAAGGTGTATATAATGTAAGAAATCCTTATGGGGGAAAAGGAGGGAATTCATGTAACCATTCTCATTCAATAATTATTACTACAAAGCTCCTTGGATTGTGCCGAGGACCAACTTTCTTAGATAATCTCAGTTCATCTATGTTTGATTGTTATGAACATCATATTGACCGTTGTCCATGCACTAAAGTCTAGTTCTTTGGCCCATTCTCTACAAATTTATTGTATTGGGTTAGTTGGGTTTGAGTCCACTCATCCAGGAGAAGGAGCGCTCAGATCCAGTCTCTAAAATTTAAAGACCAAAATTTTCAATTAAAAATTTTTTTGAACTGCTTGCACTAGCTCAAACCTAAGTATTAAATGTATTTTACCAAAAATAAAAGCCTTCTTTATGAGAAAAAATCTTTTGAGCTTAATTTAAAAAGTCAAGAGTCTGCATTTGTATTTCCTCTGTTACCAACAAAATAAAGGAAAGGACAAGATTCTTTGCATTCTCCCAACTTTTTCTTTCCCTTGTTTCAATGTAGATTTCATGATTCAAATACGTTTTTCACACTTAGGGTGAGTTTGGTTCAGCTTTTTGTAAAAGTGCAAAATGAAAAAGTGGAGTTTTCAAAAAGTGCATAATGAAAAAGTGCATTTTCAAAAAGCTGAGTGTTTGGTAAAAGCTGTTAAAAAGTGCTTTTTGAAAAAGCTAAGTATTTGGCTAGCACTTATAAAAGTAGCAGTTTAAGGGTAAATTACCAAAAAGGACAATATATATATAAGGAAGTTTATTTCATACTTTTTTTTTTTTTTTTAATGTGAGTTTATTTCATACTTAAATCAACTACTTCATATACTTAAATCAATTTTTCTCTTTCTAAAAAAATTAATTTTTTCTCATCAATATTAGCTAATAATAACCTTCCACTTAAGATTTATTGTGAAAATATTGTAAAATTATTGTGATAATTGATACCGATTTTAATTTTAATGTACTATTAAAATTATTTTTTTCTCTTTCTAAAAAAATTATTTTTTTCTCACCAATATTAGCTAATAATAACCTACCATTTAAGATTTATTGTAAAAATATTGTGATAAAAATTAATACAGATTTTAATTTTAACGTACTATTAAAATTATTTTTTTCTCTTTCTAAAAAAATTATTTTTTTCTCACTAATATTAGCTAATAATAACATACCTTTTAAAATTTATTGTGAAAATATTATACAAATATTGTGATAACATTTCCTCTTTCTTCTTTTTTTTTCCTTTTTTTTTTCCCCTCTTTTTTTCTCCTCCACCCACGTACCCTTCTCTTTTTTCTTTTTCTTTTTCTTTTTCCTTCTTTTCCCTTTTTCCCTACCACTTCCCCTCCAGAACATTCCACTTTTCACTTTTTTCTTCATCCCTTTTTCTTTTCCCCTTTTTCCCTTCCTCTTTTCCTCCAAAACGTTGTTCCACCGCTGAGCTCTCTTTTTTTTCTTTTTTTTTTTTGACAATTCGAAAGCCACTCTTTCACTTCCTCCAGAGAAGATGATGATGATGAAGATGAAGATGATTGAAACATTGGGTTTGTATTTTTATTTGATTTTGATTTTGGGTTTGGGTTATGGGTTTTCAATTAATAGTTTAATTTTGAGTTGATTTTCTGTGGATTTTGGGTTTGATTTTGAGTTGGGTTTGAAATGGGTTTTGTTGATTTTGTTGATTGTGATGGTAGACCGGGTTCATGAATGACTTACTGTTGCTCTGAGGGGCATTGCTCTGTTGCTCTGAGGCGTTGCTCTGTCTTTAGTCTCCGGCAATCTCGTCGATTCCGAGGTCTTTTTTCTTCTTTATCTTTCAATTTTTGATTTTTTTTGAAATTGTGAGTTGTGAGTGATAATATGTAGTTGAAGGTCTGGTTTTGAATTGTGTTTTCTTGGTAATTGGCAATGAGACCGGGTCAACACATCAGGGCTTAACGGTAGAGCAGCGAAGAGACGAGAGAAACAAAAGGGAAAGCGTAAGAACTGAGGTATATATCTGCAAGGGTAATTTGGTAAACAGCAAGAGCTAACGGATAAAAATGCGTGTTTCCTTTTGTTTATGGACCTCTGCTGTTGCATATTTGTTGCGCGTTCCCGGACCATTTTTTGCCTTGGCCCAAAACGCAACTTTTTTCAAAAAGTTACGTTTTGGGCTGAGCCAAACGCAAATAACTTCTCAGCATTTTGCAAATGCGCATATTTGGTAAAAGTGGGCTCAAAACGCCCAACCAAACGGGCACTTAATGGCCTCGATGGTAATGTGCTCAGACACCCCCAAAAATCTCTTTGCTTTTGTGCTTTTCTATTTTATGAGTCATGTTAATGGATGCGAGTAAAACAATTGTTAATAATTTTTTTTTTTTTTTAATTTGACATTACTTTAGTAGGAAATAAAAAGTTGTTAAAAAAATTAATCAACATTTTTTTTCTTATAAAAAGCTTTTAAAAATATATCCTACACCAATATTCTTTATATATATATATATATATATATATAACATTAGTCTAATATTCTTAAGTCATCCATTAACCTTTTATTTTATATATATATATATATATATTTATTTATATATTTTAATTCATGAATAAAAGTTTTTTTGGACTTACATCAACCAACTTGCATAAATAAATAAATAAAACCACTGCCAAGTGGAAGACTTCTTAAGGCCAGTAAGTGCGAACCACTATCCGACAACGTGTTGACAAAGCTGCTGAGAAAAGTAAGGGCATGATCTCGGGACTATCTGGCCTTTTGCCCCTTTGGGCAAAAATATTTGGCGTTATGCCCCTGTTTTGAAACTATATAGGGGCGTGCCCCTGTTTCAATACTCGGTAATTTTAAAGCCGATTTACTTATTTACTCGGATATCCAAAAACCGAGTTTTATGCTGGTTCTTGCCACACTGGCAATCCAGCATGGTTTTTTGGAAATAAAATATTCCCGCGTAACTGTTTGTAACTCGGTAATACAGAATCCGATTTATGTGCAGAATTTCAAATCAGTTACTGGTATTACTCGGCTTCTACATAATCGAGGTCTTCTGCTATACTCTGACACCATGTCAACTCACGTAGTTGCATGTGAAGAATAACTCGATGATTGGGAAATCGAGTTATTAGTTTTACTCGGTTCTACTAAAATCGAGTTATTCTGCTATTTACACTATGCAATTCTGCTCATAATTTTCAGATCAGCTTCTCCTCATTTTCAAAATTTTCTGTCAAAAATTGGTGTTATCTCTCTATCATCTCAGGTGAGAAACTCATTTTCTTCTTTAAAATACATAGAGAATTTTATTGTGTAGGTAAAAGTAGTTGTAGATATTATAAAAATTTATCAACCATAATGTATATTTTTGTTAGGAAAGAATTTTCATTTAATAGGTTGTATTACTTGTGCTTTGGTATTTTCTTGAATGAGTGTTATATGAGTAGCTTAGGGTTATATTAGTTGTATGGTGTTGTTTGGTGTTGTTTGGTGCTACAATAAATGTACAATAATTTATAAGAACAGTGATAAGTGTTATGTGTGTACATTGGATTATATTGGGTATTTGCTGGTGTAAATTTCATTGACAAAAAAATAAAATTTGGTAGATTTGCTAAAACTAATGAACAATTAATATTTAGATTTGCAAAAGTTGAATGTACATACTCATCATTGGTTGAGACATTAACAACAACATCTTCTATTACACACAACGTGTAGACATTAACAACAACGTCTACTGTTTATGGTAAAATTTGAGTGTTAGTATTTCATTTTTAGCATGTAATAGTACACAAATTTATGAATGTCTTTGTCGTGTACCATCTTATGTAGCATTACATTATTTATCAACAGTTGATGCACACTATTAATTTGATCATTTGATGTTATTGCATTTAACGTCAATGTCTGGTTCTGGCAACCCACAACTCTATAGGCCTCAAGATGTGTTCACTGCTATGGGTCGCTGCTGGGTATTGGAAGATGAGTTCAGCTATCCAATCAATCCGAATCTGCGAAATAGTGCTTACGTTCACAATACCATGAGACAAGAGTGGGCTTGGTTATTTCGTGAACAACAAATGTTTTATGATGAGTTGGTTGGTTTTAAGTTGCCAGTGCCTCGGCGACTCGCATCGCAGATGCCTAGAGACACGATCGACGAACTTCGTAAAGCATTGAATCGCATAAGAGAAGAAAATAATCGAATGAAGATACGGCTTAATCGATATCGGACCGAAGTTGAGATTCGAGAGTCAATGGAGGGAGGGTGGTACGAGCACGCACAATTCATGCAATCACTTCTTGCTGATCCCATTTATCAGTCAGATGTGGAAATGTCAGATGAAGAGTAATCGTTTCGTGGTGTAATTAGACTTCGTTGGAGAACTATGTTGCTTAAGTATGTTTCAAATGTATGCATGTCACTGTTGTTGCATTTGTACTATGTAAACCTTGTTATTGATTGTAAGGAGCACACACGCACGCACGTTATTCGTAATATAGATTATTCCCACATAACGCATAAAAGTTAAATATTTCCACACATAATATTTTGCAATAAGCACCTAGAACATAACACATAAAACTTAAAATAACTTACACGAGGTCACCAATATGCATGCATTGCATATTGAACACTAACGCTACTAACATTATTAACTTAACCCTTGACATAACACACACACCATATAGGCATTCACTCTGACAGGTAGTCTTCGTAGTTGAGGACACTGTTACGTTCTGCCGGAGTGAGTTGCCTATTCGTTGCGGCGGCCTGCTCTTCTGCCAGTTGTAGCATGTGATACCTAGACCTACGCAGTATCATCAGATTGTTCTCTTTTTTAATTTGTGTCACTGCACGCTCATATTGGTGCATGTTTTGCCTTGGCAGTGTAACCGAGATACGGTCGACAAGAGGTGCTTCAAGTCGCACGAGATCATCGTGCAGAGCGTTGGACTCGTTCACGCGAAAGTCCCACTCCCGCCGCAATCCGGCATAGTATTCCCTCTCATCGGAGTCTCTCTCCCTCCTATAGTTATCTGGAAAACGAGGTAGCATCCAATTGCGCATTGACATTGGAAAATGTGACTTTTGATCGATATGTGTAGATGTTTTGCAAGGGTAGATGTAAATGGGACTTTGGTATGCGTAGGTGTTTTGCAAGGGTAGATGCAAATGGGACTTTATATAGGAGTTTTGCAAGGGCAAGTATTCATGTGGATGTGACTATATGTAAGGGTAAGTATTCACGTGAATATAGATGACATGACTTGATAGTTTATTATTCAGTGAGGTGTTGAGGAGTACATGGAAAACTGCGGACATGACGTGGCTATACAGTGGCACCTGGTAGTGCATGTGGGTTGCTGACGCAGCTAATTGATATGTCATATCTTGTGCTACAGCAGCGTGCTGGTGATGTGTACTGCGAAGGAGGTTGTGTATTTATTCACGTGATGACTATTCAGCATTCCTGTACTTCATCTGACCTGACTTGATGAGACAATGTTGAGCTGTGTTAAATGTATCATAAACTTTTTCAGGGATGGTCTGCATCCTTGAAAACAGTGCATTGCAAAAGAATGCATATCTATGTATTGACGTGCATGTAGATGATATGACTTGACTTTGTATCTACATTGCGAAGCTGTTGAGTAGCACATGCAACATTGCAAATATCAGTGTAGCAATGGGGGACAGGTCACCCCCAAATTCGATGCATAAACTTTTCAAAGATGGCTCAGCGTTTTCACGTCAGTGTGTATGGGTACTTGTGGTCAAGGTTCAATAGTGCTGAGCTATCCACCGTAACTACACTCACTAGTCCCTATGGTGGTATTTGGCAAGTGGGATCGAAAGAAGCTGATAACAACATTTGGTTTGAAATGGTTGGCAGGATTTCGTTGAATACCATCCTATCTATTATGGTTCTTTTTTAGTCTTTAGATATCCACTGAGATTCAATATCCACCCAGCAAGAACTGTAAATTGGAAGATCATTAGGTAGAAATAATAGACTTAGACACTAATGAAATAAACATATCCCTCAGATTATTTGGCCACAAAACACGAAGTCGGAGAAAAGTTTGTTACGGAAAAATTTTATTGTACATAAAGACGAAGAGAGAATGAGTGGTTAGTCTGGTTCGGATGAGTCTGTATGTAATGCATTTGTATAAAGTAGTACAGTAGCATAACTAAGATACACGGAAATGGGTATATGATACAGTGACTCACGTTGTCATATATATGAATTATTCGTATTATTGAATCATACGTGTGGGGGGTCTATGTGGTTTGGATGAGTCTGTATGTATTGAATCTATTAAATTTTCCTACAAGTAATGTGCACTAAATCTAAGTTGGGTGATGAGTGTTATGTGGGTAACATTTCAAATTACACAGACAGAATATTGGAAATATCAACATATCTAAGGTTTTTCCTACACTACAAAGCAGTGGACATTGTCCAACGAAAGCACAATAATCATATGTAGCAACAAAGAACAGCTTGGACAAAAAAAGCAAGTGATTTCATATACACTTAGCCAATTCATTGAAAACATTGCAACATACTGACATAGCAATGTAATACATTACTAGTTTCATGTCACGCATGGTGGAAGGGAGTATTATTATGAACAAATGCGAGTGTGTACATCTCGACAGTGATGGTCCGAATTGGGCCCCACTCTACTCCGGTGAGTCCTTCCTTTTGGAGCCATATGGTTTTCCTGTGAAAGAGGAGTTGGTCTGTGTGGTTTGGATGAGTCTGTATGTATTGAGTCTATTAAATTTTTCTACACGTAATGTGCACTAAATCTAAGTTGGGTGATGAGTGTTATGTGGGTAACATTTCAAATTACACAGACAGAGTACTGAAAACATCAACATATCTAAGGTTTGTCCTACACTACAAAGCAGTGGACATTGTCCAATGAAAGCACAATAATCATATGTAGCAACAAGGAACAGCTTGGACAAAGAAGCAAGTGATTTCATATGCACTTAGCCAATCCATTGAAAACATTGCAACATACTGACATAGCAATGTAATACATTACTAGTTTCATGTCACGCATGGTGGAAGGGAGTATTATTATGAACAAATGCGAGTGTGTACATCTCGACAGTGATGGTCCGAATTGGGCCCCACTCTACTCCGGTGAGTCCTTCCTTTTGGAACCATATGGTTTTCCTATGAAAGAGGAGTTGGTCTGTGTGGTTTGGATGAGTCTGTATGTATTGAGTCTATTAAATTTTTCTACACGTAATGTGCACTAAATCTAAGTTGGGTGATGAGTGTTATGTGGGTAACATTTCAAATTACACAGACAGAGTACTGAAAACATCAACATATCTAAGGTTTGTCCTACACTACAAAGCAGTGGACATTGTCCAATGAAAGCACAATAATCATATGTAGCGACAAGGAACAGCTTGGACAAAAGAAGCAAGTGATTTCATATGCACTTAGTCAATCCATTGAAAACATTGCAACATACTGACATAGCAATGTAATACATTACTAGTTTCATGTCACGCATGGTGGAAGGGAGTATTATTATGAACAAATGCGAGTGTGTACATCTCGACAGTGATGGTCCGAATTGGGCCCCACTCTACTCCGGTGAGTCCTTCCTTTTGGAGCCATATGGTTTTCCTGTGAAAGAGGAGTTGGTCTGTGTGGTTTGGATGAGTCTGTATGTATTGAATCTATTAAATTTTTCTACACGTAATGTGCACTAAATCTAAGTTGGGTGATGAGTGTTATGTGGGTAACATTTCAAATTACACAGACAGAGTACTGGAAACATCAACATATCTAAGGTTTGTCCTACACTACAAAGCAATGGACATTGTCCAACGAAAGCACAATAATCATATGTAGCAACAAAGAACGGCTTGGACAAAAGAAGCAAGTGATTTCATATACACTTAGCCAATCCATTAAAAACATTGCAACATACTGACATAGCAATGTAATACATTACTAGTTTCATGTCACGCATGGTGGAAGGGAGTATTATTATGAACAAATGCGAGTGTGTACATCTCGACAGTGATGGTCCGAATTGGGCCCCACTCTACTCCGGTGAGTCCTTCCTTTTGGAGCCATATGGTTTTCCTGTGAAAGATGAGTTGGTCTGTGTGGTTTGGATGAGTCTGTATGTATTGAATCTATTAAATTTTTCTACACGTAATGTGCACTAAATCTAAGTTGGGTGATGAGTGTTATGTGGGTAACATTTCAAATTACACAGACAGAGTACTAAAAACATCAACATATCTAAGGTTTGTCCTACACTACAAAGCAGTGGACATTGTCCAATGAAAGCACAATAATCATATGTAGCAACAAGGAACAACTTGGACAAAAGAAGCAAGTGATTTCATATGCACTTAGCCAATCCATTGAAAACATTGCAACATACTAACATAGCAATGTAATACATTACTAGTTTCATGTCACGCATGGTGGAAGGGAGTATTATTATGAACAAATGCGAGTGTGTACATCTCGACAGTGATGGTCCGAATTGGGCCCCACTCTACTCCGGTGAGTCCTTCCTTTTGGAGCCATATGGTTTTCCTGTGAAAGAGGAGTTGGTCTGTGTGGTTTGGATGAGTCTGTATGTATTGAATCTATTAAATTTTTCTACACGTAATGTGCACTAAATCTAAGTTGGGTGATGAGTGTTATGTGGGTAACATTTCAAATTACACAGACAGAGTACTGGAAACATCAACATATCTAAGGTTTGTCCTACACTACAAAGCAATGGACATTGTCCAACGAAAGCACAATAATCATATGTAGCAACAAAGAACGGCTTGGACAAAAGAAGCAAGTGATTTCATATACACTTAGCCAATCCATTAAAAACATTGCAACATACTGACATAGCAATGTAATACATTACTAGTTTTATGTCACGCGTGGTGGAAGGGAGTATTATTATGAACAAATGCGAGTGTGTACATCTCGACAGTGATGGTCCGAATTGGGCCCCACTCTACTCCGGTGAGTCCTTCCTTTTGGAGCCATATGGTTTTCCTGTGAAAGATGAGTTGGTCTGTGTGGTTTGGATGAGTCTGTATGTATTGAATCTATTAAAATTTTCTACACGTAATGTACACTAAATCTATGTTGGGTGATGAGTGTTATGTGGGTAACATTTCAAATTACACAGACAGAGTACTGGAAACATCAACATATCTAAGGTTTGTCCTACACTACAAAGCAGTGGACATTGTCCAACGAAAGCACAATAATCATATGTAGCAACAAAGAACTGCTTGGACAAAAGAAGCAAGTGATTTCATATGCACTTAGCCAATCCATTGAAAACATTGCAACATACTGACAGAGCAATGTAATACATTACTAGTTTCATGTCACGCATGGTGGAAGGGAGTATTATTATGAACAAATGCGAGTGTGTACATCTCGACAATGATGGTCCGAATTGGGCCCCACTCTAATCCGGTGAGTCCTTCCTTTTGGAACCATATGGTTTTCCTGTGAAAGAGGAGTTGGTCTGTGTGGTTTGGATGAGTCTGTATGTATTGAATGTATGCATAAAGATTCATATTAATTTTTCATATGTAGCAACAAAGAACACCGCGGAAGAAATGAGAAACTGATTTCATATAAACTTAGCCAAAACTAATGAACAATCAATCTTTAGATTTGCAAAAGTTGAACGTACATAATCATCATTTGTCAGAAATTAACAACAACA
Organism: Quercus cerris; assembly: GCA_963669245.1. Lineage (NCBI taxonomy): Eukaryota > Viridiplantae > Streptophyta > Magnoliopsida > Fagales > Fagaceae > Quercus > Quercus cerris. The sequence goes on along the minus strand of OY770006.1, from coordinate 2,159,375 downwards.
TTTTGTCTTGCACAAAATGTGTACACATTAACAACAACGTCTAATATTCGTTGGTAGAAATTTTTGGAAATCATCATTGCTTGAATCTGAGAAGTCTGAAATATCACTTTCATCATCTAACGCAGTAATTTCATTAATAGACTTCATGGCTCGCTCTTGTGCCTTCTCCTTTAGATGCTTCCTAGCTTTTTGGATTGCGTGAAAACGGTCTAGTCGCCTTTGCATTTGATTGTTCTCTTGTTCAAGACGAGCAACTATGTTGGCAGGTTCATCTCTAGGTAACTCGGCTGAGCGTGCCTTAGGAACTCGTAATCCGTGCCATCGACAATACACTTCCAACTCACACCTCTTCTCGTATAGGGTTGACCATGGTGGTTCTGATACGGTGAACTCTATTTCGGTGGTATCTGTACTTAGTTTTGTAGGTTTGCCGACCATGATGTGCCCGACGCTTCCAAGACTCTTGTACGTGTATATGGGCATATTAACGAAATCTCTCTTCTTTCCAACCCATTTCCCTCCATAGTGGTCTGTATATGTATGTAGTTGTTGATCTGCTGGAACTTGTGATGATCCACATGTTGCAGTAGATCCAAACTTGTTTTGCATTTTACGATTTGACGTTGAATCATTGCGACTCATAGCTTAGTCAATCAACAAGGTTGGTGGGGTAGAAAGAAGATCATTATTGTGGGGCATTTATAACCTCATTTCATGGTCCCAACATTACAATTTCAATTATTAGGGCTTGTCATGTCAAGACAGGCTGGAAAAACAGTATGCTGAATATTGAAATGTTAATACTGTCATGTGTCTATATTCATGTGGGGACCACACCAATTTAAGTATGAAATATAATAAAGTTAACTGGAAATCATACTAAATTTCAATTATTGATTTCTTTTTTTTTTTTTTCTTTCCCACAACCATGTATTTTTAGGTTCACCTCCCCTTATACAATAATCAAAACCCAAAAACATTCCCCTCCTACTCAGCTAATGGTGCATGTTCTCAATTACCACACCAATTCAGGCACCTTAACATATAGCTCCCCTCTTCATTTCCGTGTATAACCATTTCACCATAAAATTCGTGTATAATCATAATAAATTTGTAAACACATTATTATTATGTATTGTCATTTCATACGATACTATGAACCTTAACAAATCATTTTATTATAAATAGTAACTAAAATGTGATAACACTATTTAAAAAAAAAAAAAAAAAAAAACACAAAAAAAAAAAAACCAAAAATTTAATACGAACAGAAAATCTTCATACTGACATATTGGTTGAAATACTTTCGAAAGTAGGCAAAAATTCGGCAACAATCCTGGGAAACTTTAAGTTAAGGTATACAAAACTATTTTCTCGATTTGTATCTAATTATTTATTTCCCTCTATATAATTTATTCAGTCTATTAATTTAATTTTTTCGTTTTTCTTAATTAGTTGCAAACGCTTCAACAAGTTAACAGAAAGCTACAACAGCAGTCCTCCAACAAATTCAACTAACCCCATTTTTCAATCACCCAGCTGTACTACATGACAAAGATCAACCCCTAATTTTTCGGTGCTATGAAGCAGAAAATCCCGATGCGCTACTGATAGTGGGAAGCCTTTGAAATACTTTTTGAATGAAGAAGTTGTTGAAGGAAAAAATTTAATTGAAAAAGCTATTCCATGTGGCAATTTTATTGTAGCTTGTCATATACGTGGAATCATGCTACTTTGTGAGTCAAATCGTGGAGGCATTGATAACCTTTTGGAAATTTTAAATGATGAACATGGGAAGCATTGGCTGCGGGAACCGCCTTGTATGAAATTCCAAACATCCAAGCATGCCACAAAATTGGAATGGGTCATTGGAACCAAGATGACCGTTATCCTTGCATTAATGAAATAAAAGTAAACCCCACAGGTCACACATCACATAGCTCCCAGAAATCAATTATACAAATTCATTCAAACTATACTGATCTAAGCTAGCAGATAGACAATCCAAACAACATTTCCTATACACCCAACGTACAATTCACCTATGCACGCAAACCACTCTTACGCCAATTATTTATAAGAAATTACAAGTAAAGCCCCAGTTGATAAGCCATATCATATAAGGTTTGCTAGTCTGCTTGATTGAAATTGTAAAAAAATAATGTAATGCTAAGTTTTGTTAATTAAAATTTCTGGTTTGCATCCTATGAATTTATACTTAACTGAGCCTTTTAAATATGAATAAAGTCATGATTAATAAATAAATAACAAAAACCAATAGTATCACTTAAATAATAAAATGCAATTTTTTTTTTGAATTGTTTTATTTAATTACCGCACGGGTTACATACGTCGCGCTTAATGCTGCTGCTCTGATGTTGCGCCACATCAGCTACCACGTAATTTCCGTAAAAGAAAAAAAAATCCTTCAATTTTTAAATGATTTTTACAATTTCCATCCCTATACATCCCAGCCTTATAAATGTAGCCTAATACTTATTTATTTATTCTCAGTATCACCCTATAATAAATTTGTATAATTAATCCAGCCCACCTCTTATTTATTTAGTTCCACTATCAAGCGCAACCCAAACCCTTTTAAGGTTCAGCTTAAAGGAAAAAGAAATTAAAATACCTACTGTTCAAGCCGGTTTGGAAGAAAAAAAAAAAAAAAAACCCAAAAAAAAAATTCAAAAAATGTTGAAGCATTCACCATATAGAAACATGAGCAGAGAGAGTTTGAAATTTGAAATATAGAGGGAATTTAATTATTAATGCTCTCTACGAAATTGATTTGATAGCAAGATTGTGTTTCTCTTGAATGTTCCTAAATTCAGATGGAAAGTATGTTTCCTATCAAACCTTTATGTCAAGTTGATCGATTCTATAGCTCGTGTCTTTATTCCCATTAAATTGTCTAGGCATTTTTAATATGTTTGTTCAAGCTTCCAACAAGTTATTTGTTACAAGTTTTTTTTTTTTAAATATTTTTGATATAATTATTTTTGTTTTTTTAATTGAGTCACTTTAGTAGTACCAAGTCTTCTCAGAGTTTTTTACTCTAGATGAGTCTGTATTGTGATGTTTTGTCACAAAGTGGCCAAGGGGGAGTTTGTTACATTTTTAGTGTTGAACAAGACTTGACTCACTAGATATTTGCTCAAGACTTGACTCACATTGTGCTTGAAGTACTCTCGAGCTAAAGTATGGGAATACTAACAAATATAAAAAAAATGAATCCCTTAAGCTATAAAATTAAAATTAAAGATTAAGGAATAAAAGATTTGGAGATTGATTTTTTGGTTTTCTTCCATTTTTTTTTTGGAGATGAATTTTACTAAATCAAGATTTGGACCTGATTTTTTCCGGGGGGAAAAAAAGTGAAATCTATCACCTTGGCATAAATATTAATAAATTTTGAATTAAGACTGTGAGTTGCTTTTGTTTGAGGTTAGACTTTTGCAAATTTAAGAAGTTTCAGGCACAAGTACGAGAACGACAATTATATTCATTGTCCAATTTTCGAGTAGATACTTAGAAGGAAAAAGATAGTTATCGGCCTATAAGTAAAGACAAGAAGTTTAACTTTCTACAAACAAAGGGTGAAATTGCTATCTTTCAGCATAAATTTGAATTTGTTGATTATAGAACAATTGTGGATCGCTTTGACAGTAACAATCAATTGACAAGTAGCCTAAAAACTGTCAAATTTATTTTCAAGAATTAAGTTCCAAATTACTTAATCAACTTTATTTACTGTATACATCATTGGAAAATTAGTTGGTGTTGGACCAGTAGAAAATGCTCATGTTCAAGGATCTACTGTCCCAATGACAAATATAAATATTATGAGCATGGGATAAGCTTTAGCATGTACATGTGGATTCATTGCATTCAATACTACTGAAAAATATTTATGACTTACAGTCTTACATATTTGTTTGCCATAGATAAATCAAAATAAGAATGACTCTCTAGGGAGTAACATCAAATGAAACCAAGGACAATATTTACACCAACAATCCAGGACCCTTGGTTATAATAGTGACATCTACTATTGTGAAAACATTTACAGGTAATAACTTCTTTTAAACATATCTTTTCTTTTACATAATCAAAATATTTGTATTCAATACAGGGGACTAGTATTTGTCCTCTACATGTGCAACAAAAGTGTACATCAATGTAGAAATACCTGAAATTGCAACATTGATTGATAGGTATTTAGATTTTCCATACCATACTTTGATTCTAATTTATTATTTTAAAAATAATCTTGATACTTTTATTTAGTACAACACAATCTTCATATCAAATAATTATTCGCTATGTTTTGATTTAAATCTTCTACCATCAAAGAAATGTAGAATATATAATTTTTTATTATTAATATTTATTTAATAGACTCGAAAAAGTATTACTAACCGTCCTCTACAGTTTTCACCTACCATGACGCAAACTTCAAATTTATAAAATTCTTTCTATATAATTTTAAATTATTTAAATTTTACTAAGTTGGAAAGTCGGATGATCAGCTCTTCACTTACTACAAGGCCAACTATAGTTGTATCCTTTCCACTTCTAATTCGAAGACAATTTGTGTTATCATCATGAATCCTACAATATATTGTTTATACATATATAATGGAACTTAAGTAGTAATACAGTCAAAAATATTTCAACTAATAACCCGATCATAAAAGGAATTAACCACGTGCATACATATACAATGCAACATACTGTAGTAATACATTCAAAAATATTTCAAATAATAACACGATCATAAAAAAAATTAACCCCGCGCAACACGTGAGTCCGCGACTAGTTATCATAAAATTAAAATCATGTTTGTGGACCTTGAAGAGTACATATAATAATATACAAATACTGGTAAATCACATGAAATAACTTTCATATAATCTACGGAAGCTACAAAAACTACTCCCCCACTACACTACAATCCCTACTTCCCTTGTGACAAAAAATATTGCAAAAGGCAAACATCAAGACTTAGAGGGTGGAGGAGGTGGAAAAGCACTCCTATACTCTGAAAATTCCGCTCTCAAAGCAGCAACGTCAGCAATAAGCCCATCTAAAAGCTGTCCATGAGCTGCTTGAGTTGTCATAAAAGTCTCCATCATAGCACGAAGAGAGGGAGGAGGAGGAATGGTGGCCTCATCGTCACCATTGTCAGCAACAGCAGCTGTAGGATCATCAAGACTCTCCTCAGCATGAACATCTGCAAGTAACGGCTGTACTCGTGGTCTTTTTGAAGAACCAACACTCGGTCCAACATTCTTCTTTTGTGCACTCCACTGCCTGAGAAAGGTTGCTCCTATAGGGGCTGTGATGTGGATCAACTCTAGAGAAGGAAAGTCTTCTAAGTCTAAATAGTTTAGAACCCTATAGATGAAAACTGGAAAGAATAGATTATGCTTCTTACACTTGCTCCTATACGCCTCAACAAGTGTTTGAATGAAAAGGGAAGGAAAACAAATTGAGGCATCAGTGACGAGGGCGTACAAAAAGAAACATCTCTCTATCGGAATAGTATGGACATGGGAGATGGGGAAGATGTTGTGACAAGCTATCCTGAAGAAGATATAATTAAGCTCGGTTAACTCACTCGAGCTAAGTCTTCGGTTGGATCCCCACGTCAGTGGTCTTCCACAAAGAAGAGTCATGACATCAGATATAGGAGGACGCTCCAAGTATGGATAAGTAGGTCTAGAAACACAAGGTACATCAAGAGCCTTGGATACTATTGACTTATCTATGACAACACTAAGACCTCGAATCCAACTACTCAGCTTATCATCTTGATGAATATGGAGATTGGAATAGAACTCCCTAATCAAAGCAACTGGAGGGGGTTGTATATCTTTACACAGAGACAACCAGTTCCTACACTGTAGATTCCTATGGACAGAAAGAGGTAATTCATCTAGATTGATTTGTCGTTCTGCCCAAATTTGCCTATGCTGAATTACGTTTTGAAACCTTTGTTCGTTTCCAACCGTTTGATACCTTGTTTGATCAAACGCAATTGCAGGCTCAGATGAGGAGGCAGACACTTTTTTGCCTTTGGTTTTAATGTTTTTGGATTTCTTCGGACCCATGACTACAATCTACAGAGACGGAACTAAAGCACAACAGAAAACCAATATTCAAAATTGCGTTAGAATGACATAAACACACTGTACATATGCATGAGGAATAGAGTAATTGATGCATGGATACAATTGGGGCATGAATGAATGCATTGATATGATACATATGTGTAAAAATATATGAACTTGATCCATGCAATTATTTCATTTGAAAAACATGCGAACCCACACTGCACATTGTGTAGTGGGAGTCATTTCAAGCCATTATACCCAATTCAACAAAACCCCACTACTAGAACAAGAATGGCAAATGAACCAACATGCATACCTACATGTGAAAATTATCTACCATAAACAATAGAGAACGTGGCACCAACATGCATTCACAACAACCCATGAACCAGTTCAGATCAAAACATTGCTTTTATTAATCAAAATCCCCAAATTCCCAATATGATGACATGAACCCTAATTTCCCATTTTGCATAGATCATGAGTTTTTTGCAATTAAAGGGCAGAAAACGTGTGTACAACATCCATAGGAAAAAACCCAGTACATATTTCACGTCAAAACACGCACACCCATGAAAATCCCCAAATTCCATATGAACACATGAACCCTAATTTCCCATTTTTCACAAATCATGAATTATTTGCAATTAAATGGCAGAAAACGTGTGTTCAACATCCAAAGGATAAAACCCATTACATATTTTACGTCAAAACACCCACACCCATGAAAATCCCCAAATTCCATATGAACACATGAACCCTAAATTGATGTGTTCCTTTACAAATCAGCTATGTTTCTGCAATTAAAGGGTACAAGTCCTATGAACAACATACATATGTAAAAACCCATGAACCATTTGTGATCACAACACCCAAAATCATAAAAATCCCCAAACTTGCATAGTTCAAAATTTCAGGTTTTAGAGGGAGATTACTGCATTTTCAGTTAATTTCAATGCGAGGCAAGGGTAAAAGAGTCTTACTCAGTATTCTAAGGATCGATGTGTACAGCCCGGGCAGTCGCTTTCGAGCTTGAGGAATCGCTGGCGATCGAACAGCTGCTTCTGTGGGGAGTCGAAGACAGCAATCCAACACCAGAATAACAGAGTCTCGTGTAATATGTTCAAAGAACACATTACTCGATATTGCAGAAACCGAGTTTCATATTACTCGCTAAATGAGAACGCGAGTCTTATAAAGCGTGACCGATCAACAATCAATCGCTTAGCAATCGATTACTACAGAAAACTCCTCTTGGACTAAGACGTTTCTCGATGGGTCAGTTAAGTTTCGACTGATCAGTTAACACGTACTCGGCTTCTACAATACCGAGGTACAAAAACCTCGTGTAATAAAATAACGCATAACTCGATATTACAGAAATCGAGTTATATTTACTCGCTACATGAAAAACCGAGTCTTATAAACATTGGATCGATCGTTATCAATCGTACAGCAATCGAATCGCACAGAAAACTCTACCTGGACTCAGGCGTTTCACGATGGGTCGAAGAAGTTCGACTGATCAGTTATGTGTACTCGGCTTCTGTACAATCGAGTTAAAAAATCTTAATAACACATAACTCGCTATTACAGAAATCGAGTTACATTTACTCGCTACATGAAAAACCGAGGCTTATAAACATTAGATCGATCACCCATCAATCCACTTGCAATCGTTTCGTATAGAAAACGCTAGCTGGACTCAGGCGTTCATCGATGGGTCGGGCAAGAATCGACTGATCAGCCAAGTTGTACTCGGTTTCTTTGATATCGAGGTAAATGAAAATCGCTTTCTCTGAGACCGAGTATTGCATAGAGCGTCGTGGGCAAATGAAATAATACGTTGTCCTCGTTTTTAAGGGTATCGAGTTACTTAAAAGTACTCGATTTCCGTAAAACCGAGTTTTACTAAAACTACAACGTACGCACGTACAACCGCTCTATGCATGTTTTGTTGTCATCTCCAGCTCTGTTTTTTTCAATACAGCAGCTATGGAAGTTTGCCACAAATTTCATGAAGCACCTGTGCATTGCATACATGTAGTAAGTTTGGGATTGCCCCTGCTATAAACAATTTAGCTATGCCAGTTGTAGAAGCTACAATTCATACTAATAAACAGAAGGCATTGCTTCCCATCAACAACAAATAAAAACAAAACATAAGGCACTGCTTGTATATGCTACAATTTACATGTAACTGAATTGTTCGCTTCACCAGCTTAGTGAAACCCCATTACATGTAACTGAATTGTTCGCTCAAAACAAAACATAACTGAATTGTATATGGCATTAACAACGTGCATGACCACATAAGTACATAACAAAAGTAGAGAAACTTAGTATCAACTTCCAAGCAAAAAACGACCAATCTAACACCGTCTTCTCATCATGAATCCGAGTATGCCCAAAGATCATGTGCTTCCTTAGGCGGTAGGGACCATCCTGGTTGCGCAACGTATGTCCGTTATCACCCATCCACCTTGGCTCGCATACCTGCTATAAACAGTTCAAATATGTTATGTACACTGGACCTATATAAGTTATTAACAACCAACATAGCCACAACAATTTAGCAGAACCATGCATGAATTGTTAACAACAACGTAGCCACAACAACTTTTAACAAATAATGTGACAAAACTATTGAACAACATCATTTCGCGATTCTCCAGCATCATATTTAAATACCAATTGGACTCATTTGCCTATCCATGCGTGAACACCAACGTTTGTTTCATAACTAGTCCAAATCCTTACTATTGCAATAGAGAACAATTTACTACTACTGAGTTGTTAAAAGTACGTCACGAGTCATATGACAAAAGTTGTAAAGAAATGGAAGCTTTACCTATGATACATCTCCACCACTTGTTGACTCCGCATTTCGAGTAGGACATGTTCTACGGTTGTGCCCCTCTTGGTGACACAACCCACATCTTGATTTCGGTCCATTCTCGATCCATAAGGAGCCCGGCAACTCCCTATCATTATCATCCTCGTCCATCTCATTGCGGATACGTGTGGACTTTGGCCGACCTTTCTTTCGGATCAATCGTGGGTTGGGCATCACTACTCTAGATTCTTCCGGATCCGGCCATGCCAATCTGTCTTTCAACGGTTGGAATACCAGTTCGTAGGTGTGGTACCTATGACTCACGCTATAGCAAGGATCAATAAACTGTTGCGCATCATGCTTATGCTTAGCACAAATTGCTATTACGTGTGAACACGGGATCTTCAGCGCTTCCCATTTCCCGCACGTGCATGTCATACTCCGAAGATCAACCCTATGCGTGTGTTGTCCGCCCCCATCGGTTAGAGGATTACCTGGTGTGTCAACCTGATATAGCCGTGCTTGTGCGGACATCCGTGTCACCATATGGTCCTTTGCCTTTGCTTGATTTCTTTCGAACTTGTCCATGGCATACTTGCACCATTCTTGACCCGCTTCCAACTGATCTAGAGTGAGATTACGACGAGCGTCAAAGTACGAGTTCACTTTGAAAAAGGTGAACCTCACCATTGCCGTTATTGGCAAGCTGCGTGCACCTTTCAGTACTCCATTAAAGCACTCCGATAGGTTGGTTGTCATTGCTCCGTATCGACGCCCTCCATCATGTGCAAGTGTCCACTTTTGTTTGTTTTCAGCTTCAAGGTACCTGTGTGCAGCCGGCTTGACATTGCAAATTAATTCAAGTGTGGCTTCAAACTTTCTCACTTGATTCACAGTTGCTGCCCTCCATACCAAGTTCTTCAACTCCGTACTTTTCCATTTTGTGTTGACATTGCTGACTAGATGGCGGAGGCAGTACCGGTGATGGACCTTGGGGGATTGCAACCAAGTCATAGTTGTGTCATCGAAGCAAGCTTTTATCCCCGAATGTCGGTCAGAGATGATGCAAAGATTGGACCGGTCCGTAATATTGGTCAACCATGCCAAGAACCATCCCCATGTCTCCTTGCTATCACTTTCAACAATGGCAAACGCGAGCGGATAAGCCTCGTTGTTAGCATTCGTTGCCATTGCTATCAACAACTTCCCCTTGTACTTGCCATAGAGGTGCGTTGCATCGATGCTTATCACCGGCCTGCAATACTTGAACCCTTCAATACACGGACCAAAAGCCCAAAAGGCACAATTAAACGTGCAAGTTCCTAGCACATTACGGTTGTCGCACTTCAACTGTGTCACTGTGGTTGGATCTGCATCTTTCAACGCCGCCAGAAACCGAGGCAATTCTGCATAGGACTCATCGAAATCCCCGTAGATGGCCGCAACGGCCTTATGTTTTGCATCCCACACCTTATAGTGAGATGCCCAATGGTCGTGCTTCGCATGCAGAAGACTACGCAAGGTTGCTATTGTTCTTGAAATGTCTTCCCGTACGTATGACTCGAGTGTGATGGCAATGAACTTCGAATCCATCATCCTTCCATCATGATCCACCTGGAGTGACGAGCAAGTGTGGGGACCCTTACATGTTGTGATCTCCCACAACTTGCGCCTTTTGCTGTTGATAGCTCGAACTGACCAAGGACATGCATCTTCTACACATGTTACAACCAGTCTCTCGGGGTCTGACTTCATGTACTTAAATTTCTTATTGAGCCCCACAGAGAACATGGTTAACGCATGCTGAACCGCAGCTTTATTCAAGAATAGCATCCCCTTGCTCGGTTCGTCCCCCGGCCGCCAACTCATCAAACCTGTTTCCATGGAAGGTGATGGGTCATGAATGTTATCCCATGTGTTTGACGTGAACCAGTCAGGGATAGGGTTCGGATTGGGGCAAGCATCCACATTGTTTTCAACTTCTACTTCATCTAAAAATTTTGGATTGTCCTCCGGTCCATCATTATCAATGAACTCCTCGTACATGTCCCGCGTGTCATCCATTTCGATTGCGTCGTCGAAGTTGGTTTGGATATCTTCAATTCCGTGTGTATACACTTCGGCGTCCTCACTATTGTCCATAGCAACCGCATTGTATGGTCCAACATTGTAAGGCAAAGACGTATCTGCTGTAACAATAGTTGGGTACACGGTGGTTACAGGAACTGATTCTTGCTGTCCAGCATTACTGGCATACTGCGAACCCCCGTCAACATTAAACCCAACAGTGTCAATTGTGACATACAAGTCAGAACCTATGAATTGCGGTGCCCGCTTTATGACTCCCCACATTATGTCCACATCATTGTCGCACTGTAACGGAATTGAATTGTAGAAAACTTGGGTACCCACCATTTGCTGAGGAGCCCGAAATACAATGGTGATGTCATGGGAATCCTTGTCTAACGCTAGAGTTGACATTATCTTCCGTTTTAGTTTTCTCATGTGTATCCCATGTTTCACTTCAATAAGCGCCTGCTTTTGGTTCGGACCTCGGTATGATAGCCCATGCAAATCATTAATATATGCCTCCCCGTCGAAGTAAATGTAGAAGTAATGCGGACTCATAGCGAACCTGAACCACAAATAGTAATAATAGTTGTATCATACAATGTGAATATGCCCTATGTTTAGGTGTGCATTCAGCTAAGCAAACCGAACCAAATTGTGCTAAAACCTTCCCCTATTTTTTGTCATATATTTTAGGCTACTCATAAAAATTTACATGCTAAAAAATACTATTGAATAAGTGTATCATCTAGTCCATCAGACACATAAATTTGGAAAAAAACATGTTCGCACAATCGAGTATTTAATTTCATGTAGACCCTTGTTAAACAAATGATAATTCTGAAAGCATTGCAAATAAGGGAAATAATTCCTACCATGCAACATGTATAGCATGTACATATGTTCATATACCCCTCACTGAAGACCCACAACATTCAAATAATTTGTGTTATCAGTTAAATGTACCACATAATTATTCACAATGACCCCCCACTGAAGACCCAATTCAGTCAAATAACGTCTTATTACCAAAAATTGGACTCATGCATCGTTCTGATACGATTCATTGAAGACAGTTCTTTCAAAGTTTCTTTATTCCCAGCTGTATCTACTACATTATTACAATTACATACCCTCCATTGAAGACCCACAGCATTCAAATCACAAGAGTGTTATCTGCCTTGTATCACAATATTATGTACATAATGGGACATTGAAGACCCACAACATTCAACAAATTTGTGTTATGAATTAAATGTACCACATAATTATTCACAAAGACCCCCATTGAAGACCCAATTCAGTCAAAGAGTATATAATTTATGTTGTTCTAAATAGTTATTAGTTGTTTACCTATCCGGTGAGATGTTGACAGAGTGGAGAAGATGTAGACTACAAATAATGCACGTTCAGCAACTGGTCAATGGAGCTTTGAACTGCCAATATAGTTTGACACACTGGTACATAGCTCAGACCAGTCCGCCTTCAGGAGGGAAACAGCGTAGCTCGTGCTGAACCTCTAGCCGGTGGTCCCAAAAGGTCTTGGAAAGGTTGATGAATACACTAAACAGTACTCGATTTCCGTAAAATCGAGTACTATAACTCGGTTATGAAGAAACCGAGTATTAGTAAAGGCACCTACGGATCGCAGTACGGATTAATTGAACTCGACCCTGGAGAAATCGAGTAATATTTGCTTCACCTAATTTTTGGTTGGGCAGCAGTTATAAATACTCGGGTTTTTGAAAGGCGAGTTTTTTGTACTCGATATTCCAATAATCGAGTATTTGCCTTTTACATATTGAGACAGCTTCCTTTTTTACATTCTGGTTGGGGGTATGAGCAGAAGAAAACAGGCAGAAATGGAGAAGAGAAGCCTCCTTCGCTTCTAAAGGTAACATCATGTTTGATAGTTGTGATTAAACAATTTAGCACTGTACAATTATAGATTATACAACTATTTGTCAGATCTTTGAGCAAGCAACGTCAAGGCTGCTGTAGTCCACCAACATCTGCTGGTAAAGCGACATGGTACATGTTTATCTACTAGCTCAGATTCGATACTTGGTAAGTTCTAACCTCAGCAAGACCCTATGCAATTTTCACATACAATGCTGTTGTGTGTTCCTCTTTAGGGTGGCAGATATTATGTTGTTTTCATTGGTCGTGCTCTTGGCATATACGACAATTGGGCAGAAGCAAGTAGACAAGTTCATAAATTCGCAAACGCCGAACACAGGTCATACAAAGATCGACGGGAAGCAGAATGTGCATACATGGAGTTCTTGCAACGTAATGGTAGGAACATGCAGTATGGTGCTTCCCCATCGTGGACATCTCCTACTATGTCGACGCCAAGCCCAGGGGGGACATCTCAAAGCGAAGGAACCACCTTTTGCGATGGAGACGTGAGGAACAGATTGTTGAGGTATCAATTAGACGTTGCCATTGAGGAGCGTGACCACGCAAGGAGAATTGCAACCTTGAGTACTAACATGCTCAGTGAAGTGGTAGGCCATGTTATGGGGGATGATGAAGTTCATGATTCAACATGTCAAGAAAGCGCAAAATGATGGCGAAACTATGCCCCCTATGCCTCAAGTTGCACTACAGATGAAGTTTTCCATGTTCAATAGAATTGTCGTTTCCCTTTTCAACTTGAATTTGGAATCTGTCTTGGCTTGTTGAAATATGTAATTGCTTGTTTTGTTGTCTGCTTTTGCCTAGGTTGCTTTCGTAATTGTAATTGGCTTTGGGCAATCTGATCCAGCCACTTGCAACAATACAATGTAATACAGTTATATTGTTCCAACTAAAGCAATCGGGTGTACTTTTAGTCTTCGAAAAACACACATCTACAAGTTGTTAAACGTTCATCTTAGGTAGTTGTCATTTTTGGAATAATTTTACATATAAATATGAAGTAGTATTTTGGGTTATAGATTTGTTTTTGGAAAAAAAAAAAAAAATTGAATTTAGACATTTATAAGCAATGACATTATGATGCATGAATTAAAAAAGACGAGTTCAAAAGAATGGGTTAACCATGCATATCTATACCTCAATTTTGATGGCCAAAATATACTGAAATTTATCATTTTTTAAAGGTTAAATTGTATGGTTAACCCACGTATTCCAACACACGTTTGTAATATTATATTCTTAAAAAAACATCACGTTCAATAAAAAAGGAGGAAAATTAAAAATACACCTACTGAAATACCCTTAATTTAATAAACGTATATTTATCTCTAAATAAAAACAAATGGTTTAAGGAGCTTAAATTGAAATACCCTACCGTTTTGTTTGATTTCTTTCTTTCTTTCGTTTTCGAATTATTTTAATCGAGTGGACTTGCATTATATGCTTGACGGAATAATTTTTTATAATATTCCCTTTTTTTTTCTTTTTTTTTCTTTTTTTTTTTTTGCATTTGATGGTGCAAGTTAGGATATAGATAAAAGTGAAATGTATATTTTAGTAAGCATGAAATTTGATTATCCAAACATTTTAGTATGGAGATAGTGAAATGTTGTTGTAAAACATTTGGAAGGGTTAATAAAAGATGCCGATTCATAATCTTTTTTGTCATACACTATGATTTATATATATATATATATATATATGGTTTATGGATGATAATTATAAAACATTTGTATTATTCAGACATTGTTTACTTTATGAAATCCTTAGATATTGTAGTCATGACATTGACAAAAATATAAGTTTCAAATGTGACTAAAAATAACCTATGAACATTTGATTATGACCCGAACAATTTGTTGAATTAAACATTAAACTTAACTTCAATAAACTGTTTATCAACTCCCGTATATATAAATTCATAAGTCAACCATAAAGCAAGCAATAAAAATTCGACACTTAACAAATATATTGCTTATAATTTCATTCATTCAACCATAAAGAGTCAACTTAGTAGTCCACAAGGTTCCACCCTCCATACTATCACATTCAATAATATGTCAAAGTTCCATAATTTATAGCCCGAATTTATACAAAAGGCATCCAAGTTCCAAATGTAAAAGTAAAAGACATTAAAAATGAAGACATCACTGATTACGACACTGTATTAGAAGAGATCGAGGGTTCCATTGAAGACCCGCCGCCTTCCGTCTGCTCATAGTCAGTTGTCTCCTTGCTCATTTTCTCTTCAGTGAGCTCTGCCAGTGGTCCCAAATGTGCAAGTTCTACATCAAATAAATTGTTTCTCACCTCATTAAAAACGTGCCTATGCATTATAAATAACAAACGTAAAAACCGTTGGTTGAGTTATGCAATTGAAGCAGTTATATTTTTAAATAAATAACTCATTTGCATAGTAATTATAGAAAACAAACTTGTAGTGTCTACTGTCTATCTATCTTGACTGCCAACAAAATCTATAAATTATTATATGTTTCAATGCATGAATATAACTTGTATTACATTGGTCAACCATACCATCGTGCATCATTCAACTCAATTAATTCCATTTATACTACATCAACTTAATATTGGGCATATTCTATATGTTCTATGTTGATAACTCAAATTCGTTGTCCATAGAGCAGCTTTTCTGCCCGTTAAAACCCATTACCTTTTCATGATTAATAAATAAAATGGTAATATTGACATTTTATGGGAATTGTAGAAACCGTTTTGACATATATGTTTTTTACATTGACAAAAAATCCACCCTTAACAGTTAGAACTCATGCAGTCAACATATAAATGGAAAAGACATTACCTTTATCTGGCACTGTAGAATGAGGAATGCTCAATGGCACATCAAATTTCCGTGGACAAGCCCAGTCCAAATGGCGCTTCAAATTGTCAGTAACATCTGCTCCGGCAGCCATATATTCCTTCCCACACTTCTTGCATTTGCATGTAGGCTTTCCTTCAGCTTTTGGCGGAAGAATCTGAAAGTAACTCCAAACATTTGATGTCCTCGTCCTCTTTTTGTAGACTTTGAGCTCAGTCTTAGCCTTCTTTCGTGGAGGAAGTTCAGCCACTTCATCGAGCTTCAAGCCGTCAGCGTCTTTTCCTTCGCACTGACTGTCAGTAGGAATCTTCTCATCACTTGCCATCTAGACGAATTTAAAGAAAAATGATTGATAAGGAATTTAGTAAATCTACAAACAGTTGGAAAATACTAATGACTTTTAATTCAACAAAACAAACAAAAAACAAGTCCATTAGTACTAAACAGCCAACATTACAGTGATTATGGATCTTCAATTATTTGATGTTAATGTATGTAAAAAACTGAAAAAACTTGAGAAGGTATGACAGTGATTATGGAAAAAACAGTTGGAAAAACAGTTGGAAAAAAGTAGTGATTATGGATCTCATCTTATTACCCATTTATTTTATACAACTAATAAGACATCATATCCCAAAAGAGTAGCTCATCACCATAAAGTACATTTCAATTTTTAACTCTACTATAAATCAGACTCCATTACCAAAGTTCTAACTAGTTTGTTAGTTAAATTACGACTTTAATTAACATAATGCTACAAAAGAACTAATTATATGAAGTTTCAGTAGTTATCCTAAAGTACCCACATAATGTTTTATAATACTGTATGTATTCAATTATGATGCCTTGATGAATTATATTTATATTTTTATATAGATCACAGTGTTATGTTCATACGCTACACAATTTTATACAACTTATACAACTTATGAGTCAATCAACATATTATATTAGTAATAGCTACAAAGTTATATATATTATCATTTTCATTAGCGTGCCAGTTGAAAATGAAAACGTTAATAGATGTTCCACATATATATTACACTAATCATCTTAGTAATTAAAAAGTAACATGGCAAAAGTACATTAGTTTACAACGTGTAACGCATATGTTAAGTACTTGACATTGACACAACATAATATGACACAAATTCCCCTTTCAGGAAAAAGTGACAAAACTTCCATCTAATAAAACGTGATGTAATAAAACTTCGATATTTTATCTGAAACACAAAAAGAAAAAAAGAAAAGGCTACCAAAAAAAAAAAAAAACAATCAACATCATAGTGATTAACAACATAAACGAACGGATCTACAATTATTTTGTTTTAAGATGACAGCTACAAAGAAACTTGCAAAGCAATCATAGGGCGAGATAATTAAGGGATTTTCTAAAATCAAAAGGATCAATAAACAAACAAGTCTACTATTAGCACTAAACAATCGACATGATAATGATTAACACAGTAAACAAAATCTACAATTTGTTGAAAAAAGTTCATTAGTAAGTAAACAAAACAAAAAATATATATAAAAATATATCTTGGTCGTGGATTCGGTGGTTGAACGCTGAATACAAAGAACAGAGGGCAGCCACGGTTTTTAGGGGAAGCTAAATTAGGGGGGTCGGCTAGGGATTTGAGGGGAAGATGGAGTCGAAGGTTGAGAGACATTTTTGATTTTATAGTTTACAGGTGTAGATGAAGGTAGGGGTTTTGAGGAGGAGAGGAAGAGTCACAGAGTAAAGGGTGAGGACGAAAACGAAGAGACTCACAGGTTCAGAATGGAGAGAGGCGAGAGATTCATAACTCTGAGAGGAAGAACAATAGAAGTACAGCTGATTCGTGTAGTACTCGATTACAGAGATATCGAGTTCAAATTACTCGCTTTCTGGAATTTCGAGTGCCATGCACAGTACTCGGTATTAGAGAAACCGAGTTGTTTGAAAATATGAGTACTCCGCGATGGGGCGAGCCCAGATTGGGTTGGGCCCAGTTGAGCAACATACTCGAAAATATAATAACCGAGTTTTTCGACCGATCCCCTATCAATCGATTTGTACAGGGAGGTTCAGCTGGACATGTCCGTGATGGATCGCTGACAGACTGATCAACAGTAATACTCGACTACTGTAATAGCGATTTATAGCTTTAACTCGTATCCTGTATAACCGAGTACCACATAGGAGTATGAGCAATGAAAAAGCGTAATACTCGGTTTCTTTAAAACCGAGTAACACTACTTGCTATCTCAAAAACCGAGTTAATGATTACTGACCGATCTGATATCAATCAAGTATCAGTCCATTTGTACAGGGAGGTTCAGCTGGACTCATGCGTTGTGCGATGGATCAATTCCAATTCGACTGATCCAATTGTGATATACTCGACTTCTGTAATTGCGATTTACACTTGTAACTCGTATCTTCTAAAACCGAGTACTGTAACACTCGATTTTTGTAAAACCGAGTACCTATACTCGCTATCTGAAAAACCGAGTTAATGGTTATGGACCGATCTGATATCAATCAAGCATCAGTCAAATTGTACAGGGAGGTTGAGCTGGACTCATGCATGTTCAGCGATGGATCGAATCAATTGGACTGATCGAAAGTTAAACTCAACCACTGCAATAGCAATTTATAATTATAACTCGTATCTTGTAAAACCGAGTACCACAGTCTGCGATTCGCATTGAAAATGCGTAATACTCGGTTATACAAGAACCGATTAATATTACTCGCTAAATTAAAAACCGAGTTGAAAATGCCAGACCGATCAATTATCAATCGATGATCAGTCGCTTTGTACAGGGAGGTTCAGCTGGACCATGCATGTTGGGCGATGGATCGAATCCACTTCGACTGATCCCTGTACAGTGGTGGCGTGTTGTATAAAGTACTCGCTATCTCTAACTCCGAGTTCTTCAGAACTTGACTTGTATGGGTCGACTTCTTTACAAGGGCGGCCTAACATAATTTGGGGCCTAAGGCGAAAATTTTATGCGGGGTCTTTAATATGTAAATATTAATTAAACAAAATTAGTTAATACTAATCAAATTAAGGTTAATTTCATACATTAAATACATAAATAATACCAACTAGATTAATGTTAATTTCATATAAATAATTGAATATCATAGTTGAACCTATAAATATTAATAAAAAATGAATAAAAATATATTGCGATTGAAGAAGATACTTTATTTTGGATATAAGACGATGCATAGTTAAATAAAATTGTAATATAATTTGTAATTTTATATTTTGATTTTAAGAGAGAGAGATAGATATTACTTGGTGTATGACTTTGTAGGATATTATTTTACAAAAATCAAAGTCTCAAACTATTAGGAGAGATTAATATATAATTGATGATTTAACACCTTTGCAACATTTTTTTGAAATATTTTAGGGTTTCAATTGAGTGAAGGTTCTATTAGTCTCGTACTTTGAGAGTCTTAATAAAAATGAAAAAGAAAAATGCGCTAATTAAAAGCACTATAAAATGTTCAAAATATAATGTCATATTGTCTTTCATTAATGAACTTCATCAATTTAACTAATGAATGTTTATATCATTTTTTTTGTGATTAATAATATGGCAATTTGTAAGAAGTATAGTAAACTTTGTAGTATCTGTAACATCACTAATAAAAACAAAAATTGTACAACCTTTACAAAATATATATATAATTTTATAAAAAAGTGGGCCTTTAACTATGAAAAGTGGGGCTTTTTTTCCAAATGAAAAATTTATTTTTTGGTGGGGCCTTAGGCCTAGGCCCAACTTGCCTATGCCTTGAGCCGGCACTGCTTCTTTAGTATCTCCTTGCATAATTATTCAAATTAAACAATTTCAAAAATTGTATTCACGCCAATTATACACGTGTTGGTGGCAAGTTGCAAAGAAAAAACTGTTTCTAGTATTTCAACAATCTTAAATAGACTCATACAATATCTTACTACTAATTTTATTTGTTTAAGATGCAATTTAGTTGGGTGTTTCGTAAAAGAACAAGAGAAATTCACCTGCATAGTTACTTGGTCAATATGAAAGCATAATATGAAATAAGGATTATATATATATATATATATATATATATCAATATATAAGTTTTTAAGCAACCTAGGTTGTAGGTGTTTTTATGCAACCCACTATGTGGCTATTAAAATAACCATGCAATATAGTATTCGACACTGTCACGCCATGTAGCCGAGTATAAAAATTCCTATTATCTTATTTTTCGGTGCATTACGTGCCTCACATATATATATATATAAAATGCAGTGAAGGACAAAGACACTAAATTAAAAAGTCCGAAATTTAAATTTCCATCCACAAAATTATGTTCCATTCATCAGTATAACCATTCGAGAACACTATATTGCATTCATCATGACGTCTCTGCTATAGCTAAATTTGCACTAGAGTATTTTTCTTAGAAAAGAGAGCCACATAAAAGGAATGGACATCAACAAATCTATTGCTAAAAATTAAACTTCTTGAATTCAAAATTCCATCCATCATCACTATATTGCATTTTTCTAAAGCTGCCTTTGTTCAAATATGCAGATACATAGATACGAGTTATATATAGAAATGAATTTTCCATTTGACATGAAAATATCCACCCTTTGCAATTAAGATTGGTACCTAACACGAAGCTTACTCAAACATGCACATATAGGACCTAAGATGCTTAAGTAGCTTCATTAGTTACAAAATGTGTTTCAAAATATTGAATAAGATGAAATCAGCTGTCCAAAAAATCTGTCCAATTTTGCGGTGCTATGCTCTCAAAAAATCTGTCAAACTCTTCTATCTCCACAAAATATTGTCAAAGGTGTGTCCACTGACTGTTACATGAACAAGAAGACATTGTCCAACTACCATGCAAAAAACGACATCAATGAAAATGGTGGTTTTCAAAGTTTATCAATATTAGGATCTACTGAAGCCTGCAAAATATGCCATGAAATATGAATCAGTAAATGAAAAAGAAAAAACAAAATAATAATAAAAAAAAAAACTAAAGGAAAATATCAATTATAGGAAAAATCCATAACGGAAAAATTCGTAACGGCTACACACACCTAACTGAAGCCATATATCCCAACGTGATCTTGTCCAACCAAAAATCCACAATCAGAAGATTCCTAGACTATTTCATTGGGTATGGAGGAATTCCCTGTCCAGTCAGTCTATTGGGTATGGGGGCATAGCTGTTGGCCAATCATGGTATTTTATTAATAAGTTTTATTTACTTTATGGGTGTTCATCCATGTGGGCTTTGGTTCTGCCAATATCAGGGTTTACTGTTCAGGCAGATAGTAAGCGGATTCAGTTTATGTTTCTCTTGTTTATATTAAAACCCTGGTCATTATTGAATCCTAAAACAAGGAAGTTATTAATGCTCTGACTCAAGAAGAAGTTCTGTACACAAAATGGTTTACCTGCATGCATATCATTGTCACTCAACATGCTCGTCCCCTAAAGTAATTAAAATGAGGTTCCCCTCATGAATATAAAACCACAGAGAAGCCCATCAAAATTTGACCCAGCAATGCCTTTTTCTTTGTACCAAGAGTAGAAGGGTTTTTTAACTAATGTATAAGAAATGCCTTTTCTATTTTTCACTTAACAATCAACAAAAAGAAATGCCTTATCCTTCTACCAAGTATGCTGGTCCTGCGACATATGTATGGTCTGAAATTTAACAAGTTCCTGTCTCTAACATGCTATGTCCAAGCTGGAACATAACACTTGTGTCGTGTCATCATATCAAGCCATCATAGATCTAGGTTGATGTGCAGGGCAGATTTTAATAATAATATTTTCATATGCAAGGCACCTTTTTTCCAACACTGTTGCAAATCAAACAAAGCTTAAAGCAAGGAAGGAAATTTATATGCCATGGTGGACTTATCTATATCTAGAGAGAGGAGAGACAAATTCAATTGCTTCAAAGCAACCACTTCCTTGAGTTGTCAGGAAAATCCCAACTGTGTAATATTGTTTTTGATTTTTCTATTTTTTTTTTATGGTTTTGAATTGTAATTATCGGAAAATGAACATCAAAAACTAAATAAAAAAAAAAAGAAGTCCAGATATTGGGCAAGGTTTTACCCCCATATGCTCCACAGCATCAACAGCTCAACGCTGTTTTCGTTTCCTCACAGCTGCCTTCGCCGGTCTAGTCTTACCTGAAATGCAAAGCATAGCACATTACTTGAATGCACACATTCCGTAACAGCGAAAGTAGAGTTTAAAGAGAGGGATTGCACATTCCCTAAGGCAACAATAAGTTGGGTCAACACTCAATAGGCTACATCCTTGGTCAAATTCTGTGAGGATTTTGTGAAATGAAAAAAGAAGAAGTAAGGAGAAAAAATTCTATAGCAATGATTGATCACCCTTAACAGCACTAATAAGTTGGGTGATGAATTGGGTACACCTCCAATGTCACATGACTACTACTAATTCATTACTACAACCACAAATAATGATGGTGAATAGCAATCTATTAACTGTATTGCAACAATGGCAATAGTAGTTCAATACAATAGAGGATATACTTAATACTCTTGGATTATGTGTTTGATGATGAAGCCTATGAAATATCTACCTAGTGAAGTGAGTAATAGTTGACGAACCCTAGATGAGTCTTAATTCAGTTATAAGAAAATGTTTGATCTGAGTATGATCATCACTTAAAGCAAACTACATCATATGCAAGTCAGGTGACATTCTATTAAGGTAAATGATAAACGGTTTTCATAGACTATGGAGGTGCACTGGCTAAAGAAGAAAATCTAATGCAAACTGATCACAGGATTGTTAATCTGAACAGTCTAATTCATAGATAGCAATTAAGAAAGATGCCTTCCTAGATGTGCAAATAATTACCGTCACTGGTCCCACAACCAGGGGGGTGTATGTCAGTGCGGAGTGATCTTCGGAACCCATGTACCGGCTCAATATTCTCACTCTGTATCTGTTCGATCTGTGCAGCCGGTTCGTCGGGGTTAGGAAGTGAAGAGTCCTGGGTGGGCTCAGCCTGAACTACGGGTGGGGTCGGCCAGGTGTGGGTACAAATATACAGCCACCGTCGTGGGCAGAGCCACTGAACAATGGGGGAGACAGCCGAGTGCGTGGTGGGGACTGAGGGCCGGCTTGAGCACTGGCTGCGTGATCTGCACTGTAGTCATGGCCAGCAGGGTGGGATGGCTGGCCAGCAGCATCAGACATGCATCGCGATGACCCGACGCCATCCATGTACATGTCCCAGTCGCCCTC
This sequence comes from Quercus cerris, assembly GCA_963669245.1. Taxonomy (NCBI): domain Eukaryota; kingdom Viridiplantae; phylum Streptophyta; class Magnoliopsida; order Fagales; family Fagaceae; genus Quercus; species Quercus cerris. Next base: position 2,136,283 of record OY770006.1, on the reverse strand, counting down.
GAACGCCTCATCATCTGTACAAAAACAGTTGTATTTATTAAGATGACAACAAGGGATTGAATCAAAAAATGTCTTACTATCTGCAGCCTAGATATGAATCAATGGCTTTTGACCCTTTACAGGGGATTTACTTTGGGGAATGACACCTCTCATTTACCAGTTCGTACACGCAAAAAAATGTCTACTATTTGCTGTAATTGTTTTTTTTATTGAATAATTATTTCAACTTTAACAATACAATTTAAGAAAATTCTTGAAAGTGAGTGATAAAATATATATAAAAATGTTTACGATGGAGAAAATTTTCTGAGTGAGTGGAGAAAGATTACTTACACTATCAGTTAATGCATTACTCAAACAAATCCCAACAACACTAATTTTGTTTTTTTTTTTTTTTAATTGGTACAGTCTGCATTCAGTCAACTGAAAATGCAAGACAACTAAGTGCAAAAACAAAGCTACAACAGAGCTGAAAACACGCAGCAGCTACAACACTGATACAATAACACTAAAACATTGTTTTCAACACAAGATTCAACATGTATAATTACCCTAGAATCTAGACAGTATAAAGGACAGGTTAATTCGTAAGTCAGTTTGTAGGCACCAATAACTATTGTAAAGTGTAAACCCTACGTAATGCCAATTGCGTAAGCAATCCAAATTGTATGAACTGCAGAATGCGATCACAACTTTGAATTTTCCTCATATACTCCTAAGTTTATTTCCACGGTGGTGTAGGAATATTTTTAAAAGGAATTACATTAGCAAACAGATTATTGTGCTTTATACTCGATGGAAAAACTGCATAGACTTCCTGTTTTGTCATCAATGTGTTAAATATATTAGCATTGATGGGTATATGCTAAAAGTGGACAGCAGTATTGTCATTGTAGTTTATAAGGATTGAATGAAACAGTCTTGCATGTCTTACATTTCAATACATATATATTTTGGTAGGAAGAACTTAAAAAGCCGTACCTCCTGGTTGATATTTACAGTGCTTAGTTTGAATATTTAACGTTTGGGAGAACATTGTAAGTAATTATACCAAATTCCATAAGGAAGTGCATATTAACCCTAAAAACTACTTACCAAACAATATATACTTCGCTACTATAATATGTCCTCTAAATAAATTACAACTCAAAGTAGTAGAAGTGCAAGTCAGTAAGAATTGGAGGTATTAGAGTTGGAAGTTACCGAAGTCATCCTCATCCTCATGACCACCTGCAGGACCTCGACTGCGTCCACGCTGTCCAGAACCACGACCTCCCCCACCACGGCCTGTGGCCGGTGTGCTCGCCGCAATCGCCGAGGCACGCGCGTTCTCCAATGCCACTCGACTCAACTCTCCAACAAGATCCAGTGTACTCTTCACGTGGTTGTACATTTGGGAGTCTGGTTCGCATTGCGACAGTAATTCCACGTTGGACTGAACCTGTGAAATAAAGGTGTCCCGTTAAAACTTTTATGGTTCCTTTTGTGTTGTGCATGACCGATTTGAAAACAAATTATGCATGTTGAGATTATTCATATATATATGAACATTCAAATGGCACAGCAGTACATATTGCTTGTGACAAATGCATATCTAGTGGCAAGAAATGAAATGTTCTCTAAAATGAATGTCAAAATATTGATTCAATGGCTTGTGGTCACACTTTCACTTTCAGAATGCATGCAGCAACACACATATATTGTCAATCCATCAAAGAAGCATGTTCAGGGTTTGTTGCCTTACCAGGATTTCCCAATATGCCGACTCACGCGTAATGAACCGTCTGGTCGTCCTTCGGTATGACTCCATGTAAGCAGCAAGGTATGTCGTGTCCCCATCCAATGTCGGTGCGTCGGCCAGATGTTCCTCTCTATGGGCCCATCGGTCAATGTGGATAGCATGCTCTTGCTGGAAATCCCTATCTAATTTACCTTGGAGGGAGATTTTGTGCAGAGCAACCGATGTATCCACAATAGTTGGTGGCGCTTGCTTCATGCCGAACTGACGAACGACACGTTCGAGATGATGACCCTCTACTATCCAAAAATAAATCAATGGCACAATGGCCCTCCATATACGTCGGCCGGCAGTGCAATATGGGGGCAACAAGTCTAGGACATCCTTGTACGGCTCCCAAACAACCTGCATAAATGGTCAACAAGGAAAAATCAAATACGTACTTATTTCTGTCAATCCTCAATGTGAGCAAATATGTAGAAGACCATTGAAGAACCACTTCAGTAACAATCCTAAGACATTCTTGACCTATTTCCCTCTCTTATTGAATTTGACATGGTAAGATGCACCTGGATACTACTGGTTGCATGGTTTCAGTCAGAATCTTAAGACCTTGCATGGAACTGAAAGCTTTTGTGTGCTTATTGTTGCTACCAATCTTAGTTTGGCCAAAATCTAATTGTCATTATAAATCAATAATTGGCACATTGTCTGATTTGGGGTTCAAAAAGAGGAGGAGAAAATTAAGAAAAGGGAGAAGGGGAATGCCCAGTAAACATACATTGTTGGGGTAGGATTTGTATGCGACGTGCTTACCCCAAAAATATATAAAAATAACGTTGTTTATTATATAGAGACAACGATGTCCATTTTCTAAGGAAATATTTTAAAGATCTTAGACCTGCTGTAAGTATTGGACTCATAAATATTTTGATAACAATAATATTCAATGTGGTTATTCAGTTCACCTTTAATTCTAATCGTGTTTCAATGTTGCCTGTCAAATTATATGCAGACTTATGCAATTATTTCAAGAGCATCAAGCTCAAAAATATCAGGTGTGGAAAATACATGTGAAAACATTACCTACAATTCTGCATTCTATAGTTCTTAATATTCTTGCTAGCAACCAAAAAATAATAATCACAAGCAATAGCTACAACCGAGGGAAAAATTTTAAGGGTACAAAGCTAAATATGTGTGGAATCAAAACGACAAACATCGGTGTAAAATTATTAATGAAGGTACTCTATATTGACTGCCCACCCACCCTTGTGTTTGTGTTCGTAACTAATTCCTTGTATATCTATGGTCTAATCGACGAAAGTTACATTATTAACTATACACATGAAGTAGTTGTTAAAACCCTACCAAGTGAAAAACAAAAATATGGAGAATTATATCCTTCTGACATGAAGCGGTAAAATACCTGGTATGCCCGTATACTCGACAGTGACGCTCGATACACAGGTAGCACATGGGTGGCATGCTCTTTCGTGCTCTTCGGCCCCTTCCATCTAGTGAACATACAATTTCAGACAATGCTCATTAGTTAATATCAAACAACAATGCTACCGCGACAATAAATGCATACAAAAAATAAAGCCATTAACTAGCTTTCATATTTTCGGTAGGGGGTCGATCCCTTAAAGTAACTGGTTTCTTAGAATATAATAATGTCTTAAAGGCTAGACTGTCTTAATGACACCTTAATTTGTTCTTAACAGGTTTGGTCAAAATAGTCAAGAAGTATGACAAAAGAACTGGTGCCCTCATTCGCTTGCCCTTCATTCAAAAGGTCTTGCAACAGCCCTTCTTCACCACTGACATGCTCTACAAGCTTGTGGAGTGTGAGGCAATGCTGGATGGAATTTTCCCTAAGTGTGAACCACCAGCTTCAACAGTGATAGCTGATGGGGATGATGATCCTTCAACTTCTAGATGTGAATTTTAACAAATCCACGCTTGGATTACATTTTCTTTTTCTATATTACGTACTTGCAAAATTTCTAGAATTTCAAAAATATAAGTAATTTTTCATCAATTAATTGTTTAAATTGCAAATTTTTATGAATCATATAGTCTAAAATTATGCATAAGAAATAAGTTGATGAATCATAGAGTAAATTTAATATATAAGTTTGGCTACAAACTTTGTTAGGCTACAACTTCACCTAATATACTTTATAGAATTTAAAAAATTCATAGCTCTAAATTGTTTAAATTGTAAATTTTTATGAATCATATAATCTACAATTATGCATGAAAAATAAGTTTATGAATCATATAGTAAATAATATCTAATTGACATAAATTTAATATATGTTAAAAGCATAAAAAACTTTTGACCAACTATACACCCGTGCACGGTGAATGACAAATGGCATGACAATTGTACCAAACTAATGAAATAACATACCGACATGCAAGGGGACCTGCCTCCACTAGCGATTGCGGCAGCCTCACAACAGGGCATATCACTGGGAACCTCGAATACGCCCAGAGCTGCACCAACATCAATGCTCCTCCCATCTGCATCGCCTTCGTCTCCGATGCCTTGCATAAGTGCCTGTACAGCCAAGCTAATGCTCCACTACCCCAACTGTACCTCTTCGCGTTGCTGATTGGGTTCAGGAACTGTAGAGGCATCACCGACACCCGGTTTGCCGACTTGTCCACAAATAGAATGGTCCCCAATCTGAAAAGAATGTGATAGCGCGCATGTTGCTGCACTACCTTATCAGTAGCATCTGCAACTAAGGGATCTCTAAATTGTTCCTTCAGCCAAGTGACTCTTAGCCTCGCCCCAGCAAGGATAGACTTGTTTTCATTGGGATGTGGTATCGGGTCTGGCGGACGATGACCCAGTAGCTCAAGACACAACGCTAGCCACCCCAACTTGACACTCCCAGTCATTGGCAACCCATCAATAGGAACCCTTAGCATCACCTCGATATCTTGTAAGGTGATGCCCATCTCTCCATGCGGTAGGTGGAATGTGTGCGTCTCCGGACGCCAACGCTCAACTAGTGCTGTGATCAACGCGTGATCCACTTCCAAGTTTGGAACCTTGAATAATCCTTCAAATCCCGCCTCAGTTATGTACCGAGCAATTCGGGGGTCTACCCCATGCCGAGGTAACTTGCAAGATCGGTGCCTGCACTTTAGCACGCCTGGCACTACCTGCTCACGAAAGAGCACTGTCTTAGGATATGCAAGAAATAGTAGACTAACTAGTTAGCTACAAACATTTTACAATATGTTAGTTATGATGTTAACTAGTTATTCACTCTAGCTCAATGCAGATTGGATTGGATCAATTCAAGGTCAATGACATTTTATAAAATTAGCACTGAGGTGATGGGCATTAGGTTTTGAAATGAATGAACCAAGTGCCTCACTATGTCAAATGGAGTAGGGAATTAGGAATCAACAAAGTTGTCTTATGTGTAGCCACGCCTAATTGTGTGTGCATATTTGTGAAAATAATGGCAGCGGATTCATTTTAATTGATTACTATAGCTTCCGAATGAGATCTACTGACTTTGAATATTTCTACTCCATACCATTTTCAGGTACTGCTGTTAATGAAAGAGTGTTTCTAATTTCACGATTATTTCTGCTTCATACCATTTTCTCTTTGGATTAAATAAAATTCTGCCTAAACCAAAACTAAAATGCTACCATGTCCAACATCTATTTACAAATGATCAAAGAACCCTATAGAAATAAAAAACAAATGATTTCGACATGTCCAAAGTTCAGTACAACTACGTACCTGACCGGCAGGCGTCTCCCATAGCGCCGTGGATCGATGACCCGGCTGCTGTGTCAATTGTGTACCTTCCGCGGGTCCAGGAACCACATTTCGCAGTTGCTGCATATCTGACACGCATGCAATCATGTTAGACAAGCAAGTATTTCAACAGGGTTCTAGAACAAACTGACAGAAACAAATACAGAGAGAGAGAGAGAGAGAGAGAGAGAGTGAAAGAGATTGAGAAAAAATTGAAAACATATAATTGCTCATCTAAATTATGCATCATGCATCTATATATACACTGATTTTCAATCCATTTAATCATATCAAGGAAGAGTTAAATTAAAACACTAAAATATAAAACACCTAGCTTGAGCATATATGCCTAACTTGATCCTAATGTTCATGGCTGCAAGGCATAAACAAAAAGGACCCATAGTTGCAGAATGTATAAGCAACCTAACCAACCAACCAACGTGCGAATCAATGTCAAAATCAAACAAAGTAAACCAACAAAATGAACACAGCAAAATGCAACCCAATGAATCAACTAAGCACCACAAAAAACACCATTAGAAAATACTAAAACATAGTTCTAAAAGGTACCCAACTACCCCTAAACAATTTTGAGAGTATGGATACAACCGAGACAGAAATGGAAAAAGAATTCTTAAATTTCTTGCAAGAAGAATAAAAAAACAGGTTATCTAGCATTTTTCTATAAAAAGCCACAAGCCTTACAAAAAGGCCACAAGCCACAAGCCACCACAAATCTTAATGCTCCCCCTAACCTAATCCAACCTATTAGGAAAAGATTGGTGACCCTCAAAGGCCACTAAGTTCCCTTTCCAACCCCACATGTAGTAGATGATAATAATAATGAATTGATGTACTTAATCAACAAACATAACCCACAAATGACTGCTAATCGTACACAAGACAGAAGCTTCAACGGGCTTAGATACCAAACTTGATGTAGGATTTTTAGGAATTTCGGCACTAAAACACTAGGCAATCACACCTACACTTTCGTAAGCAGTCACACTTAGGTAGGAGATAGCAATCACGCTTGAAAAAAGTTGGAATGTTATTGAAATCTATCAATATTATCGACTACAATAAAACCATTATCTAGGCTATTTCTAAATCCTTTCGTATAAAGACTAGGAATTCTAATAACAAAAAAATAAGTACGTTAAGAACTTCTAAGACAATTCTAGTCTCTTATGACAATCAATTATGCATCTGTACACAAAATGTGGCAGCAAAGGTTTTAGGAACCCAAAACAGTAGATATACAGGGCATTTATGAGCTCAATTTAGTTCAGTGATAGTGGATGTCCATGATGTGCATTTTATGGTCTGTGTGTAGATATATGCATGCATATCCATTATACACACATTATATCTATTATATTAATAAGTTAACAGAGTGGAAGCTTGCAAAAGCCAGTAAGTTTGAAGCTTGTAAAACCAATAGCTTCTCAATTCAAGATCATTTAGCATTGAATTAAATAGCAATTTTCCCTAATTCAAAATCAATTTTCACATCCAACATAATTTCCTGAAATACAGTTGAATTAAAAAGAAATTTTCCCTAACAATGGCCACCGTTGTCATGCTAACTGTATTTTTTACATGAATTTATGCCCTATATGTGCATCCAAACCCAGTTCAAAACCAAACCCAGTTCAAAACCAAACCCAACAAACCTAAAAAAGCAACAATAATAATGATTAGAGATACAGGAAAATCTAACAGAGAAAAACTTAAGAAGCCACACTCAAATCAGAGTAAACGCACAATCAATACTTAACTCAGATTACATGCAAAGGGAAAAAACGAATATTTGATCTCAGCATTTAGAAATTACCTTAATAAGTTTCTAATCCTTGAACTCTGAAGATGGATTGGGTTGAGCTTCGGCTATGGCGAGAGTGAAAAGGTGTGGGTTTGGGTATGGGTTTGGATTGAGCTTCAATCCAGCGTCGACTGACCGATTTGGTTTGGGTTCGGGTAAAAATAGGAGAACTTGAATATTCGTTGAACTTGGGAAGGCTCTACTGAACGGACTGAGGGTGGCTACTGATCGGACGGAGGAAGGGAGAGAAGCTGTAGAGGAAGGAAGACACACAAACTGTTTTAGAGACGTTACATTCGAAAGTGTTTCATATTCTGCACATAAATCGGATTCTATATTACCAAGTTACAAACAGTTACGCGGGAATATTTTATTTCCAAAAAGCCACGCTGGATTGCCAGTGTGGCAAGAACCAGCATAAAACTCGGTTTTTGGATATCCGAGTAAATAAGTAAATCGGCTTTAAAATTACCGAGTATTGAAACAGGGGCACGCCCCTATATAGTTTCAAAACAGGGGCATAACGCCAAATATTTTTGCCCAAAGGGGCAAAAGGCCAGATAGTCCCATGATCTCGTGGGTTGCCCATGAGTGATAATGATTTCTAAGTTCCTGTTGGGTGCCACGGGCCCACAGAGGAGTGGATGAGAAAGAAAAGATTTGTGTTAGATATTAAATGTGGGTTTGGATACCACGTGTGCGTTTTTGTCCAAACCCACGTATGCATTTCTGTCTTTTTTTTTTTTTTTTTTTTAGCGATGAACAATATAATCAACTAGATGTACTGTGTGGGAGATAATTTTTACTATAGCAGTAATGTTTATGTATTATAGCGTCACTGTTTAGGTATTTAAAGATATTAAAAATGGGTCTCACGGTACTATTTATACATTTTAAAATTATTTTGATACAGTGTTTTAGTTTTAGCAACAATAAGTTCAATCCAAAGGTTCAGATTTACTTAATTGTTCAAATTGAAATTTTTTTATTGAAAGTACTATAGATAAAGGTAAAAATTAGCTGAAATAGTACAGTATGACCTATAAATAATATCAAAAAGTGCAGTGAGACCTATAAATAATAGTAAAAATAAGCTAAATAGTAAAATAAGTTGGCAAAAATAATTTTTGTTAAACATATGCAAAGTAAAAATTTGGTAAAGATGGGCTAATGGGTGTAAATAGCATTTTTTTTACGAGAGATATTAAGAAACTTAAATTATATAAAATTTAATAAAACAAAACTTGATATATTAAGAAAAAAAACATACAAACACATAAAATTTTACAATTTCTTTCTAAGTTTTCTTATTTTAAAATCATTGTATGATAATCTTATTATCAATACTGCAAACTATTGCGTAAAACTCATGGTTTACACATACATCAATTTTCTAATTATTGAAGGGTGTAAACCAAAATGTTTACACCAAGTGCTTATAGAATTTAATCTCTATAAGGTAAAATTTTGACATGTAAATGTCTTATTGGAGAGTGAAAATTGGGACTTATAAACCACATCTTTAATGAATTTAATCTCTTTATTATTATCAATAATTAATGTTATTGGTTGTAGGAGCAAGACTACAAGCGCATGGAGTCAATAGAGAGTATTGTGTAATTGCACTCAAGGATTGAGATTAAGATTTTGTTTAGGATGTAATGAAAAATTCAGTTTATTTGAGTTTTTAGATTATTTTTTGTATTATTCATGAGTCCCATTGTATTATTTAGCTAACTTTTAACTCTCACTTTTTTTTACACTTTTAACAAAAAGTTTTCAATTTCAACTAAATAAATTATTCCCAAACAGACCCTTAAAAGTAAAAAAAAAAAAAATTCGCTCTCAAACTCCTGAATAATTAAAAAAAAAAATTATAATTAAAATATAAAGAAATAATTAATTAAAATTGTGAAACAAAAGAGGGCTAATCGTAAATCGTTCAATTCCTAGGAAATTCATTGATAAAAAAGTTATGTTTTGCAAAACAATAAAAATATTATTATTAATAAAAAAAATATCAACAAATGATCTGCAACAAAGTGGAGATCATGGTGGAATCTTCAAGAAAAAAAAAGTTGCTGGATGGATCAGAAAAGAAGATGGATAATCATTAGCTAATATTATTAACTCTAGCTGCTCTATTCAGATCCTTCATGGACGTGGAGTTCAATTTATAGTTAACATAATCTTTCTTTTTCTTTTTTTTCTTTTTTTGTAAGAGTGTTTTTTAATCTATAGTCTATTCTTGGTGATAACTATTTATCATCAGATTAAGACATCAATCAGTTTTTGGTATAAGCAGAGATTGAATCTCAAATCTTTTACTCAAATATCAGAGACTTCATCAATTAAATTAACTAAAACTCACACCTAATCTTATTTTTTTTAATGTAATTTTTGTCTGCAATTATATAAGAGGTGAAGTGAAAAGTGAATTTTTAAAATAAGCTGTGAAACTGACCAACCGTTTTTGTATCAGGCTATTTTGTGGTGATAAAAAATTCTGAAGCAATTCGGCCCACTTTGCAGAATCCATGAATTGGCTCCCTTTGGGACCAATCCTTACCAAATTCATTTTCAGTCTTAAGCAAATTTTTGCCTCTGTGAGCCCAAAATAGAACTTGAGCCACGCCTGTAAGACCAATTCTATGATTATTCTTTTGGGCCCAACTAACACACTCCACGGTCCACAGTCTCTCTATTTTCATCATGTGCGCAGTGCAGGTTTGCTGTGTTTTGGTAACCATTAACTAATGCATGCATTTTCATGGATTTCTAGGCATAAAAATGCATTTTGAAAGAATATTAAGGTGCTTGGTTGTACAATTGAGAATTTACTAATTTCATTTGGTCTAGAATGCGTTTTTCAAATTCTCATTTCTAGAACAAAAGTTTAAAAAATTCCAACCTTTCATTTTCATTCTACTCCTCATTTTTTTGCTAGGAAAATATTCTAGGTACTACAAATTTTAGTACATAATATTATAAATTGATATGAAAATGAATTTGATTGGTGAACTTCAACTATCTCATAAATGAATATTTCAAATTTTTAATTATCTCTTATGATTAATGACATGTCAATTTGTGAACTTTTTTTTTTGGGTAAACAGAGGAGTAACATTGAAACTAAGAACCAGAGCTCACAGGGCAAAGCCTGGAACGATACAACCCACTAGCATCTTCCTCAAGGAAAGTTAAAATGTCCATAGGCAGACTATGGAAAACAATAAAATCTAGAGCTTGACTTGCTCCTAACCCGGCTAGCTTATCAACACACCAATTTGCCTCACGATAACAGTGCTTGAAACAGATACGGCAAAACCGAGTGGCCAACGTCCTACAATCATCTAGTAAAGGAGACACGATAATATTTACATACTCAGGATTAAGAAGAGCATCAACAATAGCTTTAGCATCAATCTCTACTTCTAATGAGTCAAAATTTCTGCTACAACAAAGTTGTAATCCATCACGCAACCCCCACAGCTTAGCAATGAAGCTATTCGCTGCTCCAATCCTCCTAGAGAACCCAGTGATCCACTGCCCGTACTCATCTCTAATAATTCCTCCACATCCCGTCCTGTCCATATATACCTGACCCCAATGCACCATCAATATTTAATTTAATCCATCCAGCCTGAGGCTTCTCCCATTGAATCAATTTTATTACCATTCTATTGGGCTTGATAAAAGAAGAAGCACAAAAGGTGAACTCCATGGCTCTGTTAGTAATCTCTGTCGCTAATCTAGGATTTTGAGATTTTCCATTAAAAACTACCTGGTTCCTGCTCTTCCAAATGAGCCATATAGCAAATAAAAAGATTGTTCTCCATGGGGAAATACAGGACTCCTGGCAACTCCCCTCTTTCCCATTAAGCTCAAGCCACTCATGCAGATCATCTGTCCAAAATCTTCGGTCAGCCCATCGCACTCCCAACTGGATCCATATGGGTTTAATGCTCTTTCAATCCCTCAGCGCATGGATAATTGTTTCAGGATTACTACCACAGAGGGGGCAAACACCATCTTCAAGCATACCCCTTCTCACTAAACAATCCTTGACCCCTATGCTATTATGACAACACTGCCAGACAAAAGTTTTGATTCTTGAGAGGATATCCACTTTCCAAACCCACCTCCCTGGAAACTCCTTAGTATGTAAATCCCCCATAGCAATTTTGTAGGCACTTCTAAGATCAAAGTTGCCCTGAGTCGAGGCAACCACACTTATCTATCTCCACCTGTAGATGTAAGAGCACACAGAGTGGCTTGAATAATATATCTGATGTTTTGTGGGATTTCACAGGAGAGGTTGGCCCAATCCCAAATTCCATCCTTGAAAATATCCTTGATTCTCAGCTGCTGATCTGCCAAAGACAATGGGCCTTGTATCATTTGGCGAACCGACCCTTCAGAAGTCTAGTGATCAAACCAAAACCTGAGATTACTATTGCTACCAACTACCCACTTAACTCCCCTATTAAAGGTATCAGCTCCTTTCTTAACTGCTAACCAAACCCGTGAACCTGGGAGAGTTCTCACATTCCTAGACTGAAGCCTTTAGGTAGTGCAGTATTTAGCTCTCAACATCCGAGCCCAGGAAGACTTCCTCTCTATATGTAATCGCCAATTCAGCTTAGAGAGTAAGGCAATATTCCTTCCCTTGGCAGTTTGCAGCCCCAGATCTCCTTCAAATTTCGGTTTAGTGAATTTGTGCCAACCAACCCAATGCATCTTTTTCACTATGTCAGTTGACCCCTAAAGAAAATTCATGTTCACACGATCCACTCCTTGCAAGATCCGATCTAGAAGATACGAGCATTGCATAGCATAAGATGGGATGGTTGAGGTCGAAGTTTGGATCAACACTGCCTTTCCAACCATCAACAAGAAATTAGCCTTCCACCCCACTAGTTTGCCCTTTACCCTATCCAGGATAAAATTAAAATCCTGAGATAATGAGTTTGGATGCTTAATAGGAATTCCAAGATACTTCCCCATATTCGGGGTAGACACAAATCCAAGGATATCGCTCAACGATTCTCTAGAGTCTTGATTCACGTTAGGCAAAAAGTAGAACTTAGACTTAGATTCACTAATGGTTTGCCCCGACTCCACACAAAACTCATCCAATACATCTCTTATACTGGAACAATTTAAGAGATCCGCTTTTGCGAAGAGCACAATTAAGATCATTCGCAAACATAATTAAGGTGCGAAAAAGCCGGCCCACTTCTAGATGCCTTCATCGGATTCCACAACTTGTTATTACATTTCTCTTCAATGAGCTGGCTGAGATAGTCCACACAGAGAATAAAAATATACGGAGAAAGTGGATCCCCTTGTCCTATTCCCCAAGACGACAAAATTTGATCAAGTGGGCTGCCATTGAAAAGGATCGAAGTAGTAACTGAAAACACACAACTCATAATAAGTTCAACAAGGTTGGTAGGGAGATTAAATCTGATCAACATCTTTCTTATAAAACTCCATTCCAGCTTATCGTACGCCTTTTCCAAGTCTATTTTGATGGCCATGTAGCTTATTTTCCCTTTCTTCTTGTTGATGGTATGAACAAGTTCTTGAACTATTATAGCATTATCAATCCCTTTTTGATCGGGCACAAAGGCAGATTGCAAAGGTGAAATAAGGTTCCCCAAGTATGGCCTAAGCCTAGCCACTATGATTTTAGTGACTATTTTGTAAGTCATATTACAAAGGCTAATTGGCCGATAATTCCCAAGAGTCTCCGGTCCCTGGATTTTAGGGATGAGGACAATGTGAGTTTGACTAAGTTTAACAGACATTTTCCTTTCCCTAAAGATCTTCTTAACTTTCTCCACCACAGAATGCCCCACTAAAGGTCAAAAGTGTTGAAAAATCCCGCATGCAGACCATCTGGACCTGGGGCTTTAAAAGTCTTAAGGGACTAGAGGGCTGCCTTAATCTCATCTTCCGTCACCAGACTTCCTAATCTCTCTTTTTCCTCTTCAGAGAGCCGGGCTTGCCACTGGGAAAGACCCGATCGTATTCTGTCCGAAGAGATTGAAGAAGGGGTATAAATGTCATTGAAACCCTTCCTTATAAAATCCATAATCTCTACTTCTGCATACAGCCACTCTCCAGCCCCATTCTTAATGGCCAAAATTTTATTTCTCTTTCGTCGGACCAATGTTAACACATGAAAGAAGGCTGTGTTTCTATCTCCTTGAACTATCCAGTTAATTCTCGATTTAAGAGCCCACAACTCTTGCTCTTGCCCCAGCACCATGTCCAACTCATTTAGAAGATTATTCTCAAGGTCCAACAAGGTGCTCGAAGGCTTCACTGCTATTGCTTTTTGTATACCATCCAGCCTTGCCATAATCTTCCTCTTCCTTGCAAAAATATTCCCAAAATGTAGTTTATTCCAAGCCGTAACTTCACGTTGAAATGTATCAATAGCTTCATTAAGAACTCAATGCAATAAAACTTGTAATACTTGTAGCAGTACTCTGTTTGCTAAAGTAAATGGGCCCCCATGGCAACTTATTGGCATAAAAAAATAATGTTTTAATATCACCATTAGTCATATTAGCATTTTTCATTCATCACTTAAAGGTATGAGCCATTTTGACACAATACTTAAAGGTTGAAAAGACTAAACTAACACATTTGACATGTTAGGAATTAATTAATATATAGCATAAATGTTAAGGACCAAAATGCTTTCCTTCTCCTTTCCTTTTCCTACAGTTAACATATATGTTTAAAAATCTTTGATTTTTCCTTAAGCTAAGGTATTCTTTACTGAGCATTTATATTGAGAGAAACTTTTTTTTTTTTTTTAATTTGATAATTATAATGAAAAAATTTTAAAAGCTAGATATTAGAAATATCAAGAATTTCAAACTAATTAAACTACAAGACTTTTGACATTAAAACTAAGCCATTCTTATGAGAGCATTAATATGGTAGGGATTGAGTATTAAACGTCAAGTTTGGCTTATCTCTAGTACTTTTTTAACTAAAAATCTTTTTTTTTTTTTTTAAATACACAATAGCAAGTGGTAGTGAGTTTTAATCTCCACATTTTATTTAGTTAATGGGTAATGTGCCAGTTAAAAAGAAGATTCTAGTTAAAAATGTGCGTAAGTCAAACCCTTAAACATATCATTCTTTATTTGAGTTGTCTTGCTCTCCAACAACATCATATCCATTCCCATGAGTGTAATTTATTAGGTCCTTGATCCCTAGGTAACTATGATTAGTCAATAATTGCAAGGCCCTTTTGAGGGAAATGGTTATGCTGATATTTAGGCCATCATGGGATGAGTCCTAAGCGGAAAGTGAACTCTTTTAATAAACAGGTTGTGTGACCTGTGTAGCTACGTAGCTTTTTTGCATCAGGCTGCTTTGTTAGATATTTTAAGGTATGAAAAATTGAACCAAGGTGGAATTCGCATCTTCGGCCCACTTTACAGTCCTTGAATTAGCTCCCATTAGGCCCAATTCTAACCAAATTTAGTTCTTGCATGATAACGTATTTAACAAACCAACAAAAATTCCATCAAAAAAAAAAAAAAACCAACAAAAACCAAACATGGTTTAATTTCTAAATAATAACAACTTTTTACTTTTCATGCATGAACTTGATTTTCCTCCAGAGGGTAAAAGGCTAAAAGCTCCACTTAATTAGACACACTATATATGTTGGTGATTACCAAGCCATCGTGGTATTGATATTCACAGCTAAAGTTGGTCCCATAGCGATTTAGCCACTGTAATTGGTATCACCATCATCATCACCGGCGGCATTTACGTGGACAGTAGTTTTTGGCCGGCACTACTGGAATTACGTTTACACTTGCGTAGTGCAAAAATAAGCACAACAATGAGGATGAGAAGGCATACTATTTGCCCAACAACTTCAAGCTGCAATACCAACTTTTCTTCCCCACGTAAACACAGAAAATATATCAAACCAGGGGAAAATACAAGAGATAGAAACTGGAGAAAAAGAAAACAGGAAAAACCATATATATATATATATATAGTTATTGTTACCCGTGAAGAGGTCGAGAAGGCAAGTATGAGAATGGCTTGGGCATGGAACGTCGTCCAAGGCCTAGGGTTTTTCTGCTCAATAGGACCCGGAGCAGAATGAAAATGGTAGTGAGGAATGGACCATGAGTTTAGTGAGAAAGAAATTAATGAGGTTTATATATAGAGACTAGAGTTAATTATTTGTAGTTGGTTGTGGAATATACTCATATTGATCACACTACTCACTTTTTAATTTGTCATTATTTAATGGTGTTGCTGATAGGAAATGTCTTGTTGATAAAAATGAAAGCATGATCAACTCTCTAGCTAGCTGCTGAGTGCTCTGCCTGTTCTCATTCTTCTTAATAAGACAAAAAGGATGTTGGATCAAAACACATTCTAACTTCTCTCGCTTTCTCCATGCAGATCCTTAGCTGAGTTTACTTTATAATTAACTTAATCTTTTTTTGTGTAATTTTGTATAGCAATTATAGGAGATGCGTGAAAAGTGAAATTCTAAATTAAGGTTGACCAACCACCCGTTCTTTTAGGAACACACCCTTTAATACACACTTTGTTACAACTTCCTTAAATGTTAGATAAAAACTATAAAAACTGCTGAACCACTTCAGCCCATTTTACTCTCATTTTTGCTAAAGCAAATGGGAACAATGTGACAATTTACTTAGTATAAAAATAATATTTTAATATCACTGCTAATCATATTAATTTTTTTCATCCATTACGGTAGGGACCTTTTTGACTAGTATCAAAAGTGTGGGGCCCATAGGCCTGATAGCCTCGGCCCATCTTAAAGCAGGCCCAAGGCCCATGCCGAGGAGCACAAGCTATTTTTGAGAGAGAGGGGGAAAGCCTATTTTCCTAGATCCACGCCGAGGATACCTTGTCCTCGGCCTGACAAAGGTGATTTTGGGGAGAGGCTAACCCCAAAGTAAGCTGTCACTCTCGCATTTAATGCACTCAACTAACCCCCCTGGCCGCATTAATGGGGAGGTAACCCCTTGGCAGGATAACGTTGATTAGAGTGAGCCACTTGAGTGCCGATAAGGCCTCTGATGGGACGGACGACCAGAAGAAAAGCGAATAGACGATCAACAGATGGAAGCAGGAGATAGGAAGATGAAAACTATAAAAGAAAAGCTAGTAAAGCAAAAGAGGGGGGGAAAAAAAAGGAAAGAAAAAGGAAAAGAAGAGAGAGAACGTTAAGGCCTTCTCGGCCACAGGCCGAGGAGCATTCCCCCATTTGTAAGGAAACACTTAGCATTTTTTATAAGAAAAGTTCGTGCATGGTGATCGACGGCCAGCACTTAAACCTGTCAACCCACTCTCTATAAATTTATTGTTTGGGCTTATTGGGCTAAAAACCCATCACTCAGGGTTAATCCAAGTTGAGTCCTTACAATTGGCGCCGTCTGTGGGAAGGATTAGGGTGCTGGCCGGCGCACCAGGTAAGTGTTCTAAGTTCTAAGTATCCGTTTTACAGTAGGTTGAAAAAGATAAGTGTTCTAAGTTCTAAGTATTCGTTTTACAGTAAGTTAAAAAAAAATATATGGAAGATTTGGCAGTAAAAAAAAAAAAAAAAAAAAAAAAAAAAAAAAAAACAAAACAAAACAAAACAAAACAAACAAAGAAAGATCTTGATATTATTATTTCATGCGTAGAAAAATTACACATTACAATCAGAGGCTCAGGTAGGCCTGTTTTACAAGCAAATTTACGAGCTAATAGCCACCTGCTATTCCTACAATCAGAGGCCCAGGTGAAGCCGCCCTAGGAAGAAGCCCGCCGGAGGGAAGTGTCAACTCGTGCTTTTATGTGGCATCAAAAGAATGGGAGAGCTTGACACACGGCGGAGGAGGTGAAGGGCAATCATGCTCCCAGGCCCCCAACAACTCCCTCCTCGGCTAGGCGGAGCTGGAACAAAGAGAGGAGCAGATGCAGGGGCTCCGAGGTACCTTCCCCTATGATGTTCCCTCGATTCTCTCCAACCCTCATGAGTGTTGGCCGTAGGAGACGGCAACACTCGGGCACCTCCCATGAAGTGGGTTCGCACGCCTTCCTCGTCGGGGGTGTGCTCCGAGGAAGGGCGTTAGGCTCTCTAGCAACATCCCTCTGGGATACCTCGAAGGGCCCCATCAGGGTTACACCTAGACTCTGCCGCACCGAAAGCCCGGTGGGGGTTGCGGCCATACTGGTTTTTGTCGGTCCCGGTGACAATTCCTACGGGGTTGTTAAAAGAGTGTGAAAAGTTGGAAGAATATGTTTTGCGCTATTTGTGTTGAGAGTTCCATGGGTTGTGAATAAACCACCTCCTCAATTTATATAGGGGGTGGGGGTTGGTGAGAATTAAGTCATGCAGAGTTCGAAAAGAGAATTGTCAGCTGGGTCAGTAATGGAGTCGCCAATTTCCAAGGAGGCCAGGGACGGTTGGACTCGTGTCAATTTACGAGGACATTAATGAAGGCGCGTTTTGCGCACCGGAGCGTCAAGCGCGGAATACGAACAGACAAAAGGGCGATTCATAAATGAAAAAGATGGGGCCTCGAGCTGGAGGCGAGATCAATGCCACGTGTAAAGATCCCAATCTGACCCAAAGAGGAATCATCTCCAGTAAAGCGATCTGAGGACAAACCTCCACTTACAGGAAAAATTGAAGTGGTAGGCAGAACCGAGGTATTGCATGGTCCTCGGACCCAAACCTATGGTAAAACTACACACACCATTATACCTGAGTACTAGACAGAACCAAGGTATTGCCTATGGGGAAACTAGATACTTACAGGAAAAATTGAAGTGGTAGGCAGAACCAAGGTATTGCATGGTCCTCGGACCCAAACCTATGGTAAAACTACACACACCATTATACCTGAGTACTAGACAGAACCAAGGTATTGCCTATGGGGAAACTAGATACTTACAGGAAAAATTGAAGTGGTAGGCAGAACCAAGGTATTGCATGGTCCTCGGACCCAAACCTATGGTAAAACTACACACACCATTATACCTGAGTACTAGACAGAACCAAGGTATTACCTATGGGGAAACTAGATACTTACAGGAAAAATTGAAGTGGTAGGCAGAACCGAGGTATTACATGGTCCTCGAACCCAAACCTATGGTAAAACTACACACACCATTATACCTAAGTACTAGACAGAACCAAGGTATTGCCTATGGGGAAACTAGATACTTACAGGAAAAATTGAAGTGGTAGGCAGAACCGAGGTATTGCATGGTCCTCGGACCCAAACCTATGGTAAAACTACACACACCATTATACCTGAGTACTAGACAGAACCAAGGTATTGCCTATGGGGAAACTAGATACTTACAGGAAAAATTGAAGTGGTAGGCAGAACCAAGGTATTGCATGGTCCTCGGACCCAAACCTATAGTAAAACTACACACACCATTATACCTGAGTACTAGACAGAACCAAGGTATTGCCTATGGGGAAACTAGATACTTACAGGAAAAATTGAAGTGGTAGGCAGAACCAAGGTATTACATGGTCCTCGGACCCAAACCTATGGTAAAACTACACACACCATTATACCTGAGTACTAGACAGAACCAAGGTATTGCCTATGGGGAAACTAGATACTTACAGGAAAAATTGAAGTGGTAGGCAGAACCAAGGTATTGCATGGTCCTCGGACCCAAACCTATGGTAAAACTACACACACCATTATACCTGAGTACTAGACAGAACCAAGGTATTGCGTATGGGGAAACTAGATACTTACAGGAAAAATTGAAGTGGTAGGCAGAACCAAGGTATTGCATGGTCCTCGGACCCAAACCTATGGTAAAACTACACACACCATTATACCTGAATACTAGACAGAACCAAGGTATTGCCTATGGGGAAACTAGATACTTACAGGAAAAATTGAAGTGGTAGGCATAACCAAGGTATTGCATGGTCCTCGGACCCAGACCTATGGAAAACTAAATAAGTATTGTGCATCACCAGGGTATTGTATGGTCTTCGGACTCGAACCCATCAAGAAAATAACTGCTCTGAGAAAAACCAAAGCGTTACTTAGTGTCAAGCTATAATACAACCCTTCGATTTATATTTGGATGATAACAAATGGTCCCATGAGGTCAACTCCAGAATAGAATACGAATATTGAACAGAATACAATAACAAAGTAAACAAAATAAAGTATCATTAAATGGAAGCGAAGTCTTAAGTATTCGGTTCAAAAAGAAAGTATACGACTCCCTTACAAGGCCACTGAGGCAAGAGACAAAATAGTATCAAAGAGAAAATAAACAAAGCTATCCTAGACCGTATACTGATTCCCTCAACTCAGTAGGCAAATCAAAAGGCTAGGGCCAAAGCTTAAGGGCTAGATCTCGGAAGGTCCGTCGGAGGACTTGCCACGTCTTGTGGTCTTGCCTGACCCTTGGTTATAACTTCCCCCAATACTAGCTGGGGCTCAACCTCCTCGGATGGTTAATCAGTTAACGGCGCATCCTCGACAGCCTTATCCTGACTTTCAACCAATGGTAATGAGGATCCCTCCTCATGAGCAGCAGGTACAACCTCGCGAATGGCAGTAGGGTAATATACCCTATCCTCCCTTCTAAGGTCAGATGAGGCATCAATCCCTGCTTGGTTAAGGGCTTCATACCAGGTTTGAAAGCAGTAATGCCTGCACACTGCAGGAACTTGAGCCCGAAGGGTGGCTTCAGTCCTGGCCACCCCCTCTGCGAAAGCATCCTCCTCTGCCTTTTCCACAGAGCGCTCAGCGTCTATTTTCGCAAATACCGCCTCGTCTTTGGCTCTCACAGCCTCGTCCCTAGCATACTCGACAACACCTTTTTCATGGATTGCCTTGGTCAAATTTGCCTTCATATAGGTAATGTCCTCTTTGGCCTTCTGTAATTGACCCTCGACATCTTGCAAGCGGCCAGTTTGATCCTCAGCTTGTTTCCTAACCACGGCTAGGTCAGAGACAGCAGTATCCCTGGCCTTCGCCATTTCTGCCAGATCCTCGGTCGCCTTTTTCAGGTCGGCCTCAGATCTCTTAAGAGTTTTGGCCGCCTCCAGGAACTTATCGCGCTCCTGCGCTAAGGCATGACTATGGTCACCAACCTCTTCGCCCAACCTAAAAAGGGCCTGGATAGCCTGCCAGCAAAAACAAGCAGCTCTGTAAAGAGAAAGAAAAATACTAAGCGACAAAAATTTTTGGTAAAATGAATAGGTGCCAAGGGACCTACCATGCCTAGATATTTGTTAAGGTCGAGGACAACCTCTACCCCACTCATTTTCTTTAACTCAGCCATATCAGTGGGAAGAAGGAGAGATTTCTCTAGGGCCTCGGCCACGAGAGCCCCCTCGTCTCCTTGAGACGCTCGTATCGACGCGTTATCCATTAGGGGCTGATCATGAAGCATGGCAGCAGGCAGCCATGCTTGGGCCTGGGGCTGCTGGATGGCCTTCTTGCTCTTCCTTTGATCACCGAGCTTCAATTGCTTTGGGGGTCTGCGAGTCCTACCCTCCTCGGGCGAAGAATGAGATTTGCTCCCATCCATTGGCTCCTTACCCTTAGAAAGTCTTTTCCTTTTCGGATCAGGAGACTCAGTAGGAGGGGCAGTTACTGTAGGAATGGAGGACGACCTAGTTTGCATGGTTGGAATCCGGGGCTGAGGTGCTGGGGGCTGGGACTGCGACTCTCCTGGTACATTCTTCTTGGAACCGCCTTCAAGTAGGTCAAGAAGGTTGGTTTGGGGCTGTCTTTTTAAACCCATCTCAGCCTGGGTACCAACTTTTAAGGACTGAAGATCGGCTTTGGACAAGTGAGGATCTCCTAGGTCACCGGGAGGATCCTCGGACTGGTCAACTAAGTCGAACACACTATACTCGTCCTCGGCGGAACTCAATTCAACCACCTCCCTTGCCTTCTTAGATGGTCCTTTCTCGGCCACCGTTACTTGCCGGGATGAAGAGGGACCTAATAGCGGAATACCTTCAGGTATGTAAGACCCCCCAGTAAAAGAAAAACCGCTCTCCACCACGGTAATCTGCGTAAGCCGAGGATCACGAGCTCTAATTACATGCTGCGGAACAGGGAATGACGTCTAAGCTGGGTTGCACCCGAGGATTTTATGAGCAGCTCTGACTTGGTTGTCAGGTTCATTCAAGAAAAGCTCCGACCTGAGAACGGTTTCCAAATCCGCTTTATTAACTAGGTGGAAGTGACGTGCAAAGGCGTGTGGATCTGTGAAAAGAAAAGCGAAATTCCTATGGTCAGTCAACCAAATCGAGTATACAAGTATAAAACTTGAAAGTGCTGAGACCTAGATTATCTTGTATTTCGGATGCCCTACCTGGCTCCCCCTCTACGGTTGGGCAGTGAAAGCCGTCGTGCCACTCTCTCGACACTATGAGGAAATCTTGGTTCAACCCCTTATTGGAATCAGGAAGACACTGGATAAGACGAACCCTATCGTCCCTTGTCTTCATATAATATTTCTTACCCCTCAGGTGATGAAGGTTGTAACACCAATTCACATCATGGTGAGTCAGTCTCAGCCCCATTTTCTCATTCAGGGTATCTACACACCCTAGTATCCTAAATACATTCACAGCACACTGAGTAAGAGCCAGGCGGAAATGCCTAAGGTAATTGAGGGTCACCGGCCTCATAGGGATTCTCATCCCTCCTTCTACAAAAGCGACTATTGGGATCACGACCTCACCCTCTCTCCTCCTAAGGTACCACTCTCCTTCTTCGCAGTACTTCAAATTCACATTATTGGGTATTCCATAGTCAACAATGAATTTGTTCATCATCTCATCGGACTCGACCAACTTCTTAAACTTACCCATTCCCCAAAGACAACTAAAAGCTCTAAAAGAGAAAAGGAAGAATGAAATCAAGGAAATTAGGGGTCACTAGAAAAAGAAGATTTACAGAAGTATGACGATACCCTTCAGATAGTATGCCAGTCGAACCAGATTCAAACTACATGCATCAATAATTATAAGCGCGAAAATGATGAAACCAGGCGATTCAAACAGGTATTTATACTCTCCCTTAATTTCCCCAAATGAAACCACTTGCTCATAAAAGCAGAAAATCATGCCGTCGAAAGTGGGAAACGTGGTGCCGCCAAAATTTAATGTGGGCACCCATTAAGTCTCGAAACGCTAAAAACGCGCATCGGGCAGTCAAGAAGCCGCCAGCATCAGTATAAACTAAAGTGGGGCAATTCGTCCAGTGGACCCGCATGTATCAAAACCCTCCTCCCCATTCGAGGGAACGTACAGCAGAGTTTTGAGGGGCTATTGTGGGGCCCATAGGCCTGATAGCCTCGGCCCATCTTAAAGCAGGCCCAAGGCCCATGCCGAAGAGCACAAGCTATTTTTGAGAGAGAGGGGGAAAGCCTATTTTCCTAGATCCACGCCGAGGATACCTTGTCCTCGGCCTGACAAAGGTGATTTTGGGGAGAGGCTAACCCCAAAGTAAGCTGTCACTCTCGCATTTAATGCACTCAACTAACCCCCCTGGCCGCATTAATGGGGAGGTAACCCCTTGGCAGGATAACGTTGATTAGAGTAAGCCACTTGAGTGCCGATAAGGCCTCTGATAGGACGGACGACCAGAAGAAAAGCGAATAGACGATCAACAGATGGAAGCAGGAGATAGGAAGATGAAAACTATAAAAGAAAAGCTAGTAAAGCAAAAGAGGGGGGGGAAAAAAAGGAAAGAAAAAGGAAAAGAAGAGAGAGAACGTTAAGGCCTCCTCGGCCACAGGCCGAGGAGCATTCCCCCATTTGTAAGGAAACACTTAGCATTTTTTATAAGAAAAGTTCGTGCATGGTGATCGACGGCCAGCACTTAAACCTGTCAACCCACTCTCTATAAATTTATTGTTTGGGCTTATTGGGCTAAAAATCCATCACTCAGGGTTAATCCAAGTTGAGTCCTTACAAAAAGGTTAGGGATAAAATAAATATATTTTCTTCCTCCTTACGCCAAGATATTTTTTTTATTAAGAATTCATATATAGAGAGAAGCTAAACTTTTTATTATTATTATTATTTATAATTTGATAGTTACAATAAGTGGAGAAAATTTGAACCTTAGACCAGTTAAGCTATAATTTACTTGACATCAAAGCTAAACTATTATTATGAGAGCATGTCTTTTTGGGGGATAAAATATTGTTATGAGAGCATTAATATGGGATTGAGCATTTAATGTCTCATTGCTTATTTGAGTTGTCTTGCTCTCTAACGACATCACTCACACTGTCAGACGAGTGTAATTTATTAGGCCCTTGATCTCATGATGTCTATGATTTATTTTGGAGAAGAATGATGTCGATGATTGGTGCTACTAAACATTTTTCGAGAGGCAAATGGTTATGCTGATATTTAGGCCGTCATGGAATGAGTCCTATGTGGAAATTAGTAGTGGTTTAAACAAGCTGTGGCATATACAGTGAAGCTGCCCCACCTTTTTTGTTGGATATTTCGTAGGGGGAAAAATTAGCCTGTCTCTCAAAAAACAAAAGGTAAAAATAGCCTCTTCGGCCCACTTTGCACAATCCCTGAATTAGCTCCCCTTAGACCCAATAATCCTAACCAAATTTATTTCAATCTTAAGCATTTTTATGCCTCTGTGAGCCCAGAATAGAATTTGAGCAGAGCAGGGGTGGTTGGTTTGTTATAGACATAGCCTTACAGATTATTCTTTTGGGCCCTCTCATAATTTAGAACACACACATATTTTATTACAAGTTTACAACTCCACACAGTCTCTCTCCTTATTTTCCTGATGTGCACAGTCGACGGTACGTACAGTTAAGACTCAAGACAAAACCTGTCAATATTCACAAGCATCTTCAAATGACACGTACGGTATATACCCAATAAAACTGATTCAATTAGACAGAGAGTTACAATATTCCAAATTTCCAACACAATACAACACAGAAAGAAAAAGCTGCAAGACCTCACTGTACATCCTCACGATACCCTATTACACACATTCTTCAACTTAGAATTTTAAGCGTGGGTTAAAATGTATGCAATAAATTGTGTAAAATAAACATGGCCCATTTTAATAAAAGTTGTGTTAACGGGTATGGTAAGAAGTCCGTTAATAGTAATTTTAGCCCTTTTTTTTATAATTTTTTGTCTTTTTTTATAACTTTATGTTATTTTTTTAGCGTGAGGTCAACTTTGTAGAAAGAAAAAATATTAAAATAATCAAAAGGATTAGTTTGATGCCTTTTCTTTTATTTATTTAATTTATTTATTAAATAGTACAACTTTAATACCTACGCTGTTAACCTTTTAATAAACCAACAAAAACCAAACTCCTACTTCGTGCATGGACGTACTTAATTACTGTTCTTCCACAGGTAGATATGCGGGTAATAATAACTAGCAAGCCATGGCGGGACTCACGGCTAGGCAAGTTGGATAACTTGGATCTATAGTGATTTGGGTATTAACGTAGGGAACACCAACGCCATCATTATCAGCAATGCTCACACTGGCCGGAGTTTGGCCACCCCTATTGGAATTATTATGTTTACACTTGCGTAGCCGTAGTGCAAAACTGAGTATAACAACGAGGAAGAGGAGGTAAACTAGATGCTGAGCAATCTCAAGGTGCAATAGCCACTTTTCCTCCCTGAGCATACAGAAAGAAATGGTATCAAATAATTAAACTGGGGAAAATAAAATTAGAGAAAAAAAATTATTCAATTACATATTTATTCCTTGACCTTTGCTTTATATTTCAAAATAACACTCATCCTTTGAAATGTTTCATTTTAGTAAGTTCATGTAAAAAAACTCCATACTTTTGTCTATTATTTTGGTTTTCTCTATCTCCGAACAAACATAAAAGAAACAAAACAGATTGAGTATTAAAATTACCAATCTCTTCCTTCTTTGTTGTTATCAAAAATCCTATCTCCAGACAAAAAATAAAAAATAAAAAATTGCAAACAAAGTACTAAAATTACTAATCTCCTCCCCCTTTATTGTTATCAAAATCTTTAGGGATTTTGCCAAATAAAATCAACTCAAAAATAAAATAAGAATTAATACCAAGGACCTTGTTCACTCAAACTTCAAGTATATTGATTAAAATAAAACATTTTTATACATACATACATATATATATATATATATATATATATATATATATGGATCATTTTTTAAAGATGGGACAAAAGTTGAGAACTAAATATGTAGTTGAAAAATAAAATGTATAAGTACCATAGTTATCATTACCTGTTGAGAGAAGTCGAGGGTAAGAGTGGATTTGGCATGGGAAGAACCATTCTAATTGAATCTTAGAGATTTTGTTGTTGTTGTTGTTGTTGGAATGGTAAAATAGTGCAAAGAAGATTTGAATTCTTATTTTTCTAATAAATGAAAATAATTAATCTGGGCAATGAATTACAAAGCTTGTAACGATTTTTTTAAGCTAGCAGTGTGTGTGTGTGTGTTTTTCTTAAGGAAAAAAGCAATCCGGATAGAACAGTATTATGGAAAGGAGAATATATTTATAGTTACCTCTTCACGAGTTGATCCATCTCGTTTCGAATCGTGATCTATGGAGCTAGTTTTACCGGGTAAGAACCGAGTGGCCGGAGAAAAAAAATCAACTAAAGTAAACCACACGTTTTATGATAGTCAAAACATAATGACTTATATATGTGTGAAAATGTGACAATAGTAGTTAAGAATGAAAATATGATACACATTTATGTTTAGTCACCCACATGGTTGCCAAAGCAAAGTTGCTCGGTTGCTCTTGAAGAGAGCAATAGCCACAGCATTTGTTTTTTAGCATTTGTTTCAATCATTTTTAGTGAACCATTGAAAAAATGGGTTGAAACAAGTCATAGTTTTTTGGAGTGAGGACCCACAGCTGGACCCATAGAGAGAGAAAGAGAGAATGAGAAAAGGAAAGGGGAAAAAGAATCAAAGAACCTAGCGGTGGAAAAAGAATCAAAGAAGCCGCAATATGATAGTCAACAGATAATGACTTTTATATGCGTGGAAAGGGGAAAAGAGACTAATAATTAGAAATTTACCGACAGGTTTCTTTTTTGTCAATGTGGGGGCCTTTTTTGCTATGTTGGGCCGGGCTGGCCCTTTGTGAATGTAGGCCCAAGTGTTTTGGGTTGCAGGAGTCGAGACCGGACCAACTGGAACTCAATTTAGCCAGTTTGTACGCGAACTATGCCTCGTCTACTAGGAGGGTACTTACCGCAGACTGAGCTGTTCCAGAGAAGAGCTTGCGGCAGGCGGATATAATTGATAAAAAAAAATCATATGTTCTAGAATGACCAGATAGTTCTTTTAATAAGAAATGACCAAACTACAATAACATTTAGCAATCTTTGACAAATAAATAGTAAGGGCAAATGGTAATAAAGATTTAATCCACAGTTTATGTAAATAAATTCAGTTCGGTCTGCAGGAGTAAGGCCAAAGAGAAAAAACGCCCCTTCTCAACGCAATTAACCTCCGAGGAAAGAAAACGGGATTCCTGCTGCAGAAGTTAATAGGTTTGAGGGAGGCAGACCTGAATGGACACTTCTCAAAATAACTGTAGAAGAGAGCAGGGATTCGAGAGGGAGAGAAGGGAAGGGGCCTATCAGTGCATGCCACTCTCACTTGCTCCTTTTTTTCTCTCTTTTTCTCTTTCTTAGTAATTTCCACTTTGGTCCTTTTTTAGTGTTATCCTCCTCTGTTTTTCTAAACAAGTTATAGAGTATTCTCTTTTTTAAGTTGCATTGTATTGCTCTCGTGCCTGCCGTTGTTTTTGCACATGACAGAGGCGTCCTTTTATAGTGCCTGCTGAGGCCGATTCTTTACTATTCTACCCTCTAACCGTTTTTCGTCTGGTCTGGGCGCACTCACAGACCCTTACTGCTGTCTACGAGCCCCTCTGTCACAGACACAGACAACGTTTTGTCTATTAGTCCGCCGCGGCACCTTGTCTTGTCACGGGGATGTTTCTCTCTCCTATCCCTCATGGCATACACCTATTGGTCCCCACTCAGCCTTGCCTCTTTTGGGTGATATGTCATCCCAGCAGGACGTATTTCCCAAAAGAGTCTGAGCAGGGACCTCAAAACAAGCCTTCTCCTCTCCCCACCTCCAAACCATGCCCTCTTACCTCTGACCCATGACCCCACCATGTCCTGTATTGGCTGGGTACAGGCTGGCGGTGTCTGGGCCTTGCACGTTGGTTCATGTCTAAAGTCTGCCTGCTGTCTATGCATCTGCTATGTTCTGGACATTTTGCTTGCATTGCCAGTCGTTCGTCCTTGGCTTTTCCCAAACTTTTACTCTGATTTCCCATCCCACAGGGTCTTGATCTTACCGAGTACTAGACTTTGTGTTCTCTTCAGCCCAATTCTTTAATTGCCTTAGTTTCCCGCCGTGTTACTCGGCCTTTCCTGCCTTGGCGATTTTTGTTCCTGTTGGGCCTCTTTTCAGGCCTGCTATTCCTTTCTTTCCCCCAGTGGCTTAAGAGAGCCTACTGGTGTTCTTACTCATGGGCTCTATTGTCCCTTTCCTTTTGGGCCTGCGGCCCTTTTACTTTCCCTGAGCTTCCTCGGCCCATTTACTGACTTTGCTTTCCCATGAGCTTTTACTAACTTGATTGGGCTTCCCCGGCCCAATCTCCTCATACTCATCCTTGGGGTTCATGGGCTTGCCATCAACCCCTATTTTCTTTGCTTACATTGTCTTGGGCCTACTGCGGCCCATTCTTGCTTTTTCATAACATACATTGCCCATAGGTGTCATTTCTCTCTTTCCGGGCCCTTTGGGCCCATTTACTTCCTCAAGACCCATTTATTCATGTTATGGACCTGTGTCCTACCTTTTCTACCGCTTGGGCCTAACAGTCTTATTCCATGCCTGCCACTCTTATTGCCTGCTTCGCTGGGTTGGGCTGGCTTTACAAAAATGACCCTCAACAGTCAATAAGAACCATGTGGGTGAAAAAACCTAGCGGTGAAAAAGAGCATTATGGAACGAGCATTATGGAACGAGTTTTGTCAATAAGAACCTAGCAGTGAAAAAAGAATCAAAGAAGCCGCAATATGATAGTCAACAGATAATGACTTTTATGTGTGTGGAAAGGGGAAAAGAGACACTAGTAATTAGAAATTTACCGACAAGTTTCTTTTTTGCTTATGAGAAAGCCATTTGGAACAATTCCTATTAATTGGTACCTTCTAATGCACAAAAAGTCTAGATGAGAAAGTATTTGAATACTTTCTCCTTGCACAGAAAGTCTAAAGGCGAAAGTATTCAAAAGTTATGTTTTGTCCTTTTTTCTTTTTTCCACCATAACATGGTATCAAAATCATGTTTATCCTTTTTAATGGGAGAGATAAAATAAATCGGGAGTAAACTTTATAGAAGGATTGAAATGCTTTGTTATAAATGTTAATTGGACAAAGTTTACAAGTGATCTATTTGGCCACTAGGTCTTGTAGCCTAGTGGCACCCGATTCCTTTGGTAACCTTTAAATCAGGGGTTCTATCCCCTGTGTTAGGACATATGTGATTTCACTTGTTAAAAAACATATATCATTCTTTTATGTATGACTAATCCTTTGACAAAATGCACTCAACTTGTAATTGGGTAGTTTTAGATATTTTTAATACTTCAAGAAACAAGGTTTCAAGATCAAGTGTTGAAGTCATCAGGTCTGCTCAAGAAACAAGCTAATGAAGTGCACATTCATTAAAACTCGACACCTGCTCGATAGCTTCTCGACACCTTGCTATGTATCAAGATTTATAAAATTAGATTTTTTGATCTAATTTCTTGGGATCCGTGAATATGTTTTGGCCCTTCTTTTCTTCTAACCCTAAACATATAAAAGGATTGTTTTAAGGGCCGTCAAAGTGTTCACAAGTTGCACAAGCATTGAGCAAACTCTGTTCAAGCAAATTGTGATCGGAGACAAAATTTTGCCCTAGTTCATCTCTTCTGAAGAAGTTGCTATGTATGTGCACCTTTGGGTTTTGTGACTAAGCATCTTCTTGATCTTCATCGTCGATGAACTGAAGAACTTTGCAGCCAACAACTCTTTTTAGTTGGTAATTGAAGTCACATACTGAGATCCGCGTAATTGGTTAGTCACGTACTTGGGAGCCACGCATCAAAAGAGAGATCTGTTACTACAGAGCAAGTCCAATTGGGTACTGGAGTAAGGATTCAACTGTAAGTTGATAAGGTACCTGAGATTCCTTTACTTGTAACTGCTTGTTGTGATAATAGTGGAATTTCGGGAGTGGTGACCTGAAAATCACCCGGTGGGGTTTTTGCCGTAAGGTTGTTCCCCATTCATAAATAAATCACCGTGTCATTTATTTTCTGCTACATAATTAGTTTATTGGTGATTTGTTTGTGCTACCACGCGTTTGCATGTTAAATTGATTAATTAATAACTTGGCAAATTAATTAATTGATTTAATCACAATGAGTCATTCAGTTTGTGGCCTATCACCCTGCAATTACCCAAAAAAAAAAAAAAAGTGATCTATTTGGGGGCCTAAAGAGGAACACTTGCATCGCTACTCATTCAATGAAGAGTAATATGAAATTATTATGTATGTGTTGTATACTATTGTAAGATATTAGAATTATCGTCACATCACTATTTTGAAACCAGAAACTAAAGTTAGGATCGAAATCCAAGATATATGTAATACCTTAAATCTGAAAACCTTGGCTAGAAAATAATTAATCGAATAACAATCCATTAGTTTTAAATGATAAAAACTCAATTAATTTACTTTTGCATACCATCAACATGCAACCATATATGTAACACAAAAGATTCTATTATATAGAATATTGAAACAGTGGAAACATACTTAGAAATATAATAAGCCACTCAAACACAAAAATACTAGACTTTAGTTTGTTTTGAACGACGTCAAGAAAAACTCAAGTAGCAAAAACACACACAAAATACAACTTTTAATCCAGGGACTAACTGGGTCATTCACTTGATGCACTTGGCATCAAAAAGAGGCTTGCCCTCAAAAGGTTCGTGATCTTCAATCATCTGATTCACACGTTCCTTTTGGTCTTTATCTGTAATATCAACCTTCTTCCAGTCATATAGCTCCATATCATAGCATTCATCAAGCACAAATTGTGGTATTTCTGGAACTCGAAAAAGCCAGAGTCCTTTCACCTTGAAGGGTGGCTCTGATCCAATCATTAGCATCTTCCCAAAAGCATATTTGCGTGCTAGATCCATCCTATGAAGAAATCCACTGACCTTGTTTAGTGTTACAAAGGAAACAGTATTCTCATCATTGTACTTGTAATCACAGAACCAGAGAGAGTATCCCTCAGGATCGTACATGTCCCAGAACCCTGCGACAAACAAACATGAAACAATGATGAAGAGAAAATTGTTCAAGCAGCAAGTGACATATAAATGTTGTGAACACGATCAAGGTATAAATAAGGATTTCTAATGCATGGTGGACTTAAATGTTTCAAAATAATAACACAGCCAAGGTATTGGAATTGAATATTCAACAAAGACTAAATTACACTTTTGATTCTTATAGTTTGAGTTGTTTAGACAGCATTCTTGGTATGATTACTGCTTCTTTGTATGATGGTCCTGTTTATTTTAACTGTTATCCTGATCTTACTCTTGCTTTAGATGATCCTAATATTATTAAAGTTTTGACTCTAAATATTGATTCTTCTGGTTATATCATGGATGAAGGTAGTAAACCTTTTGCTTTGATCTACCGCATTTATTACAGATTGTTGAGTACTCAGTTAAATCCTGGTTGTTTAAATCATAAAGAACCTTCTGGTAAAACTATGTTAATTCAATGTTCTACTCCTGATGCTAAAGTTCAAGTTCCAAAAATGATTCAATGGCAAGATGTCAAGCTTCCCACTGAATGGTTGTTGGAACAAGAATCCCCTATTTCTAAACCTATTTTTGATGAGCTAGATCTCACAAACATTCAACAATATCTTGATGGTACTGTTAAAATAAGTTTTCAAAATGTTCAACCACCCTTGAAGATCAACGAAGGAAGACATTCCTTTGCTGGATCTGAAAGTATTTCAAAACGAGATCAAGATCTCAATGATTTTTTGCAAAAGAATTTTGAAAAACCTTCTAATTTAAAATTAAAAGGTGTTTCAAGTGATAAATCCCAAATCAGCTCTGTTTACTATTCTACTAAACCTGAATCTTCCTCTCCATATGGCAAACCTGCCAATGAAGATTATGAAGATACTAGATCTATTTGTCCATCTGATTCTGATTTTCCTCCTATTGAAAATAATGTTAACCGATTGAGAGTTTTGACTGTTTTAAATAAAAATTTTGAAATTGATATGGTTTCCTTGTTCAATGAGTTCATGCTTTCAAAAAATAGACCTAAAAGGAAATATTTCCAAAATAATTTTGCTCAATCTGAAAAAGACCGTGTTAAAAGAAAATGGAAAGAAAAAATGCTTCAATTGAAAAAACATATTTTGTTTTTTGATTTCCTTGAAAATTATTATGTTTCAAAAGATGAAGTTTCAAAAAATCATTTGAATGTGATAAAGAAATCAAATTTTGTCAAAGATGACAAAACCATTGTTAGGTCTAGTCATCCCCCTCTTGACACTATTTTGATAACTGTTGACAAAACTGATGTTAAAGCTACTCCTTTCAAAATTGCTGATAAAACTCCTATTGTTAGTATTATTGAACAAAACAATTTTACTAATGAGTCTTTGCATGTTATTGGTCAACAGCTTGACTGTATTGAAGAAAAAATTGTTGAAAAAACTGTTTCTATTGAAAAGTCTGCTTCTGTCGAAAAACCTGTTTCAGTGAAAACTGAGAAACCTTTGATTAATTTACCCAGCTATGATACGAAATTCAAGTTTAAAACTTTCCAATCTAAAACTCTTGACATTGTTGAAAAAATGCTTGCTGATTTAAAAGTTAAAACTGAGGGTACTTCTACAAGTACTCATGCTGCTCGCACTATTTCAAGAAATGAAAAAGAAATTGTTTCTGATGAAAATACAGATTCTGATACTATTTTTTCTGTTTTTGCTAAAAAGGTTTTTGATAATGATTTTCCAGAAATTAAAAGATTTGTTGGAAGTTCTTCCAAACCCATGTTTCTTACAAAAAATTGGTATTCAAAACCTACTCCTCCTGATATTTAGTTTGAAGAAAGACCTTTTCAAACTCAATTTTCTGTTTCTGCTGATAAAATTTATGAATGGAATATTAATGGTTTTTCTGAACAAGAAATTATTAACAAAATGGGACATATGTCCGTGGTTGGTATTGCTTATCAAAATAATCATGATTTTGATCAACCTGAAATTGTTGACTTGGTTGCTACTGGTTTTTCTACTACTCTTCGTGGATGGTGGGATTCATATCTCACAGAAGACTCCAGAGACTCTATTAAACATGCTGTTAAAAAGAATGATGAAGGTTTGCCTATTTTTGATGATCGTATTGGTCGAGGTATTCCTGATGGTGTTAATACCTTGATTTATACTATTATCAAACATTTTGTTGGTGCTCCATCTAATGTTTCATCTCAAATTTCTGATTTACTGAATAATTTGAGATGTCCTACTATGTCTGATTATAGATGGTATCAAGATGTCTTCCTTTCCAGAGTAATGCAGCAAAAAGACTGTTATAAACCTTATTGGAAAGAAAAGTTTATTGACGGTTTGCCTCCTATCTTTTCTCATAAGGTAAAACAAGAATTAATTGGTAAAAATGATTCTATTGATTATGATAATCTAACCTATGGTGATATTTTAAGCACTATTAAAAAACTTGGTATTAATATGTGCAATGATGAAAAATTGTTAAAACACCAATTAAAAAATAAAAGAAAAACTAAATATGAAATGGGTAATTTTTGTGAACAATATGGTTTGCCCCCAATTGCTCATTCTCGGCAAAAGGGTAAAAAACACGATAAAAGTCACAAAAATTATTAAAAAAAAAACACAAAACTAATTTTAATGATAAAAAGAAAAATGTTTCAAAAAAATATGTTAACCAAAAATCTGGAAAAGGTAAATGTTTCAACTGTGGAAAACCTGGTCATTTTAGTAAAGATTGTAAACAAAAACCTCGTAAGTTGAAAAACAAGTTTAACATGTTAAACATTGGAAATAATGATCAAGAAGAATTATTCAGAATCCTTGAATCAAACAATTCGTCTGATTCCTTGGAAGATGATTTTTCTTCTTCAACTAATTCTTGCTATCAATCTGCTGATGAATCTTCTGATTCTCCTAATATTAAACTTGGTTGTAGAGATTCATGTTGTAATGTTATTAACTCTGTTAACACTCTCACTAAAGGTGAAGAAAATGAAAATTTGTTGATTAAATTGATAAGTCAAATTGAAAACCTTGATTTACAAAAAGAATATTTGGATAAATTTAAGAAAAACTTGTTAAAAGAAGAAACTAGTAAAAAACTTAAATCAACCATAAGTTTTGAAGAAACTTTGGAAAGATTTAATAAAAAGAAATCCAAAGATTTAACTATTAACGATCTCGAACATGAAATTAATATTGTTAAACAAGAGATAAGTGAATTAAAAAATGACTTTCAGAATATGAAAAATGATAACCATAATCTTAAACAAAAATTGTTAATGTTAAAAATTGATAAAAATATTGATCAAAATAAATCTGATAATGAACAAGATGAGCACATAGATGGAGATGAATCCAGTCAACAGACTCTTCTTTCTGATAAAGGTAATATTGATGACTCTTAAATTGCTTTTGTTAGTAATATACTTCCTCCAAAATGGTTCACAAAAGTGAAAATTGTTGTTTCCAATGATTATTGTTTCACTGTTATTGCTATGATTTATTCTGGTGCTGATAAGAATTGTATTCAGGAAGGATTGATTCCTCCAAAATATTTTGAAAAATCAACCGAAAGAATGGTTTCTGCTAATGGTTCTCAAATGAAGATAAAATATGAACTGAATGAGGCTCATATTTGTCATAATGATGTTTGTTTCAAAATTCCTTCTGTTCTTGTCAAAAATATGACTGACAAAGTGATTCTTGGTTTGCCATTTATAAATGCTTTGTATCCTTTTCTTGTTGAACATGATGGAATTACTACTGATCCTTTTGGTCAAAAAATAAAATTTAAATTTGCTTCAAAGCTTGAAATTGATATTAATAATGCTCTTGACCTGTCTTTTGATTTTCCTACTAATACATGTGTTCACGAACCAGGGATGAATTTGGAATTCACAGAAAATTTTCAAGATAATGTTAATCGTGTTAAGTTATCCATTATTGCCGATCACCCTAATATTCCTAATGACTCTTTGCAAGAATCAGGCAATGATGCGTGGATAAATACCACTAATAAGTGGGATAATAATAATATTTATATTTATACCACTAGTAAGTGGATTATTATGGCTCCCTCTTCCTCCGAAAGGAAAAACAAGGGAAAAGCTCCTATACAGGACTATTATCAAAATGAAAGGCTTCCAGCGGGAAGACCTTTTAAAATGCATGAAGGCGCATCTTCTGAGATAAAACCCAGTGGATCAACATCCCTTCAGGGATTTGTCCCGGTAACGGTGACTTATTCCAGTGGTGATATGATGATTGCTTTACAGGAAGTCTTATCCAAATCCTTACAGTTTCATAATGGTGTCTATAGTGAATTACCAGATTCCATTAAATTTATTCTTGATAATCTCTATGCCGCCTTTACCAAAGACCACTATTCCCTGTTTGAAAAAACCCTCCAAGCTCTCGAAATCCACCTTGTTAACCTTACTGCTCAAAATGAGGCTTATATGAACCTCTATGCCAACCTTATTCCGAAATTAACCCTATTTCAGAAAATGATCTTGTTCCGGAAAATGCGGCTCTTAGGGTTCGCCTTGATAACTACATTAGTCAACTCTTTGGCAAAGAGGATATCCATTCAAAGGATAAAATGACTTTAATGGGCACTGATTTTGCTAGACTGAGTCTTAAGACCCAATCTCAGCTAAGAAGTGCTGTTGCCAACTTGCCTATAGACATACAATCTCGTATTCTAGAAAGCAAGGCTATGTTTGGGTCTTTTGATCTATGGTTCACATGTTTCAAAAAACTTGTTACAGCCATTATTCCTGATCCTGATGAATTGGATGAAGGCGATAATGTGTTCATCCAGTTGGAATGGGAAGAACACTTTGGAAGTACTCTTAGGGTGTATGAAAAGAAACACCCATTTCCTGGTCTTTTAATTAATTATGATGATAGTCCATTTATTATTGATGGTCCATTTGCTGATGCTCCCGAAGATGATGATAATACTGATCCTGATCCTAACTGGCTTTCTCATATGTTTGAATATGGCTTTATCAGATTCTTAAAATTAACAAGCCATCATCAAGCCAGCCAGCTTCCACAAATAATTCAGGATGCTATTAAAAGATTTTCTAGTCCTTTTATTTCTATCAGATGCTGGAGTACTTTGCCAAAATGGGAAAGAAATAATTGGATGAATGTCCAGCCTTCAAAGCATCTTATTCTCATAAATGGACATACTCACCAAAGACAATGGTTTGAAGGAAATTCTCATTTGTCCTTTAATGATCCTTATGCTCTAGCCGAATGTTGGAGTGATTATTTTAATAACCAGATTATTGAGGTGGCTCAGAGTTTATGGAAAAATTATTATTTCATAGGAAGTACTGATAGAATTTCTATTTTTGGTCCCAGGCCATATGCTAATGCTATTGCTCGGTTACGAATAACTAATCACTGTAACCCAAGGAGCCTACTCATCCCAGGAAAAAGACCAGTATTTGAGCCAATATTATATTATGGATTCTGCAATAGATATGCTATTTACCATGACCATCCATGTAATTCTCCACAAGGCCCTTTTGATCCATTTGATGGATACCCATCCGATGCTCCTTCCACTGATTGATAGGGAGAAACCCCAGGTTACTATTATTATTGCACTACTATTCTGAGATTCTTGTCAGTCTCATAAAGATATTCTCTCACACTGTTGAAATGCTACAATATTCAAGTGCGCTTGCTGAGAAATTACTGTATATTCCCATGCGTCTGCGACAATTCACTTTGTTTTCGCATGCATACCATATTCCTTACTTTCAAGCCCATGCTCCTACTTTGATATTCCTGTATATGCTGTTCACGGATTACTGTTCACAAGATTAATGTTCACTTTTTACTGTTCACTTTTACTGTTCATAACACTATTCACTCCGAATTTTGCCTATTTAAGGGGGCTGTCCCTTAAGTTAAAATCAGAATTTTCTTGTTAGAATTCTCCATTCTAAAAATTTTCTTTAGATTCTCAGAATTTTCTTGAGAGAACTTCTTCTAGAGAGAGTTTTCCTCCTTAGAAGCCTTCTTTGAGAAAATTCCTTGTTATCTACTACTACCTTGTTCACCTTGTTCCTATTATTACCTTGTTCCTACAAACCTTGTAACTAGGACTAGTTCAATCTTTGTAACTGTTAATCTGTTCTGAGATCTTGTATTCACTACTACTACTGTAAGTGTTTAACTCTACTTTCAATAAAGAAGTATTTTCAGTTAACTTTATGTTCATTATACTACTTGTTGCTACCGCCACCTTAGACGGATTACCGCCATACTGGACGGTTCTAAATTGCTTTCATTTACTTTGAATTATATTGTTATATACTGCTTGGCTGGTTCTACCGCCTTATTATTGCTTTCATCTATTTTGCTTACATTACTTTCAACATATGTATTACTGTGCTTCCGTCTCCGTCTCTTCCCTTCAGCTGTGCGTCCCCTTCCCCCTTTATGGTATCAGAGCCACTCTTTTCTGGCCGGTGGTAGTGTTATTGTGTCTTTGTATCTTGTCTGTGCTTTTTGAAGATCCAAATGTCTACTTTCGAATCGAACAAATTTTACTTAGAATCCACTTTTGTGCAAAAAATATGTATGGCTTCAAGGTTAGTGTAATGTTTGCTGCAATAAGTATCGAGTGAGAATTTTTTTTGCTTGAGCGAAACTCTCTAGGAGAACAATTGTGACAACTTTGAATGACTATATCTCATTCATTCTAAACCCCAATTGGGTCAAATTTCCGTGTATTTTGAAGATCCAAATGTCTACTTTCGAATCGAACAAGTTTTACTTAGAATCCACTTTTGTGCAAAAAATATGGTCAGAGATCATCAATTCATCATCTTTCAGGCTTCAGCATATTAAATCCCTTATTATCTTTGAGTAGCTTCTAAACCAAACTCATGTATCAAGTTGGCGTTTAATTTGTCACAAACCCAATATCTAGGAATCAATTATTCCAATGAAAAATTTAATCACCAACTTAATACTTGAGTTACATTAATGTACAGGTGATATATATGGTTAAAAAATCACTTGATTATTACATTTAATAAAATAAAATACAAAGGAAGTCCGTATTCAATACGCCAAAGTGTGAATCTAAGTAAATAAAGTGTTTAAGAGTATAGGGGGGAAAATGTTCGAGCTGCAGTGTTAGCAGCATGTTGTAATTATTTCAAAAAATAAATAAAGAAAGAATTCTTCTAAAATACTTTAATAAAATAAAAAAGAACTGAAATAAAACCCATCTATTAGACTCCAACAAAGGGAAACTATCTCTCATTCCTGTCTACATCTACTATTTTACATTTATTTTCATAATTGATGTAAAAATGTCCACATTCTAACTACTATTATACATTTATTTTCATAATTGATGTAAAAATGTCCACATTCTAATATATGAAAGTGATCGTAAAATAACGGACATATAAAATAAGTGCAACAATACGTTATCTTAAGTCCTTACAAGACAAAATGAGTGCACCGCAAGTGATTGAAATTCAGACAGTGCAATAGTATTGCACTTTAAATAGTTGAGATTAAAAGTTAAATTCACTTTTAATAACCCTTGAATTGATATATATATATATATATATATATTAACCCTTTGAACAAATTTTTTTTTTTTCATGTGTGCTAATTATACACACGTTACAATACACAGGATTTAAATCCCAATAGAACTATCTTAGCAGGTCAAAACACACACATAAACCATATATGAGGTGGTCCCGAGCTTTAGAAAAGATAAAATAAAACAGATAAGTGATTGGTAAGAAATGCATGGAATCAAATAAAAGATTCATCCGATTTAACTCACCAGAGCCATGTCTTCACTGAAAGAAAAAAAAAAAAAAAAACGTCTCTCTCAGATCTCAAAAGTCAAATCTGCCTTTACAAAACAAAAAATAAAACATACACACGTAAAGTAATTAATAATGGAAAAACAAGGCGTTTGATTCTCTAAAGACAAAATTTTCAAAAAATATCGAATAGTTCCATTGAAACGATCAAAGTATAATCCGGGAGAAGAGAGAGAGAGTGTAAGACCTATGAGTTTCTGGGTGAGCAACTGAGAGTGAGAGATGAGAGAACCAAACAATGGGTTTTGTACGAATCCAATGCAAACAGTGTTTTTATAAAATAAAAAATAAATTTTTTTTTTTTTTGGTGTTTTGTTCACTATTCTTTATCCTTTACCCTTTATGCTTTTTCGTTTTTGAATAATCTAGCTACCACCACCATCATCATCGTCGTCGTCATCATGGTCTTGCCTTAATGATTAGCATTATTCTATCAATATTTTTCTTAATGATTTGTTCGTTTTCACAACTTTTGTATTATAAAACATTCATTTCTTTTGCTTTTGTCCGCCACCTTTCAGTTTCATTATCCATCTTATCGCAACTCGCAATGAATAATACAATGTTCACTGTAGTCTATCTTTGTATTTCCAATTTTCCATACCCGTGCAAAACCTTCTACACATCCATTTTCTTCTACGTATACCTTCGTATTTCCATAACTGTTTGATGTTTGTTATTGTGTTGATGATTCTCTAGAGGAGATGTAGAGTCGTAGGTTTACTCTTTCATGGTCAATTCACCCAGACCAGAGAGCTCTACCTAGTCTGGATGGTGAGCATGTGTTTGATGTTATTAATTCCTCAAGATTCAACATTGATAAATAACGTACTGTAACCTCTAGATAAGGTGAACAACGTGCTTACTACACAATAGGTGGTTTCCAAGGTGTCGGTGATAACTATGGTTTTGGTGTACGTAGTTGCCACTTTGTGACGTGGGAAACTCTTCAGACACTACAAAAAACGTGGCTTTAAGCCGCGTTTTTAAGCTGCGTTTTCGTAAAACGCAGCTCCAGGATAGACTTTAAGCTGCGTTTTTGTAAAACGCGGCTCCCAACTAGACTTTGAGCTGCGTTTGTTAAAAACACAGCTAAAGCCTCAACTTATAGCCGCGTTTTAAAAAAAAAACGCAGCTATAGCCAACCTATAGCTGCGTTTTATAAAAAACGCGGCTTACTCATGCTTTTGGTGACGTTACCTATAGCCGCGTTTTCTGAAAACGCGGCTATAGGTCCAACGTAATAAATACTTCAGTGACCTTAGAAACCCTTTTGTGACGTTACCTATAGTCGCGTTTTTTGAAAACACGGCTATAGGATAACCTGAAGCTGAACGCGGCTTAGTTACCCTTTAGTGACATGACCTATAGCGGCGTTTCTAAAAACGCCGCTATATGTAACAACAGAAAAAAAGAAAAAAAAAAAAAAAAAAAAACAAAAACAAAAAAAAAAAAAAAAAAATCAAGTCAAAAGCTTCCCACGTGCCCTCCCTTTCCCACCTACCGCCCACTTCCTTCTTTCCTTATTTCTACTTCTTTCTTTTTTTGTTTCTTCATTCTTCACTTAAGTTCTTCTTTCTCTCTACATTTCTCTGTAAGTTCCTTCTTTCCTTTTTTTTTTTTTTTTTTCCCTTTTTCTTTCTTCCTTCTTCACATCAGGTAACTCTTTTTTTTTTTTTTTTTCTTTTCACTGGGCAACCTTTTTTTTTTTCCTTTGTTTCTTTGGAGCTGCTTTTTTTTTTTTTTTTTTCCTTTCTTTCATTATTTTCTTCATCTCAAGCACACTGATTTGTCAATAGATCTAGTTTTTTTTTTTTTTGGTTATTTTATGTTTAGTTAGTAAGAAAATGGAGGAGATGCTATTGTGGATCTGTGCTTGAATTTTTGTTATTGTGTTGCTGATATTGTGATTACGTTGTAGATTTGTGCTTGATTGCTGATATTGTGTTGTTGATCTATGCTTCAATTTGTGCTAGTAAGAAAATGGGTTTGTGTTTTTGAATTTCTGGGTTTGTGTTTGATTTTTAATTTTTTGGGTTTGTTTGTATTGTGAATATCTTGCGTTTGATTTTGAACTTTTTGGGTTTGTGTTTGATTTTGAATTTTCTGAGTGTTTTTGTATTGTGAGAATGTTGTATTTGATTTTGAATTTTTTGAGTTTGTGTTTGATTTTGAAATTTTTGGATTTACGTTTAATTTTGAATTTTTTTTATTTGAATTTCAAATTTTGAATTTTCTAGAAAAAAAAAAACCCAAAAATATATATATTTATTTTTGTTTTCTGGAAAAAAAAACCCGAAAAAGAATTTTTTGTTTTTAAAAACGCGGCCATAGGTCTGTTGCTGTGGTGTTTATGCCGCGTTTGCAAACGCGGCTATAAAAAACGCGGCTCTAGGCTATAGCTGCGTTTTTCGGATCTATAGCCGCGTTTTTGAAACGCGGCTATAGACCCTTTTTTTTGTAGGGAGAGGCTAAAATTTTTTTTTTTTTTTTTTTTGGTCTAAGAAATAATTTTTTTATAGAAAATTTTATTAAGGTAATCGTATTTAGAGTAGCAATAATGTACACCAAAACTCCAAATTTGATTATCTTAATAATTTTCCATTTTATTTTTTAGAATTGCAATGATGTACTCCTAAAAACTCCAAATTTGATTATCTTAATAAATTTTCCATTTTTTTTTTATAAGAACCAAACAGTGGTTTTAGACTAACATAATGATTTTTAGACTAAATTGCAAACTACCACCTAAAATTTGGAGTGTTTGGATTTTATGTTCTAAAATTTTATAATTTGAATTTTACCCATTGAAGTTTTATTCCATTTGTATCAACAGTCCCCTCATCCATATTTTTCATTAAGTACCACATAAGCTCGTCACACGTATTTAATCCATTCATATTATGTTATGTCATTTAAAAAAAAAATTAAGCTACAAAAATGATGTGGCATTATTTTATTGAATAAACTAATTAAACACGCGTAAATGTTTATGTGACACGTAATAAAAAATATGGATAAAAAGACTGCTAAATGAAATAGAATTATCATCTTATACTTGTTTACATCTACTATTTTACATCAATATTTATAATTGATGAAAAATATCAACATTTTAAAATAAGAAAATAAAATGATTGAGATTCAAACCGTGCAATAGTATTTTTAATAGTTGAGACTGAAAGTTAAAAAATTCAGTTTTAATCTTTTAACTCTTGTATGAAAATTTTTCTAAAAAAAACTCTAGTATGAATTTTTAAATTAGTTTTAAAAGAAATCTTAACCCTTAGATCAATTTTTTCAAACTTCAATTATTATTTTTTTTAATCATTTACACGTTACAATACACCGGATTAAAAACCCAATAGAACTATCCCAGCATGTCAAAAAACAAACATGAACTATGAGATGGTCCCGAGCTGAGAAAATAAAATAAAAACATGAACTTCTCCCACATGACCTAGTGGATGAAGAAGAAGAAGTGAAAAACATCAACTTCTCCCTCCATTACTACTCTCCTCCATCAATTGCAACACACTTGAACATGACGGCAATGGCGGCAATAAAAAAAAAAAAAAAAATTTAGGTTAAATTTGACATGTTATATTGACACATAATATAAATGTTAGAGACTAAAATAATAATTTAACCTTAAAAAAAAAAAAAAAAAAAAAAAAACATATCTTTCTTTCTTTCTCATCCAGTTACCCACAAAAATCCATTATATTTATATATAAATAAATATATTTTCTTCCTCCTTACGCCAAGATATTTTTTATTAAGAATTCATATATTGAGAGAATCTAAACTTATTATTTATTAATATTATTATTATTTGATAGTTACAATAAGTACAGAAAATTTGAACCTTAGACCAGTTAAGCTATAATTTTCTTGACATCAAGCTAAACTATTATTATGAGATCATGTCTTTTGGGGGGATAAAATATTGTTATGAGAGCATTAATATGGAATTGAGCATTTAATGTCATATTGCTTATTTGAGTTGTCTTGCTCTCTAACGACATCGCTCACACCGTAAGACGAGTGTAATTTATTAGGCCCTTGATCTCATGATGTCTATGATTCATTTTTGAGAAGAATGATGTCGATGATTGGTGCTACTAAACATTTTTCGAGAGGAAAATGGTTATGCTGATATTTAGGCCGTCATGGAATGAGTGCTATGTGGAAATTAGTAGTGGTTTAAACAAGCTGTGACCTATGCAGTGAAGCTGCCCTACGTTTTTTGTTGGATATTTCGTAGGGAGAAAAATTAGCTGCTCTCAAAAAAACAAAAAGTAAAAATAGCCTCTTCGGCCCACTTTGCACAATCCCTGAATTAGCTCCCCTTAGGCCCAATAATCCTAACCAAATTTATTTCAGTCTTAAGCATTTTTATGCCTCTGTGAGCCCAGAATAGAATTTGAGCAGAGCAGGGGTGTTTGGTTGGTTACAGACACAGTCTTAGAGATTATTCTTTTTGGCCCTCTCATAATTTAGATCTCATACATATTTTATTACAAGTTTACAACTCCACACGGTCTCTCTTCATTTTCCTTTTGTGGACAGTTGACGGTACATACAGTTAAGACTCAAGACAAAACCTGTTAATATTCACAAGCATATTCAAATGACACGTACGGTATATGCCCAATAAAACTGATTCAATTAGACAGAGAGTTACAATATTCCAAATTTCCAACACAATACAACACAGAAAGAAAAGCTGCAAAACCTCACAGTACATCCTCACGATACCCTATGACACACATTCTTCAACTTAGAATGTATGTAATAAAATGCGTAGAATAACTACTGCTCATTTTAATAAGAGTTGTGTTAATAGAGATCGTAAAGTGCTTATTAATAGTAACTTTTGACCCCTTTCTTCAATAATTTTTTATCTTTTTCTGTAATTTTATGTTTTTTTTTTAGTGTGGAATCAAATTTGTATAAAAGAAAAAGATTAAAATAATCAAAAAGATTAGTTTTATGTCATTTTCTTTTATTTATTTAATTTTTTTTAAATACGACTCACTTTAGTACAACTTTAATAACTACGCTGTTAACCTTTTAATAAACTAACAAAAACCAAACACCTACTTCGTGCATGGACGTACTTACTGTTCTTCCACAGGTAGATATGCTGGTAATAATAACTAGCAAGCCATGGCGGGACTCACGGCTAGGCAAGTTGGATAACTTGGATCTATGGTGATTTGGGCATTAATGTTGGGAGCACCAACGCCATCATTATCAGCAATGCTCACACTGGCCGGAGTTTGGCCACCACTATTGGAATTATTATGTTTACACTTGCGTAGCTGTAGTGCAAAACTGAGTATAACAACGAGGAAGAGGAGGTAAACTAGATGCTCAGCAATCTCAAGGTGCAATAGCCACTTTTCCTCCCTGAGCATACAGAAAGAAATGGTATCAAATAATTAAACTGGGGAAAATAAAATT
Source organism: Quercus cerris (assembly GCA_963669245.1). Taxonomy (NCBI): domain Eukaryota; kingdom Viridiplantae; phylum Streptophyta; class Magnoliopsida; order Fagales; family Fagaceae; genus Quercus; species Quercus cerris. Next base: position 2,092,107 of record OY770006.1, on the reverse strand, counting down.
AGAGAAAAAAAATTATTCAATTACATATTTATTCCTTGACCTTTGCTTTATATTTCAAAATAACACTCATCCCTTGAAATGTTTCATTTTAGTAAGTTCATATAAAAAAACTCCCTACTTTTGTCTATTGTTTTGATTTTCTCTATCTCCGAACAAACATAAAAGAAACAAAACAGATTGAGTATTGTTTTAATTTTCTCTATATGGATCATTTTTTAAAGATGGGACAAAAGTTGAGAACTAAATATGTAGTTGAAAAATAAAATGTATAAGTGCCATAGTTATCATTACCTGTTGAGAGGAGTCGACGGTAAGAGTGGATTTGGCATGGGAAGAACCATTCTAATTGAATCTTAGAGATTTTTTTGTTGTTGTTGTTGTTGGAATGGTAAAATAGTGGAAAGAAGATTTGAATTCTTATTTTTCTAATAAATGAAAGTAATTAATCTGGGCAACGAATTACAAAGCTTGTAACGATTTTTTTAAGCTAGCAGTGTGTGTGTGTTTCTTAAGGAAAAAAGCAATCCGGATAGAACAGTATTATGGAAAGGAGAATATATTTATAGTTACCTCTTCACGAGTTGACCCATCTCGTTTCGAAACGTGATCTATGGAACTAGTTTTACCGGGTAAGAACCGAGTGGAGAAAAAAATCAACTAAAGTAAACCGCGCCTTTTATGATAGTCAAACAGATAATGACTTATATATGTGTGAAAATGTGACAATAGTAATTAAGAATATACACATTTATGTTTAGTCACCTGTCACCCAAATGGTTGCCAAAGCAAAGTTGCTCGGTTGCTCTTGAAGAGAGCAATAGCCACAGCATTTGTTTTTTAGCATTTGTTTCAACCATTTTCAGTGAACCATTGAAAAAATGGGTTGAAACAAGTCATGTTTTTTGTAGTGAGGACCCACAGCCGGACCCATGGAGAGAGAGAGAGTATGAGAAAAGGAATTTGGGATACTCACGCCAATATAAACTCATGCCAATATCAAATGTACCCCCTGAATTGGCCCCAAATAAATTATGTATAATATTTTTTTAATCTTGTTTTTGTTTTGACCTTCCTAAAATAAAATTTTAAATACCTTAATCCTAGATTTTTTAAGCCCAGTTAACTCAACTGGTAAAGTTTCTGATGGTTGTATAAGAGATCTGGAATTCAATCTCTGCTTTCACCAAAAACTGATTAATGTCTTGGTCTGATGATAAAAAGCTATCATCAGGAGCGGACGCTATAGGTTAAAAACTCTCTCAAAAAAAAAAACAATATCTTGGCATTTTTAAACACACAAAAAAAAAAGGGTCAATAACAAACCAATTTGATCTAAAATCTAATAAATTTTTTTTTTTTTTTGATAAGTCCGATAAACAAAAGTAAAAATTTGTTAATCTTAAATCTTAGAAAAAACACATTTTGATCTTAAATTTTTTTTAAATAAATCAATCAAATGAGAGATTAATAGATGAATAATTGCTTGACTGTGTACATTGAAAAATATGTAACTCGTAGAATTGATAATAAAAATATTTTGTAATGATTTCAAAATATGAAACATCGTAAAAAGTAATTATAAAATTTTATTTATTTCAGTTTTTTTTTTTTTGTAATGTCGATATATTCAAGTTCTCTTTTGTTTTAAATTTTGTATAATTTATATTTCTTATTGGCCCCCTTAAAAAATAATCCCAGAGCCGCCACTAAATATAAACGCAGTGTTTCTCTTCCTATCTTAATTACTGTTAGATTAAATGAATAAATTAACTATTTTTTAATGCTTAAGTTTTTTGAAAAATTAGTAATTTAACACTAATGATCCTAATTATTTTGGTTAGGTGGGTTCGTAAGATCCTACCACTACAAAAAACGCGGGCTATAGTTGCGTTTTTTTTAGCCGCGTTTACAAAAAACGCGGCTATAGCTAACATATAGCCGCGTTTCTAAGAAACGCGGCTAAAGCCTCAACCTATAGCTGCGTTTCTCAAAAACGCGGCTATAGCCAACCTATGGCTGCGTTTTTTAAACGCGGCTATAGGCCCAGCCGAATAATTTTTTTAGCCGCGTTTAAAACGCAGCTAAAGGTGACCTATAGCCGCGTTTTTTTAAAAACGCGGCTATAGGTCCAACAGTATACCCTAAAGCCGCGTTTTTCAAACGCGGCTTAGTAAGCCTTTAGTGACGTTACCTATAGCCGCGTTTTCACAAAACGCGGCTATAGGTCCAGCCTTATAAAAATGTCACTGACCTACAGGCTATAGTTTATCTTTTGTGACGTTACCTATAGCCGCGTTTTCAAAAAACGCGGCTATAGGTATCAAAAACAAAAAAAAAAAAAACTTCCCACGTGCCCCCCCCCCCCCCCCCCCCTTTCCCACCTACATCCCTCACCTACCCCCACTTTCTTCAGCTTATTTCTCCTTCTTTCTTTTTTTTTTCTCTCATTCTTCACTTGCTCACTTGCTCACATACTCCTCCGTAAGTTCTTCTTTCTTTCCCCTTTTTTTTTTTTTTTTTTTTTTTTTGCTTCCTTCCTCATCTGGGTAACTCTTCTTTTTTTCTTTTTCTTTTTTTTTTTTTCCTTTTTCTTTCTTCCTTCATCAAATCTGGATAACTCTTTTTTTTTTTTTTTTTTTTTTCTTCACTGGGTAACTTTTTTTTTTTCCTTTGTTTCGTTGGAGCTGATGCTTTTTTTTTTTTCTTTCATTTTTTTCTTCATCTGAAGCACACTGATTTGTTAGTAGATCCTTTTTTTTTTTTTGTTGGTTATTTTATGCTTAGCTAGTAAGAAAATGGAGGAGATGCTATTGTGGATTTGTGCTCTTGTGTTGCTGATATTGTGATTATGTTTAAGTGGGTTTGTATTCTTAAATTTTGGAGCACATTATGTTTGATTCTGAATTTCTGGGTGTGTGTTTGATTTTAAATTTTTTGGGTTTGTTTGTATGGTGAATATGTTGTGTTTGATTTTAAATTTTTTCTGTTTGTTTGTATTGTGAATATGTTGTGTTGATTTTGAATTTTTTGGGTTTGTTTGTATTATGAGTATGTTGCGTTTGTTTTTTAATTTTTTGGTTTGTATTTTATTTTGAATTTTTTGGATTTGTGATTAATTTTGAATTTTTTTTTTTTTTGAATTTTGAATTTTGAATTTGCTGGGGAAAAAAAAGTCCAGAATTTTTTATTTTTTTTTTATTATTATTATTATTATTATTTTTTTTTTTTAGAAAAACCTATAGCTGCGTTTTAAACGCAGCTTAAAGTGGGCTATAGCCGCGTTTTTCAAAAACGCAGCTATAGGCCTATCGTGTTAAAAACGCGGCTTCAGGTCTGACCTATGGCTGCGTTTTTAAAAAACGCAACTATAGGTGTTGCGTTTTTGAAAAACGCAGCCATAGTTCTGTTGCTGCGGTACTTAAGCCGCGTTTAAAACGCGGCTATAGGCTATAGCCGCGTTTTTTTGGGCTATAGCTGCGTTTTTTAAACGCGGCTATAGACCCTTTTTTTTGTAGTGTACTATCTGGATCCCAATTTTGACAATCACGGTATATAGAACTAGTTTTGCCAATAAGAATCTAGTGGAGAAAAAAGAATGAAAGAAGCTGCAATATGATAGTCAACAAATAATGACTTATATGTGTGTGGAAAGGGGAAAAGAGACTCTAGTAATTAGCCACCTAGTTCATTTTTCATTAATTATAATTAGGGAGAAAATGAGCAATTATTAATAATACTTATTTTTAGGCTTAAGTTTTTTGAAAAATCAGTAATTTAACACTTACGATCCTGGTATGATCCTAATTATTTTGGTTAGGTGGGTTCGTAAGATCCTACTATCTGGATCCCAATTTTAACAATCACGGTCTATGGAACTAGTTTTGCCAATAAGAACCTAGTGGAGAAAAAAGAATTAAAGAAGCCACGGTATTATAGTCAACAGATAATGATTTATATGTGTATGGAAAGGGGAAAAGAGATGCTAGTAATTAGCCACCTAGTTCATTTTTCATTAATTATAATTAGGGGGAAAAGAGCAATTATTAATAATACTTACTTTTACGCTTATGTTTTTTTTTTGAAAAATCAATAATTTAGAACTTACAATCCTAATTATTTTGGTTAGGTGGGTTTGTAAAATCCTACTATTTGGATCCCAATTTTAACAATCACGTCCTATGGAACTAGTTTTGACAATAAGAACCTAGTGGAGAAAGAAGAATAAAAGAAGCTGCAATATGATAGTCAACAGACAATGACTTACATTTGTGTGGAAAAGGGAAAAGAGACACTAGTCAACAGATAATGACCATTTTGATACAATAATCGGTCCCCTATTAATGTGATATTTTGTTGTTATTTGGTGCACCAACAAATGATTCTTATTTCTTCTTGGTCAGTGTTTTTGATAGAGTAATGCTTGTGCCACATAAAATGGTACAATTTGTGCTACAACTTGCTTACATGGTGAGTTGTGAGGGGTAGAAGTGTGTTCCCATATAGACCCACTATCACACCTTTAACACTCACAATTCACTACATGGGCAAGTTGCAATACAAGTTGTGCTATTTTATGTGGCATCGTCATTACTCTTTTTGATATTCCCAATTTGCCCCTTTGAGATTGGACTCAATCCACCGACATGTTTCTTTTTCGCTTATGAGAAAGCCATTTGGAACAATTCCTATTAATTGACACCTTCTAATGCACAAAAAGTCTAGACAAGAAAGTGTTCAAATTGCAATGCACAGAAATTCTAGAGGAGAAAGTGTTCAAATTACGGAATTAACAACATGTTATAATTATCATTAAAAAAAATAAATAAAGGATGAAAACCATTGGGGGGGGTTTTTCATTTTCAGATTGAAAACCAAACAAATGGAACCCTCCAGCACCTTATACTCAAAGATGTTATATTAACCACACATTTTTATTATTACTAGTCAATGTGGGACTTATTTAATTGAGTAATGTTTATTACATACAAACTATTTTATACATACCCAAAAACAATTTCATATTGAAAATTGTGACTTTAAATCTTGATTTTAATTGCTTTTTGGGATGTGTATAAAACTATGTAAAACAATGTGTGTGAGCAAATTTAACCCTATTTAATTAATTACATTACTCACATATAAATATTATATATAGGTTTGTGTACTCAAACATAACACACATTGTGCAAGAAAAACATATCTAAGAACCTGTTTGCCTTAAATGGTTTTTATTAACTATGGACAAAGTTACAGCTCCACTCAAAATTCTTTTCATTAGATGTAAGTTTTAACAAATCTACTATTAGATTACATTTTCTTTTTATATCCTTCATGCTTGTAAAATTTCAAAAAAATCAAAGATTAATAACTATATCATCAATCAAATGTTTAAATTTCAAGTTTTTGTAGTCTAAAATTAAATTTCAAATAGTAAATAACATTCAATTGAGAAACTTACGTTGAGATGTTGAAGTATAACTTACCTCGTTAATGTGTTCAACTTCTTATTAGTTTTCATTTAGGCCCATCATTAATAACATCACTTTTTTATTTACCAATAATTACTCACCACATTAGCAATTTGTAAATTTTTTGTAAAAAAATTAATCTCTGGCATTACTCATATGAAAAGAGTAATGCTGCGATCACAAACTATTTTATAATATTTTTACGAACTGCTTATGTGTGCAACTTCTTATTGGATGAACTACCACATGTGGGGGATCTCAATTGTTTTGAATATAAATAGAATACATAATACTCCAAATCTATCAAAGCATGTAATTAACCCCAATTCAACAAAACAAAATATAAACCATATCAGGTCTTTTATGTTCTTTTTGGGGTTTTTTTTTTTTTTTTTCTTCACTCTATCATGAAATCAAAGTTATGTTTGGTCCTCTCTCCTCTTTTCTTTTTTTCTTTTTTCTTTTTTCTTTTTTTTTTTTTTCCTCCATAACATGGTATCAAAATCATGTTTATCTTTTTTAATAGGTGAGATACAATAGATCGGGAAGTAAACTCTACAGAAGGATTGAAACGCTTCATTATAAATGATAATTAGACAAAGTTTACAAGTGATCTATTTAGAGGCCTAAAGAGGAACACTTACATCACTACTCATTCAATGAGGAGTAATATGAAACTATTATGTATGTATTGTATGCTGTTGTAAGATATCAGAAATTTCATCACATCACTATTCTGAAACCAGAAACTAAAGTTAGGATCGAAATCAAAAATATATGTGCAGCCTTAAATAAGAAAACCATGGCTAGAAAACAATTAATCAGATAACAATCCATTAGTTTAAAATGATAAAAACTCTGTTAATTTACATTTGCATACCATCAACATGCAACCATATATATAGCACAAATGATTCTATTATATAGAATATTGAAACAGCAGAAACATACTTAGAAATATACCAAGTCGCTCAAACCAAAAAAGGCTAGACTTTAGTCTGTTTTGGACAAAGTGAAGAAAAACTCTACTGCAAAAACACACAAAATACAACTTTTAATCCAGGGACTAACTGAGGTCATTCACTTGAAGCACTTGGCATCAAAAAGAGGCTTGCCCTCAAAAGGTTCGTGATCTTCAATCATCTGATTCACACGCTCCTTTCGATCTTCATCTGTGATATCAACCTTCTTCCAGTCATATAGCTCCATGTTATAGCACTCATCAAGCACAAACTGTGGTATTTCTGGCCCACGAAAAAGCCACAGTCCTTTCACCTTGAAGGGTGGCTCTGATCATCACTAGTATCTTTCCAAATGCATATTTGCGTGCTAAATCCGTCCTCTGAAGAAATTCACCAACCTTGTTTGGTGTTACTAGACATGGCAAAATGGGTCAGAATTTGTGAACCCGACCTGACCCAACTAGAAAAATATCTGACTCAAACCCAATTTTTTTTACCCAAAACAAAAACAGGTTGACCTATGACCCAACCCAAATAACCCCTAACCCAACCCATTAAAAAAATTCGCTAAGAAAATATTTAGACTACATCCCAATACTAGGTACATAAAGCACAAAGCACCAGAACCAATAGTCAATAAATTATAGATATAGATAACGAACAATACAATAGCCTCACATTCAATTTAACTATTTGAGCTTCACAATTAATGAGAGCTTCAGAGACATGAGAGTATGAGAGAAGACAAGACAAGACAACCATTAAAAAAAATCTCATTCAATTTGACTAGCTGTAGTCCAATTCCAAAGGCACAAATGTGAAACATGACAAACCACAAAGGCCAAAGCTTCCTCAATTCCTCTACCCTTGCACCTCTGCCCTTCTTTTCACACTTTCACACATTTCACACTTTTTCAATTTCACAAAAAGCTTGCGCCTCTACCATTGATTTCCTTAATTGATTTTATTCATTCTCTCTAAACAGTTTGTCATTGATTTGTTTTTGTAATTGAAAAAAAAAAAAGCTTGTTTGAAAAATGCGGGTTAACCTGACTCAACCCGATTGACCCGTTTAAAAAATAACTCGTTTTGACCCACGACCCGATTGACCCGACCCACACCCACCCACCCGTTTTGCCATGTCTACCGTGTTACAAAGAAAATGGTATTCTCATCATTCTACCTATAAGAGCATTAGTATTGGTGGTGGTAAAAAGCTATATTACTATTTTTAGCACTACCAATACTAAAAAATATGCTGCAATAGCGGTGTTGTAGCTAAAATTTTTCAACCTCTTACTCATAAGCTAAACTCAAATATTATTTGTTATTCTCACTCTCATTAAAATAATATTTATTTATTTCTTCTTTCTATTTCTTTTATTCCTCTGCAGTTTCACACTCATTTTCTCTTTCTCAAGACGAAACTCTCGTACTCTCACCTGTTTCTCATTCTCCTCAAACTTTCACCTCCGTTTTATCCATCATCCTCACCCATCATCCTTCTCATCCATCATCCTCACCGATTCGTCATCCTCCTCGCTGCTGCCACCGATCGAAGCTCATGCACCATTGCCGACCTGATTCATCATCCTCCTCACCTATCTTCGAAGCCCAGCTCCGTTCATCAATCATCCTCATCGAAGCTCACCAAAGCTCTCTGTTCAATCAGCCAAGACCCACGCTCCATCACCGACCCAGAGAAAGTATCCCTCAGTATACATGTCCCAGAACTCTACAACAAACAAACATGAAACAAGAATGAATTAAGAGAAAAATTTTCATGCAGCAAGTGACATATAAATGTTGTTAACGAGATCAAGCTGTATAAATAAGGATTATTATTTATTAATGCATGGCGGACTGTAGTGTTTCAAAATAAAAACATGGCCAAGGTATTGGAATTCGGAACTGAATATTCGATATAGACTAAATTACACTTTTAATTCTTATAGTTTAAGTTGTTTTCATTTTGGTCCTTTAAGTTTAATATATTCATTTCGGACCATTAAGTTTGATTCAAAATGGTTATTCCATCCATTTTCATGACTACTTTAACCGTTAAGTACTGCCAACAAAATGACATCCCCCTCTTAGAGCATTCGCATCAGCTCATTTATAAATTTTTCCATTTTACACGTTTAAAACCTACTTTTTCTATTTTATACATTTATTTTTACAAAACACCCACACCAGTTTGTTTATTATACACATTTATTCAAATAAAATATTAATTTCTTTCCCACACAGCCACTGACCCACACCCACGATCCACACCGGAATCCACACAACCCACCGGCAGAAAACTAAAAAAACAAAATCCACAGAATCCACACAACCCACCAGCAGAAACCCAGAAAAACAAAACCCACACAATCCACACAACCCACAAAACCCACCAGCAAAAACCCACACAACCCACCGGAATCCACACAATCCACAAAATCCACTGATGATTTGATCGGCGTGGTTGGTGATCGGCGTGGTTCGATGATCGGCGTAGTTCGATGAATGGCTGCAATGGATGATCAGCTTGGTTTGATGATCGGCGATCGCGTGGCTTGATGATCACCCACCCAACCCGAAACCCACTAACGATTTGATGATTTGATCAGCGTGGTTTGATGATCGGAGAGGCCTTCGTTTGATGATTTGATCGGCGTGGTTGGTGATCGGCGTGGTTTGATGATCGACATGGTTCGATGAACGGCGGCAATTGATGATTAGCGTGGTTTGATGATCGGCGATCGCGTGGCTTGATGATTTATCGGCGGCAAGTAACAGATGATCGGCAGCAATGGAGGATGATTTGATCAAATGAAGAAAGGGAGAGTGAGGTGAGAATCGTGAGAAGCGGATGACCAAGAGACAATGAGAGAGAATAAATTATTAAAATAATAAATAGAAGAGCACAGTAACCATGTAAAGATACACAGTTACTGTAGCATGTGAATAATTTTATACATTTTTGCATGTTTATAGAAGAACTGATGTGGAGCATTTTAGAGGTAAAATGTGTAAAAATGAGGACTTTTTCTATTATACAAGATTATACATACACTGATGCGAATGCTCTTAACCGCTAGATAAGTCATGAACATATTCGGAATGACCATTTTGAAAAAACAAAAATAACTTTTGATAGACTAAAAAAATCTAATTTAAAGAAATAAAATGAAAATAGTCCTAAATTTTTATGATAAGAATTTAGTCTTCAACCCATTGCCATTTTCTTCAATTCATGAACATAATTCAAGCATACCACTTTAACAAAAAAGATACATACATTTAAAAGATAGGAATCTCAATAAACAAATAACTTCAAGAGGACCTTCGAGAAAATATACAGATAGGAACTAAAATTATAGGCCATGTTGATGAATGCAAATGGTACCAATTATGCCTTCATGTCATTATAACCAACAAGTTTAGGTATGTGTGTATTTGGCTTCAATTTAAAAAGTCAACTTATTTTATTATTTAGATTATTTTCGCTACTATTTATGGGCTCCACTGCACTTTTTGGTATTATTTATGGGTCTCACTGTACTATTTCAGCTAACTTTTACATTTATCTACAATACTTTCAACAAAAAGTTTTCAGTTTCAACAAAATAAGTAAATCCTAAACAGACTCTATGTGTGAAAATGATCTTTTACTAATCACAGTCTACCACCTCAAATTTTGCGAAAAAAAATATAAAATTTATTTTGCAGGTAAAACACCTGTTGCACACACACATTCAAACACGTCTGTACACACCCAAAACAACGGTTGAAAACACAATTTCAAATGGCATGTAATAAACACTACCCATACCTTTAATAGCAACCTCACTGAAGTTGGTCTTGATATTTGAGTACAGCCTCTTCCACTCCTCCATTATCATCTTACTTGGAGGCAGTAGATCAGGAGGATTCTTAGGTTTGGTCTTTGGTGCCTGCCCTTCTTCACCAACTTTTGTTTTGGGCCTTGTTGGCTCCTCCTTTCCGGTTTCATCCTTAGGCTTTGATTTAGAAGATTGTTTTAGCTAATCAGAAGGATTCTTTGTAGATGTAACTGGTGGAACAGGTTTAGTCTGTTTCACCTCACCTAAAATCTTCTTGAAAATTGGTTTATTAACCAAGGGCCAAAAGTATCTCTCCACGTGAGGGAACTTAGATGTAAAGCTCTTAGGCAAGAGCTTGGTGAAGCCCTTATTAGATAAGTATATAACGTTAATTATTATTCCTCCGTCATATGACTTCTTTTTTAATTATAATTGTTTACTAGTACTGTTAAAAGGCTAAAAAAAAAAAAAAAAAAAAAAAAAAAAAAAAAAAAAAAAAACCCTGACTTCTCATTCTCATTCAGTTTCTCATTTTTGCTGAAGTAAATGAAATCCATGTGACTGCTTCCTATGTTTAAAAATTAATATTGTAATATCATTGTTAGCTACGTCAACACATTTCATTTATCATTTTACAGTAAAGACTATTTTTACAAATATCAAAATATTAAGGACTAAATTGATGCATTTAGCATATTAGTAACTAAATTAACACATGGTGTAGGGTCTATTTTTATAGTCCAAGCCCAAAAGATATGGGTTGAAGGCCCAACGAACCCGGGACAATAAATTTGTAGAGAGTGGACGAAAGAGCTAGGCTGGTTATAAAGTAAACAATGGTTGGTTAGGTTAATTGCAGTGATGATAACATGAAATGATGTCTGAACAACTCCATGAATGAATGTCCGAAGAGATGTTTTATTAAGTGAACAGTGATTACAACATTCAGAGCTACAGTAAAGCTTTTCTCTCTCTTTTTCTCTCTCCCCCCCATTATCAGAGACCCTTCCTCTTTATATAACATACTCTCCTATCATCTCCATCGTCCACCTGTTCTTCATCTGTGTATCTACTCAAGTGCATATCACGTCATGTGTCTACTTTAGTTCTTTGTGAGTGGCGGTAGCCGAGATTACACTGTTCAGGGGTCTTCTCCACATAAATGCGGCCAGAAAAGTTGTTGCAGTGCATTAAATACGGTGATAGCAGCTTTTTCTTTAAATATTTTCTAGCTCTGATCCTCTCCGGATCCACTCAAAGCTTATCATTATCATTGGGATTGTTATGAAGATTATTCGGACCTTCCACACGTTTGTTTGATCAAAGCTATTTGTGGCCGAGGAGTAAGACGTCTTCGGACCAGTGATGACCTCTTCGGACGGTACTCCCCCTTTACTTCTGGGCTTCCTGCTTCAGATGGGCCGCCCCAACCACCTATTACTCCTCGGAAATATAATAGTCCTTAACAGGGTGTCCCGGGCCCATTAAGTAGCTCTGGGCCTTTTCCCCCCACACATGGTATAAATGTTCAAGACAAATAATAATTTACCCCCTCCAAAAAAAGAAGAATTTTTTTTTTTTACTCCTTTAGTTACCCATGAAATACATTGTATTAAAAAAACATATATTCTTTCTCCTTAAGCTAAGGTATTTTTTTATTGAGCATACATATATTGAAACAAGCTAAACTTTTTTTTTTAATAATTCGATAGTTTACAATGAGGAGAGGAAATTCTTTATTAATTAAAAATATCATAATATATCAACCAGTTGAGCTATAAAGCTCTTAGCATTGAAGCTAAGCTAATCTTACGAGAGCATTAATATGGTATGGGATTGAGCGTTGAATATCTCCATCCTTAATTGAGTTGGGTTGCTCTCCAACAACATACATTCCCACGACTGTAATTTCTTAGGTCCTTGATCCCATGGTGTTTATGGGTCCGTTTAGATAGCACTTATTGTTGCTGAAAGTTGATAAAAACTGATTGTTGCTGAAAACACTGTAACAAAATAATTTTTAAATGTGTGAATAGTATTGTGGGACCTACTTTTAATATTAAATAGTGCGTGAACAGTGCACGCACAGTAAATTTTTGCCTCCAAAGTCAACAAGTGCGGCCCAAAAAAAAAAAAAAAAAAAGGAGAAAACGCAGAAGTGAAAACGTGCCGTGACTAACCGAGCTATCCAAACCCAGGCTATGATTGGTCTATGATTGCGCGCAATACTCTTTTTTGAGGCTAATGGTTAGGCTGATATTTTGGGCATCATTGGCATGAGTCCAAGTGGAATCTGAATTCTTTTAAAACAAGCTGTGACCCTGTGGAGCTGCCATTCCTTTTTGTATCAGGCTATTCTGTTGGATATTTTAAGGGATAAAAATTGAACCAAATTAAAATTCACCCCTTATTGAAACTCCACGGTCTTTCTATTTATTTTCCTCATCCTCCCGAGCACAGTACAGTTATACTCAGAAGTTACAACATTTCAACATATGTACCCAATAAAACTAATTCTGCCAGACACAACGTTACAACATTTCTAGACAATACAGTTAAAGGCAACAAAGCTGCAAAACCTCACACACCTCCTCAAAACAGTTGATTATTATGAATACAAACCCTCCTCTTGTATCACTTTTTGTATTCCACCATCAAAACTTCCTGTGTTTAATTTGTTTTTTCATTTTAAACATTGACTATTTTATAAAAAAAAAAAAAAGTCAAATAAACACATGACAAATTATGATTGATGGAACATAAAGTATAACACAAAAAGTGATATAAAGAATTTGTATTGGTTATTATACCCTATTTAATAGTATTTAACAAACCAACAAGCATAGAATTCTAACTAATATTATGCATGAACATAACAACTTCAATTAACAAACCATCTTAGTCTCAAGGTAACAACTTTTACTTCAGCATGAACATGATTTTCTTCGACAGTTACGTAGAAGCTATATTGGTAATCAGCAAGCCATGGTGGAATTCAGAGCTAGGCAAGTTGGTTCGATAGTGATTTGGGTATTGCTAGTAACATCGCTCGCAACGTTGATACTGGAATTATTATTTTTGCCCAGCAACTTCAATGTGCAATAGCATTTTTTTTTCTCTGCATACCCAAAAACAATTTGTATCAAAACTAGGGAAAAAAAAAAAAAAAAAAAAAAAACCCAGAATAAGTTGCTCGCCCTCTAAACATTCATGATCTAAAATCATCTGATTCACACGTTCCTTTTGGTGTTCACCTGTGATATCAACCTAATTCCAGTCATATAGCTCCATGTCATAGCACTCATCAAGCACAAATTGCGGTATTTCTAGGCTCTAGCCAAAGAAAAGCTACAGTCCCTTCAACTTGAAGGTGGCTCGGAACTGATCACCAGCATCTTCCCAAAAGCATATTTGTTGCTAGATCCATCCTCTGAAGAAATCCACCAACCTTGTTTAGTGTTACAAAGTATTCTCATCATTGTACCCAGAGATAGCAGCAAGTAACATATAATGTAGAGAACAGGCTCATGAAGAAAAAGCATGACAAATGGTAGACTCATAAAGGTGCTAAAACAAACGAAATGGGCCAGGTGGTTGAACTGAAAACTTAACGAATGCTACTATTATATAAGCCAGTCACTTTCTTCAACTAATGTACATAATCTAAACACACCCCCTTTTTTAAACTGATCATACAAACATTTAAAAGATGGCAACTTCATCGTATGAATGATAACTTCAAGGGGACTTCTTGAGAAAATTAACACATAGGAACTAAAGCTAAAGGACAGATTAAATGCAAATTATACTACCAATGCCTATATATCATTATCAAAGGAAGATGACTAAAGCAGAGGTTAATAGCAACCTCACGGAAGTTGGTCTTGGTGTTTGAGTACAGCCTCTTCCAGCCATCCAGTATCAATTTGGGGGCAGTAGATCGAAAGGATTCTTAGGTTTGGGCTTTGGAGCCTCCTCTTCTGCACCAGTTTCTGGCTTGGGCTTTGCTGGCTCCTCCTTTTTGGCTTCTTTTTTGGATTCATCCTTAGGCTTTGATTTAGCAGATTCTTTTGGCTGAGATGGCTTCTTTGTAAAAGCCTAAAAGCCAGGACAGACTCAGTCTGATTCACCATGGTTCCAGAAGTATCTTTACACATGAGGGAACTCAGAGGTAAAGCTCTTAATCATCAGTTGACTGAAGCCCACATAATTTGTATGGTGTAACAATGTCAGCCAGGATCACGGAATGCCCAACCATGAAAGTGTTTTGAGGCAAGACTAGTGTTTAGAGCACCCAGTTCTCTCTTCAATGAAGAAGTTGCAGCTTCCTCGTTCTTCATGCAAAAGTTATACGCATCAGATATGGCCCATATAGGCAGTGCATAGTGATGCTGGGATTATGAGAATTTAGAATTTTTATGTAGGATATATATAGCCTGCATTAATTTTTATTTTACATTAAGCTTGGTCATCATTTAGACGCCAAAAAAGAATTAAAACAATTCCATAATAAAATAAGATGTAACTAACAGGAGGATGGAATACTGCACGTCCAATTCCAGGTCTATAAAATGCTAGAATAATAGCAACAATCTCAAATGATGCAAAATCAATCCACTGCTGTAAGTGGACCTGAAAATTTATGCATATGTAACAATAAGCATCATAACACACGCACATGCAGAAAGAGAGAACACCATCAGTAGTTATAAACATCTCACATCATCAATACGAAAAGAACCATATAAAGGATTGTCAGCCTTCAGGGCTTCAGGTGAGTAACTGCAGCAAACGTTAAAAAGCCCATAAGTCCCAAAATAACAATCTTCAGAGAATCACCAAAATTAATGGGTGGGGGGGAGGAAAGTCCCTGGTCTTACCATAATGTGCTATAGCATTGCTCTCAAATACTGGACCATAAGGTGTTTCCAACACAGGAACCAACAAGGATAATAGATTTATTATTAAAGTGTTTTATAATACTAACATACGATAGTAGTATAGATTACCACAAATTCCACAGTATAGAACAATACCTTCCAATAGGGTTCATCTTGAGATACCAATCTCAAAATTTGGGGCCAGTTTGACTTTCTCATGCATGTACTCCGCAGCAATGGCCGATGAAAATCTTGTAAGAATTTTTTTTGTCTTCCCAGCATGCAAGGTCTGCAATATAGATCATACAGCCCTATTAGTAAAGAATGATCACCAAATACATTGAATCCAGAACAAAAAAGATTTAAAAATTGTGATGGGTTAATGGATTCAACAACAATTTCCTGACAGTTGCATATGCACTCATGGGATGGTCACAATTATCATCATCCGATGCAACCTTCAATAAAAAAAAATAATAGAAAAAAATGATGTGATTCAGTGATTCTTTGGCAACCAAAATAAAGAACATTGATTGTGCTCGAAGGAAAATGTGCCACAGTTGAGCCAGTCTCCCCCTGCCTTTAACACCAGGAACCAGAGGATTTGTTGTGCTAGTACACCCAAAGAGGAACAAAATTCTCTCTCTCTCTCTCTTCTCTTGTGGGACAGGAAAGTGCCACTTAAGCCAGATCTCATGGCATATCAGAACCATCAAATTCAGTATTCCTAGTCCTAAATTGGGTCAGAAATCAGAATACTAAACAATTTCAAAGCAGAAGGTTTGCTTTTTGAAAAATACAATCAAAAAAATTTTATGAGTGCCAAAATAAAAGGCTATAATATATATTTTTTAAAATTATGGTATGAAATTCCAAATAGTCCCCCTTAAAAACCTCCAACGAAATAGTCCCTTTCAAAAGCCAAATGGGAATCCCTAGTGGTATGAACATTAGCATCAGTCACTGCAATCCCCAAAGATGTAGGAGTTGGTTGCTCAAGAAAACCACTGCCAGGTTGACAGGTGTCATAGAATTATTAGCACCATCTAGGGAGGACTCCATCATTGTGGCACCATCAGCAAAAGACAGATCAATACTAAGTTATGGAGACAAATTTGGACGCACATTCCACGTGGTACCTGACAGATTAGGGACAACACTAGAGCCTGCCATGTCACAATGTGACAGAAAATCAGTAACCACACCTAGTCCAGATTGTCATAACTTTGCTATCGGTAACCACTCCCTGAAGAAAACTGTAACGGAATGAGGCTTTTCATCCATCCCCAGCTGAATCACTGCAGTGGAAGCAACAATCCGCAAACTTTGCACCATGGACATGATAGCCTCTTTGTAAAATGGACGATCCATATAATGTTGGCCAGGCAAGTAATGAAAGACCATCACATTAAAACGTGAACCAGAACAGAAAATATGGACAGAACGGATGAACACAAACAGAATGCAGAGGTGCAAGATACAAAGCATGGGGAAATTGATGGTGGACTTGAACACACACACAAAAAAATAAAAAATAAAAAAATCTAAAGAACGAGAAGGAAGAAGAAAATTCTGAAGGAGAAAATTTAATAATGAGTAGGCTGAAAGTGGCTGTCAGACACAAACCAAGGGAAAAAGAATATTAGAATGGCAAAAGTGGTATTAAACAGACAAGCACATGATATTAAGAAAAAATATTAAGATCATGAAGGATGTACATGGTTCAAGAACAAACAGTAAGTAAAGACAGAATACGTGATGTAAAAGAGATTAGAAATTCAAAAGACTACAGAAAGGGAAGACAGAATTGACATGATTTAAAAGAAAATAGATTCAAAAGACTAAGAAAAACAGAAAATATGAAGAGAGCAGATAAACAGGGAAACAAAGGGAATAAGATCAAATATAAATAAGAAGAGGACAGAAATTCAAACAGAAACAAAAACAGTGACAGGGAAACAAGCTGAAACACAAATAATCCACAGAAAAGCAAACCCAGAGAAGACGAACAAGAAAGAAACGAATAACAGAGGGATGAATCAACTATGGATTCAGTATCAATCCTTACTTGCCAGAGGCATTGAAGGGATGAACAGACTTGTAAAGAGACAAATTTGAAATGAAATGAATGCTAACTAACAAGCCCAACAAAATGAAATGAAATCGTAATTAGTTCTTCTATAAAAGTCAAGTACTTTCACACTCTAAAGACAAAATTTTACTTTTCCCCACTAATTTTCTGGGCAACCAAAAACATCTTTACCACAATGAAATTGCCAAAAGAGAAAATACCCATAACAGATTTTTTATTTCATTCATAGAATTGAGATGCACCAGAGCCATGGCTTCAGAGAAAAACATTTCTCTCAGATAAGATCTGAGCACCAAAAAACAAAACCTTTAAAAGAACTTAATTGAAAAATGACTTATTTTGATTCAAAGTAAATAATTCTTGGAAAATTGAAAGTTTTCTATGGAATCATTTTCTGTATAAACAAACAGATTTCATGTATATAGAGAGACCTAAGGATTTCCTTAAAAAAAAAAAACTTTTCTAACTTTTAGTCAACCATTCAAATAACTAATAAAAACCAATTTTAGCTCACCTAATTCCACACACATAACTACCTAGAAGAAATTCATAGTTTCAAATCAAAATCACATAAATTCAACTTTATAAAAAGAAATCAACCCAAAAACGCGAAGAACCCACTAAATAAGTAAACATCAAATACCAAACAAATCTCAGCAATAAGTGAAACAGTTTCTCTATGAAACTTGAGCTAGAAGATGGAGGTGGTGTTAAGAGAGAGCTTTACTGGGAATTATGTTAATTTTCTGGCAATTGACAGAAACGGTTGCTTAATGATAGGGGTAGCCCCTATTAATGGAAAGATGAGGGAGAGTCATTTGAGATGGTTTGGTCCCAAAATAACAATCTTTAAAGGATCACCAAAATTAATGGATCGATGAGGAAAGGAAAGTCTATAGTCTTACCATAACTCTCTATAGCATTGCTCTCAAATACTAGACCATCAGGTGTTTCCACTTTCCACCATAGGAACCTACAAGAATAACAGATTTATTAGGAAAGCCTTTTATAAAATTAACATGCAATTAGTAGAGTATAGATTACCACAAATTTTCCAATATAGAACTATACCTTCCCAGGAGGTTTCATCTTGATAAACTCAGGAGGTTTATTAGAGACACCCATCTCAATAATTTTGGCTAGTTCAACTTTCACAGAAGTGTATTCCGAATAGTGATGAGTGTCTTGTACGAATTTTTCTTTGTCTTCACTGCATGCAAGATTTGCAATATTTATCATACAGCCTTATCAGCAAAGGAAGATCACCAAATGCATTCAATCCAGAAACAAACAAGATTAATCAACTGTGATGGATGTAGTTGCATATGCACACTAGTAATTTTCAAAATTATAACCATCCAAATGCAGCCTTTAATTGGGGAAAAAAGAGAGTAATACAATTCTATCGAAACCAAAATAAAAACAGTCTATAGAAAATGTGTCACGATTGAGCCATTCTCCATCTGCCCTTAACACCCAGAAACAGAGGACTTGGTGTGGTAGCACACCCAGATAAAAGCAAAATTATTTCCCTTAATTATTATTATTTTTAACTGGAAAGTTAGACAAGCACCCACAACATGATCCACACCACACGTTCATTCATGTGGAACAAGTATGAACTGACACTTGAGCCAGACCTCATTGGCATATCAGAACCATCAAATTCAGTATTCTTAAGTCCTTAATTGGGTCAGAATACTAAACAATTTCAGATCAAAACATTTATAATAAAAAAATAATAATTAAAAAAAAAGGAAAATATTTTGATCTGAAATGCAAAACTTTAAGAACTTCAAAAATTGAAATTGACATCAAGCAAGCAGCAGAATATGCAAAGCAATCAGATCTGTGACCAACTTTATGGTAATTGCTAGCTAACAAGGCTAACAAAATGAGGTCATAATTAGTCAGATTCAATAAAAGTCTAGTGCTTTCAGATCCAAAAACAAAACTTTTCTTTTCCCAAACAGTTTTCTGGCCAACCAAACACATCTCTACCACACCAAAAAAATTCCAAAAAAAAAAAAAAAAACCATAACAGGTTACATACACAGAATCGAGACACGCCACAGCCATGGCTTCACAGAAACACGTTTCGCTCGGACCGATCTCAGATCTGAACACCAAAAAAACCAAAAACGATAATAAAATTGTAACTTAAAAAGAATTGAATTGAAAAGTAACTCGTTTGATTCAAAAGCGAAACATTTTCGGAAAATCGAAGACTTTCTATGGAATTATTTTCTGTAGAACCAAACAAATCTTTCCAACTTTTAGTCAACCATTCAAAAAAATAGCAAATAAGATCCAATTTCGCCTCAACTAATTCCACGCACTTAACTTCCGAAAAGAAATTCATAGTTTCAAATCAAAATCGCATAAATGTTACAAAAAGGAAATCAACCCAAAAAAAAAAAAAAAACACTGAATAAGCAAACGTGATTTCAGTAAAATGATGAGCTCTGACAGTTGCGGCTTCCTATGTCGTGAAACCCGATGATACTGGAATTCCAAGTTGACTCGGTGGAAATCGGTATTACCGAATTTTTTAGGGCAGAGATTCATAAGGTTGTGGTGCCCTTAACTTGGGTCAGGCAGAGGACTTTGATTAACGTGGTAGTTTTTTGAAATATGTGGAAAAAAAAAAAAAAAAAAAAGAGGTGTGTAACGCTGTTTAAAAATTAAAAATGAGTTGTTTAGGAGCTGTTGTTATTTTCATAATTCATAATTTAAAATGAGAAATGCTAACAAGTGCTCTTAAAGAACTGATTAAGAATCCAGTTAAAGAAAATTTTTATGGGAAAAGAAAAAAAAACAATTAATATTTTGACAGCTTTTTTTATTTCCCATAAAAGTAATGTCAAAACTTTCCTAAAATGGATTGTTAACAAGTGCCCTAAGGGCACTCGTTAGCATAACCCATTTAAACTTTGTGGAATTCATTGTTGAGAAGTTCGTTTGAATTTTGTTTCTAGTTTTTGTTTTTATCACTCAATTATCTTATTTTTGAATGGTAAATTATGGAAACTGAAAACACATTTTCAATAGTATTTTCGTAATTAAAACTACATACTGAGTCTCACGTTCAGAGTCAGCCACAACTTTTGATTTTTTTTTTTTTTCACTGGGTTCTGCGTTGGTTTCTTCGGATTCAGATCCTCTAAATTTCCTATGGTACTCTACCAGTAAATTTTCTTAAATCCTAACCACTCTTTAATGATTTAATGGTCTAGATTCTGCTATGTCAGCATTCCACTAACAATATTCTTAAAATAATAAAATAATATTGCAAACAAAACAATTAAGATTATTGTTAGTGGAATGCTGACATGACAGAATCTAGACCATTAAATCATTAAAAAATTGTTAAGATTTAAGAAAATCTATTTGGTAGAGTACCTTAAGAAATTTAGAGAATCTGAATCCAATTTCTTCGTCTACTTTTTTTTTTTACTTTTCCTTTCACACCAGTGGCTTCTTCTTCTTCTTTTTTTTTCTTTTCCCTTTCACGCTGGGTCTTGGTCTTCTTCATTTCATTAAGTTTTTTTTTTTTTTCCTTCTTTCACTGGGTAAGTTTGGGTACTAGGGGTTGAAGGGAAAAAAAAAAGTAAAAGCTGCACCAAGTTATAGGTATGAGGCCCATAAACAGTTAAAAAATTTGAAGAATGACAAACTAAGTGATGGTGTCAAACAAATTTTGTGCAGGGAGTTGGAATATTTTAAGTGAAGAATGATAAGTGAGGAATGAAGAATGCGAAGTGACGAGGGAAGAAAAAGAAAAATTCAAACAGCGCCTTAACAACTCTACCAGAACTTCGACTTTTCCAAACTTTTGGGAACCTCGTTAAGATACTAACGTACAAAATGAACTTACCCTTTTGTCGTCTCTGTGATGTCATGCTACTTTGTCCTTTTTTTTTTTTTTTGCTGAATGATGTCTTGCTACTTTGCCCCGAAGATGGAAACACGTTGTAGTATTACTGTTTTTATAGTTGATGTAAATCAATAATTATCCTTCTTTAAAATATTGACAGCTTTAACGGTATTGACTTTGACTATTGGGTTTGCAAATTACAACTACCAAATAACCGATTATAAAAGTTATTTAAATATTTATTTATGGGTAGTTGAAACTTACTGTTTATTATCGCATCATTTTGTAAAGATTCTATGGTAATAGTTGTAGTGTATTTAGGATTATTATAAAATATTATAAGTCATGTCATTAATATATAAATTACTGCAATTAGGATCAGATAAAATAAAACGTGTCTTAGTTAAATATAATGACGTGGAATATGGGATAATGAATTGGCCAATCAGATCAGCTCATAGAATAGTGAAATTACACATGCCAAATTCCATTTACTCATCCAGACAGAGAATTACAAGAATTCCAACACAATACAGGGGAAAAGGAAAATTGCAAAACCTCACACACGCACCCTATAAAATATATAAGAGAAGTATATTATTTACTAGCCTCAACAATATTTTTATAACACATACTACTAAACAAACAAATAAACAGCGCCAAATACAGGAACTCGACTTAGAAACTTCTATTTGTTACTTAAATACGAAAGGCATAGTGGCAGCTAGCGAAGTTGGATCATAGCTATTTTGCCGCTGATGGTACCGCCATCATCATCACCCGCGACATCGAAACGAACTTCCCCAGCGAATTGGCCGCCCATTGTATCATCGACAATGGCATGAACTTCCCTAGCAATTTGGCCGCTGATGGTTTCGCCCCCATTACCGCCATCACTGATGATGCTTAGATCGTCAGTCAAGATGTTCGTCCAGAATAATCTCGTCGTCCGGCTGTTTCAGCCCTGGGATGCAAAACAAAGCAACAGTCACCGGGAGGGGGAGCGCTACCCACAACGCCTCCGATGATTAAGTTAGATGAGCACAATAAGCAAAGGAAAGCATTGTAAAGTGATGATGAAGTATGAATAGCATGAATCCTTTTCTTACCCCTTCTGATGATATATATAGAGCCCTTCTAGCCGTTGGCAGGGTTATTATGGGGGCATTATGGCTTAGATTCGTAACGCCTGAGCCAGCTGTTAGGTTTGCCGGTTTTCTTCAACGGAATTAGCATTAAATGCTGCCACTTGGTAACGGTCGTCCTTAGTTGGGTTGGTCAGGTGGCGTTTCTCAGTATCGTGGAGATAATGATACCGTCCTTATTGGTCGTCCACATACAGTGGACGATTATATGGACGATCAAATTATGAGCTCGTCAGTTGCCCCCCATTCCCAGGTCGTCTAGGTTCCTGGACGATCCCGGGAATACAAATCGATTTTTTTTTTTTTTTTTTTTTTTTTTTTTTTTGGGAAAGTGTTCTCCGCATTAACTGCTTCGTGGCGGCGTGGCATACTCTGCTGCCATGTGTCAAAAAATGGTTGGTGGGGGAGCATCGTTTCCGGCGAAGGCCTTTTTGGCTTCCCGCGATTTCCAAGGTACATTTAACTTACACTTTTACTAACCTTTTGTCTTTTAGTTGCCTTCCTATAGTTTTCCTTTTCAGTTTTCCGCCCCTTCTGTGTCATTTTTCGCTGCTGCTCTGCCCCTGTGACTTCAGATATTTTCTCCTTTCCTTTAAGGTGCGTATCCCTTCTTTTGTGCTTCTTTCCTTTTGTTGCCTATGCATCTTTGCTTACTTTCTTTTTTCGATATGCACATTCCTCTTCTTAATGGTAGGTTATTCTGATTTTGAGGATATTTCTCCTTCTATTTCCTTTCTTTTTGCCCGTTTGGGGGGATTTCTGGAACTTTCCGGTGACCGGTATCCACAGTCCGGCGACTTTGCGGTAGGGGGGTCTGGTCTAGATTTAGTTCTGAGGGATTTACACCCGTCGTTACAGAGGTCACTTTCTTGGTTTAAATCTACCCGTGAGCCTTTTAGGGGGGAAAAAATGGGTTCTGTTGTCAGGTCCACTGGTTCTGATGGGGGCTCGTCTTCTGGCGCGGCAGCGGACGGGGCTGTGATGGATACAGCCACCTCCGTGATTCCTCCCTCGTCAGCACCATCTACTTCTATCGTCGTCCCCCGTACTTTTCATGCCTTCAAGGAAAAATGTGATCTGAGTGTAGAGGTTTTCAGCAAATTTAGGGATAGGTTCCAATTTCCTCCAGAAACTAGGGTTCGTCTGCCCAGAAAGGGGGAAAGGGCTTGCACCTTTGCTCACGGTGAGGTTTGCTTCTACGAGGCTGCCTTCCTGTGTGGTTTGAGGTTCCCCGTTCACCCTTTCATCATGGAGCTTCTAGATCATTTCCAAATTGCTCCCGGGCAGTTTATGCCTAATTCTTGGAGAATCGTCATCAGCTGTATGGTGATCTGGACGATCATAGCAGATGGGGAGATGATAACTGTCAACGAACTTACCCATCTTTATCGTCTGAAAGGGTCTAGGGAGTTTGGTTATTACGAGCTCGTTCCTTGGGATAGGAGGTCTCGTCTAATAGTGGATTTACCTTCGTCCTTCCGCTACTGGAAGTCGAGGTATTTCTTCGTGCGTGGAGATGGTTGGGAAACAGAGTCAGATGACTTTTGGGGGCATGTCCCCAGAATGCTGCGACGGTGGGAGACCCCTCGTCTTGGTGCGTTCGTCTTCCATGCTCACCTTCTTCCCTGCTCTTGGAAACCTCATTTATTCGTCCTCACAATTTAGAAACGTTTCTTTCTTGTGCAGTGAAAACACGCCCTGATCTGAAGAGCCAATTTAGGGAGAGAGTTCAAGAGGCGATTAAGTACGCGAAGACGATTGACGACTTTGACGAGCTCGTTGATCCACGCACTTTATCCCGTCATTGTCTGGGGCCGGAGCCTTCCATATACGTCCTTCAAGCAATCGATCGAGAGCAAAGAAAGAGTGAGTAATCTTGATACATAGGGTCGTCTTACTTTTCTTTATCCTTCTAATTCTTTCCCATTTGTTGCTGCAGAAATGACGAGTAAGTTCAACAAGGACATGTATGCCAAGGTCAAGGGGAAGAAGAATGAACCCCTTTCGAGCATTGGGCAGAAGACGCTGAAATTTACGGATAGAGAAAGAGAGAGAACGAGAGAGAGAGAGACGACGGAAAGGGGATAGTCCACCCCTACTATGGACGAGACAAGGACTGCTTCTCCAGCCATTTCTCTGGAGGAGGTCCCGGCTCCCAAGCGTCAAAAGGTGAGCAAGAAAGGAAAAGAGAAGCTTGGATCCTCGATCTGGGAGGATGCTGATGCTGCAGTTGCCCGGGCCAACGAGTTTCTTACGCCTGACGAGAAGAGGGAGATTTCTCTCGTGCCTTCTCATCAAATGGTGAACCAGCATGTCCATAAGCTCGTGCAGGTATCTTTTGAATCGTTCCTAGTCCTTTTTTCAAGATACAAGTGTACACGAACTCATGTTTGTTTTAAGTTTTTGCCCACAGGTACTGGGGGAGACCGTGCACCTTACCTCCCAATTTTTGGCGAGTGAGGAAAAGGCTGTCATGGCTAGTTCGAAGGTGGAATCTCTGGAAGCTGAGGCGTCAATCCTGCGCAAGGATCTAATCAATGCTATGGACGCTCATAACACTTCCGCAGAGCAGGTTAAGGCTTTGACCGCTGAGTTGGAAGCTGAAAGGTTGCAAGTGAAACAAAGGGACGAGCTTCTTGCGGCTGCGGGTCAGAGGATGAAGGCAGCCGTGGCCAAGGCCGTCCTTGCCTTTCAAACGACCGACGAATATAATACCATCCTCTTCCAGTGGTATTTTAAGGGTTTCGAGCTGCTGAGAAGATATATGATGAAGCATGGTGAAGGAGTTAACCTGGACGACCTCGATTTTGAAGCAGTTGATAAGGAGATCGAGGCGGACGAGGCTGCTTCGACTGCTCAGGGGCCAGCGGCTTCAGGCGAGGATCCCCCAGCTGCTGGTGAGGGTGGAGATGATCTTCCCACCCAGTAATTGGTTTTTTATGTAATATGAGTTTGTTTTTTTTTTTTTTTTTTTTTTTTTATGTATATGCCCCTTGTGTTTTGGGCTATCAAGAGAGAACAATTGTCCTGATCCCTGTATGCTTTGGGGTTTTTCCTTCCTTTCTTTTGAACAGTTTGCCTTTTTTGGCGCATATATATTTGATATGTTTTTCTTTCATAACTGTCATGAGAATGATTTTTTCTTTTTAGAAAAGATTTTTACTTGGAAACATCCCCTCGTCTCTTCAAAGAAAAACTTCTTCGTCCTTCTGTGGACTTGGAAATTTAAATATTTCCTTTTGTTATTTGGGCAACATGCGCCTTTTTGGTGAGTGTCATCGTCTCTGTAGATCTGGACAATGTTTTATTCCCGATGTGGGTTTCATTGTCTTTTTGATCTGGACGATCCTTATTCTCACTTCTTCGTCCTTCTGTGGACTTGGAAATTTAAATATTTCCTTTTGTTATTTGGGCAACATGCGCCTTTTAGGTGAGTGTCATCGTCTCTGTAGATCTGGACAATGTTTTATTCCCGATGTGGGTTTCATTGTCTTTTTGATCTGGACGATCCTTATTCTCTTTTATTCCTTTTACGAATCGAACGATGAGGGCATTCTTGCTGAATTCATCTTTTTGATCTGGACGAGGTAAATCCTGTCTAAGGATACCGTCGCCTTTTTGATCTGGACGAATAATTGTTCAGTTCTAAAAACGACGATCTGAATACAAAGAACTTTATTGGACGAAACGATTAAAATGCTGGATGATCATTGACTGAATCCTGAATAACCACTTATACAAGAATATGCAATACGCAGAAGATAATGCATGTAACTAACTTGCTTTAATGGAAAATGTGGTACAGTGTTACAGTAATAGGGCCATGGATCATTTCCTGTGATACCTTTTTAGATGCTCGATGTTCCATGGTCGAGGTAACTTATTTCCGTTCAGATCTTCTAGATGATAGCTCCCTTGTCGGGAATAGTGGACAACTCGGTAAGGCCCTTCCCAGTTTGGGTTTAATTTTCCTTGAGCAGGGTCCTTTGTTGCTGAGGTCACCTTTCTGAGGACGAGGTCACCAACGTTGAATCTTTTTAGTTTTACCCTTTGATTGTAGTATCTTGCCATTTTTTGCTGGTACCTGGTCATTCTTTGGGAGGCCCGCTCTCTAACCTCGTCCAGACCATCTAGGTTTATTCTTAACTGGTTCTCGTTGCTTCTTTCGTCAAAGAATTCCCTTCTTGTGCTTGTGAGGCCAACCTCAACTGGGATGACTGCCTCCGCGCCGTACGTCAGGTTGAAGGGGGTTTCTCCCGTTGGTGTTCTTGTCGTTGTCCTGTAAGCCCATAATACGCCTGGCAGCTCTTCTGGCCATGCTCCCTTTGCCCCCTCTAACCTGGACTTGATGGATTTGAGCAAGGTCCGGTTAGTTACTTCCGTCTGCCCATTAGCCTGAGGATGCCCTGGTGAAGAGTATTTGTTCTTGATTCCTAAGCCTGAGCAAAATGACTTGAACTTTTGGCTGTCGAACTGACGACCGTTGTCAGAGATGATCGTCCTTGGAATCCCGAACCTGCAAACAATGTTTTTCCAGACAAAGTTTTGTACCTGAGCTTCTGTGATCGTTGCAAGAGCTTCTGCTTCGACCCACTTCGTAAAATAGTCAATTGCGACCAGCAGGAACTTTACTTGTCTTTTTCCCTGTGGTAGGGGGCCCATGATGTCGATACCCCACTGCGCGAAGGGCCAGGGCGAGGAGATAGTCGTCATCCTTTCTCCTGGCACTCGCTGGACGTTCCCGTATCTCTGGCAGCTGTCACATTTCTTCACAAAATCTGAGGCTTCCTGCTGCATCGTTGGCCAGAAGTAGCCTGCCTGCATGATTTTCCTGACGAGAGATCTTGACCCCGCGTGATCTCCACAGATTCCCCCGTGCACTTCCTTGAGAACGTACTTCGCGTCTTCTTCCTCTAGGCACTTCAGGTAAGGTTGAGAGAAACCTCTTCTATACAGTTGGTCATTCAGGATGGTAAATCGGGCAGATCTTTTGCGGATTTTCCTAGCCTCTTCGGTGTCTGATGGCAACCGTCCATCTCTGAGGAAGGATAGGATGGGACTCGTCCATCCCTGAGAAATGTGTACAGAGAAATTATCTAGTTTCTTGATGCTGGGGAAGTTTTGCTCTTCTAGCTTCCATTTGCTGGTCACGTCCGCAGCGTCCGTTGAGGCGCTCCGGGCCACTTCGTCAGCCTCCTCGTTCTGCTCTCGCGGGACCTGCACGAACTCCACATTGTTAAATTTGCTGACTAGTTGGTTCGTCAATTGGAGGTACTTTTGCATCCTTTCTTCCTTTGCTCCAAAGTCTCCCCTGGCCTGTCCAATGACGAGTTGGGAATCACTTTTGATCACTACATTTTCAGCTCCCAGTGCTTGGGCCAACCTGAGCCCAGTTAGAAGGGCCTCGTATTCTGCTTCGTTATTGGTTACGGGAAATTTCAGCTGGACGCCATACTTGAGAACGTCTTCTTGGGGGGAAACAATAATGACTCCTGCTCCTCCTCCGTTTCGTGTGGATGAGCCATCCGTATTAACTGTCCAAATGTCTTCCCGATTTTCTTCTTGTTCGTTGGTGGTAAATTCTGCTATGAAATCTGCTAATACCTGGGCTTTTATGGCTGTACGGGGGCAATATTCGACATCGAACTGACTGAGCTCAATTGCCCACTGAACCATTCGTCCTGCTGCTTCGGGTTTGTTCATGGCTTTCTTTATGGGTTGGTCCGTCATTACTTTAATTGGATTGGCCTGAAAATACGGGCGAAGTTTTCTGGAGGCCACAATTAGTGCAAAGGTAATCTTCTCAATTCGTGGATAACGAGCCTCGGCCCCCTGGAAGGCCTGACTGACGTAATATACGGGGAGTTGCTTTTTGTCTTCTTCCCTAATTAGGGCTGCACTTACGGCCGTGACAGATACTGCCAAGTATAGGAAAAGAACTTCACCTTCCTTGGACGGACTTAATAGTGGGGGGTTACTCAGGTATCGCTTCAAATCCTGGAACGCGTCCTCGCACTCCTCCGTCCAGGAAAACGCCTTTTTCAGGGTTTTGAAGAAAGGGAGGCACTTATCCGTCGCTTTTGAAACGAATCTATTGAGGGCCGCGACCCGGCCCGTGAGCGATTGCACTTCTTTAGTTGTTCTTGGCGAAGACATTTCAAGAATGGCTTTTATCTTTTCCGGGTTGGCTTCAATTCCTTTCCACGAAACCATGAACCCAAGGAACTTGCCTGATGACACTCCGAAGGCACACTTGGAGGGATTCAACTTCATGCAGTATCGCCTGAGCGTGTTGAACGTTTCCCCGAGGTCGTCTAGATGATCTTCCTCTTCTCTGCTCTTCACGAGCATATCATCGACGTAGACTTCTATATTTCTCCCAATCTGTTCCCTGAACATCTGATTTACTAACCTCTGGTACGTGGCGCCTGCATTTTTCAAGCCAAAAGGCATGACTTTGTAGCAATAAAGCCCTTGGCTGGTAACGAAGGCAGTTTTTTCTTGATCTTCCTCGGCCATCTGTATCTGGTTGTACCCCGAAAATGCGTCCATGAACGTCATGAGCTTGTGCCCGGCCGTGGAATCAACTAACTGATCTATTCTGGGTAAGGGGAAGCTGTCCTTTGGGCAGGCTTGGTTTAGATCGGTGAAGTCAACGCACATCCTCCATTTTCCGTTGGCCTTTTTGACCATGACGACATTGGCCAACCATTCTGGATAATAAACTTCTCGGACGAAGTTAGCAGCGAGCAACTTGTTCACTTCGTCCGTCACTGCCTTGTTTCTTTCGGGAGCAAAAACTCTGCGTTTTTGCTGCACGGGCTTCTTCTTTGGATCCACGTTCAGGCGATGCTCGATGATATCCGCAGGGATTCCGGGCATATCTTCATGGCTCCATGCGAATACATCGAGATTTTTCTTCAGGAAGCGGACGATCAATTCCTTTGTTTTTGGGCTCAGGTTCGTCCCTACTTGAGTCGTCTTCGATGGATCCCCCTCGACCAATTCCACTGTTTCTAACTTCTCTTTGATCTCAGCGGACTTTTCTTCGATCACCCACGTATGGTTTTCTCTGGATGCCAGGACCGCCTGATAGCATTCTCTCGCTAGGACTTGATCTCCTTTTATTTCTCCGACTCCCTGTTCTGTAGGAAACTTTACCTTCAGGCAGTATGTGGACGTAGCAGCTTTCCATAGATTAAGTGTAGGTCGTCCTATGATTACATTGTAGGATGAAGGAGAATCCACGACCAAAAAATTGTGCCTGTTTGTTACCTGGAAGGGATACGATCCAGCGGTTACAGTCAGTGTCACAATGCCCCGAGGATAGACTTTATCCCCACTGAAGCTGACGAGGGGTGATTCAAATGGTCGAAGTCTATTTGGATCTATCTTCAGCTGCTGAAAAGCAGATAGGTAAATAATATCCGCGGAACTCCCATTGTCTACCAGAACCCTCCTCGTGTTGAACTCTTCGATCATGATCATGATCACCAGTGGGTCGTCATGAGGCTGTTTGATTCCTCTGGCATCTTCTTCAGAGAAACACATATCTTGATTCGTGCGTCTTTGTTTAACAGGTGGTGGGCCGTGGACGCTGTTTATCTGCCTTTGGTATGACTTTATGAGGGATCTGGACGACCCTCCTATGGACGGACCTCCTGCAATCGTCTTTATTTCCCCTTTTGCATTCTGAGGATGGGTTGGTTGACCTTCGTTTCTTCGGGAATCCCCTTGATGCTCTTTCTTGCCATATCTGCTGGCTTCCCCTCTTCTCACATACTTTTGGAGTTTTCCTTTTTGAATAAGCTCTTCTATCTGCTCTTTCAGATCTCGGCAGTCTTCTGTGTAGTGCCCGTGATCTTTATGGAAACGGCAATACTTCCTCTTGTCTCGTACATTAGGGGGTGATTGGAGTGGCCTCGGCCACCTAAGGCCTTGCTCGTCCCTTATTTCACCCAGAATCTGGTCAACTGGCATTATCAACGGTGTGAACTTCATCTGTCGAGAGTTTTTATCGTCCCTTCGTCTATTCCCGTCGTCATTACGTCGGTCCGTCCGGTCCCTTTTTTGTCCCCTCTTATCGTCCTCCTTCTCTTTCTTCTTCTCTCGTGTTTTTTCCGTCCCGTCTATGGCCGCTAGCGCATCCTCGGCGTTCATGTACTTCTGTGCTTTTAGTAGCGCTTCTGCCATAGATTTGGGAGGATTTTTTGCTAGGGAGGCCACGAAGTCTCTAGACTTCAACCCGGCTTTGAAGGTCGTAAGCTGCACCTTGTCATCAGATTCGTCTACTTCCAGCATTCCTCGTGTGAAGCGCGTTACATAGGACCGTAAACTCTCTTTTTCCCCTTGCTTGATTGTGAGCAGGTGATCAGCAGTCCTTTTTGGTCGTTGTCCTCCCACAAAGTGACGAATAAAAGAATTGCTCAGTTGCTCGAAGTTGTCAATGGTTGAAGTAGGTAGTTTGGAGAACCATTCTCGGGCTGCCCCTTTAAGGGTTGTGGGGAATGACCGGCATAGTATTTCATCGGGGGGTTGTTGGAGCCCCAAAGTTGTCTTGAAAGTATTGAGATGATCCAACGGATCCTTCAGCCCGTCGAAGGGTTCGAGCTGGGGCAGACGAAACTTTGAGGGTACTGGGCATTCTTGGACAGCAGCAGTGAAGGGCGAGTCAGATTGCCTGACGATCCTGTCTACTCCTAGGTCCGTCTTTCCTTTAATGGCATTTCGTAATTCGTCCATCTCTTTTCTCATTTCTCTGAGGACGCTTGAGTTTGGTTCGTCTGGAGTACTAGCGCGTCTCCTGTGACTGGTTTCACCCTCATCCCTGTTAACTTCTATGGGACCATCCCTCTGTTGCAACTGCTGTCTCATTTCTCGATTTTGCTTGGTGAGTTCCTCTACTGTGGCCGCAAGTGCTTGGATTTGTTGAGCCAACGCAGCCGGCTCCGGATTAGAACTGGATTCCATCTTGTTACAATAGAACGATGTCTCTGAACCGATCGTCCACAGATCAAAAACGTTCCCCACAGACGGCGCCAAACTGATGATGCTTAGATCGTCAGTCAAGATGTTCGTCCAGAATAATCTCGTCGTCCGGCTGTTTCAGCCCTGGGATGCAAAACAAAGCAACAGTCACCGGGAGGGGGAGCGCTACCCACAACGCCTCCGATGATTAAGTTAGATGAGCACAATAAGCAAAGGAAAGCATTGTAAAGTGATGATGAAGTATGAATAGCATGAATCCTTTTCTTACCCCTTCTGATGATATATATAGAGCCCTTCTAGCCGTTGGCAGGGTTATTATGGGGGCATTATGGCTTAGATTCGTAACGCCTGAGCCAGCTGTTAGGTTTGCCGGTTTTCTTCAACGGAATTAGCATTAAATGCTGCCACTTGGTAACGGTCGTCCTTAGTTGGGTTGGTCAGGTGGCGTTTCTCAGTATCGTGGAGATAATGATACCGTCCTTATTGGTCGTCCACATACAGTGGACGATTATATGGACGATCAAATTATGAGCTCGTCAATCACCACGGACAACGTTGGCACTCCCAGTGGTTTGGACACGGCGACCACCTCTGCGATTACGGTTCCACTCTCCTAAATACAAAAGTAGCAAAACAACGAGGACCAGTACATATAGAGCTTTCCCAGCAACTTCAAGATGCAATAGCATTTTTTCTTCCCTGTTACCAAGTAAAAAAGAAATTGTATTAATTATTCAAAACTAAACAAAACAAAAAGATTAACCATAGCTACTGTTCTGTTTATTACCAGCTATAAGGAGGAGAGGAGTATGAAAGCTTGGGCATAGATCGTCTCATTCCAATTTGCTGATGAATTTAGAAGACGGGGGGGCTTAGCGTAGAAGCTAATTAAGCTGCACAATCTATCAGAGCGAGAGGGAGAGAGGTATCCCAGAATTTAATTAAAGCGAAATTTATAGCAGTCTTAAATAGAGGATTGTGTCCCATCAAAAGAAAAATGAGGATCCATTTCAGTTGCGCCCGGTCGGCGGACTCAGCACAACTAAAATTTATGGAGAAAGTAAAAAAGTAATTCAAGCCGACCTTTTTTTTTTTTAGAAACCATCCAAAGTCGACTTGATTCATCGATCCCAGCCTTTCATTTACGCACCTCGTGATTTACGAAAGGAAAAAAAATCATCCAAGCCGTTCGTTTGCTTCAACGGACTAGAAAAATGGGTTGGCCTTGTGTGGAAGTGTCCAGTCAAGTCTTGGTGGGGACCCAAGTTCAAATTCTTTATCCACAGTAGTCGTCCACAGTAGTCGTCCACTGTGATCACAACCATAACTTGACCACATCCAAGAAGGCCGAAAGAGAGAACAAGCAATGGCATTGCATGTAGGAACAATACACGTCTCTTTACAATAAGATCGTCTAATTCCAGGATAGTCGTCCATAATACAAAGACATAGACGACCAGGGACGGAACTAGGATTTGAACCTGTGGGGGGCCAAAACTTAAATCTTTTTTTTTTTTTTAAACTACCATCTATTTTATATATAACAAAATACTACATATAAAATAAGTTTCTTAAATATTTGATATTATAAACATTTCAACAAAGTATAACATACAAAATAAGTGTTTTTTAAACATTTCAACACATTTGTCTGTTTTTTTTTTTTTTTTGGATGAGAGTTTGTCGGTTATTGATGTTATACTTTCAGTCCATATATATATATATATATATATATATATATATATATATATATATTTTTTTTTTTTTTTTCTTGTGGGTCAATATCTAAACATTTTAGAAGAGATTCAAAAATATATATAGTTAAGAGAAATCTTAATTTTTCAGATTACATATGTATACCAGTTTGTTGTTGTTGTTGTTTTTGTTTTTTGTTTTTTTTTTTGTTTTTTTTTTTAATTTGGGGTGTTTTTGTTTTTTTTGGGGGGGGTTGCGGGGGGGGGGGGGGGGGGGGGGGCAATGGCCCCCCCCTGCCCTGCTGTAGGTCCGTCACTGTAGACGACCAGATAATACTAGATGAATCCTACAAGAACTTCTCATAAAATTCTTTATGATCTAACCATGATGTGCTACTCTTAAAATGTGGAGAAAATTTCTCGTAATCCGCTCCACATACCCTATTTATCTACTTTTTCCATTAACTACTCACATCCCCTATAATGATGGTAGATCCGAACAAGTAAATCCACTTCAAACTCCCTATAACAAGTCTCATTCACCCAAGGTAACTTTTTCACCATTCACTATTCTCATCCTTATGTTCTAGAGAGAAAACTGACTTAACCGTCGGAGGGTCCTTGGCCAGGTTGCACTGGTCACCCTTGATAGTTCTTTCTTTCTTTTCAGGATCTATAGCCATCACCATAGCCCAAAGCATTTCAGCCTACTGATTTTTGTGCATCATTAGTTGGTGCCGTCTGTGGGAATATGAAAAAGTTTCTAAGTGTTAACTTCTTTGCTTTCCAAAACAAAAATGCTGCATGGTTCGGACTAGGTCGATGGCCACCAGTCCATGACACCAAAAGAGTGGGAACGCCTCCAATCATCCAAACCATGCACTAGCACTCACGATGACCGTCCAACAACAATTGCAGTCCATGGCAATTGCGATGGTAGAATTGATGCAATAAAACTAAGAGTTAACTAGAGAAGTTAATAAACAATGTCAGCATTGACGTGGTGAAGAACAGGGAAAAAATTCAAAAAATGAAGGGGCTAAGAACAATGCTAAAAGAGATCAGTCCAAAGGTACCATTA
This sequence comes from Quercus cerris, assembly GCA_963669245.1. NCBI lineage: Eukaryota > Viridiplantae > Streptophyta > Magnoliopsida > Fagales > Fagaceae > Quercus > Quercus cerris. The sequence goes on along the minus strand of OY770006.1, from coordinate 2,058,090 downwards.
CTTGTAGGATACCACATTAGAGATGGATTAGATGAAAAGAGTCATGGAAGAAATGAAAGATTCCATAAGGAGAGCAAATCATGCGGATGACCTCGTCCAAATGATTGATTCCCCCTTCATTGCGTCCATCACAAGTCACCCCTTGCCTTCCTAGTTCAAAATGCCTACCCTGGACTCATATGATGGGAAGCGTGATCCTTGTGATCACATTGCCACGTTCAAGACAACCATGTGTCTTCAAGGTGTGCCGGATGAAATCATGTGTAGAGAATTTCCTACCACATTAAAAGACCCAGCCAAGGTAGAGTTTGGTAAGTTACCACCAAACACCATAACCTCGTTTCAAGAGTTAAGCAAGTTGTTTGTTAATAACTTTGTTAGAGGTCAGAGGCAAAAGCGTTCCTCGTCTAGTTTGCTAAGCATAGAGCACAGAAAGAATGAGAACCTACGTTCTTTTATTAACCAATTTAACAGAGAAGCCCTATTGGTGGATGAGATGGATGACAAGATCCTCTTGACAGCTTTCTATAATAGAGTTAGTTTAGATTTGTTCATCCATAAGCTGTATGATCAGGAGCCATAGACAATGGTTGAGCTGATACATTCAACCCAAAGTTTCATGAACGCAGAAAATACGATTATTGCTAAGAAAAAGAAAAAAGGTGAATGACTGGAAAATTGTTATATACACCATCTAGAGCAAGGTCCTCATCTAAAGAAAGCCAAAGTAGGAGAGAAAAGGGATCACGACTAGAAGAAATCAGGGGCAACCTCGGGAAGATACTCCAACTACACTCCCTTGAATACTCCACTTGACTAAATGCTGATGCAGATCAAAGATGATCCATCCTTGAATTGGCCTGAGAGGACGAAAGGAGACCCTAGCAAGCAGAACAAAAGCAAGTACTGTCATTTTCACCTTGACCGTGGACATGATACGAACGAATGTTATGACTTGAAGCAACAGATTGAGGCTCTCGTTAAGCAAGGAAAGTTTTAAAAAAAAAAATTCTTAGGCGAGACCACAAGGATGAGAGACAACCAATGAAGTGTAAAGCAGAAAAACTAGCACACCAACCGCTTGGAGCTTTTTATAATGGAGTTAGTTTAGATTTGTTCATCCATAAGCTGTATGATCAGGAGCCATAGACAATGGTTGAGCTGATACATTCAACCCAAAGTTTCATGAACGCAGAAAATACGATTATTGCTAAGAAAAAGAAAAAAGGTGAATGACCGGAAAATTGTTATATACACCATCTAGAGCAAGGTCCTCATCTAAAGAAAGCCAAAGTAGGAGAGAAAAGGGATCACGACTAGAAGAAACCAGGGGCAACCTCGGGAAGATACTCCAACTACACTCCCTTGAATACTCCACTTGACTAAATGCTGATGCAGATCAAAGATGATCCATCCTTGAATTGGCCTGAGAGGACGAAAGGAGACCCTAGCAAGCAGAACAAAAGCAAGTACTGTCATTTTCACCTTGACCGTGGACATGATATGAACGAATGTTATGACTTGAAGCAACAGATTGAGGCTCTCGTTAAGCAAGGAAAATTAAAAAAAAAAAAAAAATTCTTAGGCGAGACCACAAGGATGAGAGACAGCCAATGAAGTGTAAAGCAGAAAAACTAGCACACCAACCGCTTGGAGAAATAAGGATCATTATAGGAGGCACATCAATAAGCAACTCATCCAAAGCCAAGAAGACTTACCTACGGGAAGTCCAGAATGTTCAGATATCTAGACGACCACCAAGGATGATCAAAGAAGTTGAATTGGCCATTATTTTCACAGAAGAAAATGCAAGACAACTACACCATCCTCACGACGATATAATTGTTATTACCTTGACGATTACAAATTATACAACTAGAAGGGTGTTAATAGACAATGGGAGTTCAACAGACATCATCTACTATCCAACCTTCTTGCAAATAAGAATTAACAAGGAATTACTTCAACCAGTGAGTGTGCCATTGATCGGGTTTAGAGGAATGAAGGTTCTGCCAATAGGCACCATCTCCTTGCCAGTCGTGGTTGGTTCTTATCCACGACAAATCAATAAAGAAGTGAATTTCCTCGTTGTAGATTGTTCATCCGTGTACAATGCCATCATTGGACGCCCAACTTTGAATAGTTGGAAGGCTGTAACGTCCACCTACCACTTGTCTGTCAAGTTCCCAACAGAGTATGACATTAGGGAAGTATAAGGAGACCAATTGACCACTAGAGAGTGTTACTTAGCAATGTTGGCCATGGACAAGCAGATACAAATAATGAACATTAAAGAGAGAAGAACATTGGTTATGCCAATTGAGGTATTGGAAGATGTACCCTTGGATGAATCCAACCCGAAGAGGTTCACCAGGATTAGGACGAGTATAGGGGAGAAGATGAAGTAAGATCTCGTTGGGTTCCTAAAAAAAAGCATGGATGTTTTTGCTTGTAGTTATGAAGACATGTCTAAGATTGATTCAAGTGTGATTACTCATCATTTAAACGTGTCCCTGTCTTACAAGTCCGTCCGTCAAAAGAAGAGAGTATTTGCCCCAAAACGAGATAAAGCCATCAAAGAAGAAGTTCTCAAGTTAGTCACCGCAAAGTTCATTCGCAAAGTTTACTATCCTTATTGGCTAGCTAATGTAGTGATGATCAAAAAGGCAAACGAAGAATGTGTGTAAATTTCACAATTTAAACAAGGCATGCCCCAAGAATAGCTATCCTCTTCCACACATTGATCAGTTGGTGGACTCACCAGCTAGACACTAGCTACTAAGCTTAATGGATGCATTCTCAAGGTACAACTAGATCAAGGTTTGTTTTCTTACAAAGTGATGTTGTTTGGTCTGAAAAATGCAGGAGCTATCTACTAGAGGCTAGTCAATCATATGTTTCGTTCGCAAATCAGGTGAAATGTTAAAGTTTATGTAGACGACATACTGGTTAAGAGTGCAAGGGAGACGCAGCATCTAGACAATCTTCAAGAAACCTTTGATACACTTAGGCGATATAAGATAAAGCTGAATCCAAGAAAATGTGCCTTTGGAGTTGCATCAGGGAAATTCCTTAGTTTTATGGTTTCGCAGAGAGGAATTGAAGCAAATTCTTAAAAAAAATCCAAGCGATCCTAAACATGGAGCCCCTGAAGAAGAATGTCAAGGATGTCCAGAGCCTCACTAGACGAGGAGCTGCCCTTAACATGTTTGTTTCAAAAACTACTGACAAATGTTTACCATTTTTCAAAGTATTAAGGAAAGCATTTGAATAGACGAACAAGTGTCAAGGAGCATTTGAAGATTTGAAGGCTTATCTCACTTCAACTTTGTTACTGAGGCCGTCCAAACCAGGTGAAGAGTTGTATCTCTGCCTAGTGGTGTCCCCCCATGCAGGGAGTTCAGCCTTAATCAGAGAAGAAGGGAAGGTTCAGAAGCTTATCTACTACACCAGCAAAACTTTAAAGGGAGCTGAAGGACGATATCCAACAATAGAAAAGTTAGCATTTTCATTGGTGATAGCAACAAAGAAGCTTAAACCTTATCACTGGATGAGGAGTTGCCCTTAACATGTTTATTTCAAAAACTACTGACAAATGTTTACCATTTTTCAAAGTATTAAGGAAAGCATTTGAATGGACGGACAAGTGTCAACGAGCATTTGAAGATATGAAGGCTTATCTCGCTTCAACTTTGTTGCTGAGCCCGTCCAAACCAGGTGAAGAGTTGTATCTCTGCCTAGTGGTGTCCCCCCATGTAGGGAGTTCAGCCTTAATCAGAGAAGAAGGGAAGGTCCATAAACTTATCTACTACACCAGCAAAACTTTAAAGGGAGCTGAAGGACGATATCCGACAATGGAAAAGTTAGCATTATCATTGGTAATAGCAACAAGGAAGCTCAAGCCTTATTTTCAAGCTCATGTAATCAAAGTTCTAACAGATCACCCTCTAAAGAAGGCCATGAACAAACTAGAGGCCACTGGATGACTGATCCAGTAGGCAGTGAAACTTAGTGAGTTTGATGTGTGGTACAGATCAAGAAAATCAATAAAAGCTCAAGTCCTTGCAGAATTCACTCCTGACAGTGGGTAGCAAAATGGAGACCAAGGGCAAAGCAACGGGTCGTCTGTGTAGATAGCTCGTCCGTGTAGATGGCTCGTCCACACAACATGCAGGAGAAATTGGGATAGTTTTACGCTCACCAGAAGGAAATCATTTGGAGTATGTAGTCCGTCTACAATTTCAAACAACCAATAATGAAGAAGAATATGAAGCCCTACTCCAAGGCTTGGAGTTAGCTAAATCACTTAGAGTGGATTCAGTCGTCGTCCGAGGAGACTCGCAGTTGGTGATAGGCTAGGTGAATGGAACATGTGAAGCTAAGGAAGAACAGATGAAGAGATACTTGGATAAAGTTAAACAATGAAATAAAGGTTTCATAACAACCCAGTTTCAACAAATACCAATGGAGGAAAATGCAAAAGCTAACGTCTTAGCCAAGACGGCATTAGCAAACCAGATAATAGATGATCAAGTCAAATTCCAGTATATCCCAAGTATTGATATTCCAGATGTGAATCAGAGATGAAGTAGCTAACTGGACCACTCCAATCATGTCTTATCTTAAAGACGGGCTCCTCTCGTAAGATAAAGAAGAGGTAAGGAAGCTAACGGTCAGAGTAGTGAAGTTCGTCCTTATGAATGAGGTGTTGTGTAAAAGGGGTTTCTCTCAGCCCTATTTGAGGTGTTTAACTCCGAACGAGTCCCATTACATCTTAAGGGACATTTACGATGGAGCTTGTGGAAATCATTCAAGGGCTAGATCTCTTGTCTACAAGATAGTCTGTGTAAGATATTATTGGTCATCCATGCAAGCAGACGCCAAAGCCTATGTCAAAGTATGCGATAACTATCAATGCTAAAATAACATGCCTAGACAACCATTAAAGTACCTCACCCCAATGGTGGCCCCTTAGCCCTTTGCTCAATGGGGGTTAGACATCCTTGGTCCCATTCTCATGGGGACAAGACAAATGAAGTTCTTGGTGGTAGGGCTTGATTATTTTACCAAATGGGTGGAAGCAGAGCCATTGGCAAAAATTACCAAACGGAACATTAGAAGCTTTGTCTAGAAAAACATCATATGTCGCTTCAAAATCCCCAGAGCGCTCCTCTCAGACAATGAACACCAGTTTGACAATACACCTTTTAGAGAGTTTTACGAGCAGTTAGGGATCATGAATCACTATTCCTCACCTTCCCACCCACAGGCTAACAAACAAGCTGAAGTTGCAAACTAATCCTTGCTAAAGATCATCAAGACTCAACTTGAGGGGACAAAAGGGATATGGCTAGATGAATTACCTAAAATCCTATTGTATGATGTTATGTATGTTATTATATATTAAATTATATATGACTTAATATTGTGATTAATAAAGTTGCTTTATTATTATCTAAAATGATGGTAACATGAATATTTGGACATTATCATATAATCCATGAGATGCATAGTATGTGATTTATATGTAAAGTCACAGAAGATATAAATCACAAGTTCTTTGTAAACTCAGAATTTTAGTTCGTAGTCGATGATGAAATTGGGCATTTCATCTGTGAAGACTATAACATAACAACTAAAACGATTTGTCTTGATCATAAAAGTGGAAACTTTTAGCTAATACGTTGATATGTTTTAAGAGTTAAAACATATTGAACTAAACCACTGTGAGATTTATTATTTTCCTAACGACTACAAATGAATAATAAATCTTACGACTGTTATTTACATGAACTCTTAATCTTGAGAGAATAATGGACTTAATTATGAAATGTAAGTTGCTTTGATATATCAAGAGTGAGATCTAAAGTTATGGTCAAAATCTCAGTATGTTGGGTAGCCACATTTAGTGTTGATGGAACATATATTTTCAAGATGAAATTCATAATCTCTTAACGGAAATACAAAATATTCCCTTGAGATAAGTTTAATGAGTTTGTTATTCAGAATGTTAGACCTAACTACTTTAGTAAATAGTTACTAAAATATATATTTATGAAATTTGATTTCATAAATATATGATGAATAACTTAAAGAATTAAACTAGGTACTCAAGGATTAAGATGTAGTAATTTACAAAGTGGTAGTCTATATTCATAACTTTGTATTACTACGAATATATTTTATGAAAGAGTTGCATGTACAATAAAGTTTTAGGATATAATTTATTAATAAGACCTAGAGTGCAATTATATTTATATAGTAGTATTAAATATAATTAATGATAACTTTTGACCTATCAAGAGTTGACAGAAAAACCCAAGGTCCATTGAGCTAATATCTTATTTGTTCCTTTTTGGTCTCACTCTAAGCCACATACTATAGTCCAATTGGAAAAACCCAAAAGGTTAGCCTAATTAGATAATCAGTTATAATGAGAGAAACATACAGAATTTTAGTAAGATACATGAAATGGTTTGTATGTGAGTATTGGATACTCTCTAATTCTCCCTTGAACAAATTCATATAACTGATTGAGAGACCAAACTTCTTAGGCATTTAGTGGAATTGGAGTAAAGATTAAAAGTGTTCCCAAGTACTTCTAATCTTTATTTTTAAATTCACCATACCAAGATACACTCTCTTGTTCTTAACTTTTGAAATTTACATAGTATATGTAATCAATTGCGAATAAAGTAGATCCATTAATTTTTTCCACAACGTATGTTTTGTATGCGATACAAACATGTATTTTTTCAATAGTATGTGTAGGGTTTTTTTCTCACAACCCTAGACATATATAAGACTTATTTTAAAGACCGTTATACATAGAGAACATGTGCAAAAAGTGACCTAGTATTTTAATTTACAGCATCTTTGCACCTTAGGGTTTTATAACCAAGTGCTTCTTGATCTTCATTGTTGATGAAGTGAAGAACTTTGCAGCCAACAATATCTTCTTCAAGTTGCTAGAGTTACTCACGTACTGAGATTCTTGCAAAAGGGTGGTGTTCATATATTGATGAGTTCAGAGATTTTGAAGCGATAGAAAATTTTTGCTGTAAATTCATCTACTAAAATAAACAATTATAACAGTCTACTTACAAAAAATTAGTACATTTAGACTTCCTGTTATAACCTCTAAAAAAAATCTTGCTTGCCTTCCCACCATAATGACCCTAGAAGTTCTAATATCCTTCCACATGAACTTCCTCCACGAGTGAACCTCATCCACAACCAAGACTTCAAACAATGATACCTTCGAGGAGAAACTCTAAAAAATATCTCATATGGAGAAAACACTTTGTAAAAGGGAATTTAGAATTCTTTTGACTCAATAAAAGTTTGTACTCAAAGTAATTAACATTAATACAACAACCTCTCTAGTCTCTCCTCTCAATTTCAAAACTATGGGTTGGTTTTATATATAGGGAATCATTGGGTTAATTTGTCTGGCTTCAAGGTTAGTGTGATGTTTGTTGGAATAAGTATTGAGTGAGAATTTTTTTGCTTGAGCGAAACTCTCTAAGAGAACCATTGTGACAACTTTGAATGACTATATCTCATTCATTCTAAACCCAAATTGGGTCAAATTTATGTGTTTTTTGAAGATCCAAATGTCTACTTTCAAATTAAACAAGTTTTACTTAGAATCCACTTTTGTGCAAAGATATGGTAAGAGATCATTAGTTAATTACTTTTCAGGGCTTCAGCATATTAAATCCCTTATTATGTTTGAGTAGCTTCTAAACCAAACTCAAGTATCAAGTTGGAGTTTAATTTGTCACAAACCCAATATCTAGGAATCAATTATTCCAATGAAAAATTTAATCACCAACTTAATACTTGAGTTACATTAATGTACGGGTGATATATATGGTTAAAAACCACTTTTTTTTTTTAGAGATAATTATATAACATGCTGCTAACCCTGTAGCTCGAACCGTTTCTCCCCCCCCCCCCCCAAAACCCCCAAGCACTTTGTGCATAGGGAGATGCTAATTCAGCTATAAGGTCTTTGGCAAGTTAAAAACCACTTGATTATTACATTTAATAAAATAAAATACAAAGGAAGTCCGTATTCTATGCACCAAAGTGTGTATCTAAGTAAATAAAGAATTCTTCTAAAAAACTTTAATAAAATAAAAATGAATTGAAATAAAACCCTTCTATTAGACTCCTACAAAGGAAAACTATTTCTTATTCTTATTTACATCTACTATTTTACATTTATTTTCATAATTGATGTAAAAATGTCCACATTTTAATATATGAAAATGATCGTAAAATAACGGACATATAAAATAAGTGCAACAATACATTATCCTAAGTCCTTACAAGACAAAATGAGTGCACCACAAGTGATTGAAATTCAGACCGTGCAATAGTATTACACTTTAAATAATTGAGATTAAAAGTTAAATTCACTTTTAATAACCCTTGAATATAAAACAGATAAGTGATTGGTAAGAAATGCATGGAATCAAATAAAAGATTCATCCAATTTAACTCACCAAAGCCATGTCTTCACTGAAAGAAAAAAAAAAACGTCTCTCTCAGATCTCAAAAGTCAAATCTGCCTCTACAAAACAAAAATAAAAACATACGCACCTAAAGTAATTAATAATGGAAAAACAGGCGTTTGATTCTCTAAAGACAAAATTTTCAGAAAATATCGAATAGTTCCATTGAAACGATCAATCAAAGTATAATCCGAGAGAGTAAGACCTATGAGTTTCTGGGAGAGCAACTGAGAGTGAGAGATGAGAGAACCAAACAATGGGTTTTGTACGGATCCAATGCAAACAGTGTTTTTATAAAATTAAAAAATATATATATATATATTTTTTGTTCACTATTCTTCTATCCTTTACCCTTTACGCTTTCGTTTTTGAATAATCTAGTTACCACCGCCATCATCATGGTCTTGTCTTAATGATTAGCATTATTCTATCAATATTTTTCTTAATGATTTGTTTGTTTTCACAACTTATCGCAATCAATAATATAATGTTCACTGTAGTCTGTATCTTTGTATTTCCATACCCTTGCAAAACCTTCTACACATCCATTTTCTTCTACGTATACCTTTGTATTTCCATATCTGTAAAGTTGTAGGTTTACTCTTTCAAGGTCAGTCCTCCCAGACCAGAGCGCTCTACCCAGTCTGGATGGTGGGCTTACTACACAATAGGTGGTTTGGTGTAGTTGCCACTTTGTGACGTGGGAAACTCTTCGAGTTTTAATTTTTTTTTTTTTTTTTTTTTTGGTCCAAGAAATAATTTTTTTAATAGAAAATTTTATTAAGGTAATCATATACTCCAAAACTCTTGATTCTCTTAATAAATTTTCCATTTTATTTTTTTTATAAGAACCAAACAGTAGTTTTAGACGCACATAATGATTTTTTTCAGGCAAAATTGCAAACTACACCCCTAAAATTTGGAGTATTTAAGTTTTACACTTTAAAATTTCAGAATTTGAATTGTATCCCTCAAAGTTCTATTCCATTTTTATTAGCAATCCCATTATCCATATTTTTCATTAAGTGCCACATAAACTTGTCACATGTGTTTAGTTCATCCATATTATGTTATATCATTTTTTTAAGCTACAAAAATGATATGCCATTATTTTATTGAATAAACTAATTAAACACGCGTAAAATGTTTATGTAACATTTAACGAAAAATATGGATAGAGTGACTGCTAGACAAAGTAGAATTATCCTTTTATACTTGTTTGGGAAAAATGCTATATACTAGTGGCCAAAACACCCTCCAAACTTTTTTATTAGCCAATTTACTCTTTAAACTATACACACTAAATCAAGATCTCAGTTAATTTCACGTTAAAATAATAACGAAATAAGAGCGTGTGGGAAACATGTGACCTTTAAAAACTAACTAAATCATAGAAAGAAAGAGACTAACCGCAGAGGGGAGAGTGTGTGAGAGAGAGAGGCAGTAGAACCATAAGAGAATATCCTTTTTCTTCCTTAAGTGGGATTGAATGGAGAAAGACAAGGATAAGCTTGTCATCATCTTTAGTTTCTATGTGGTCTTCGGCAGGGTCTTTTGGAGGAAAGCTCTATAATGGAATGGGCCAGCACAGAGGAGACTAAATTGGGTGGCACATCTGGGTTTTCATTGCTGGTTTACGCTTAGAAGAGATGAAAGCTGTGGAGAGGTTTTGCCTGGATTATCTTTCACAAATTTGTTTTGTCATTTGTTCATGAACATAGAAGAATTTAGTAATTTACAAGATAATATATATGGATTTCATTAATACATTCTTAGCTAGATCTAACAACTTCTTTTAAAGAGTACTGAAATTAATGCTCTCTCTTTCTTGTGGCGTGTATTGTTCTTGGATCATTAATACAAGAATGTTTTTTTTTTTTTTTGGTTATGATTTTGGTGTTCAAGAATTCTCTCTCAAATTCAAATTGTTATTATCATCCATATTTTATTTAATGTATTTTAAATTGTGTTTTTTTTTTTTTTTATATTAAAGATAGAAGTACTATTAAAAGAGAAAAGAATTTACAGAGAGAAAAAAGTTTACAAAGAGAGGCGGCCTAGCTGCGAAGCAACACAACTCGCCTAGAAAAATCCCCATGCTAGAAATTCGAAAAAAGAAACTGCAAAAAACCCGGTGAGTCTTTCTTGCTAGCATTTTTTCTGGGTATGAGTTGTCCGATCTATGTTGGAACTAAGATCCAAGGTTTTCCTCTGATGGATCTACTGCCTCTCTCTCTCTCTGCCGGTCAGACTCTCCTCTCTCCTCTTTCTATCGTGTTAACAGTTATAATTTAGTTAATTTTGAAGGGTGACATGCTTCTCACATGTTATTATTCCATTAGTGTTTTAACATAAAATTAACTGGAGTATTAATTTGGTATGTGTGTATAGTTTAGAACGTAAATTGACTAATAAAAAAATTAAGAAGGTGTTTTAGCCATTAGTTTAAAGTTCATGGGGGTGTATGGACATTTTTCCCTACTTGTTTACATCCACTATTTTACGTCAATATTTATAATTGATGTGAAAATATCCATATTTTAAAACATGAAAATGAATGTAAAAAAAGTGTGTCATTGCCCTTTCCATAATACAATGTCTTATCAACACAAATAAAGTACACTAGAACTGATTGAGATTCGGACCGTGTAATAGAATTTTTAATAGTTGAGGTTGAGAGTTAAAAAAATTCAATTTTAATCTATTAACTCTTGGAGGAAAATTCTTTTAAAAAAAAACTCATGTATGAATTCTTAATTTAGTTTTAAAAGAAATCTTAACCCATAGATCAATTTTTTTTTTTAACTTTAATTATTTTTTTATCATGTGTGGTAATTACACGTTACAATACACCGGATTAAAAACCCAATAGGACTATCCCAGCATGTCAAAAAACAAACATGAACTATGAGGTGGTCCCGAGCTGAGAAATAAAATAAAATAAAAACAGATAAGTGATTGGTAAGAATTTCTTCACTGAAAGAATATTAAGATATATTCAATGAATTGAACTCACCAGAGTCATGTCTTCACTGAAAGAAAAACGTCTCTCTCGGTCTCACATACCAAAAGTCAAATCTGCCTTTGAAAAAGAAAAAGAAAAACACAAAAACGAAGCCTTAAAGTAATTTTCAGAAAATTCGAATAGTTGTATAATCAAATATAGAAAGAAAGAGGTGAGAGAACCAAACAATATATGAGTTTGGTACGGAGCCAATATGCATAGTGCTTACAGCTTACTATACACAAAAGGGGGTACCCATGGCCATACGAGGATAGGGTGATGTGGGCTTATGGGTTACCACCTTGAAATGTGGTAAACTGTCTGTTTCGCGATTGTCTAGATTTATTTATTTTGCAGTACTGAACCTAGATTTTCAGTATTGTGACAATTGTCTTCCAGTTCTAAAAGGGATCCCGTGATTAGGTTGGTCTTGGTCCAACACTGTTGACATTTGTGGTGCAGTATTGAGTCCAACATTTTTAACATGAGTGGTGCCATGGATGCAACTACAAATGTGATTGGCTGATTGCCTTACAAACTAATGTTTTGTAATCTTTTATATAGTGAAATTGGCAGTAGTTTATTAAGACTTCCAAGTGTATGATATGGCAAGAAACATTTGAGTAGTCTTGTACCAAACCCAAAAATAAATGAATGTAAAAAAAACTTATGAAACTAATATCAAACTCCGTGGTAAAGTGGGGCGAAACCCACTATGTAACCCTTAAGAGTTCTATTTTATTTTTTTCCCAAATTATTATTAAACAGAGTAGTAAATAAAGAGAATCTGTATTGGATGAAATCTTTTTATTTTTATTGGGTATTGCAAGATACATATACGACAATATCACTATTCTGAAACCAGAAACTTAAAATTAGGATTGGAATCAAAGATGAACAACCTTAAATCAGCAAACCATGACTAGAAATTAGAAAACACTTGATCGGATAACAAACCATTATTTATTAGTATAAAATGGTGGACAACTCTTAATTTAATTTTAGCACACCATCTACAAGCAACCATTTATCTAACACAAGATTCTATCATATAGAATATTAAAATTTTGAAACAGCAGAAACAAACTTATAAATTATACTAGACCTCCACTCAAACACAAAAAGACTAAACTTTGTCTCTGTTTAGAAGTTAGAACAGCGTCAATAAAAACTCTAGCAGCAAAAACACACACAAAAATACAACTTTTAATCCAGGGACTAATTGGGGTCATTCGCTTGATGCACTTGGCGTCCAAAAGAGGCTGGCCCTCAAAAGGTTTGTAATCTTCAATCATCTGACTCACACGTTCCTTTCGCTCTTCATCTGTGATATCAACCTTCTTCCACTCATATAGCTCCATGTCATAGCACTCATCATACACAAATTTTGGTATCTCTTGCCCACGGAGAAGCCACAGCAATTTCACCTTGAATGGTGGCTCCGAACCGATCACAAGCATCTTTCTAAAAGCATATTTGCGTGCTAGATCCATCCTCTGAAGAAATCCACCGACCTTGTTTAGTGTTACAAAGGAAACAGTATTCTCATCATTTTACCCAGAGATAGCAGCGACATATAATGTAGAGAACGGGCTCATATGGAGGAAGGCATGACAAATGGTAGACTCAGGTTTTAGAGCAGAAGGGATGGGCCAGGTGGTTGAACTGAAAACAAATCTGCTAGTATATAAGCCAGTCACTTACTTCAACTAATTAATGTACATAAACATTTAATATATAAGTCCCCCCCTTTTTTTAACTGATCATACAAACATTTAAAAGATAGCAACCTCATCGTATGAATGATTATTTCAAAGGGACTTCTTGAGAAATTAACACACAGGAACTACCAATGCAAATTATACTACCAATGCCTAATGTCATTATCAAACGAAGATGACCAAAGCAGAGGTTAATAGCAACCTCTCGGAAGTTGGTCTTTGTGTTTGAGTACAGCCTCTTCCATCCATCCAGTATCATCTTACTTGGGGGCAGTAGATCGAAAGGATTCTTAGGTTTGGGCTTTGGAGCCTCCTCCTCTTCTGCACCAGCTTCTGGCTTGGGCTTCGCAGGCTCCTCCTTTTTCGGCTTCTTTTTTTGATTCATCCTTAGGCTTTGGTTTAGCAGATTCTTTTGGCTGAGATGGCTTCTTTGTAAAAGCCTAAAAAGACAGGAGAGACTCAATCTGATTCACCATGCTTCCAGTTGCATTGTTACACATGAGGGAACTCAGAGGTAAAGCTCTTAATCATCAGTTGAGTGAAGCCCACATACTTTGCATGGTGTAACAATGTCAGCCAGAAGCACGGAATGCCCAACCATGAAAGTGTTTGAGGCAAGACGAGTGTTTACAGCACCCAGCTCTCTCTTCAATAATGAAGTTGCAGCTTCCTCAGTCTTCACGCAAAAATTATGCACATCAGATATGGCCCATATAGGCAGTGCATAGTTATGATGGGATTATGAGAATTTAGATTTTTTATGTAGGATATATATAGCCTGCATTAATTTTGATTTTACACTATCATTTAGATGCCAAAAAAGAATTAAAACAATTCCATAATAATATAAGATGCAACGCACCAGAGGAAGGTATACTGCACATCCAATTTTAGGTCTATAAAATGCTAGAATATTAGCATCAATCTCAAATGATGCAAAATCAATCCACTGCTGTATGTGGACCTGAAAATTTATGCATATGTAACAATAAGCATCATAACACACGCAAATGCAGAAAGAGAGAGCACCATCAGTAGTTATAAACATCTCAATCATCAATATGAAAAGAACCATATAAAGGATTGTCAGCCTTCAGGGCTTCAGGCAAGTAACTGCAGCAACAGATAAAAAGCCCATAAGTCCCAAAATAACAATCTTTAGAGGATCACCAAAATTAATGGTTGGGGGATGAAAGTCTATAGTCTTACCATAACGTGCTATTGCATTGCTCTCAAATACTGGACCATCAGGTGTTTCCACCACAGGAACCTACAAGAGTAACAGATTTATTAGGAAAGCCTTTCATAAAACTAACATGCAATTAGTGGAGTACAGATTACCACAAATTTTACAATATAGAACTATACCTTCCCTGTAGGTTTCATCTTGATAAACTCAGGAGGTTTATTAGAGACACCCATCTCAAAATTTGGAGCTAGTTCAACTTTCACAGAGTGGTATTCCGCAGTGATGAGTGTCTTGTATGAATTTTTCTTTGTCTTCACTGCATGCAAGATCTGCAATATAGATCATACAGCCTTATTAGCAAAGGAAGAGCAACAAATTACAAATGCATTCAATCCAGAAATAAACAAGATTAATCAATTGTGATGGGTTAATGGATTCAACAGTGGTTTCCTGTACCTAAACTCAATCAAATTGCACATTAGGGATTTTCACAATTATATTCATCCAAATGCAGCCTTTAATCGGTGAAAAAAGAGAGTAATACAATTCTATCGAAACTAAAATAAAGAACACTGACTATAGAAAATGTGCCACAGTTCAACCATTCTCCCTCCGCCCTTAACATCCAGAACCAGAGGATTTGGTGTAGTAGCACACCCAGATAAAGCAATATTATCTCTCTTTATTTTTATTTTTTTAATTGGTAAGATACACAAGCACCCATGACATTCATATGGGACAAGGAACTGCCACTTGAGCCAGACCTCATTGCATGTTAGAACCATCAAATTCAGAATTCTTAGTCCTAAATTGGGTCAGAATACCAAACAATTTCAAACCAAGACATTTAAAAAAGAAATAAATAAAGAATTTTTTATTGTATCTTCAAAAAAAAAAAAAAAAAAGGGAAAATCTTTTGATCTGAAATGCAAAACTTTGAGAACTTCAAAAATTGAAATTCACATCAAACAAGCAGCAATATATACAAAGCAATCAGATTTGTGAACAATTTTATAGTAATTACTAACTAACAAGGCTAACAAAATGAGGTCATAATTAGTTAGATTCAATAAAAGCCTAGTGCTTTCAGATTCAAAAACAAAACTTTTCTTTTCCAAACAGTTTTCAGGGCAACCAAACATGTCTTTACCATGAAGATGTGCCACAGTTGAGCCAGTCTCCTCTGCTGCCCTTAACATGCAGAACCAGAGGATTTGGTGTGGTAACAAACCCAGATAAAGCAAAATTCTCTCTTTATTATTTTTTTTTTTAATTGGTAAGATACACAAGCACCCACGACATTCATATGGTACAACTGCCTCTTGAGCCAGACCTCATTGGCATGTTAGAACCATCAAATTCAGAATTCTTAGTCCTAAATTGGGTCAGAATGCTAAACAATTTCAAACCAAGACATTTAAAAAAGAAATAAATAAAGAACTTTTCATTGTATCTTCAAAAAAAATAAAAAGGAAAATCTTTTGATCTGAAATGCAAAACTTTAAGAACTTCAAAAATTGAAATTCACATCAAACAAGCAGCAATATATGCAAAGCAATCAGATCTGCGACCAATTTTATAGTAATTGCTAACTAACAAGGCTAACGAAATGTGGTCATAATTAGTCAGATTCAATGAAATTCAAAAACAAAACTTTTCTTTTCCCAGGCAGTTTTCTGGGCAACCAAACACATCTTTACCATGAAGATGTGCTGCAGTTGAGCCAGTCTCCTGCTGCCCTTAACATGCAGAACCAAAGGATTTGGCGTGCTAGCACACCCAAGTAGTAGCAATAAAATTTTAATAATGAAAGGTTGAAAGTGGCTGTCAGTCACTAACCAAGGAAAAAAAAATATATTAAGATCGTGAAGTATGCACATGGATCAAGAACAAATAATAAGTCAAGACAAAATCAACATGATGTAAAAGATGATAGAAATTCAAAAGACTAACGAAAACAGAAGATATGAAGAGAACATATAAACAGGAAACAAAGAGAGGATTGACGAAGAAGACTAAGGGAACAAAGTGAAAGATAAATAAGAAGAGGACTGATATGAAAATGGAACACAACAGAGATAGGGAAACAATCTGAAACTCAAATAATCCAAAGAAAAGCAAGCCCAGAGAAGATAAACAGAGCAAAAGCGAATAACAGAGGGATGAATTGACAATGAATTCACTATCAATCCTTACTTGCCAGAGGCATTGAAGCCTCTAGAAAGAATTTAATTGAAAAACAAAAATGAAACCATTAAAAAGAATTTAATTGAAATAACGCATCTGATTCAAAGGAGAACATTTTTGGAAAATCGAAGATTTTCTATGGAATAATTTTCTGTAGAAACAAACAGATTTTGTGTGTGTGTATCCCAATACCACAAAGAACCCCCCAAATAAGCAAACATAAAATACTATTCTTCAGAGAATCACCAAAATTAATGGGTGGGGGGAGGAAAGTCTCTGGTCTTACCATAACATGATATATCATTGCTCTCAAATACTGGACTATCTATTGTTTCCAACACACAGGAACCTACAAGGATAATAGATTTCTTAATTATTATTAAAGTGTTTTATAATACTAACATAGAATAGTGGTACAGATTACCACAAATTTCACAATATAGAACTATACCTTCAAAGAAGGTTCATCTTGAGATACCAATCTCAAAATTTGGAGCCTACTGGACTATCTATTTTTTCCAACACACAGGAACCTACAAGGATAATAGATTTCTTAATTATTATTAAAGTGTTTTATAATACTAACATAGAATAGTGGTACAGATTACCACAAATTTCACAATATAGAACTATACCTTCAAATAAGGTTCATCTTGAGATACCAATCTCAAAATTTGGAGCCCGTTTGACTTTCTCGGGCATGTACTCTGCAACAGTGGCAGATGAAAATCTTGTAAGAATTTTTTTTTTTGGTCTTCCCAGCATGCAAGGTCTGCAATATAGATCATACAGCCCAATTAATGAAGAATGATCAGTAAATACATTGAATCCAGAAACAAACAAGATTTATAAATTGTGATGGGTTAATGGATTCAACACAATTTCCTGACAGTTGCATATGCACTCATGGGATGGACACAATTATCATCATCCAATGCAGCCTTTAATATAATATATATATATATATATAAATATATAATTGATGTGATACATTGGCAACCAAAATAAAGAACATTGATTGCGCTCAAAGGAAAATGTGCCACAGTTGAGCCAGTCTCGCCCAGCCTTTAACACTTGGAACCAGAGGATTTGGTGTGCTAGTGCACCCAAAGAGGAACAAAATTCTCTCTCTCTCTCACTTTTATTGGTAAGTTACGCATGCACCCACAACACAATCCACACATTCTTGTGGGACAAGGAAGTTCCACTTAAGCCAGATCTCATGGCATATCAGAACAATCAAATTCAGTGTTCCTAGTCCTAAATTGGGTCAGAAATCAGAATACTAAATTATTTGAAATCAGAAGGTTTGCTTTTAGAAAGATACAATCAAAAAAAAATTTAAGTGCCAAAATAAAAGGTTATAATATCTTTTTTTTTAAATTATGGCCTGAAATTCCAAGTAGTCCTTAAAAGCCAAATGGGAATCCATAGCGGTATGAACATTAGCATCAGTCACTGCAATCCCCAAAGATGTAGGAGTTGGTTGCTCAAGAAAACTACTGCCAGGTTGACAGGTGTTATAGAATTATTAGCACTATCTAGGGAGGACTCCATCATTGTGATACCATCAGCAAAAGACAGATCAAAATTAGATTTTGGAGACAAATTTGGACGCGCATTCCATGTGATACCTGACATATTAGGGACAACACTAGAGCCTGCCATGTCACAATGTGACAGAGTCGGTAACCACGCGTAGTCCAGACCATCATAACTTTGCTATTGGTAACCACTCCCTGAAGAAAACTGTCAACTGAATGAGGCTCTTCATCCATCTCCAGCTGAATCAGTGCAGTGGCAGCAACAATCCACAAACTTTGCAGCATGGACATGATAGCCTCTCTGTTAAATGGACGATCCACATAAAGTTGGCCAAGCAAGTAACGAAAGACCATCACATTAAGAAGTGAACCAGAATAGAAAATACAGACAGAACGGATGAACCCGGACAGAATGCAGAGGTGAGCATGGGGAAAATGATGGTGGACATATGAACACAAAAAACAAAAAACAAAAAACAAAAAAAAAAAAAAAAAAAAAAAAAAAAAAAAAAAAAAACGTATCCAAAGAACAAGAAAGAAGAACAATCTAGAGGAGAAAATTTTATAATGAGTAGTTGAAAGCGGATGTCAGACACAAACCAAGGGAAAAGGAATATTAGAATGGGGAAAGTGGTATTAAACAAACAAGCACATGATAATAAGAAAAAATATAAAAATCCATAAGTTCATCAGTTTCAAAATAACAATCTTTAGAGGATCACCAAAATTAATGGATGAGGAAAGGAAAGTCTATAGTCTTACCATAACATGCTATAGCATTGCTCTCAAATACTGGACCATCAGGTGTTTCCGCCACAGGAACCTACAAGAATAACAGATTTATTAGCAACACCCTTTATAAAACTAACGTGCAATTAGTAGAGGATAGATTACCACAAATTTTACAATATAGAACTATACCTTCATTTCATCTTGAAAAACACAGGAGGTTTATTAGAGACACCCATCTCAAAATGGGGCTAGTTCAACTTTCAAAGAGGTGTATTCAGCATGGATGAGTGTCTTGTACAAATTTTTCTTTGTCTTCACTGCATGCAAGGTCTGCAATATAGATCATACAGCCTTATTAGCAAAGGAAGAGCAACAAATTACAAATGCATTCAATCCGGAAACAAACAACATTAATCAATTGTGATGGGTTAATGGATCCAACAGCGGTTTCCTGTAGTTGCATAGGCACACTAGGGATTTTCACAATTATAAGCAATCAAATGCAGCCTTTAATTGGGGGAAAAAGAGAGTAATACAATTCTATCGAAATCAAAATAAAAAACCCTGACTATAGTAAATGTGCCACGGTTCAACCATTCTCCCTCTGCCCTTAACACCCAGAACCAGAGGATTTGGTGTAGTAGCAAACTCAGATAAAGCAAAATTCTCTCTCTTTATTATTATTATTTTTTTAATTGGTAAGATACACAAGCACCCACGACATTCATATGGGACAAGGAACTGCCAGTTGAGCCAGACCTCATTGGCATGTTAGAACCATAAAATTCAGAATTCTTAGTCCTAAATTGGGTTAGAATACTAAACAATTTTAAACCAAGACATTTAAAAAAGAAATAAATGAAGAATTTTTCGTTGTATCTTCAAAAAAAATAAAAAGGAAAATCTTTTGATCTGAAATGCAAAACTTTAAGAACTTCAAAAATTGAAATTCACATCAAACAAGCAGCAATATATGCAAAGCAATCAGATTTGTGACCAATTTTATAGTAATTGCTAACGAAATGTGGTCATAATTAGTCAGATTCAATAAAATTAAAAAACAAAACTTTTCTTTTCCCAAACAGTTTTCTGGGCAACCAAACACATTACACATCTTTACCAGGAAGATGTGCTGCAGTTGAGCCAGTCTCCTGCTGCCCTCAAAATGCAGAACCTGAGGATTTGGCGTGCTAGCACACCCAAGTAGAAGCAATAAAATTTTAATAATGAATAGGTTGAAAGTGGCTGTCAGACACTAACCAAGGAAAAAAAAGATTAAGATCGTGAAGTATGCACATGGATCAAGAACAAACAGTAAGTCAAGACAAAATCAACATGATGTAAAAGATGATAGAAATTCGAAAGACTAACGAAAACAGAAAATATGAAGAGAACATATAAACAGGAAACAAGAAGAGGATTGACGAAGAAGACTAAGGGAACAGAGTGAAAGATAAATAAGAAGAGGACTGACATGAAAATGGAAACACAACAGAGACAGGGAAACAATCTGAAACTCAAATAATCCAAAGAAAAGCAAGCCCAGAGAAGACAAACAGGGCAAAAGTGAATAACAGAGGGATGAATTGACAATGAATTCACTATCAATCCTTACTTGCCAGAGGCATTGAAGCCTCTAGAAAAATTTAATTGAAAAACAAAAGTGAAACCATTAAGAAGAATTTAATTGAAATAACTCATCCGATTTAAAGGAGAACATTTTTTGGAAAATAAAGATTTTCTATGGAATAATTTTCTGTAGAAACACACAGATTTTGTGTGTGTATCTCAATACCACAGAACCCCCAAATAAGCAAACATAAAATATTAAACAAATCTCAGTAATAAGTGAAATCCAGAGCTCTTACAACTTCTCTATGAAACTTGAGCTAGAAGATGGAGGTTGTGTTGAGAGAGACGGATTTTCCAGGAAAAAGGTTAATTTTCTGGCATTGGAGAGACATGCCCCCAAATTTGAACTCCATGATCTAGTTTTATAACCTGAGTCTAGATTTGAATTACAAAAAGTCAAAAGTGATTTTGAACTCCCACATTGATTTTTATTTTACATCAAGAGAAAAAATTCCTCACTTCATTCCTTTTATACTTCATCTAAGTTTTCCATAAAGCTTGGTCATCATTTAATGGCAAAAAGGAAATAGAACAATTCCATAATAAATTAAGATGCAACTCACTGGAGGAAGGTACAGTGCATGTCCAATTCTAGGTATAAACAATGTTAGAATATCAGCATGCAAAATCAACCCGCTGCTCTATGTGGACCAGAAAATCCAAGCATACATAATACTAAGCATCATAACACACGCATTCAGAGAGAGAGAGAGTAACATCAGTGGTAATAACAGTCTCACATAATTAATATGAGAAGAGCCATATAGAGGATTGTCAGCTTTCAAGCGAGTGCCTGCAGCAACAGATAAAAAGCCCATAAGTTCCAACATAACCATCTTCAGAGGATCGCCAAAATTAATGGGTTAGGGAAAGAAAGTCTATAGTCTTTACCATAACGTGCTATAGCATTGCTCTCAATCTAAAATCCTGAATCATGAGCTGTTTCCAACACAGGAACCTACAATAATAACAGATTTATTAGAAAAGCATTTTATAAAATGAACACGCGATCAGTAGTACAGATAATCACAAACTCTACATATAGATTAGTAGTATGTGATTTTAGTAATACAATTCTATAGAAACCAAAATAAAGGACACTGATTATAGAAAATGTGCAACGGTTGAGCCATTCTCCCTCTGCCGTTAACACAGAACCAGAAGATTTCAAATCAAAATAAATTTTTTATTACAAGTGCAAAAAGGAAAACTATTCATTTGAAATGTAAAACTTTAGAAACTTCAGAGATTTAAATTGACATCAAGCAAGCAGCATACCATGCAAAGCAATCAAATTTGTGACCAATTGTATAGTAATTGCTAAGTGCTAACTAATAAGGCTAACGAAATGAGATCATAATTAGTCAGATTCAATAAAAGTCTAGTGACTCTAGTGCTTTCAGATTCAAAAACAAAAATTTTCTTTTACCAGACGGTTTTCTGGGCAACCAAACACATCTTTACCACACAAAAAATTTCCGAACGAGAAAAAAATCCATAACAGATTACATACATAGAATCGAGACACGCCACAGCCATGGCTTCACGGAAAAACGCTTCGCTCCGATCTCAGATCTGAACACCAAAAAATCAAAAACGATAATAAAAGTGAAACCTTTAAAAAGAATTGAATTGAAAAGTAAAGCGGTTGATTCAAAAGCGAAACATTTTCGAAAAAGTCAACCATTCAAATTAGCAAATGAAATCTAATTTCGCCTCAACACCAATTCCACCACGCACATAACTACCGAAAAGAAATTCATAGTTTCCAATCAAAATCGCATAACTTCATGGTTACAAAAACGTAATCAACCCAAAACCAAAAAGATGCCACTGAAATAATCAAACATAGAATACTAAACAAATTCCAGCAATAAATTCAGTAAAATGATGACCTCATACAGATTCTCTATGTCGTGCGATAATATTGGAATTCCGAGTTGACTCGGTGGAAATCGGTATGACTGAGATTTTGAGAGTCTGACAGACACGGAGAGATTTATATGGTTGTGGGGCCCATAACTTTGAGTTTCCAAAAATTTTTAGAAGCGCCGTTTTAGACAGAAGTGCTTATGAAACGTTTCGCATTTTCCAAAAATATGATGTCATTTTAAGATGAGACATGTTATTAATATTTAAATTACTGCAACTCGGATCTGATAAAAGTAAAACCTGTCTTAATTAAATACTATTCAGAGGAAGAATTACAAAAATTATGCATGAATTACAAGAATTCCTACACGTAACACAGTACATGGGAAAAAATTGCAAAACCTAACCCACCCTTTTTAACTAAAATAAACAGCGCCAAGCCGCCAAATACCACACTAGACTTACAAAAAAAAAAAAAAAAAACTTAAAAACTTTATTGTTAATTAAATTCAATAGGCATAGTGGCAGCAAGTGAAGTTGGACCCATAGCAATTTCGCCGTTAATGGTACCGCCGTCATCATCACCGGCAACATCGACACGGACTTCCCCAGCGTATTGACCGCCCGTTGTATCACCGACTTCACCACCGGCAACATTGGCACGGACTCTCCTAACAATTTGACCCCTGATGGTTTCGCCTCCATTATCACCACGAACGACGTTGACACGGTTCGTAGTTTGGACATGGCGACCACCTCTGCGATTACGTTTGCACTTTCGTAAATATAAAAGTAGCAAAACAATGAGTGTCAGTAGGTAGAACACTTTCCCAGCAAGATCAAGCTGCAACAGCATTTTTTCTTCACTGTTACCAAGGAAAAAAGAAATTGTATCAAAACAAAACAAAAACAAAAACAAGAAAGATTAACCATAGATATTGTTCTGTTTGTTACCCGCTATAAGGTGGAGAGAAGTATGAAAACTTGTGCATAGATCGTCCCATTCCAATTTGTTGATGAATTTAAAAGAAGCTTAGCTTAGCTTAGCTAATTCTCCTCTTAACAAAATGCGGCTCTTTACGATTCCGAACCGAGCAGAGCAATCTATCTGAGAAAGAGATAGATATTTGATGGGCATGCTCCTAACTCTTAGCTCCTTAAATACCACGCAAGCGCACCTGGGCAAGTGCATTTTATCACATCCGTTCGATGAAACCTTTTTATCACATCCGTTCGATGAAACCACGCAAGCGCACCTGGCAAGTGCATTTTATCACATCCGTTCGATGAAACCACGCAAGTGCGATCATTTTATCACATCCGTTCGATGAAACCACGCAAGCGTACCTGGCAAGTGCATTTTATCACATCCGTTCGATGAAACCACGCAAGTGCGATCATTTTATCACATCCGTTCGATGAAACCACGCAAGCGTACCTGGCAAGTGCATTTTATCACATCCGTTCGATGAAACCACGCAAGTGCGATCATTTTATCACATCCGTTCAATGAAACCACGCAAGCGTACCTGGCAAGTGCATTTTATCACATCCGTTCGATGAAACCACGCAAGTGCGATCATTTTATCACATCCGTTCGATGAAAATTGAAACCAAGCAAGTGCATTTTTTATCACATCCGTTCGATGAAACCACGGAAGTGCACCACGCACATTTTTTTCCCACGCAAGTGCATTTTCTATCACATCCGTTCGATGAAACCACGCAAGTGCGATCATTTTATCACATCCGTTCGATGAAAATTGAAACCACGCAAGCGCATTTTTTATCACATCAGTTCGATGAAACCACGCAAGTGCGATCATTTTATCACATCCGTTCGATGAAAATTGAAACCACGCAAGTGCATTTTTTATCACATCAGTTCGATGAAACCACGCAAGTGTGATCATTTTATCACATCCGTTCGATGAAAATTGAAACCACGCAAGTGCATTTTTTATCACATCAGTTCGATGAAACCACGCAAGTGCGATCATTTTATCACATCCGTTCGATGAAAATTGAAACCACGCAAGTGCATTTTTTATCACATCAGTTCGATGAAACCACGCAAGTGTGATCATTTTATCACATCCGTTCGATGAAAATTGAAACCACGCAAGTGCATTTTTTATCACATCCGTTCGATGAAACTTCGCAAGTGCGATCATTTTATCACATCCGTTTGATGAGCGATCATTTTTTATCACATCCGTCGATGAAACCACGCAAGTGCGATCATCTGAAACCACGCACATTTTTTATCACATCCTTTCGATGAAACCACTGATCTAACACTTTTTTTTTTCATCCCGTTCGATCATCGAACACATTTTTTATCCCTTTTTTTTTTCATCCAAGTCCAGGGCGCAAGCCTTGCGCGGTTCGATCACATCCGTTCAATGAACCACGCAAGTGCGCATTTTTTTTCATCCAAGTCCAAGCTCCAAGTTTGCGCGGTTCGATCACATCCTATCGAATTCAAGCCATTCATTTCATCCAACATGCTAACTCCAAAACTGCTAGCTGCAGTTTGAGTTGCGAAGCTGGTTATAAACACACGTTCCCCGTCTCCATGTAACACAACTGATGTGGGACATATTCGCACACGCAGGTATTTGAAATTTTTTTTTTTTTTTTTTTTTTTTGAGAATTATGTCAAATGGATCCATAAAATAATCAAATCAATTAAATATGAGTTTCATCCTAGGAATTGCGTGACACAAGGGGAAGGGGGCAGGAAGGGAGCATATTAAATATGCGATCATTAACAATGTAAACAAACAACTATACCAATAAAAAAATAATTTGATATCAAATAATTTTATAAAATAAAACAACACTCAGTGACTCACATAGTAATACTTTATTAGTTAAGTTGTCTAACCCTTACACATTTCATTAGCTTAAACTTGCTAATGAGTTACTTCATTAACTTATTATCTTCCTATATATAATAAAATTATGAGGTGTTAATCAATTAAACTACAAGACTCCTAACACACACTTAAGTAAGGTTTAGCAAGTCATATGCAATATGCATGTTAATAACACATGTTAATCGTCCTAGTTGTAGCCTTTTTTTTTCTTTTCTTTTTTTGAGAAAAAATGTGAGCAAATTTTATTAATAAACTAAATCATTTTGGAATATATCATCCAAATCTAGTGGAATATCTTATATCCACACATTAAGATATGCAAAATTGCAAATTAAAGGCCTAAAACTCCAGTTTTGTAGAGTACTTGACAAATGACAGGTTTCTTGTATAACATGACCAAACCTGGTCTAAGAAGGTCTCTGGCGATTGATAGCGTTAATAACCCTCTAGCTTCATCCTTCATATTCCAATTGATACATAACTTTTTTTACAAAGCTCATTGCTAGTTTTCCACTAATTCCACATATTTTTTTAGCAATGACATCATATTTTTTAGGCGTCATGCAACGAGAGTCGATTTGATTCATCCCAACCGTTGCTTAAGTTGCGAGTCGGCAATGGAACAAAAATATCATCCCAGCCGTTCATTTTTAGGCCTCAAGCTACGGGGTTCGATTTGATTCATCCCAGCCGTTGCTTAAGCGTTTTGGGCAATGGAACAAAAAATATAAAAATAAGGAGAAAGCTTCAATCACGGGAAGCGAGCAACCGAACATATTACCTACTGGGTTGGATGGGAAAAAGTTACCCAACCTTTGGATAAGGGTGGCCTTGGCCTCCAAACTGCCAAAGGAAGAAATCTGGCCTATCTTTCAAAGCTGAATTGGAGGTTCCATGCAGAAAAAGACTCGCTTTGGGCTCGAGTTTTAAGGAAAAAATATATGACCCAAAGAAGAATGTCTTCAAGTAATGAAAACTCTCTTCCTAGCTCCCGAACTTGGAAGGCAATGAAAAAAGGAATGGATGTTTTCAATAGGGGCACGAGATGGAGTCTTGGCCGGGATAACACCTTGAGGTTTTGGTATGATTCTTGGACTTCGAATGGCCCTCTCAGGACTATTATTCAAGGTCCCCTTACTAGGGAAGAGGAGGAGATAAAGGTTAAAGATCTTGCTTCACTTGAAGGTTGGGATTGGGGAAAGCTTTCTCTGATTCTTCCTCCAAAAATCTGCCTGGAAATTCAGGCGATGCCTCATTCACATTTTGCAAATGAGGAAGACAGAATCATTTGGAACGTAACAGCTAATGGGAATTTTAATCTCAGCTTTGCATATCTCCTTGCTAATGGGGAAGCCTCTCAATTTTTTAATGGTAAATGGATATGGAAGCTAAAGGTGCTGCCAAGGATTCAATTCTTTATATGGATGTGTTTTCATAACAGCATAGCAACCCGAGAAAGGCTAGCTTCTAGAGGGCTGCAAGTGGACATAGTCTGCCCGATATGCAACCTCCATCCAGAGACTATTCTTCACTTGTTGAGGGACTGCCATATTGCTGTAAATTGTTGGCAGAACCTCGGAATGGGGGGCCTAAACACTGGTTTTTACTCTTTGGACCTTCGTAGTTGGCTGGAAAACAACTGTAAAACAACTTCAGCTTCAAACCACCTTCAGATCTCTTGGAGTGTCATTTTTGCCGTTGGTATATGGACTCTTTGGAACCATCGTAATAGGGTGGTTTTTAAGAATATGCCTGCTAGTGAAGCCATTCACAAAGATGTAATTCATAGGGCAGTGGAGTATGCCCTTGTTGCTCAGAATATATACCATAACCAGATAGCCTCGGATTGAAAGGAATATTTGTTAGGAGAAGCCAAATAGGGGTTGGCATAAACTAAACACAGATGGCTCTTCATTAGGTAATCCTGGAACGGCTAGTGGAGGCGGCATTCTTCGCAGTGAGTCAAGTACCTGGATTAAAGCCTTTACAAGGAAGATTGGGATAGCCACAAGCTTTGTTGCAGAGCTTTGGGCTCTTAGAGATGGACTCAACATGTGTCTGAATATGCAGATTAGTGCTCTAGAAATCAATTTGGATGCAAAAGTAGTTGCTGACTTGATGTGTAATGCCGAAACCTTGAAGAATGATAATGCTGCTATTGTATCTGACTACAGACTTCTCCTCTCCCAATTTCCTCAAGTCAAAGTGTCCCACTGCTATCGCGAAGCTAACCGGTGCGCTGATGCTCTAGCTAGACTAGGTTGCTCCCTTGTCCCTGATTTTATGTACCTCAATTTCCCTCCCCCTTGTATTTTGAATGCTTTTCTTTCGGATTTGTATGGGCTGTCTCAGTTGAGGCTCTGTCCTATTTCCAATGTTTCAAGTTCTTTTTAGTTGAATAAAATTCCCAGTTTACCAAAAAAAAAAAAAAACATATTACCTACAATTATTGAACATGGAAACAACTCTAGTTTTCCACTTGGTACATAACTTTTTTTACAAAGCTCATTGCTAGTTTTCCACTAATTCCACATATTGTGGTAGCTGAATCTTCTAGCTAAGGTGCTAAGACGACACAACTAAAAAAGCTAGTCACGAACTACCACACCAATGCCAGTTAATGACAAGTCTGAGAAAAATTTACTCTCATGTTTCAATTTTTTTGTTTTGTTTTGATTTTTTCAGTTCCCTTCTTCTTTATTTTGAATTTTTTTTTTTTTTTTTTAAAACACTCCTACCATAACTTCTCATCCATAAATTTAGGTACTACCATATATCTTTATTTTTTCTAAACTGCAACCCAATTGCCCAAAAAAAAAACATCAATAGAAGATTATTATAAAAAAAAAAAAAACATCAATAAATGTCTTCTCTTCCCCTCCTTTGTTTCACTTTGAGGCATAAGTAGAGGTAATTTTCTTAATACTCAATCTTTTTTATATTTTCTTCCTCACATGTTTGTATGTCTGTCTTTAGTTGTTCAAAATTGAAATACTATTTTACACTAGAATTTGTGTATATTTCAAATGGTCATTGAGTAAATAGAAATACAAAGAAAGAACACTCTTATACGTATTACGTTTCCTTCTATTTTTATGAGTTGCCCTTAATATTTGGTTTCATGTATTTGGTTTTAATTTGGTTTGGAACTCTTGCAAACTCTTCAGTATCATCCTTAATTGTTATCATTATCCTTTTTTTATTTATTTATAAAAGCTGTGTATTGCCAAATATTTGTATAGGTAATATGTAGCTTTTTTTTCTTTCTTTTTCTTTTGCCTTAAACTTAATTTTAAGATGCATCTTCAATTTCCTCTTTCAATTCACTTTTAGGATCTGTTTGGATACTACTTATTTTGCTGAAACTAAAAACTTATTGCTGAAAGTACTGTAAATAAAAGTAAAAGTTAGTTGAAATAGTACAGTGGAGCCCATGAATAATATCAAAAAATGCAATGAGATCTATATATAGTAGCAAAAATAATCTGAATAGTGAAATAATTTATAATTTTCATTGGTTCCCAAACGCACACTTAGTCTTAGGCTTTGTTTGGTTGGAGGATAGGAAAAGTGGGAGGATGGAAAATTATGGGAGGATGGAAAATTGGGAGGATAGAAAAGTTTTGGTTTTTCCTCATGCGTGTTTGGTTGGAGGAGTGGAAAAGTGGGAGGGTGGAAACTCTTTTATTTGGTTGGAGAGAAAAGTGGGAAGATGGAAAATGTAGTTTATATGAATTGACTATTATGTCATTCTTATAACAAATTACCAAAGGGTCTAATAAGTGTGAAAAAATTAGGGTATTTGTGTAATTTACTACCCACATCATCTTTTCTCCTTAGTTTTCCTCCCAAATTGGGAGGACAAAATTTTGTGAGTCCGGAGGGAAAATTTTCCATACCATTTTCTTTTCCTCTTGTTTTCTCTCCTGAATCAAATAAGGGAAAATTATATTTTTCACCCTATTTTCTCTCCTTTTCCATCCTCTTTGTTTTCACCCCAACCAAATGGGGCCTTAGATTTTTTATGATTGTTGCCTTGGTGTTGATGATTGGATCATTGGGCTTCAGTGTGGACAAGTTTTTTGTGCTAAAAAAGAGGCAAAAGAGGCTACTTTTCCGATTCTCCCTACTTTGTAATTAATTGGAAACAAAAATTTTGAGCACAAGGTACAACAACCACTTTTGGTACAAGCAATTGAAACTTGAAACATGTTTTATGTTTTTTAATAAAACAAATATTATTTATGGGGCAGTTTTTCTTTAGATATTTCTTTCAATTTTCTATTTTCTAAGTGGAAAGAGTGCTCATCAAGATACAAATTGTCCAAGTTTTTTGTCTTAGTTGTTTGTAGAACTTTGTTGGATTGCATATATTAATTAGTACCCAGATTTTATTGACTTTGTCATATGTATACTCTTAACACTCTTAACATAATAATTATTTTGTTATTAGTGATAATTGTGATGAGTATTATGCGTTTGTGGGATAAATTATTTTTTTATTATACTCATAAGTTTTTTTTTTTTTTTTGTAATTGAAAAATATAATAATCTCAAATTATAATAGATGCAAATTGTTAACTTTTGCTCAAAAAATACTCTTATACTTATTTGCATCCACTATTTTACATTATTATTCACAGTTGAGACAAATAAAGTACACTAGAAGAGATTGAGCTCCGAACCATGCAATTGTATTTTTAATAGTTGAAACTAAAAGTTGAAAATTTTACTTTTAATCTTTTAACTTTTTAAATGAATTCTTAAATTAGTTTTTAAAAGAAATCTTAACCCTTAGATCAATTTTTTTTATAACTTTAATTTATTTTTTTATTTTTTATCATGTGTGGTAATTACACGTTACAATACACAGGATAAAAACCCAATAGAACTATCCCAGCAGGTCAAAAAACTAACATGAACTATAAGGTGGTCCCGAGCTGAGAAAAAAAATAAAAACAGATAAAAGTGATTGGTAAGAAATACACGCAATCGATAAAAGATATAAACAAAAACGTGTCTCTCGGTCTCACATACCAAAAGTCAAATCTGCCTTTGAATAAGAAAAAAAAACACACAAAAATTAAGTCTAAAAGTTTGTTTGGTTGGAAGAGTAAAAAAGTGAGAGGATGAAAAAATAGGAAGATAAAAAATATTTAGTTTTTTCTCGTATGTGTTTGGTTAGAGGGATAGAAAAATGGGAGGGTGGAAAATTCTTTTATTTGGTTGAAAAGAAAAGTGGAATGATAGAAAATGCAGTTTATATAAATTGACTATTATAGCCTTCTTACATAATAGGTAATAAATAGATTTATTTGTACTCATTAAATAATATAAAATTTACCAACAATTATATTTTTTAATGAGAAGTGTTACGTTCACAATATTTTTCACAATACATTCACAACAAAATTTATGTGGAAAGTTGTTACTAGTTCTAATTTGAACCCACCACTGAAATTATTTTTTTACTCACCAATATTAACTAATAACAATCTATTACTTAAAATTTATTATGAAAATATTGTGGTAACATTTCTCAATTAGGATTTTTTATTTTTTATATTATTTCTCTTTTCTCTTCTTTCATTTCATCCATACATTTTTTTTTTCTCCTCCACACGCGTTGTCCTATCTCTATTCCCCCCCCCCCCCCTTCTTTTATTTTCTTCTCTGGTTAAGCTTCTCTCTTCTCTGCCTCTCTGCTTCCACATGATTCAAAGGTTCTTCTCTACCATTAGCGGGTTTTCGACCACGTTTCCGGGGCTGTTTCTCCGAGTCTACGACTCTGCTACTATCAACCTCCTTCACCACCAATGCTTCAAGGTCTGAATGATCGAAATCAGCCGTGCCGACACTGCCACTCGACTTCACCACACAACTATTCAAAAAAATGACACCTGATGTAAAAGACAACATTCCTTCTTCGTTGCTACTCCTTGATGTCGGCGACCGCTTCTTCTTGTTACTCTCCTCCGTCGCGAACTGGGAATGACCTGAAACGTAAGAGCTCCTCTTTATATTACTTTTTTTTTCTTTTATTGTTATAATTTGATTAATTTTAAAACTGTGTTTTTGAGTTTGTAGTCTGATAATCTGATTATGCTTGAGTTTAAAATTGTGTTTTTGGGTTCGGGTTGCGGTGGTGATAGTTGAGTTGTGCTGAGTTAGTGGTTGGAAAATTGTCTTATTCTTATTTGCTGAGTTGCTGTGATCGTTGGGAAAGAGAGGGCATTTGTGTAAAAGTGCTGTGAGAGCACTTTTCTCTCCAACCTTTTCCTCCCGATTTGGGAGGATGAAAATTGTGGGCCCGGGAAAGAAAACTTTCTCCCGGGTTTTCCTTCCTCCCCATTTTCCTTTTTTTAGCCAAATAGTGGAAAACACTGTTTTCCACCATATTTTCCTCCCTTTGTTTTCCATCTTTCCTATTTTCACCCCAACCAAACACAGTGTAAAAGTAATTTCCAGAAAATTCAAATAGTTGTATAATCAAGAATGCTAAAAATGCTAAAAAGCTCATTTAACAATCAACACACAAAAGTACCTCCTACATCAAAGTTCTTAAATGCCAAAAAATTTGACACTTTGGTAGAGGTGTTTGAGTTTTGTTGTTCAAAATGATGTGAAAACTGTGGTTTAAAAAGTGTTTTGAAAACACATATTTAAAATACTCATAATGCAAAAAATGTGTTTTGTACTATATTTCTAATAATGTATATTCAAAATTGAAAAAACATAATTATGTGTTTAGCATGTGTGTGTGTGTGTTTTTTTTTTTATAAAAGTGATGACATGTTGTCTAATCAATAAAACTTGTAGTTTTAAAAATATTTACAAAAGTATCATTAAATAATATTATTTGAAAACTAAAAACTACTTAGAGGAATTTTTTAAATTTAGTGTTTAATCACCCTTAAATAAGAACTAAAATAAAAAAACGCAACTCAAACACCCTTAAAAAATCACTACTACTAAACATGTTTTTAGCAGCTACAGTAGCTACAGTGGGCTGGTATTTTTAGCAGCTAGGTGTGGCTAGATGTTAAAATAAAATAATGAAAATTGATTGAAGCCCACGCGCGCCTCTTTCTTTTCACTCAGCCGTTTGCTTCTCTCTCTCTGTTGTTCTCATCTTCTCCCTCTCTCCCTCTCATCTTCTCTCTCACTTCTTTGTATCATTCCTTCCCTTTCATCTATCTTTGTTTTTCTTCCTCTTTTGCTATGGCCGAAAGGTTTGAAAGGTTGGATTTTGGGTTTTGAGTTTGGGTTTGAAAGGTTGGATTTTGTGGGGTTTATTGGTTTGATTTTGGCTTGTGGGCTACAGTGGTTCAGTGAGTGTGGGTCTGGTCTGCGGAGGTTCCGATTGTGATTATGGGTGTGGTTTCAATTGTGGCTAATGGGTCGCTGGTTGTGATGTGGGTTTAGGTTTGAAATGTGGGTTTCAATTCTTGCCGTGTGTGGTGGGTGGTGGCTGTGCAGTGAGTGGGTTTCGTTTTTCCTGGGATGTGCGGTGGGCGGTGGCTGTGCAGTGGGTGGTGGCTGTGTAGTGGATAGGTGGTTGTGATGTGGCTACAGGCCACTCGAATTATTCAGAATAGGGTGATGTGGGCCTATGGGTTCCCGCTTTATGATGCGGCAAACTCCTCAATTGTTTTTTTTTTTTCTTTATGAATCTCAGTTGTATTTTTTTGTCAAAGGATTTTTCTATTTTAAAAAATTTTATTAAGAAAATCAAATTTAGAGTTAGCAGATAATGTACTCCACAACTCCAAATTTGATTATCTTAATAAATTTTCTGTTATCCCACCCAAAAAAAAATAGTGGTTTTTGTACGTAACGAGTTTTTTTTAATTAAAGTACAATTCATATTCTTAAAATTTAGGATTATTTTTATATTAGCTTTTATGTTTCAAAATTTTCATTTTGGTCATTCATGTTTGATTCTGTTTTTATATTGATTAATGATTACTAAGTCTGCATTCCATTTTCGTTAGTTTATTTAACTTTTTGCTAGTTGGTTTTTGTGTGTGTGTGTGTGTTTAAAATTGGCTAAAGTATGTATGCACTTAAAAATGTAAGGTTTTAAAAAAATTGAACATAAATTAGATAAGTTAAAAGTTAAATGAAGAGACTCGTGGTTATGTGTTTGGCAAAAAGCTATCAGCTAGTAGTTTTTTTTTTTTTTTTTTTTTTTTTTTTTTTTTTTTTTTTTTTTTGTTTCTTGTCTTAGCTTTAATTTCAAATTCTCAAAAATTAACTTTTAAAAAAATAAGTTTCTTTTTTTTTTTTTAATTTTTTGGTCTCATATTTAGCAAATAAGTGAACAAAACTACAGGATACCAAATAGTTTGGTTTTGAGGTTACATCTCTCTCTCTATAAAGGTAAAACTCAGAAATGCGTGTAGTATAAACACTTTTTTTTCACAAAAATTCCACAATTATTAAAATGGTCAATTATGAGTGGTGGTTTATGAGTGTCAATTGTGTCCATCACTCACAATCAATCACTTTAATAATTTTGAATTTTGTTATGAAAAAATTTGTGTGGGTAGCATTAGTGCATTACTGATAAAACTATATGTTTCGCAATCATCTAAATTTATTTATTTTCAGTATTGTGACTATTGTCTTCTAGTTCTAAAAGTGATCGCGTGATTAGGTTGGTCTTGGTCCAACATTTTTGACATTTGTGGTGCTATCTGGGTCCAATATTTTTAACATGTGCGGTGCCATGGATACTACAAATGTGATTGCCTCACAAACTACTGTTTTGTAATCTTTTATAGTAACTGTAAAATTGGTACTACAAAAAACTAATGTTGTGTTATCTTGAATAATAAAACTAGTATGTAACTTGTGCTACCGCACGGGAATTGTTAATTATAGTGATACTATTGATCATTTTTTTTTTTTTTTGTCTTTTTGGGTTTAACACAAGGAGGATAGAATTAGATAAAACAATAAAAATATATATTGCATTTTATTATTTAAGTGATGCTATTGGACCTTTTTTTTTTTTTGGTTTATCATACGAATGATAGCATTAGATAAAACAATGAAAAAAAAAGAGAATATTACATTTTATTAAGTAATGCTACAATGAAAAAAGAAAAAGAGAATATTGCATTTTATTATTTAAAATATATATAAAGGGGCATTAATATATTTTTTTTGTTTGTCAAACTTTAAAAAAAAAAAAAAAAAAAAAAATCTATTCACCAACTTAAACATTTCAAGGTCGATCGAGCATCTTTTGCACGTAACCACAAATTCTTCATAACCATAATGATAAGGTTCATCACTGTTCCAATGTCCCATTCTAGCTTTTTGGCAACCTTGAAAGTTTGGACTTTGATACATGGTGGTTCCTGCAGCAAGTAGTCGAAGTATTCTTCGACGTTTTAGAAGTCTATGCTTTCCATGCTAATTTGCCACCAACAACAATTATTTCGAAGGGAAACCCAATTTGGATTTCTTTGAAATTATTTTTAGTATTGCCCCTAATCAGCTAATATTAGACAGTTACTTTCAAACTAACTAAATTCATACATGCATTAAAGAATTAAACTTAGTATGTAAACATCATAAACTCAAAAATCAATGTGTATATAAATAATCTCAAGGAAAATACTCGTGAACTAAAGTACCTCTTAATTAGGACACACACACAATTCAAAGAACTCAAAATTCTATGTATACACTTCTTTGATTATAGGACTAAACCTAGGGCATGAATAAAAAGAAAAAAAAATACACACATACTCTTGTTCAAAAAATGACCAATCTGGCATCAACACATGGTTTAGAAAAAATGATAATTGAAGTCATATAAGTTATAACTAATGCAGATTTGATTCAAGGTTTTTCTGAAAATTGCGGGTTTGGGAGAATATTGTTGTTGATGCTCAAGAAGCTTACATGATATTAATGATTACATTATCCTTATTAGCTTGAATATGAATATCATGATCAACCTACTCTTGTAAAAGCTCAAGCTCATCAACATTGAGAAACGACAGCTTGTCTAAAGTCATTACTTGCTTTGCTGTGACATAATAAACCATATTTTGGAATAATCAAAATCATCTAACTCAAAAAAACTTTAACATTCTAGATTATTGATTTCTTTTTCCCTCAATTTATGACAAAGTTCAATGCTAGGTAATAACCATACGCACCAGCCCCTTTTAAACCCAAGAATTTTTACATAATCACAATTATACTTCACTATACGAATTATATCACACCTGAAAACCAAAGAAAAAAAATCAATTTTTGGATTTGAAAATAAACTTTCAACTTTGACTCTATGTGGCCACCAATGTTCATTATGTGTGAGACACCATGAGAGACGTTTGCAATTTTTTAATATTGCATAGCCTTTGCTCTATCAATTGCACTATTTGGACTTGTTGATGCCCATTTTTACAAATCTGTACCCAAAGGCTCAGTAAGTATATTGGGTTTTTGAGAAGAAAACACACGGTAGGCCTAAAAGGGCCCAGCAGGATTAAGTTAAACAACAGGAATAGCAATCTGGTATGGCAGAAAATGTCAAGCCACAAGGCAGGGAGGCCTAATGATCCAACAAGGCCCAACCCCCCAAGAAAGGGACAAGTCATAAACATTAGCCTGTCGGAGATGCAACCCACACCAGAAAAAGCCAAAAAAGCGCATGGCAGGATATGCGCACCTATTCTCAAATCTCGGCAAACGTATGAAACAACAAGAAGGTAAAGCACGCATACGACCCAGGCATCACCAGCCTATACCCAACCACTATGGGAAAGGGTAAGGTCATGGGTGAAGGCACGGTCTGGCAGTGGGGAGAGGAGTGGAAACCCATTCTTGTATTTCTTACTCAGGCTCTTTTGGTAGGCACAGTCCTGTTGGGATGACATGCCACCCAAAAGAGGTAAGGGTGGGTAAGAACCACTGGGTGCATGCCATGAGAGATCGAGAGGGAGATGGTACACACTGGACGAGTAGAAAAGGAACCTTCGTTGTCTGAAAACCACAAGTCAATGGTGGTAGTCAAAACCATTGACTCGGTAAGCGGTCGGCAAAAGGCTCTCATATCAGCCAAGGGCCATTAAAGGGCTAGAACAGTAAAATCGGTCACAACAGGCTCTATATAAGAGACCTGTGGCTGTGTACAATAGGGGGAAGAAAAAGAATGGAAAGAAAGAAAAAGAGAGAAAAGATAAACAAAAGAACAGAGAGAAGGAAGAAGAAAGAAAAACAGAGTGTTTTATGGCAGGCATGCACCCAAATGGGTTAACCCCCTCTCTTCCTCAATAGCCTTGCTCTCTATTAGAGGCAAACGGTTTATACTCGGGCACACACCATTTAAGGCTGGCCTCTCAAAGCAACTAATTTCTCCTTTGAAGTTACTTGCGTTGAGGGATCGGTTTTCCCTTTCCTGGTTAGAGCTCCGTGGTAACACTTGGTGTGGCAGACCCATTCCTTTGATTCTACTAACCCCGTTCTACCCCTTGTTTAAATTTTATTCTTTGAACGTGAGGTCTTTTTAGTCATTTACTTTACTTATTGTGGCAGAAATAGTGACTGTACTTTCTTTACATTATCTATATTATATCTGCTTGCCATAACCTCTTAACAGTGACTCTGCCTGCTGTGAATTTATAAACAGACTTTGGCAGACGTAGTGTGGTTTGTGCACAAGCCGGGCAAGGAAGTGGAAAAATATTTATGCGGTAAAAATGAAGAGTAGTCATTCACACGGTAGAAGGCTTTAAAGCACAGCAGATAGCTTTAATGCACAGCAGATAGCTTTATTGCACAGCAGAAGGTTTTACGGTGGGAAGCTTTATTGCACCGCAAAAAGCTTTATTGTACAACAGACAGCTTCACTGCATAGCAGAAAGTTTTATTGCACGACAGACGGTTTTACTACATGGCAGAAAATTTTGCTGCACAGTATAAAAGTCAATCCTGTGGCAGAAACTGAAGAAAAGTCTTCTGCGGTAGAAACAGAGAATAAGCTCACTTTGCTGTATCTTCCCTTGGACTTGGACTCAACGTTTGCGCACAAGCCAAACCAAATTGAGTTGCAGTTGGACTAGTCTCAACTCCCTTACTCAAAATACTTGGGCCTACTACTGCAGGAGGCAACCCAGCCCAACGCACACAAAAAAGGCCCCTACAGGACTCAAACTACAATTTAGCCAAGGATCAAAATTATCTGGAAAAATACACCTAGGCAAATATCATTCATCCATCAATCTTAGAAAAAACTGACAGATCTACACATGCCTAATAAGCTCCAGAAGAAATAGCTTTTTGACCTTTGTTTCTACACAAATAAATAACCCAATTTCTATTATATGAAACAATAAATTCCGTTTTGCGATCAACCATATAATAACCTTAGACTATCTCCTACGTAAAAATCAGACAAAGACAACTATAAAATAAGCAGCATGTTTCAACAAAAAGTAATATACTATAAGCGCTTGTACTTTATAAAATTGGCAAATGAAATGCAATTACTATCACCTTTTTTTTTTTTCCTAGAAGAACATCCACCTCTATTTGTGTGATATACATTGGGATTGAAGGATAGCCTGAAAGGAGTGGTTTTTGTTGAGAAAATGGGAAAGAGAGAGATACAGAGACAGAGAAAGAATGAAAGAAAAATAATTGGGTAGGGAACAGCTGTTTAAGGAGTCTATAGATAGTTGTTACGTTGGTTTGGATTTTTACATAAGAAGTGTAGGAGTAATAGGACTCAAAAACTATATGTATAATGGTGGCTTAAGCATTGCATTTGAGCAAAGAAGTGCAACATTTGTTTTTTTAAAGTCTAAACTCTGAAGACGTGAAACGTACATCTTTTCACGCTTTATTCCGAGTTTTTTGAAATCACATGTATATAAGACATTTGAAATTTAAAACCATATTATAGTAAAACTGGTATTGTACACTAAATATCCTGGAAATTTTAGCAAGGGGGAGATTCTTTCCAAACTTAAAATTTAAAAGTTTGGGGGACTGTAGATATAGAGCTCTAGTATGGATTTTGGAACTGATTTATGTGGAAAAACAAATCATGCCATAGTAACACATATTTATGAAATATGAATTCTCACAAACAACTTGTGAGAAGCCAATAACAAATATGGAAAAGACTTCTAGTTTGAATTCATTCAAAATTAGCTTGATTTGCCACCATCTAAAACAAACTTTCTAACAAAGAATGCCTAAAATAACTAAAATGAGTAGCACCATAGACAACATAGGCTATATATTGATTACTATCTTAAGCATTGCAAAGCTAATCAGTGCTTTTAATTTCAAAAACTTAACAGTCTCAATTTTCAAAAGGGAAAAAGGGGGGAAAAAAACTAATCAATCTAATGCCTCTGATAGGTAATTTGGCCAGTTGTTTATTTTTATCATTTTAAATTATTGTTGCGTTAGTTCTTGCTTGAATTAGATTGATTAGTTTTTTTTTTTAAAGAAAAAAATCTGGCTATAAAATGCAAAGACCCAATTCAAACACAAATACACCAAATGGACAAAGATTAATACGAATTATGAGATAAATAGAAGGGAAATCAAGCTATCCTAACCTATAAGTTTGTTCTAGCAACTCTTCTTGAAGATTAGATCCAAGAATTCAACAATTTTTTTTTTTTAGAACAATTCAAAAAAATTTAGATCCACAGATTTCTGTGTAAACCAAACAACCATACTAAGTAAATAATCCCTTAATATGCAGTAACACAGTGTTTAACAAAATCTTCACTCTAAACTTCAGATTTGGCTATTAAAATCAGTTTGTAAAGAAAAAAGCAGGCTAAAACATGCAAGTCAGAGCCAATTCAAACACAAATACACTAAATGGACAAAATCTAATACGAAGTATGAGATAAATAGAAGGGAAATCAGACTATCCTAACCTATCAATTTGTTCTAACAACTCTTCTTGGAGATTACCCAAGTGTTGTAATTGGCAAAGAACTCAACAAATTAGAATTCAGCTTTCAGATTTGACTATTAAAATTAGGTATAATAGATTAAATTATATGAAATAAAATTCTTGGTAAATTAATTTAAGTAACTAAATAAAATAGACTGAAAATAACATAAGAGAAGGCAGATTTGTTTAATACAGTATAGAATTTGTCGTCGTTTAAAAAGTAAAGACATTTTGGTTTTGAACTCTAGTAGAATAACCTACTAATAATTTAACGAAATTGATTCATGGAAGACATTTTGGTTTTACTACAAAAGAGACCAAAATATTAATTATAAAGCAATAACATTTGATCTATGTTGCTAAGGTCTTAAAGGATATTACTTATAAAGCAATAACATTTGATCTATGTTTGCTAAAGTCTTAAAGGTCTTTATAGACACTCTATGCTAAAGGAATGAAAGAATTACCTAATGAAAGAATTACCTTCTCTAAAGGGCATTTGAAACACTTAGAAGATTCATAATCTTGTGAACCATCAAAAGACATTTCAACAGTAACATCAACTAAATTAGAGTATTTGATGTCAACTATAGAGTCATCAACACAGTCAACATTGTTTTTAAAACCTGTATGAAGCTGCAAAATCAATATTAGCATCCAACTTCTTCTTCTTTTTTTCTTTTTTTTGAAAGTAATATCAACACCCAACTTTGAGGCATAAATGTGAATAAATTAATATGAAAAAAAGGAAAACATTTTTACATTATAACAATTTCTGTAAATTTACATTAGTCATAGTTTGGAACCTGATTTGGAATATATTAGCAAGAGGATTATAGTGTCTTATGAATAAGGACTGTCCTAACCATATATATATATAATCTCATCTGATGGAAGATTTGAAGCATTCTCATGCATTCGGCTGAGTCTAGTGAAAGTTTGGTTGCATTTCAATTTTCTTAATTTCAATCAAAACACAGTGAGATTGGTCAAAGTTTTGCTTGAGGGAACTTGTATTTCAAAATTTGAAAACCAATCCATTTATGAAAGATCTTAAGGATTCTCACAAAATAATAACAATAAAGAAAATCATGTTTTTTTTTTTTCTTAAAAAAAAATTACCTAAAGTGTTTGTATAATTCTAAAGAAACAAATTTCTTCAATAATCAACTAATGCTCCATACTTAATAATATGGTAGTACCTAAATTTTAAGGAATGTCTCAAGACCATCAGCATTGCACCTTATTTACTCCTGCAGGACCACGCTCCTTATTTCCCTTCCACCTCCATGTATTAAGAATTCTAGAATAAAACAATAGATTAGTTTTTTTTTTTTTAACAAATTGTATATAAAAAATTATGTTGTTCTATTAGCAAAATTATAATAAAAAATAAAAAGAAGAAGATGTTAGCAATGAAAGATAAAGTAACTTGCTCTTTTTTTTGCTTTTTTTTTTTTTTAGTAAAGATAAACTAACTAATTTGAAAATGGCAACAGATGGCTATCTTCGACAATCACAATCCTAATTCTTGGAATGATCTAAAGAAACCCCCCCCCCCCCCCCCCCCCCAAAAAAAAGAAAAAGAAATCAAAAGCATCTAAATTTTAAGTATTTCTTCAAATGTAACCACCACCAATGTAAAAACAGAGAAATATAAGAGAAAAGAGGTGTTACCTTCAAAAGAATAATTCATTACCACAGTTGTTGCCAATATTATAATCTTAAACAAACCTAGACAAAAACCTTAAGATTAACAACTTTTGTTCTATTAGGACTCATAGCAAACTCATAGACAACTATAATCAAACACATTGTAGGCAATCTATTAAATGACTATACAACATCAAGATGTAATATATACAAATAACAAATAAAACTGAAATTTAGCTCCACAAATTGAACCACATTTGATTACCAAATAGAGAAGCAGATGTTTAGGACCAAAGTAATTGCAAAAGTATTTTAAAAACATAGCCAAGTTTGGGACAAAGACTTTGGAGTACCTTGGTGTCATTGTCATTGTTGCTACTGTTAATGATTGGATAGGTTATGGCGAAGGTTCATGACCCATTGCAGTATCTAGACTCATATTAATCACAAACACAAACAAAAATATCATTTAAAAAACCAAACAGATGTAACCACAATACTATGGGAAGTCAAACTCCCAAACTTTGATGGGTAATTTTACCAACGCAATGAAGGATTGCAATGTAAAACCAATAATCTCAAACTTTGTAATTCAAGAATAATATCAATACAATTTAATTGAATTTCAATTTCATATTCACGTCTTTGTATAATAATTTACAAATTATTAAATTTCAGAAAAGCAACTAAATAAAAGTGCAGAATAAAAGAAAGGTCTTACCCTTTGGTGCTCCTTCTTTCTGTAGTAGTATGTGCCTCCCCTCTCTTTATGCCTCCACAATCCTCTTCTTTTATAGTGAAGAACCCTAATTTCTTGTTTGCCATTGACAGAGAGAGAAAGAGCTATTAAGGATTTTAGAAAGAACCCACCTCATCTTTGTAGAGAAAGGAATTGACAAATATAAATGCAAAATACCTAAAATCAAAAAATACAAATAACCAGAAAATATTAAATAAAAATAGTCACAGCTGAAAAGCATTCATCATTGATCCTGAGAGATGCCTTTCAAATTTCATAGCATTCATTGAAAAAGAGGGGAGCTGTATTTCTAATTTGCGTTTGATTATTGGAGAAGGGGAGGTGAACTTATAAATAGGTGTGTCTGATATTTAAAGAAGAGCAGAAAGTTTTATTAGCAAAAAAAAAAAGAGCACAACATTTAAATGTAAAATGCAGATTTCTAGAAGGGGAGGTGAACCTAGCGTTTTATTCAGGAAAAGAGGAGAGGAGGACAGCGTTTTTTTAATGAGAGTGGGCGGTGGATAATTATAACATGGTACAGATGGAGTAAAATTGGACTCCAATTTCAGATTTGAATTGAACAATTGGAAGGATAATTATAGTGTGGTCCTCACATAAATCTAAACACATAGCACAAAATTAGAACTCTAATTTAGAATTCTAATTTGAGTTTCTTTCTGCTTTACCTATTATTATTATTATTATTATTATTATTATATATATATATATATGCTTTACCTATTATTATTATTATTATTATTATTATATATATATATAGATTGGTAGTAGTTTCTAAGACTTCCAAGTGTATGATATGGCAAGAAACATTTGAGCCGTCTTGCATCAAACCCAAAAATAAATGAATGTTAATACAAATTCCAAGCCCCCCTCAAAAAGTAACTCTAAATTAGAAACTTATGAAACTGACATCAAACTACTTGGTAACGTGGGAGTTGGGACGAAACCCACAATGGAACCCTTTAAGAGTTTTATTTTATTTTTTTACAAAGTTATTATTAAATAGAGTAGTAAATAAAGAGAATCTGTATTGGATGAAATCTTTTTATTTTTATTAGGTATTGCAAGATACACATACGACAATATCACCATCCTGAAACCAGAAACTTAAAATTAGGATTGGAATCAAAGATGTACAACCTTAAATCAGCAAACCAAAAGATTAGAAATTAGAAAACACTTGATCTGATAACAAACCGTTAGTATAAAAAGGTGGACAACTCTTAATTTAATTTTGCATACAATCAAGCAACCATTCATCTAACACAAAAGATTCTATCATATAAAATATTAAAATTTTGAAACAGCAGAAACAGACTTATAAATTATACTAGACCTCCACTCAAACACAAAAAGACTAAACTTATTCTGTTTAGGACAGCGTCAATAAAAACTCTAGCAGCAAAAACACACAAAAATACAACTTTTAATCGAGGGACTAATTGGGGTCATTCACTTGAAGCACTTGGCGTCCAAAAGAGGCTGGCCCTCGAAAGGTTCAAAATCTTCAATCATCTGACTCACGCGTTCCTTTTGCTCTTCATCTGTGATATCAACCTTCTTCCACTCATATAGCTCCATATCATAGCACTCATCAAGCACAAATTGCGGTATCTCTTGCCCACGGAAAAGCCACAGCCCCTTCACCTTGAATGGTGGCTCTGAACCGATCACAAGCATCTTTCCAAAAGCATATTTGCGTGCTAGATCCATTCTCTGAAGAAATCCACCGACCTTGTTTAGTGTTACAAAGGAAACAGTATTCTCATCATTGTACTTGTAATCACAGAACCAGAGAGAGTATCCCTCAGGATCGTACATGTCCCAGAAACCTGCAACAAACATGAAAAGAGGATGAAGAATTTGTTCATGCTGCAAGTGTCATATAATGTAGAGAACAAGATCATATGGAGAAACATACCCCCTTTTGGCCAAGGTGGTAACATTTAACAAATTATACTTAGTATATAAGCCAGTCAATTTCTTCAACTAATGTAATCCAAACAAACCTCCTTTTTTAACTGTTCATGCAAACATTTAAAATATAGCAAATGACAACTTCAAGGGAAATTTTTGAGAAAAGTAACAGATAGAGAACTAAAGCTAAAGGACAGATTAAATGCAAACTACCAATGGCCATATGTCATCATCAAACAAAGATGACAAAAGAAGAGATTATTATACCTTTAATAGCAACCTCACGGAAGTTGGTCTTAGTGTTTGAGTACAGCCTCTTCCAGTCATCCAGTATCATCTTACTTGGGGGAAGCAGATCAAGAGGATTCTTAGGTTTGGGCTTTGGAGCCTCCTCTTCCTCACCAGCTTCTGGTTTGGGCTTCACTGGCTCCTCCTTTTTGGCTTCTTTTTTTGGTTCATCCTTAGGTTTTGGTTTTGGTTTTGCAGATTCTTTTGGCTGAGATGGCTTCTTTGCGATAGGAATGACAGACTCAGCCTGTTTCACCTCTCCCAGAATCTTCTTGAAATTTGGTTGATTCACCATGGTCCAGAAGTATCTTTCCACATGAGGGAACTCAGATGTAAAGCTCTTAGTCATGAGGAGGGTGAAGCCCATATATAAATTGCAAGTTGTAATAATGTCGGCCAGGGTCACGGAATGCCCAACCAGGAAAGTGTTTGAAGCAAGATGAGCATTTAGAGCACCAAGCGCTCGCTTCAATGAAGTAATAGCTTGTTCCTCAGCCTTCACTCAAATACACATTGTACACATCAAATAAGGGCAGCGCATACTGCATAGTTATTAGCAGATTATGAAAACTTAGATTTTTTAAGTTGAATATACATATAGCCTGCATTGATTTTGATTCTATATCAAGGGAAAAAAATTCGTCATTTCATTCCTTTTATACTTTATCTGAGTCTTCCATAAAGCTTGGTCAACCTTTAGATGCCAAAAGGAAATTGAACAATTCCCTCAATAAAATATAAGATGTAACTCACCGGAGGAAGGTATACTGCACGTCCCATTCTTGGTCTATACCATGACACAAGATAAGCATCAATTTCCAGTGATGCAAAATCAATCCACTGCTCAATGTGGGCCTGAAAATTCAAGCATGCATAACAATGAGAAATATAACACACACACACAGAGCATTAT
Source organism: Quercus cerris (assembly GCA_963669245.1). Taxonomy (NCBI): domain Eukaryota; kingdom Viridiplantae; phylum Streptophyta; class Magnoliopsida; order Fagales; family Fagaceae; genus Quercus; species Quercus cerris. Next base: position 2,013,329 of record OY770006.1, on the reverse strand, counting down.
CAGTAGTAATAAATGTCTTACATAATCAATAAGAGAAGAACCATAGAGAGGATTGTCAGCCTTCAGACGAGTAACTGCAACAACAGATAAAAAGATAAGTTTCAATACAACCACCTTCAGAGGATCCCCAAAATTAATGAGTGAGTGGGGGGAGGAAAATCAGTCTTACCATAACGTGCTATAGCATTGCTCTCAAAGATGGCACCATCAGGAGTTTCCAACACAGGAATCTACAAGAAAAACAGATTTATTAATAAAGCTTTTACTAAACAAACATACAAATACAATTATAGATTACCGAACATTCCACAATATAGACCTTCCCAATAGGGTTCATCTTGAGAAACTCAGGAGTTTTGTTACTGACACCCATCTCAAAATTTGGGGCCAGTTCAACTTTCACACCACTGTACTCCGCGGCGATGAGTGTCTTGTAAGAATTTTTATTTGTCTTCCCTGCATGAAAAATCTGCAATATTGATGATACAGCCCCATTAGTAAAGGAAAATCACCAGATACATTCAATCCAGAAATAAACAAAAACTAATCAAATGTGATGGGTTAATATATTCAACGCCTGTTTCCTCTAGTTGCATATGTACAAATGAGGGATGGCCACAATTATCACCATCCAATGCAATCTTTAAAAATTATTTAAAAAAATAAATAAAACTTCATTCTATTCAACACATTGTACGTTACTTCCTTAATTGACGTCTCTCTTTTCCCATTCTCCCTGGTGCATCAATGAGCAAAACATCTCATTTGACTCTCCCTCATCTTTTCATCGGTAAGAGCAGGGACGGACCCAGGTGGGCCCCCCCACCCCCCCCCCCGCCCCGAGTCCAAATTTTTTTTTTTTTTTTTTTTATAGTTATTCTAAATTTCATTTTTGTAGTTAGCCCCCTTCTCCCCAATCAATCTAACTAGCCTAACCCAAATAGCAACTATCCAACCCAAAAACTTGACAAAAACAATAAAAATATTCACAACGGTGATTTTTTTTTTTGCAAAAAAATTATTTTACCATCAAAGAATAAAAAAAATCATGTGTTACTGGAGAAGCTAATGCTAAATTTGTTGAAATTAAAGTAAACTAATATATATACCAGTTGACTGTTGCAAGTTATTAAAAATAAAATACAATATTTTATTAAGATTATATCTCTTCCTTCAATTAAAAAACTCATATTCTCTCTCTTCCTTATAATTTAAATGAGTTGTTTACATTATTTTAAATGAAGTGATAAAAAAAAATAGAACATTTAATATTGAGTGTATTGTAAAGCAAGGTGGTAAAGTAGATAAAGTAGCTTTTTAAGGTACTAAAAACTAAAATTTTTAGCATTATCACTATTAATGCTCTAACTTCAAAAATAAAATCCTAGCAAAAAAACATTATTTTGTTTTTGTTTGTCTTTGTTGGTATATGATTGTATCTTAATGTATTTAGAAACAATGATTTTGTCTATTTATAATTTTTTAATACCGTATAGATGTCTATTTGGAGTTTTTTTTTCTTTATACTCCGGCCCCCACTAGCTTAAAATCCTGGGTCCATCCCTAGGTAAAGGTCACCCCTATAAGTGATACAATTCTATAGAAACCAAAATAAAGAATGTTGATTGTACTCAAAGTAAAAAATACCACAATTAGGACAGTCTCCCTCCGCCCTTTACTAAAAGAACCAGAGGATTTGATGTGCTAGCACAAACAAATACAACAACAATAACAACGACAACAACAAGAAGCCCAATTTTTTTGGGGTCTGCTATGAATCCTCAACAGATTAGTTAGGGTCAGCAACTTGTATTCTTTTCCTCCATTCTATTCTATCTCAAGTCATTTTTTTAAACTGGTAAGTTAAAAACACAACCACTATCCACACATTCTTTTGGGACAAGGAAACAACCAGAGGATTTAGTGCCACTTAAGCCAGATCTCATTGCATGTCAGAAACATCATCATATTCAGTATTCTAAGTCCTAAAATGGGTCAGACAACTAATAAATTTCAAACATAAAAAAGATACAAATCAAACCTCATTCTTTTGAAAAGGAACCAAAAAGAAATAGTTTTGATTGTATATTTTTTCAAATAAACTTTTTGAATATCTGAAATGCAAAACTTTAAGAACTTCAAAAATTGAAATTCACATCAAACACGAAGTAGAATATGCAAAGCAATAAAAACTTGTGACCCATTTCATAATTAGTCAGATTTTCTATAAAAGTCTAGTGTTTTCAGATTCAAAACCAATCACAGATTACATGCATAGAATTGAGACTCACCAGAGCCATGGCTTCACGGAAAAAACGTTCCGCTCCGATCTCAGATCTGACAACCAAAAAAAGATGAAATACAAACATAAAAATGAAACCTTGAATAACGAATTTGATTCAAAGAAAAAACATTCCCGGAAAATCGAAGGTTTCCGATGCAATTATTTTCCGTAGAAACAAACAGGATTTATGCAGAGAAAGAGAGACCTGAAGAGTGTGAAGCGTGAGAGAGCGTCTTCCGAGAGCAGAGTATAACTGAGATTGAGTGTGAGAATAGAATGAGAACCAATTTAGGGTTTTGTACAAAGAGAAAAAGCCAAAAAGTGAAAGAAAAAAAAGGGGCATGTATTCGGATCGGGTTGTTTTGCATTTGGGTGTTCTGCCCAATGATGAGAAAGCCCACGGGCCTATTTGGTTCCTATTTTCTTCAATCATGGTTTAAAAATTACTATATTTTACATTCTATAATTTAAAGTTGGATCAAACTAAAATTTTTATTTAAAAAATAATAAATTAAAATTTTAAATTTAGAAGAAAAAAAAATAAGGAACTACACCTCATGGTGTTGAAAATATATTAAATCTTCAATCTATGTTAAATCCCAAATGAATGTAATTTTACTTAAATAAATTAAGATTTAATTTGTTCATGTACTTGGAATAAATTCATTTATTAATGGTTCCAAAACATCAATGAATTCAAAAGTGTACAATTTTGGGGGTTGAAGTGATGTCAAATAATAATAATAATAATATGATATTATTTGTGTTATCCTATGTTTGTGATTCAAATTGTACATCCCCATACTGTTGTTTAGGTCTTATGAATATTAGATTCCTAAATAGATTATAAATTGAACCCTAATTTCCAACCTATTAGTTACAAGAAATGTCAAGTGTGAATAATTTTATTTAATTCAATTTTTCCCATCATCCAATTAGGGAAGAGGATTGAACTCTTAATGTAAGGACCTAGTTTGAACTTCAAGCCCAGCAGGGATGTGGACTTTAGCCCAAAAAGTCCAAGACAATAAATTTATAGAGAATGGTTTAGAAAACTAGGTTTTAGTAAATCGAATGACGAGCTAATAGATTTTAATGGCCAGAAAGGAAGGATAAAAGACATTTCCTTAAAGAAAAGCATCCTTGGCCAAGTCCGAGGAGATTAATTATTAGGTTTTTCCCTTAAAGCTTTATTACAAGTCTGGTCCCATGTTGCTACAGTATTTCTTTCTTGATTCTACGGTCCCCTTCCTCATGGAGGGTCTCTTACATTATATAGCTTCCTTTAGACCATCTTAATCCTACACTTGTTAATCATCTGAACCCTTACTTGAGTGACTGTCTCATCGGGCGCCCTCTTTGGCTTTCTGTGAGTTATGGTAGCCAAGGCAACACTATCCAGGGGTATTCTCCACATAAACCCGGTCAGAAAAATTGTTGTTGTGCATTCAATGTAGTGGTAGCAGCTTTTTCTTAGATTCCTCTGAGCTCCCATCCTTTTTGCACGATCATATTACCTGTCTCTATCAATAGATCGTCCTGGAAAGTTACCTTGAATGATATGGTATACGTTTGATCCATGCCTTGCTTATCCAAGGATATGTTCCTTCTTGGACCAACTTCCTCAGCCCTTCCATTTGTATTTTACTTATGAGGTTCTGAGCTTGACACCCTCGCTGCTGTTTATCCTCCTCGGACAGACAAAGTCCTCGGCCAAGCCCAAGGTCGAGTTCATGAATTTGGGCCCTTATCCTTACACTTAACATTTTCATTAAGAACATCTATTGGCCAATCTAATAGTCATCGGTTTTTAATTAAACTTTTTTATAAAGATTTTTAGCCACTCTTATATAATATTATTTGGGACTAGGACTCTTCACAAGTTGGTTAAGGTGGGTTAAGACAAGTATTCATAACCAAAATGCTACTAGTAGGTTAGACAAATTTCAATCCGTTGCCAACGCACCAATCTTTAAAACCAGCAAATTAGTTTAAAAAATTGGTGGTTTCAACTTTGGAAGATTGGCAAATTAATACAATATACCCACTCTTAGATTAATCCTTTCTGATTGGGTCATAAAATAGAGCCTTTTAGTTAACCTTCTTAATGGGTATTGTAAGGACTGGGTTTGAGCACTTCTACTGTTGAGTAAGTGGACTCAAGCCTGGCTAGCCCAATACAATGAATTTGTAGAGAGCGGTTTAAGAACTAGGCCCTAGCAAGCGGACAATGGACAACCACTGCGTTTTCCACCGTCGAACGCCAGCGGACCGAAACCATCCTTAAGAGTTTGCCCTCGGCCCGATCCAAGAAGCCTGTTAGTCATCCTGTTTCAGTGGGGATCCATCTCCCCCTCTCAATGTGTTTCTCCCCCTTTATATAGTCCTTCTTCAACAATCCCCTTCCTCCACTTGTTGATCATCCATGCCTTCCCCTGACAACCCGTCTCATCAGCCACTTTACCAGACCTTTTGTGAGTCGCAGTAACCGAGAAGGTGCTGCCCAGGGTCACCTCCTCATTAATGCGGCCAGGACGTTAGTTCGGGGCATTTAATGTGGAAGTGACACCTCATCACGGACTTGCTCCTCCACCATGCTTCCTCAGTGGTCACTTCCAAATTCCATGGTCTTAGTTGGCCAAGGATAGGGTCGTCCTCGGCAAGGTTCCTAGATAATTTGGACTTTAGCGTTTCATCCTCGGGCGTTTCCTCTTCCTTGGCATAGGCCTTGGGCCTAACATGAAATGGGCCGGGGATACCAAATTCTCTGGCCCCACAATAGCCCCTCAAAATCCTGCTGCCCGGCTCCTCGGACGGGGAGGAGGACTTTGATATCCTCAGGCTTTTGTCGTGGTTTGTCCAGTATGGTCTTAGGTCAGCATTTGGAGTCTTTTCGTCTGTTTGATGTACGCTTTTGGCGCTTCAATATATGGCACACACTTGCATTAAATTTTGGTGGCTTTATACTCCTCACGTTCAATGGTGTGATGGTGATCCAATGGTGAGGATTGCTCGCCATTATGGGCGGGAAGCCTTACACAGTTATCTTTGGTGAGTGGGCACATACCCATTTGCACCGATTCGTCTCTTTACTCTCGCATTCAAGAGGTCTCATGTACACACCCTGAATCCAATCAAGTTCTTCAACTCAACTAGCGTCTCTTCACATCCTAAAAAAGAGTGTTCTGAACACCATCCCTCATTTCTATAAGTTTTCCTCTTTCCTTGTCTCTCTCTTCCTTTCGCTCTTCTTTGAGTCTCTTAGTCGTTCTTCTAGATGGGTAGGTTTAAGAAGTTAGTTGAGTCCGAGGAGGCGATGGAGGAATTCATTGCCACTCATAGGATACCCAGTAATGTGGGTTTGAGGTATTGTGAGGAAGGGGAGTGGTACATAAAGAGGGAAGTTGGAGAGGTGGTGATTTCCATAATCGCCTTCCTCGAAGGTGGTATAAGGATCCCTATGGGGCTAGTGATGAGGGACTACCTTAGGCACTTTCGATTAACCCCTACCCAATGCACCATTAATGTGCTCAGGATCCTGGGCTGTGTGGACGTCTTAAACGAAAAGATGGGTTTGAGGTTAACCCATCACAATGTGAATTAGTGCTACAAACTCCAACTCCTGAAAGGTAAGTCCTACTACAAGAAGACGAAGGATGATAGGTTTAGGCTCATCCAGTGTCTTCCCGAGTCCAGCAAGGGGCTGGATAAGGATTTTATTATCATGTTGGGGGATTGGCACGACGGCCTTCACTGCCCGACTTTGGAGGGGGAGCCAGGTAGGGTACTCGGAATATAGGAGGGTTGGTCTGTTAGGTTTTCACAGTTCGCATTGCTTGGTTGCTAACAAGAACTGACTTTTTCTGTTGCAGATCCACACGCCTTTAAGCAACACTTCCATTTGGTCAACAAAGAGGACTTAAAAGTTGTACTCAGGGCAGAGGTTTTTGTGAACGAGGCTGACAACCAGGTTAGAGCAGCCCACAAGATTCTCAGATACAAGCCGATCCAGAAGTCCTTCTCAGCTCCCAGATACGTGATCAAGGCCAAGGACCTAAGGCTTCGCCAAATCACTGTGGTGGAATGAGGGTTTTTGTTTTCTAAAGGACCCTTCGTCACAGAAGATGTCTTGTCGGCAGCCTCTTCCTCTTCCCATCGAGCCACAGAGGTCGAAGAATGGAGTTCCAAGAGAGAGGAAGAAGTAGTTGATTTGAGCATGTGCAAGGACGAGTTTAGGGCATTCAACCAAGTCCATCTACTTGAGGATCCCCCTAGTGACTTAGGCGATCCTCGTTTATTCGAGGAAGACCTTTTGTCACTAAGGACTGGTACCCCAGCCGAGATGGGCTTCAAAAGATGACCTCAGACCAGCCTGTTCGGGCCCTTAGCTCAAGTCCACGGACCCAAAGAAGAAGAGACCTTCCAAAGGCAAAGACCCAGTGGACGGGGGGAGATCTCGTCCCTCCCAAGAGGGAGATGAAGCCTGCCGACCTTCCAAGCAACTGAGGATTGGCTGTTAGGATAAGGGGAAAAAGGTCGTCCGGCAGCCCGAGCCCCAGGCGTGGCTACCTGCCGCCATGCTTCATGGGAAGCCTTTGATGAATGACGCCACCCTCAGGGACTTTCGAGGGGGCGAAGGTACTCGCGTGGCCGATGCCCTAGAGAAATCCCTACTTCTCTTCGCTGACATGGCCCAGCTGGGGAGTTTGAAGAGGCAGAAAGTTGCCCTTAACCTCAAGAGGTATTTAGTCATGGTAAGACTTTTGATATTTGTGCCTTTATTAGATTTTATTTCTTAACTCCCGGCTTATGGTTTATTTGTTTTCATTGGCAAGCTGTTCAGGCCACTTTCAGGCTAGAAGAGGAGGCCAATAGCCAGAGTAAAGCCTTAGACCAAAAGCGCGACAAGTATCTGGAGGCCGCGAATACTCTTAAGAAGTCTAAGGCTGATATTAGGAAGGCAAGGAAGGACCTGGTGGAGATGACGAATGCCAGGGGCAGCGCATCTGACCTAGCTAGGGCTAAAAAATAGGCTGAGGACGAGGCAGGACACTTGTAGGAGGTCAAGGGTCAGCTGCGGGTTTCCGAGGAGCACAACGCCGACCTGAAGAAGAAATTAGCTGAGGCAGAGTAGGCCAAAGGCGTTGTTGAGTACACATGGGATGGGGCTTTGAGGGCTAAAGACCTGGTCGAATTTGCGAGGACAAATGCTGAGAGCTCCAAAGAGCAAGCGAAAGAGGAGGTCTTTGCTGAAGGAGTGGCTAAGACCGAGGCGAGTCTCAAGGCTCAAGTGCCGAAGTGTGCAGACGGTACTGTTTCAAGACTTGGAATGAGGCCCTCAACCAAGTTGGAGTTGAGGCCTCGTTTGAGCTTAGGAGGGCCGAGATGGTGTATTATCCCTCTGCCATTCGTGAGGTTGCCCTCACTAACCCTGCAGTTGGTACGGCCTCTAAAGCGACGGATGAAGGCCCGGTCAGTGCCGCCGATGATCCAATGCCAACTGACGAGCCTGCTGAGGAGACTGGGCACCAAGGGTGTTAAGGAATGGGGAAACTGGTAACCCAGCGGCGCCCCAGGACGTGGTGGAGCCTCCCACTAACCTTGAGGCCACCCCTACTGACCAGAAGCCCTCCGAAGTTGCACCTCCAAGCTAGGATCTCGTCGGCAGCCCCTTGGCCTTGATTTATCATTGTATATTTTGTTTTAGTTTAAAACATTGTAATGCTATTTTTAAGCTGAATGCATGGGTCTTCCTTTCTTTTACTTGGTGTTTATTGTTATTGTGATGAGTTTGGCTACTTATATAATCTGTGCTTCAATCACAAGCTTCACAGTCTCAGAAGCTCAACACGCTTTTCATTCTAAACTGGCAACCGAAAAATGTAAAGCCCCTAGAAATAGTTCCCACCTGGGCCTTGATCAATAATTGAACCACCTTAACACCACGGCCTATTTTTGCTGGATTGAATGCTGAGGAAACAACTCCACAATATTGGTTCCATGTCACATGAGTTAGTCACTGTAAACAGTAGAAAGCGCCTAGGAAAGTCATTAGTTGCTGACTGTGCTAAGGGGTTAGGTTCAATGTGCCTTAGAAAGCTTTAAGTGATGCCTATGGGCTTACGTTTGTTTGCTCTTTTGTTGATCGTAACTAGTCCTTCCAAGGACCTGAGTCCGAGGATTATGTGAAACTTTAGCTCCGTCTGACACTTATGCTCTTCTGTAAGCAACTAGTTTTTTTATAAATTTGAGTCTGAGGACCATGCAAGACCTTGGTTCAGTCTAGTACCCAGATATTTTTGGAGTAGTTAGTTTTTCCATAGGCTTGAGTTTGAGGACCATACAAGGTCTTGGTTCAATCTAACGCTTATGTTTTTCTATAAGTGACTAGTTTTCTCATAGGTTTAAGTCTGAGGACCATGCAAGACCTTGGTTCAGTTTAGTACCCAGGTATTTTTAAAGTGGTTAGTTTTCCCATAGGCTTGAGTCCGAGGACCATGCAAGGCCTTGGTTTAGTCTAAAGCTTATGTTCTTCTGTAAGTGACTAATTTTCCCACAAGTTTGAGTCCGAGGACTATGCAAGACCTTGGTTCAGTCTAGTACCCAAGTATTTTTGGAGTGGTTAGTTTTCCCATAGGCTTGAATCTGAGGACAATGCAAGACCTCGGTTCAGTCAAACACTTATGTTCTTCTGTAAGTGACTAGTTTTCCTATAAGTTTGAGTCTGAGGACCATGCAAGACCTTGGTTCAGTCTAGTACCTAGGTATTTTTAGAGTGGTTAGTTTTCTCATAGGTTTGAGTTCGAGGACCATGTAAGACCTTGGTTCAGTCTAGTACTTAGATATTTTTGGAGTTGTTAGTTTTTTCATAGGCTTGAGTCCGAAGACCATGCAAGGCCTTGGTTTAGTCTAACGCTTATGTTCTTCTGTCTGGAATGAAGGAATTCGTCCTCAGTGTCGAGAAGTTCATTTTTAGCATGACGACGGCCTCGGCCTCACTTCCCCGAAAATGGGTTACTTCTCAGACTGGGCCTTTGGTCCCGCGCTGCCTTAGATAAGGGCTGCTCGGATCTCTGTCCCCATATGTGGTAGTAGCCCCTTGTTCACTCCAATTCTTCGCCATCTTTGATTACGAGGCGTCTTTTGACTGTTTAAGTCGTGCGCCTGACGCTTCGGTGTGCGAGGCGTGCCCTCATTAATATCCTCGTGGATTAATGCAGATCTAGCGGTTGATGAGCTCTTTGGAATTCGGTTAGGATTTATGTCACTAATAATTCTTCCTTTGAATTCTGCGTAGACCAATTCCCACCGAGCTTCGCTCTCTCTATATAAGATCTTCTGGGAGAATCGTCCTTCCACACTTCACAAACCCTTTAGTTGAACGAGAAAACATGATCCTTCAGCCTTCTAAGCCCCTTCGATAACCCTACTAGGATTGTGATTAGAGCTTGGAGGAATAGGACGGCTCTGGATGAGGGCAAGGGCAATCAAGCCAAAGGTCCTCCTCCCTCAATCGAGAGCCGTAGCGGTTGTGGTTCGCGCCATACTTCCAACGCGGCAAGGCTTGAGCGTCATCCTGATGGTATCATTCCCAGTGGTTAGGAAGGAGGTCTATGAAGTACGTAACGCTTTTCTCCGGTACGCGTCCATGCCTGCCCTTCAAGCCGGCAGTGACTCGTGCCCAGCTCACTCGCCGATGGAGGTTTGTAAGATTACGTCACATCTGGTGCCCGGGTGTTGCCGCCTCTAATGCCTAATTACCGTGAGGCTGGGGGAGCATCAAGGGAACATCATGGGGAAGGGCCAACAAGCGCTTTTGCATCTACTCCCCCCTTTACGTCAGCACCACCCACACTGGCCCGGGGGTTGTTGGTAGCATTAAAACAAGCTTGCCTCAACCCCTCTTTTTAGGGTTAGCTTTCGAACATGCCCGTCTAGGCCTCTATTTGTAGAGTTGGATTTAAAACAAGCCTGTCTGGGCCTCTGTTTGTACAATGTATATATTATTTTTTTATTAATAAAAAGGCTGTAGTGTTCATTTACTTTTCCTTTTCTCTACATCTTTTACTTTTTTGCAATAATTGTCTCTTAAGAGAATGCGTCGTTGTTTGTTGCTTTCTCTTTTTTTTTTTTTTAATAGGATTCAGAATCAGTGTCGTTTGCGGTAACGAAAGGTCGCCTAGCTCTTTGTAAATCAGCAACCTAGGAACGATTGCCCATTGCGCTTGCTAGCGCACAAGTTCTTCCCACAGACGGCGCCAATTGTAGGGATTGGGTTTGAGTACTTCTACTGTTAAGTAAGTGGACTCAAGCCCGGTTAGCCCAATACAATGAATTTGTAGAGAGCAGGTTTAAGAATTAGGCCCTAGCAAGTGGACAATGGACAACCACTGCGTTTTCCACCGTCGAATGCCGGCGAACCGAAACCATCCTTAAGAGTCTATCATCGGCCTGGTCTGAAGAGCTTGTTAGTCATCCTGTTTCAATAGGGATCCATCCCCCTCTCTCAATGTGTTTCTCCCCCTTATATAGTCCTTCTTCAACGATCTCCTTCCTCCACTTGTTGATCATCCATGCCTTTCCCTGACAACCCTCCCATTAGCCACTTTACCAGACCTCTTGTGAGTCGCAGTAACCGAGGAGGTGCTGCCCAAGGGTCACCTTCTCATTAATGCGGCCAGGACGTTAGTTGAGGGCATTTAATGTGGCGGTGACAGCTCATCACGGACTTGCTCCTCCACCATGCTTCCTCGGCGGTCACTTCCAAATTCCATGGTCTCGATTGGCCGAGGATAGGGTTGTCCTCGACAAGGTTCCTGAATAATTTGGACTTTCGCGCTTCATCCTTGGGCGTTTCCTCTTCCTTGGCATGGGCCTTAGGCTTAACATGAAATGGGCCGGGGATACCAAATTCTTTGGCCCTACAGGTATTATTTCAAATAATTCATTATTTTTCAAAAAATTATTAAGGAAGAAAAAAAAAGCATTTTTAAATAAAAAATTACCATTTTTGCAAATATATATATATATATATATATATATATATATATATATGTATGTATGTATGTATGTATGTATGTATGTATACATATATATATGTAAAACATAGGTGGGAGGCTTGGTTTTGGCGGGTTATAAAAATTTCAATCTACTAGTAAAAAAAGACCCGCTATTTTAATGGTCCAACCCGCACCATCTCACATAATAGACCAATGTTGGGTTGTTGTGACCAGTGGGATGGATGAGTTGGCAGGTCAAGTGAGTTTTATTTGCATGGCCCTATTTGGGACTAATCTAGTCAAGCCTATACTCTTCATCTAGCTCATATTTTTAATTAATAAATTAAAAATTTTATGTCATGACATGTGGAGTATATATTTGGCAATATATATAAAGACAATATTGATGAACATAATGAAATCAGTAGGCTAAATATCTCGAGCATCAATGATCAGAGAGCACTTGAAAATCCTGAAAAAGCAAACACAAAATCAGAGGCGACGGGGGAAGACCGGCCAATAATCCTCCAATGGTAAAGTTAGTATTTTTGGGATTCCGATTTTTGTGGAAGTGTCTGTATGACTTACCCTCTCGTGGATGAATGCTTATATAGCATACACTTTGGGACAGTTACTTGTTTAGTAACTTCTCCTATCATTGAGGAATGCGAAAGACTCGGAGGTAACTTCCATAACTGCAATGGAAGTTATATTATTTGGGCTTGTTCTCTATAACTGTCATTGGAAATTGGCTATGGTAATGAACCTTGACCCTTATGTTCCGAGCTAAGTGAGAAGCTCGTCCTAAGTTTGCATAGGGAGAGACGTCTAGAATGCAAGAAGGTTGTCCAGGTATTTCTTTGGACGGACGACCTCATCGTGGACAAGCATACTATAATGTAATCTATCTACATTTGCTTCGTTTGCCTTGGACGACTGCAATGGACGAGTTTGGAGTTGGTGCTTTATAATACACCATCAAATATTTTTTTCAAAAAAATTTCACAACTATTAACATAATTGATTATAATTAGGAAGGTGCTTAGGTTCAGTGCATCTTGTACACTAAACCCGATGGGATGTTGTCATGTGGCAATTCTTGGATACATGGCAACATCCTATCTAGTTTAGTGTACATAACATTGGACCCAAGTTGAACTCTTATAATCAATACATAAATAAAAATTAGTATTAGTAACAGATTCCATATAACTCAATTACTAAACTCTTTTATTATCAAATAAGAGACTCGAGTTTGAAATTTCAAACTTCATTAATATCTAAAATCAATTGGTATTATCATGCAATAAACCTTACAAATTTTAATCATATAGTCTATTATTTTCTGTTATTAATTAATATAATGTTTTTTTATTTTATGTTGGTTGAATCTATATTATTAATAACAGAATTTCTTGTTTGGATTTCAACATTTTGCCTACTAAAATACCATTACACAAATTTTTAAACTCTCTAAAATACTTTTATCTTTTAGTTAAATAATTTTAAATTATTATAAAAAAATTTAATTAAAAAACACAAACTAAGTTAAAAGAGTAATTTATTATTTACTATTTTTAAGTTTTAGATTTTTTCTTTTATCTTCTCCATTCAACCTAAAACTTAGAACATTATCTCTATCTCAATTTAAAATATTATAACACTAAACCAAAAAACAAATAAATAAAAAAGAGCATTATTGCACGCACCTTTGACAAATGAGTCTAGTATTTTTTTTTTTTTTGTTTGAAAAAGAGTCTAGTATTAATACAATGTTCAATCGTTATCAAAAAAAAAAAAAAAAAAAAGTTCAATCATAGATGGTGTTAACGAAATAATGATTGTGATAAAATAATTATTTACTCTATATTTAATTGGCTAGAAAATCTTGCATTTACGTGGTCAAAGAAAAGCTTAAAAACTTTTCAAATATGTAGATTCAAAATGTTTTCTTATAAGAAGAAAAAAAAAGGAAAAAAAAAAAGAAAAAGAAAAAGAAAAAGAGAGAGACTGAAAAATTAGCTTTCCCTATTTGCCCCACAACAAAGCCTCAAAGTAATGTGGACCCCAGCAAAAAGACAGGGCATTTGGGTCAAGTAGATCAAAGCCAAGGTAAAAAACATTAAAAAAATATCCGACACAAGCAAAAACCATTTGATTTTTCCAAGACTTCACTTCAACTTCTTCAACTTTCAACTTCCTTCTTCTTCTTCTTCTTCTTCCTCACTTTCTTCTTCTATTTTTCTTCTTCAGAGACCAATTCCTTAAACAACTTGTAGTAATTCTATTTTTTTCATTTCTTATACAAATTTTAGTTTTCTTCAAAGTTTGTATTTTTTTTAGAGAGAAAAAGATGGCGAGGAGAGCAGATGAGGAGTACGATTATTTGTTCAAGGTTGTATTAATCGGCGATTCTGGAGTTGGGAAATCGAACTTGCTGTCCCGATTCACTAGGAACGAGTTTTGTTTGGAATCTAAATCTACCATTGGAGTCGAATTTGCTACTCGTACCCTCCAGGTTGAGTTTTATATTTGTATATATACACATAATTTGTGTGTTTCTCTGTAATTTGGATCTGGGATTTGTTTATAGTCTTACTCTTTTTTAGTATATGTATGGATATATGCTTGTGTTTATAGTTATGATATGGGATTTGTTTAAATTTTGAATTTTTTTAGTCCACAGAGTATACTTTGGAAATGGGATTTGCTTAATTTTTGAATATATTTCCGTGTATATCTGCGTATGTGTTAAATGTGTATGTGTAATTTGGATCTGGGATATGCTTAAAGTTTTAGTCTTTTTTAGTAACTGTACGCATATTGCTTGTGTGTGCGTGTATAATTTGGATATGGGAATTGTTTAAAGTTTTGAATTCTTTTTAGTACACAGAGTATACTTCGGAAACGGGATTTGCTTAAATTTTGAATCTTTTTAAGTGGATAAATGCATATATGTTGGTTTGTGCATAATTTTGATATGGGATTTGCTTAAATTTTGAATTTTTTTAATACGCACAGCATAATTTGGAAATTAGATTTGCTTATATACACATAATTGTGTGTTTTTCTGTAATTTGGATCTGGGATTTGCTTATAGCTTTACTCTTTTTTAGTATATGTATGGATATATGCTTGTATTTATAGTTTTGATATGGGATTTGTTTAAATTTTGAATTTTTTTAGTCCACAGAATATGCTTTTGAAATGGGATTTGCTTAAATTTTGAATATGGTTTAGTGTATATATGGATATTCGTTAGATGTGTGTAATTTGGATCTGGGATATGCTTAAAGTTTTAGTCTTTTTTAGTAAGTGTATGCATATTGCTTGTGTATGTGTGTATAATTTGGAATTGAGAATTGTTTAAAGTTTTGAATTCTTTTTAGTACACAGAGTATTCTTTGGAAATGGGATTTGCTTAAATTTTGAATCTTTTTTAGTGTATAAATGCATATATGTTTGTGTGCATAATTTTGATATGGGATTTGCTTACATTTTGAATTTTTTTAATACACAGCATAATTTGGAATTGAGAGTTGCTTATACACATATAATTGTGTGCTTCTCTGGAATTTGGATCCAGGATTTGCTTATAGTTTACTCTTTTGTTATATGTATGGATATATGCTTGTGTTTATAATTTTGATATGGGATTTTTTAAAATTTTGATTTTTTTAAGTCCACAGTATACTTTGGAAATGGATTTGCTTTTTGAATATACTTCAGTGTGTATATGCTTATATGTTAAATATGTGTGTGTAATTTGGATCTGAGATATGCTTAAAGTTTTACTCTTTTTTAGTAACTGTATGCATATTGCTTGTCTGTGTGTGTGTGTGTATAATTTGGATATGGGATTTGTTTAAAGTTTTGAATTGTTTTTAGTACACAGAGAGTTTAAAGTTTTGAAATGTTTTTAGTACACAGAGTTACTCTGGAAATGGGATTTTCTTAAACTTTGAATCTTTTTTAGTGTATAAATGCATATATGTTTTTGTGTGTGCATAATTTTGATATGGGATTTGCTTAAATTTTGATTTTTTTTAATACATATAGCAAATTTTGGAAATGAGATTTGCTTAAATTTTTTATCTTTTTAATATATACATAGGTGTGAGTAATTTGGATCTGGGGTTTGCTATACATGCATGCTTGTCTCTCTGTGTGTGTATAATTGGATATGGGATTTGCTTAAATTTTGAATTTTTTTATTTTTCAGTACACAGTATACTTTGGAAATGGGATTTGCCTAAATTTTGATTTTTTTTTTTAAATGTATATACATGGGATTGTAATTTGGATCTGGGTTCTGCTTAATTTTTTTTGGGTAAAACTATTGAGAGGGTTCTGGGGTGGGGTGCTATTTGAATCTTTTTTAGTAATTCTGTGGTGCATATATATTTACATATGTGTGTGTAGGCATGAGCATGCCAGCATGTAATTTGGATTTGAAATTAGCTTAATTTTTTTTAAAGTAATACTATGGTGGTTTGTGTGTAATTTGGATCTGGGTTTGGAGGAAGTGGTCCAAATGGAGCTCCTGTTTGATTTGAGAAATTAGTTTCTAATATTCTGTGAATTGAAAATGGGTTATGTTTCTAAAACAAAGCTTAATTAAAATAAAATGCAAGTGACCCTCAATTTTTTGTATGTCTGGTGGTACTTCTATGTTCAACCCGTCAAGGTGTGGAATGTGGGTTTGTTGACTCAAAAAGGACAGAAAATTTTAACAATTGCACATACATGTATGAATCATTTTGTTTTTATGTAATATGTCAAAGTATTTATATAATTCTTCTAACTTCTATCTGCACCGTTAAAGAACCTTCCTTCATGCAGCAACTTTGATTTTGATTTGAAATTTAAAGGGAGTTGTCAATGTTTATCTTTCCCATTACACATTGCATTTTACACTAGTTTTCAACATGTACCATGCAATAAAGTCCAAAGTTTTCCAGTCAAATTCAATAGACTCTAAAGTCAGAAATTTGTCATGGTTTAGCATTATATGGAATGTTAAATAGCTGCCAAATTTTGCCACATGGGTATTCTAGGCTGTCACAATTGGGTGGTTGGAGGCTTAATTTTTGAGAGAGAGAGAGAGAGAGAGAGTTAGAGAAGAATATTAACGGAGGAGAGGTTAAAAGACACGCGGAATGTTAGATTTAAAGATGTAGGATACATGGCATAAAGTTGTGGAATGTGGACAAATATTGTGAGTTTTCTCTTAATTTCCATTTTTGTATTAGATTCCCTTATTCTCCATTTTAAAAGGTGTTAATTCATTTTGTTCCCTAGCTAAGTCATTTTGAAGTTGTCATTAGGAAAGCATTTATTTTGTAGTTTAGACTTGAGTGGGATTTTCCTTTATAAACGATTTGATATGGAGAATTTTTAAAGTTTGGTAATGTTCTGTTTCATTTTAGCCCAGCTCAACCCATTGTTAGCATTTGTTACATGAATAGGAGAGTTTGTTAATTTTCTCTCTACCTTACTGGTTGATTTTAGTTTAGAGTAATTACCAATTCTGCTCCCACATTAAGGCATTCCCATGAGAGTGCTGATCCAGGAATATTGAATGATTCTGCCAGTTTTAAGCACTGTTCTATGATTTACAACCAATTTTTTGGACTAGAGACCAACTCCCAAATTCTAAAGGCTTCCTTTTTCATCATTCATTAATGTTTTGACTAGCTTCACTAAGAGTCTTTGGCGGTGTACTACTAGTAGTCCACAGACTACCAATATTTGTGATATCCGTGGGTCTTTGATGTCAATATCTTCCCATTTTCAAATACATTTTATCTTGTTGCCAGTGAGCAATGAGCATATACAACAACGACCTAACCTTATAAATTTTGAGATTAGCTATGGATCCTCAACAAATTAATCAAGGCCAGCCACAAATATTCTTTCATGTCATTCAGTTCTATCCAAAGTTATATTTTTTGTTACTTAATTGAAGCGTCATTTTTCCTTCTATTAATGTTAGTAGTGAAGAAGGTTGATGAAGCCCAACTGTCAGGAGGCTTTGGTTTGATTTGTGAGATCTCATTCTTTTCACTGCTCACTTTATAATGCGCTTTCAAAATGTGTCCTGTTAAACCCATCTAGTCTGATGTTTTATGTTATATGAAACCAGCTTTTTATTGCATGTCTTTACACCACAAAGTTTTTTTTCCTTCTTAGGTTGAGGGAAGAACTGTGAAAGCTCAGATATGGGATACTGCAGGACAGGAGAGATACCGAGCAATAACAAGTGCTTACTATAGGGGTGCCCTTGGAGCTCTTCTTGTGTATGATGTGACTAAACCAACAACGTTTGAAAATGTGAGCCGGTGGTTGAAGGAGCTCAGGGACCATGCTGACTCCAACATTGTGATCATGCTAATCGGCAACAAGACTGACTTGAAGCATCTCCGTGCAGTTGCAACAGAGGATGCCCAGGGTTATGCTGAGAAAGAAGGCCTTTCGTTCATTGAAACGTCTGCTCTTGAAGCAACAAATGTTGAGAAGTCTTTCCAGACAATTCTTGCAGAGATTTACCGGATAATTAGTAAGAAGTCACTTTCCTCGGATGAGCCAGGACCTGCTAGCATCAAAGAAGGAAAGACCCTAGTAGTGGGGGGATCAGAGGAAAATACCAAGAAGCCTTGCTGCTCTTCTTCCTAAGGATGGTTATGATTTATATAGATTACTTGTTTTCCCTCCTATGCTTTTCCCCCTTCTTGTGGGTTGTTTCATTTTTTGTTCTTTGTTTTAAAAGTATGATTAAATTGCATTTTGTTGTGGCATCAGGATTTATAATGATTTCTTTATGGGTGCGCTTAATCAGATATATTTGAGGGTCTTTGCAAATCCAGTTATGAATTTATAATGATTTCTTTATGGGCGCGCCTAATGAGATTCATTCTCGCCAGTCATAGGATAACTCAAGCATCCTTCATGCAGTCGTGCACAACCAGATCCAATTTTTCTTCTACTCAATTTGAAGAAAATTTCGTAGTCACAGATTTGAGTAAACAACTTGGACGAACAGATCTTCCACTTAAGTAGAAAAACAGATCTTCCACTTAAGTAGAAAACAATTGAATGGCGAAAATTTCCTCCAAACTCAAATTTAAATAACTCTTTTTAATCCATATTGTGATGATTAAGAAGACTATTTACGTATATTCATTTTAATTAGTATGTTTGCCGAAAGAGTTTGAATCCATGACTTCACAAATTAGAGTACTCATTAATGTAAATATTTTACGTAGGATCGTTAAAGTGTCATTTGATTAAAATCATACATTGATAATAATTTGAATTGTCAAGTAGTGGAGATAATAAAAAAATTTTAAAAAATCCGCCGATTAGGTTTGATAGAAAATTCTGTAAATGTTTGTATGCACACCTCCATTTGGATGGATTCTTCCCTAACTGAAGAAATGGCTAGAAAATTTTCTGATGGCTATGAGCAATTGTTAGAAATCCATTTTCCCAAACAAAAGTAACTATGTCAGGATTGAAGTAGGCATATTTAACAGTTTTGATAGATCCATATAAGGGTACAGCCAACATAGTTTCACTGTCCTGCAATCTTAACAGAAAATAAACAGTACATAGCATAGCTAACCACAGCAGTTGCTGTTCTGCTGAATTGGCTGCCCCTTCATTTGAACAGTTCCAGTTGACTTGTTTGCAGTTGGTTGGTTTCCCATTCTGCAAAATATAAAAAATATTAAAAGCAAAGATATTGAAAATTTAATCATATGGATCAGAAAAAAAGGAGGCAAACTAAAATATTATAGTGATCAGTATCAAAACACACCATCATCCTACAGAAATGCAAGAAACCTATGCAGCAGTGGGAAAAACACCACCATATGATATTTAAAATGACAGTTTCTCTATGGCTTCAATTACAACTATTTCATATCTATCAAAGAGTTTCAAAGTTAATCTTATCGGTCTGATTTGCAATAACAAGATGGAGGGAACAACTATATCCACTCTCTAACCCAAAAGTATAAGAGTAATGCAAGGTAAAAAATGCTTTTCACAATATCAGGATTTGAAATATCGCTGACTCCTCTTTTCAGGGTTGTTCAAAATTAGTTTGCCAGTAAGATATTTATACACGTGTTTTAAATTAATATTTTAAAATGGAAGTGATCAGGATATTATTAGAAATATCAGGGATTTTTCATGTTTCTGATTCAGAATTCTGGTAAAAAAATCATATCATCTAAAATAGGGGAAATAGGAAGACTAGAGGTTTTACTTCTTCTTGATCTCGCCAGCCATGGTTAAGAAAGCTTGCTCCACATTAATTGAGTCTTTAGCACTTGTCTCAAGGAAAGGGATTCCGAGCTCATCCGCGAATGCCTGCATTTCATTTAGGCACAGGGGAGAGAAAGAAGTTAAATGCAAATAAGCAGCAAGAAAAAGAATAATACCCTTGATTTCCTGTGCTTCCTCCAATATATTATATTTTGTGCAGAACTGGGCACATCGGCCACTAAATTGCAATATGTAAACCAATGAACATACCATTTCTGGTTATAAATCAAATCACACAGATCATAAATTACCATGTTACTGTGTCTGTGCTTCTTAGATACGCATGCGCGCAGACAAATTCGTGTCCAAGTTTTTCATAAAATGTTGTGTTTCCGAGTCCAAATTGTGACTTCTTTTTGGCTATAGACCATACACACCCTTTTTGAATAGGGAGGAATTCTTCTCCTACCCACCACTCTCCTTGTGTTGTGTCCCATGCACACACATATATACACATATACACGTGTGCACATGCAAGTTAGTTTTATCAAGGGCTTATAAGGAACAAGTTTCTTGCATTTGTATGCGGAGATCCCAATTTGGCTTATAAACACTGGATGTGTGCTTGGTAAGCAGAAATTGACCAAAAAAATAACACAATTCATACTATCTTAACTTAATAGTAAGAGTTAAGGCAGTTGATCTATACCTTGGCTGTTTGAGTGTCCACAACCTTGTTCTCAACCAAATCACACTTATTTCCAACTAGAAGCTTGCACACGCTATCATTTGCATATCTATCAATTTCATTCAACCACTGCTTGACATTGTTGAAACTCTCCATCTCAGTAACATCATAGACAATCTGTCACAGTCCAATACATGTAAGATTTCTCAGGCAGGTACAATGATATTAATGATAATTACAAAGAAAAACTACCCTAACTAAATAAACAACTTTCTGCTGCCTTTTGAACCAGGATACTTAAGTGCCCTAAATAGTGCTGAGGTTTGAAAATGTTGCAAAATCAAGGTTTCCAATATCACAAGTTACTCATAATTATATATACTGGGTTTGAACACCCCATCCCCCCCAACCCAAGTGCCAACGAAAAAGGGGAAAATAAAATAGGCCAACTTTATAAAATACTTTGCTTCAGAGAAAAAAAGAAAAAGGCAAAAGTGAAATAAGAGTGTCAGTAAAGTGTCAACAAAATGTGCAGAAACAAGCATGGTATTAACAGGTAACATGAGAAACGCTAAAAGATGATTAATCAATTACTCAGTACTTAAAAACAAATATCATACAGTCTATTTAATTAAACTAAGCCTTAGTCCTTACATTTATGCAACTCAGCCCTAGATGACCATATCTAGGACTGTATGCTCATTTATCTGCGCTTGGGAGTGGTTATGCGAAAAGAAAATGACACTGAAGCACGATATAGGCTATAAGTTAATATGATATTTAATCATTTGCGAAGGAGAACAAATAAACAAGAACATTCAAGACGCTGTCTAAAGTGCCTATGGCTATAAAGATCAAATGTAGATCCAGCAATTATGTACAGTAATAAAACTACAATAATATTAAAACTGATAGATTCAGATACGGAGATGGACATGAATGCAACAACTAGCAAACAAGAATTCTGGCAATGGCCTCACATTTATCTGAAAATTACTATACAAGCTGCGTGCAAGATCTATTGGAGCAAAGTTTCTCACACAAGAAGGCAAAAGGCAATAAATTCTTACAATTATCCCATGTGCTCCTCGGTAATAACTGCTTGTTATAGTCCTGAACCGCTCCTGTCCAGCAGTATCCCACTAAAAGTACAGGAAATGAAAAGGTAGTATTAATTATAAGTGGAACAAAGATTAAGCTTCATACAGACCATAAATCAATGCCTAGCTCTTGTTCAGAGATCTTGAATCCTTAACATAAAACGCCTGTCTACTAGTAAAAGTTTCACTGGGAAACTGGAATAGAGAAGCATGCAAAAAATTAGGCATGGCATTTCTATTGCTCCATTTATTCTGATAAGTGAGTTTTGGACCAAATCGAGGGGGAGGGGGAGATTCGAACTTGCGACCTTAGCTTCATGAGGTGCGGTCCCTAGCCAACTGTGTTTACCCCTAGTGTATATTGCTCCATATATCGTATGTAATATTTTTTGAGAAAGTAAATGATTCAGGAGCATAAAAGCACAGGATCAGGTTTCTTATGTAATTTCCAGCTTCTTTTCAGATCATAACTTCTATTTTAGTGGGGGTATTTTAGAAATCTTGTAAAATCTGGTAAAAGCCAGTTTATGGTCTTTTAAATTGATAAATCTTGACAAGCATTTTGGGACAAAGGTCTTACTATTGTTGATGTTGAAAAGGGGTTAGCTTATTTATAGGTTTGATTAGGTTCCAAGGGGAACAGGCATGTCAGATTATAATAGTTATTAGGTTTTCTTACCATGATCAATGAATTTATTTGGAGGGCAATTGACCTCAAGTATGGTTTTCAGGCAAAGCCTTGTGGGTAAGGGCCATTTCTAGCTCTTTCTTGCTTGTGTGAGCTCTGTGTCAATCTATTCTCAGCTACTGCATCTATCTCTCTCCTTTTGTGATAAAAAAATTCACTTTGGAATAACTATTCCTACTGTGTAAGTTTTCTGGAGCATTTGAGATCAGGTTATGGTTTTTAATTAAATTTGTCTTGCTATTCTGGCACCTGATCGTAAAATCAGCAATCTGACAGAAAGGAGAGTTTAATATGATTTAGTTTCTTTCCTTACATTTGGGGTTCCGATCTCAATCTGAAAACTTAATGTAGAGTAGATTAAATTCAGGCCTACTGCTGCAATGCTTGACCTATAATAGATCTCAAGCCAGAAAATCTTAGTATCCCTTGTTAAAAAGATCATAGCCTAGCACTGGAATTATGGCTTGCAGCAAAAACAGACAATTTTTTTTTTTTTTTGGAATAAATACAGTTGCTTGGATTAACACAAACTAGGTAATTTCTGAATTCTGATGTATAAGAATGATACTTTGAAAGGTGATCCAATTAATTTAATACTTTGAAAGGTGATCCAATTAATAAATTAATCACAAGTTTATACAGATCTCAATTAGACCAACTCCACCATCCACAATAGCAATCAAATTTAAATTTTGCTAAAATCTCAATGCACCCACATGAACCTTATTTAGACTAAATCCAGAAACAACTTCTACTAAATTGCCCAACCATTGAATCAAAAAAAAAAAAAAAAACAGTTTCAACTCACAATCTGCAGCTTGATTGTCTTTCCATCCAGATCCACGGTTCTGATTTTCTGAAACATCCACCACAAAATTTCAAGTACTGACCCATACACAAACAAAATATAAACCCAAAACATATACATACATACATACATACCCACCCACATGCCTACATAAAACTCCATCATAAAAGTTTTAAAAAATCATAATCACTCATTGTTAAATAAATGGTTTAGATTATACTTCATCATCAGCATTTGTTTAAACATTAATACGGCACTGTTTTTGGCATTTATTTCAGGTAGTGATGATGTGGCAAATTCTAAACCACTCATTTAACAATAAATACTTAAAACTTTCACAAGAAAACTCTAGACCATCTTAAAACCCCATATACATGCACACATACATAAACACATGAGAGAGAGAGAGAGAGAGAGAGAGAGAGAGAGAGAGAGAGAGACTTACAAAATCAACTCCAATGGTGCTTATGTAGCTGTCTACATAGGAATCATCCTGAAAATCAACAAAATACACATAAAAATACAAACTTTAAGCACTAAATAACCAAATAAACAAGAATCAAACTGAAACCCTAACAAATTCCACTAATTCATAATCACCATCCAAATAACTAAAATTAACTCTTTTTTTTTTTCTCTCGAAAAGCAAAATTAGAAACTCAAAAGAAACAGTGTAAGAAAAAAAAATTCACCGCGAATCTGAGCAGCAAGCACGATTTCCCGACGGAGGAGTCACCGATTAGCAAAAGCTTGAACAAATAATCACTACAAAAAAAAAAATCCAAAAAATCCACACAAAAAAATGAGAGAAGAAAATTAATGCACGTGTTGAAAATAGAAAGTATAAGTGGTGTTTGGAGAGAAGGAAAATGAGAGAGAAAATGATGGACTTACTATTCGTTGCTCATGATTGATGGTTTGGAATTTTTTTTGGGATCGAAATGGAAAATTTTTATACAAATTGAAAATTTGTGAGGGGTTTTTAAGAAAAGGAAAGAGTGTGAGAGTAAAGAGTGGTGGAGGGCCTCACCTATAAATAATGATTGAAAATGATTTGCTTTTTGAGTACGATTTTTATTTTTATTTATTTATTTGATTTTGGATTTAGTTTTTTTAATAATTTATTGGATTGTGGTGTTGTGAAATTACTGATTTGTCCTTGGTTTTGCGGTGGGCGGGGAGAATGGTGACCTGTACAATTACAAAACCCGGCATTGACCCGCCCCACCCGCCGGGTTTGACCTTCCCTATTCATAAGTCATTTTTCAATCTCTCCCTCCTTCCACGTTTAAAAATTAAAAAATTAAAAACCCAATGCTTTATAGAGTTCTTCATTTCATATTAAAGCAATGCTACACTAAAACAAAATTTTTTGATATTATTTTTTACAATAGTTGTGTTGGCAAGTTTGTAGCAGTTCTCATTCCGTTACTGATATCAATTTTTTTTTTTTTTTAATCATTAACAATCTATTTCATGAACAAGTGTTAAATTTTTCCAGGTTTTTGAGTCTATAGACTTTCTCTTCATATTAAGGGATGTCAATATCGTATTTTGTACCTATCCCATCCCCTTTTTAGATTAGAAAAAACTAACTTGTGACTCGTGAGATACAAGAGCAAAATTGGTTAAGGACCTTAAGGTTGAGATGGGTTGATGATTTTTTTTTCTTTTCCTTAAGAGGGTGATTTCAATATTAATGAGATAGATGAAGGATCAATAGAGAGTTAAAGACAATTTTGAGAGTGTTAAGATAGATAGAATACAAGTGTTTTGGGAAAAACAATAAAAACATGTTTAAAAAATATAACTTATATTTTTGTATAAATAATTTACATATATATTAAATTAAATCATTGACATACAGTCATATCCATTCAAGCCCCATCTTTTTGAGGTTGGAAAAGTATAGTTATGAATTCCATTTTGCTCTGTTTAGAATGACCGAAATTTTCCATTCCAATTAGTTAACTGATATGAACTACCCTCTATTACATCCTGTTCAAAATTTTGGCACATTCCACCTATTTTGCTCAATTCCATTAAATTCCTCTTGGTATAGTGATTTCGGCTAGTATATAAACAAATCACTATTTTTTTTTTTTCCTAAAGCCCTTTTTTTTTTTTTTAATTACTTCACTTTATTTTTTGAGAAACTTTTATTACTTCACTTACATATGGCTTTTTATTATTACTTTCCTTCAACAATGTGTTTTTCTTGTTTACTTTACTCACATATGACATGGCTTTTTTCTTCATTAATATTTTCATATGACAAGTTATATATATTATATAATGATGATATTAAGTAGGTACGTTATTTTATTTTGAATTAATAATTTGATATGATATGATATAATATCATATGATGAAAACTTAGGTGTATATATACAAAGCGTGATGATGAGGCTTTTTTTTTGGGTTTAGTGTTATAATTTTCCATTTATCTCAATTTTTGGATTATGACCCTACCCCCCCCCCCCCCAAAAAAACAGAGCCTTAGAGCTGTCATTTTACATTGTCATCTTAATTTTATTTTTTTTTTTAAATTCTTATTGTTAGTGTAAAATGATTGAGATGTTTGAAACTCTTGGCCTGGAATGATGTTTCAAATCACAGAATCAACAAAAACTAATATACAAATTAAAAAAACAAAAAATAAAGAGAATTTACTTACCAAAAATCATTATGAGCCAACCATGAAAACTTTATCTTCTTTCTAGGAGAGCATCATTTTGATGTGTGCTAGCAGAATTCTTTTCAAAATTGAATAGTATTAAAAGAAAAGAAGTAGAAATAACTAGGGAAAATTGCAATTTACCCACCTGTGGTTTGGCCCGTTTTAACAATGCCCACCCGTGGTTTGAAATTTGTCACTTAACCCACCTGAGGTGGCCTCCGTTAGACCCCCGTTACCTACCTCTGCCCTTTCCATTAGAAATTCTCATTTACTATATAAGCCAAAAATTAGAACCCAATTAGAATACAATTAGAACCCTAAGGACTGAGCTCTCTCCCTCTCCCTACCTTCGAACCCTCAAAAATCCCTTTCCCTCTGTACTCTGATTGCCAAAGTGAAATCTGAACATGTCTTTTTCATGCTATTACTCCGGTTCCAGTCATCATTCATGCTCTGCTAACCATTGTCGGCTATACACTGCTCTGACCTTGAACAATTTTGGGAGAAGGTTTTATGGGTGTAGCTACTATGATGTGGTGAGTAATAGTTGGGTTTCATAATTTTTTCCCCCTTTTTTTTTGTTTTGTTTTGTTGGTTTTCTGGTTCTGGTTCTGGTTTTGTCGGCTTTATGAATAACCCTAATTTGATTTTGTTTGTAGAATGATGAACCTACTTGTAAATACTTTAGGTGGTTGGATGGCAAAACCTGTAAGCGTGGATCTGAAGTTGCACCCATTGTCCTTGCAAGATTCAATATGTACAATAATCAAGCAAGAGTTGCAGAGGAAAAGGAAAAGGAGGCTAGTGATAGGAAAACAGTAGCTATTGAGAGGGAAAACAAAGCCAAGCGAAGGAAAAAAAAAAAAAAAAAAAAAAAAAAACTAGGTTGAGAGAGAGGATAGCTAAAGAGAAGTTACAGAAGTACAAATTTGCACTTCTTCTGTCATGGGAGTTTTTTGCTATTTTTTATGTGTTTTCTGGTAGGATGTGAGAATTTGGAACAAATCCATTGTGTCTGCCTTGAAGGCAAGTTGTTGTAGTTATTGTATAATTTTGGGTACTACCACTTTTGACAAGTGCATTCCATTTATTTGACACTATGTAATGTTGTTGTTTATTTGAATACAGTATGCAATGTGTTCTTTATGTGATGTGTTCTTCTTTATGTAATCTGTTCTTGTTTATGTAATGCTACCTTGTTTATGTAATGTGTTCTTTATATAATGTGATATTGTAATTTGAATAAGATATGCAATCTATTATTCTTTATAAAGATTGTGTATGTTGTACATCAATTGGATAGGCAAGGACATGCACCCCACAAGATTCTGTTTACATCAATTGAAGAAGCATAAAGAAGTATGTTTTAAAGTAAGACCATTTCATACATATATAATACTGTCAAATATTAATTGGTAAACACTATATATAATATTGTCATACATATATAACACTGCCAAATTTCATCTAAGCAAGAGTACCATTCTATACATATATAATAAGTATTGTTCAAAACAAGTGGACTCCACTAAACATTAATGGCTAAACACTGCCAAATTTCATCTACATAATAGGTTGTTCTGTCCCTACTAAGACAACAATAAAATAACTTTACAGTATAAAGTTTTACACAATAACAAAAAAACAAAAAAAGTGGTGACATGCCACTATCAGGCCTTGCCCTTG
Source organism: Quercus cerris (assembly GCA_963669245.1). Lineage (NCBI taxonomy): Eukaryota > Viridiplantae > Streptophyta > Magnoliopsida > Fagales > Fagaceae > Quercus > Quercus cerris. Next base: position 1,986,125 of record OY770006.1, on the reverse strand, counting down.
TCCTTGCCACAATAACAAAAAAAAAAAAAAGTAAAGTAAAATTCCTGCTTGCACATTCTCCAATTTTCATTTCCCAAAGACCTTGCCTTTGTCCTTGCCTTTGCCCCTGCCTGTTGAGAACATTGCACCAGATGTCTCAGCTCTTAATCCACCTTCTCTCCCAATGACCCTTGGTGGTACCAACCCCCTTCGAGGCTGCAAAATACATAGAAACTCCATATCAAGATCTAATTATGTAAGTATAAAGGGTGGTGTTTCTGTTTGTGTTTCTGTATATACCTGAGAGATGGGCTGGCTGCATGAGAACCATTGAGCAGTGGGTACTTTACTTGGTGGTCTGCTTAAATCTGCTGCAGATGGTGGTGGTCTGCTTGAAGCTGAAGCAGATGTTTGGATTGGCTGTGTGTAGGGTTTGCTTGTTGGCTGCCTCAGTGGTTGCTTTTGTGGCTGGTTGACTGGTTGACTTGCTTGATGGGTGGTTGGCTTTCTTATTGAATGGCTAGCTACCCCACTTGTTGGTTGACTGGTTGTCTGCTACTTTGGTTGATTGATTGGCCTTGACCTTCTTGTTTGCTAATCTTGTTGACTACCTTGCTTGCTCATTGGTTGCCTGGTTAGCTGACTAGTTTGCTGGCTGCCTTGCAAACCTCCTTGATGGTTGCCTAGGTGGCTAGCTGGCTGGTTGGCTGCCTGCCTGCCTAGTTGGCAAACCAGGGTGGCTGCCTTGCAAATCTCCTTAGTGGTATCAATAATGGCTGGTTGGCTGGCTGAAATGTAATGAAAACAAAACAGAAATGTAATGATTAAGCAGAAACAAGTATAAAGCAAGTGAATTGTATTACCTTCTGCCTATTTGAAATGAACACCAGATTCAGCTCATCTGGCCTCCCAATATCATCCGCAAATGTTTGTAAAAATCACACCCAAGAATCCTTGTTTTCTTGCTCAATTACACCTAATGCAACAGGGAAAATATTGTCATTCTCATCCCTTGCAGTTGCTGATAATATATGTCCACCAAACTTGCCCTTCAAGTGGCAACCATCTAATCCTACAAGTGGCCTACACCCCCCCCCCCCCAAGAATCCAACTTTCTGTGCATTGTATCTCACATACATCCTCTTGAACTTGGGTTGTGTGTTAGGCTCAGTAATCTCAATTTGCAGGATCACCTTACTCCCCACATTAGTTACTCTTATCATTTCTGCATAGTCCCTAAGCTTCCCATACTGCAACCTCTCATCGCCTAGTACGAACTCTCTAGTTTTCCTCTTAGCTCTGTACACCTGATTTATGCTCAAGTCCACATTTACATCCTGCATGACTCGATGCTTCACAATAGAAACTGCCTAATCAGGGTTTTTGTTGAAATCCTCCAAGTATTTCCTAGCCACATATGTAGAAGTGACCTGGTTATGCTTGAATGTCCTCCCACATGTACAAGTTAGAACCATGGTCTTTATTTGGAAGGTTAACTCCCCTGCAATCTGTGATGCGTATACCCTCCAACCACAGTCATTCTTGCAGTTGATAGAAACTTTGGTCTTCTCATTAAGCTTGAACTTAATGTCCAAAGACTTTCTCACTACATATTCCTTCAAGGCAACCCTAAATAACTTAACATTTGGAAACTTCATATCCTTGCATAACTGAGGGTTACTCATGCTAGTGTTTTCATAAAACTCTGGACATCTCACCCTTTCTTCCTCATCCTCTGAACTGTCTATACTCCTAGTGTCATCATCCTCAAAAGTTTTTTCAGCCCAATCATCACTGGCAGTAGCTTCATCACTAGCAATAGCTTCTGGTCTATTCCCATTGTCTGTAACTTGCTCTTTCACACCACCTCCCTCATTTACATTTTTAGTATCATCACCATCAACTTCATCACTTGCTCTCTCATTGTTCTCAGTACCAAATACGTCATCAGGATAATCTGGTCCTTCATACTCTTCCTCTAGCCAATTAGGTTCATCCACATGAATATCTTCACTACCAACAGTTTGCCCATGGATAGCATCGTCATCCACATGCACAGCTCCACCAACACTGTCATCCCTTAAACCTTCAACAGGTTCTTCACTAACATCATTTTGGTCAACCACAGATGACCTAACAGTATTGGTCACCTCATCACAATCAGGATCATCATTAGTATCATCATCTTTATCATTCATTTCCCATGATTGGTCTACTGCAATTGGTTGATCTGGTTCAACTATAGGTTTTTCAATAGCAATTGGTTCAACTTTAGGTTCTACATAAAGTGTAATTTTATTTGTTGACCATTCAGCATGTAGTTCACACATGTAGGTCACATCATCATCTGAAATAATTAACCTTAACCCTTGCTCTAAGTCACCACTAGGTATTAAATAATAAATCCTACTGTTAATGGGTCCCCAAGCCTCAGCACAAATGTCTTGTATCTCAAAATGACTTAGTAAATCTGGATCAACATCAGTTATTGTAGATACCTCACCACCTACATACTCTAAATCAATGTTCCACTCAAAATTCTCACTATGGTGAATAGTAAAATCAAAACGAATTTCAACAGCCATCTGTAGGAGTTAAAACATATGCACAAACAACAGTAATTAAATACATAACCGAGAGCACCAATGACAAAAGCAAAATAATTTCAGTTGCACACCAAACACCAAGTAACGTGGGGTCAGAGACAAGAAATACAACCAACTAAACAATTTGTCTCCATGGGACCACAAACAACCTAAAGATGCATCTAACCAAAATATTCCTAGGGACCACAGTCATCAATGTCAACTGTAAAAGAACAAACACACCAATGGTAAACCTAACAATGGTAAACCACTAATTTTATGACAAAAAAAACTTTAATCCGAATCACCTTCATCAATCGTTACACATTGAAAAAGAATAAACACAACAATGGCAAACCCTATAAAGTCATTTCATACATGATATAGAGCAAAACTCAAACTTCAGCACTCACAACTCCTCCTTGCTTGCTTGAAAGTGTTCGGGGAGGGATTTCACTTTGGCAATCAGAGTATAGAGGAAAAAGGGATTAAGGTTAATGGGATTTTTGAGGGTTTGAAGGTAGGGAGAGGGAGAAAGCTCAGTCCTTTAAGGTTCTAATTGGGTTCTAATTTTTGGCTTATATAGTAAATGAGAATTTCTAACGGAAATGGCAGGGGTGGGTAACAGGGGTCTAACGTAGGTCACCTCAGGTAGGTTAAGTGACAAATTTCAAACCATGGGTGGACATTATTAAAACGAGCCAAACCACATGTGGGTAAATTGCAATTTCCCCAAATAACTATATATTGGTGTAGTTCTAAATCGTTGAAATTGTTTTTAGGGGTAATTACAACTTACTCAGCTGTGGTTTGCCTTAAATTTAACTTACTCACCTATGGTCTCATTTTTTTACACTTTACCCACCTGTGGTTCATTCCGTTTATGCTCCATAACCCACTTCTAATTTTTTCGTTACTCTAACACGTTTCATCAAAAAAATCAAACAAGAAATCAGATCAAACACTCCTCTCCCACACACTCTCTCATGCTTGCTCACTCACCTGAGATCTTAGATGCTACAATGCCACCCACTTGATTTATTAGTCTGAGAATCATCTGGGTTTTCATTGTGCAAGGAGATGGAGGAAGAAGGAGACCTACAGATTCTGGTTTTGAGCATTACCAACCTGTTCATGTTTGGGAACACTTTCGATCTTAATCAGTTTGTGTTTCTCTCTATTAGGTGAGTTTCTGACTTTTTGATATTGAAGTTTTGTATTTCTTTTACTTTCACATGCTCTTTTCCTCTTATTCTAGATAGATTTAATTTTTGAAATGTAGGGTTTTATTTTGTTTTATTTTTTGAAATTGGGTTTCTGCAAAGTGGTGTTTTGTTTGAAGTATTATGGATTTATAAAATTGTATTGCTATATGTATGAGTGTTCTACAAATTGTATTGAAGTATGAAATCACATTGCTATCTGTCAAAGGACACACACATAAAATCCTATTACTATCGTATTGAAGTATGAAATCGTAGTTTTTATTTTTATTTTTTTTTAAATTGGGTCTCTGCAAGGTCGATTTACATGCAAAGTTGTGCGTGTGTGTTTTTTTTTGTATTCATCAATGTGGGGCTGCTGGAATGTGTGTATCTATGTTCCCTTTCCATGGGTTTTTCTCCTAAAAACATAACATTAAATATTTTTAATAGTATTGTCTATCTGTTTGTGTGTTAGGCAAGTTAAGAATTTTCAGTGATTTAAGCAATCCCATCGATGAAGCGATATCCCCTTGGAGCTGGTTGTTTGATGCAGCAAAATTTTCAAGTTCTTCACAACCATGAATCTCTTCTAGTATAAGGTCACTGTCACTATTATTCTGCAAATCAAGAGATATCAGATGCTTCAAATTACCAATCTCAATTGGAATGCTTCCATTAAATTGGCTATAAGCAAGAGCCAATACTCTTAACTCAGTCAAGTTACCAATAGTTGGTGTAATTTCACCTATCAACAAGTTATTTCATATTCTAAGAACTTGCAACTTCTTTAGTAGACCAATCTCTGCAAGAATCTTACCAGAGAGGTAATTTGTATAAAGGAGTAGTATCTGTAGATTTTGAAGCTGCATACATGAACTTTGGCAACCGAAAATATGAGCATGATCATCTGAACATGTCAGTCCATTCCAACTGCTTATGTGAACTTTGGCAGACCAGTTCTCAAGAACCCCTACAGGATCAATGTTGAAGGAACAAAAAGTTAAAGAGAGAGACCACTTGTACTGAAGTGAAAAATATAATTTGTCTTTCCTTTTTTTTTTTTTTTTCTTTTTTCTTTTTCTCTAGGCTCTACTTGTTGTGAAGTTTAGAATGGATTTCTACCATAGAACAAAAGATTTTTTGTAGTTGTACAAATTATAAATGAAAAATAAAAAAGAAGAAAGGTTCCCTATTATGTTTTACTTTTAATTTTGTTTTAGCATCTATTAGAATTATTCCAAAAAATATTTTGTTTGACTATGTAAGCGAGGTGGTCAAAATAACCTCATGGATTGTCAACCAAATAGCCATAACCCCATCATGTTACTGAAATACTAGGATGCTTAAGTTGATAATTGGTCACTCTATATTTTCTACTTTGCTAAACAATTCCTTGACCAAGTTTATTCGGCTATCAAATGGTGAGTATGAAACCATCAAATCAAAAGATAAAAGAATACAATTAGTGAATTAGATTTAGGCCTTCTTTTATGTATTTATTTTATTCCTTTTTGTGTGTCTCCAGCTTTGAAAAAATTCATCTCAACCTAATGGGATAATAGACTATTCCAAAACAAAAAATCTCCTCACTCTTAACCTAAACTACCTAATTCCAGATTAAATACAAGAAGAAAACAGAAAAACAAAACAACCACAGTGCTCAATTTCAAATGATAATTGATATTAGTTGCATCAATCATGTTCATATACAGATAGATACAAGAGCATGTGCTCAATTTTGCTTGCTACTTGCTGCTAAAAATTTCTGCTTGCTACTTGTTATAAAAAGCATTAAATAAAAATCCTCCCTGCAATACAAATTTCTACTGCAAATAAAATTTGCTGCATTGAAAAAATTCTACTGCATTAAATAAAACTCGGTAATACAAGTAAACTTTGCTGCATTAAATAAAACTCGGTAATACAAATAAAATTTGTTGCATTAAATAAAACTCAGTAATACAAACAAAATCTGCTGCATCAAATAAAATTTATGCTGCAAATTTCTTCAAATAAAAATTATGCTGCATTGATTAAACATATATAATGTTATCATTTGCCAAAAGTAAAGACAATTAGTTTTGTCTTTAAGCCACATGCATATAGGTTTACAACCAAAACCTAACTTCTGGTCCACCACATGTCAGACATACACATCTTGCAACCAAAATAGTGAATATTGTTTTTGGCACTTGAACAATTTAAATACTAGTTACATTAACTGTGGGAGCCATAACAAGAAAAAAAAATTTTGATGATCTACTTCATTTACTACTTTTGGTGCCCTTGTTGGCCTTTTTGCCCTTTTCACCAAGTGGTTGAAACTTTCTGCCATTGAACCCCATAGTAGCACCACCACCACTTCTTTGACCAGCTACACTAGTAGTGCTACCAGAGGCACTTGTTGGCTACATAATGAAATGCAGCAGTTAGCAAGATGGTCCAACAATATCAAGTAAGAGAAAAAAAGAAAAAAAATAAAAGAAATAAGTAGAGGTTGATAAGCTGCAATACTTGGGATGATGATGGTAAGGAATCCCATGTCTCTCTAGGGGTATGGAAGCTTGGTTGTGAGGAGGAAGAGAACTAGTTGGCCCTATATGCAGCTGGAGATTGAGTACTGGGTGCACGCCTAGTGGTTGGTGTAGGTTGAGATGAATGTTGACCAAAAGGGTAGGAGACAGTGCTATTAAAAATATTTAATGTTCTGTTTTGGAGAGATAAACCCATGGAAAGGGAACATAGATACACACATTCCAGCAACCCCACATTAATGAATACAAAAAAAAACACACACACGCACAACTTTGCATGTAAATTGACCTTGCAGAGACCTAATTTCAAAAAAAAAAAAAAAAAAAAAAAAACTATGATTTCATACTTCAATACGATAGTAATAGGATTTTATGTGTGTGTTCTTTGACAAATAGAAATATGATTTCTTACTTCAATACAATTTGCAGAACACCCATACATATAGCAATAGGATTTTATAGATCCATAATACTTCAGACAAAACACCACTTTGTAGAAATCCAATTTCAAAAAAAAAAAAATTAAAACCCTACATTTCAAAAATTAAATCTACCTCGAAAAAGAGGAAAAGAGCATGTGAAAGTCAAAGAAATACAAAACTTCAATCTCAGAAAGTCATAAACTCACCCAATAGAGAGAAACACAAACGGATTAAGACTGAAAGTGTTCCCAAACATGAACAGGTTGGTAAAGCTTAAAACCCAGAAACTGTAAGTCTCCTTCTTCCTCGGTTTCCTTGCACGATGAAAACCTAGATGATTCTTGGACTAATAAATCAAGTGGGTGGCATTGTAGCATCTAAGATCTCAGGTAGGTGAGCAAGTGTGAGAGAGTGTGTGGGAGAGGAGTGTTTGATCTGATAGCGATGAAATGTGTTAGAGTAACGGAAAAATTAGAGTCAAGTTACGCGGAATAAACCACGGGTGGGTAAAGTGTCAAAAATGAAATCACAGGTGGGTAAGTTAAATTTGAGGCTAACCACAGGTGGGTAAGTTGTAATTACCCCATATTTTTATTTGAATTTGAATTGAAATGTGAGGTGTTTAAATTAGGATATGTGGTAGTGACTAAATTTAAGGAATATGAATGAGAAGTTATAGTAATGGTTTTATAGTAGGATTGTTTTTTTTCCCTCTTCAAATTCAAAATAAAGAAAAGGAGATTTGAGAAGCAAAAACAAAAGCGTGAGATTAGGGATTTAAAGAAACCGGAAATTTAAAAAAAAAAAAAAAAGTGAGCTAAGGACTTAAGGAAGCATAATATTAAAAAAAAAAAAAAAAAAAAACTGGTAAGTCTTGATAAAGTAAAAATAGAAAGAAAAAAAAAAAAGATGAAATGTGGTCTTGAAGGAAATATACAAAGTGGACTTGGATTTTTTTTTTTTTTTTTTTTTGGATAAGTAGAGTTGTTTTGAAGACATGGGTTGGTGGTAGTGTCCTATTTTGTAGGTAGTGTTTTACGTGAAATTGAAGATGTATTTTTATTAGATTGTCCCCAAGTTTTGTCCATGTTAAATATAGGGTCTAGGGATATTTTTGAACCACAAAAAAGTTTAGTCTAAGAAAGAAAATTTTATGAGGAATTGTGTGGCATTGTTGACCCTATTGCTAAAACATTTGTAGGAAAAGTCATTGGTTACTAGATGAGGTATTTTCGACATTTAGAAAAGTTCACATCAAAGCAGAGAATCTTGTTATAGATATTATTATAGATATAGATATAGATTGAGTTCAAGTTACACCTGAAATAACTTTAAGTAATGCTGCACTATTTAAAATTTTTTAATTGGATGCGAATTTTGACAAATTTACTGTTAGATTACATTATATTCGTATATTCTCTATACTTGCAAAATTTTAAGGTGATCAAAGATCAACAGTCATGTCATCAATCAATTGTTTAAATTCAAGTTTTCTTAGTTTAAAATAGTATATAAAAGATGAGTTTATGGATTGAATTGTAAATAACATCCGATTGACATAAAAATTGGCATGTATGTTAAGAACTTATAGAATATGTAATCTAATGGTGGTATTTTTAAAATATGAATTCAATAACTAGTTATTGAGCAATATAACATTGCTTAGAATTATACCATGTGTAATATATATATATATATATATATATATATATAGGGCAAAACTTAGGTACAGTACTTAGATGTTGTTTCTTAGGTTCCTTTCTTAAGATTCTACCATGTGAATTTTTTCTCATGGGATGGAAGTGTATATTTTAATTAAGTAGCCACATGGCTAAATTTTAAGAAAAGAACCTAAGGAACAACATCTAAGATACTGTACCTAAATTTTGTCCACATATATATATATATATATATGGCGGAAATACTATTTTCGTCCCTACATTTTTACCATATTTCCACTTTGGTCCATATTTTTTATTTTTACTGCTTTTAGTCCATATTTTGAAAAACGCGTTCCGTTTTGGTCCCTACAGTCATCTTTGTAATAGAAATATCCTATATGGTAGACGGAATGCACTATTGGCATATAGAGCGCCTACATGGCCATTAAAATAATAATAATAATAAAAATTTAATTGACATTTAAAAAGTCCATGTCAGCATTTAAAATCAAAACCATTTTCTTTTTAAATTTCTCAATTTTAAAAATAAAATAAAATATTTTAAAAAATATGAATAGATTTTCTTACAACTCTCTATAATCTCAAATTCTTAGATGCCTCTAATCTCAAACTTCCTTCCTCTCACCTCCAACATCGCTTCACCTTTAATCAAAACCATCTCAGATTCTTAGACCTCAAACTTCCATCTCTCTCTCTCTCTCTCTCTCTCTCTCTCTCTCTCTCTCTCTCTCTCTCTCTCTCTCTCTCTCTCTCTCTCTCTCTCTCTCTCTCTTAATACCCCATGGCTGAAGCTCCCACCATTCATCTCCATCATTCACCACCACCACTGCAGCTATCAAGTTGGTAAAATCCTCCTAGTCAATGGGTTCGGCAAGGTTCATAGGTGGTAGGATCGATAAGGTTCATCGGTGTTGGGTTGGGCAAGGTGGTGGGTCAGTTTTTAGGTTGTATGTGGTGTGTGGTATGGGTTTCCAGCAAATCTGAAGGCCCATGTTTTCCTCTCCTCCTCACTATCTCATCTCACTCTCTCTATCTTGGGATTGAATTTGAAGAGGATCTAAAGACGATCTTGGTTTTATTTTATTTGTTTCGGATTTTTGACAAATTTGAAAAACTCATTTGCTGTATTGTTAAGAAGGGATATTCTGGGTTTATGGGTTTGTGAAAAGGGGATTTTCTGGATTACCAATTAGGAGAGAAAAATGTTCAGATCTTGAGATTGATGTTGCCAAGAAAATGCTTAATTAAATTGCTTAATTAAATTAAATTTTATTTAATTGTTATTGGTCTAAGTTTTGATGTGTTTGGCTTTAAAGAAAGTACAAGAATGACAGAGAAATGAAAAGAAACTAAGAATTAATTTGCTAAGAACATGAATATGAATAGTCATGTTCTAGGGAAGAACAAAAAAACATACATGAATATGTTCTACTAAAGAAAATAATGAAAGGAAAAGAAAATTTTATTTTAATTATTTTATTTGATTTGGTTTTAAAAATCATATGTTTAGAATTTTTTTTTAATTTTTTTCTAACGTGGCTTTTAAAATGCTAATGTGGCATTATTTAAATGTTAATTAAATTTTATTATTATTATTTTAATGGTCATGTAGGCGCTCTATATGCCAACAGTGCATTCTGGATATTTCTGTTACAGACGATGATGGTAGGGACCAAAATAGAATGCGTTTTTCAAAATAAGAACTAAAAACAGTAAAAATAAAAAAGTAAGGACCAAAGTGAAAATATGGTAAAAATGTAAAGACGAAATGATATGCCTAGACTGATTTCAAAATGTTTCGTTCCAACGGGCAAACCAAAAGGGCTAAAACTAAATCCAAAACGGTACTTAGAATATTCCAAAAAAACCTAGTTGAGGCAGTGCGGAAATTTTTTACCACCCCTTTTGTTTATTTCTTTTTGTCAGCATTATTTTATTTGTTTGATAAATACTTTAACATCTCAGAGATAATAATAATTAATGATACCGTTAGTATATCACTCGTTTCCCTTCTTTTTTTTTTTTTTTTAAATAAAAAAAAAAACAAAAAACTAAAACATTATAATTCACTTAAGTTGCTTGCCGTATCTTTCTCAAAAAAAAAAAAAAAAAAAAGTTGCTTGCCGTATATCACACGTGTTTTGGTTTTTTTAAATAAAATTTTAGTAAATTATCTCAAAATGTCACGATGCGTGTACTGTAATTATCCTCTCATCACAAAGTTATCGACTTATCGTATTCATGGTAGGTTGGAAGTTGGAACAATGCGGCAAAAGTGTAACTGCTAACCTTATTTGTCGAATACCAGAATGCATATAGATATAGTATATTCCCTCTAAGTGATAGCGTAAATAATGGGTTAGATTATATATATATATATATATATATATATATAATGAGTTCCTTGCCACTAGAGTGGTGGTCCGTCTAGTGATCATTAGGCTTACCCCCAAGTAGTTTGGGCATGGATTTTCCAAGTTTAAATAGCTTAATAAGAAGCATTAGGGAAAAACCTCGTGACCTAAGACCGGTTCAATGTCCACTAGTGCCCTCGTGGGATTGGGAGAAGTCACTATAGTCGCCATCTCCTACTCTTTTCGTTTATTAAAAACAAAAGGGTAAATAATGGGCTCCTAATCCAAACATTCACGGTCAACAGAATCAAAAATTATTTATTAAAAAAAAAAAAAAAGGTAAATAATGGGTCCCTAATCCCAAGGGTTGATTCACAATCAAAATACTCAAAACAACATATCCATCCATATGACCAAAGTAAAACATTCATAAACCAATAGTTCTCAAATCTCAAGTAGAAATAATCCTGGAAGTTATGTGGCAAGCCATCAAAATGAATGAGAGGCCAAAATGAATGTTTATTGAGCTGGAAGCTCATTGGCACATAAATAAGCTCGTCTAATTTAGTGACTTCACCTACTACAAATGGTTTCTAAGAATGACAAAGCTGAAGGCAAGTGGAATCCTCCCTCCTTTAGATTGGCCCAAAGTGAACCTAAATGGGGCCATAAAAATTGAAGGATCCTTCATGGAAGCAATAATGAGGGATTCCAAGGGTAAAATTCATGAAGTTTGAGCTCTTAAGCTATAGTTAAAAGTTGTTGGGATAATTTTTGTGGCTGCAACTTGTCAATCGCTGAAAGGTTGGTTTTGTTGGACTTGAGTTTGTTTGGGAAGTCAAGTTCGGAACTCTTATTGATTTGAAGGTAGTTAGTGGCTGCTGTTGTGCTTTCAAGCCTTTAAAAAGATACATTGGCCAAAGCTTGAGAGAGAATGAATATAAACAATAAAAAAAAAAGTTGTTTATATTGACAGTTTATCTAGGGACCCCAAATTTTTCATGGACTATTTCACTTCACATAGAGCTCACCATAACACAAAACACGGGAGGGTATGAAAAAACTGCTGAATCATTTGGTGTCATGAGACTTTTTCTTACATTCAATGGTAAGACGTTAATAAAGTAAATCAAATTCAACATTAAAGCAAGCATTTAAGGGTGAAAAGAATTATGAGTTCAACGTTAACATGCTTTCAATTGTGAAATAACAGTGAAGTATAACACATGTTCAGCAGTGAAACACACTAGTAAATTCAGCTGTAGAAAAACAATAAATTATCATGAGTTCCCCAATAAAATTTTCATGTAATGAGAGTAAACATGAGTGTGACGAAAAAGGGTCAGACTTAGGTTTAGTGTCCAGTAGTACTGGACTTGTTGAGATTATAACACGTGTCAATTTTTGAACACATGTTGATATCTTAACGGTAATGCACTAGACCTAAGCCTCACCCGATGAAAAAGAGTAGGTATGAAAAGTGTTGCACTAAAGTAAATTGCTTGAATCCCTTTATCAATCATCACCAGCAAAATAAATGCAGCCTCTGTTAATAAACTTCAATTTGTGTGTCTTTCCCTTTTTTTTTTTTTTTTTTTTTTTTTTTTGGTAAAGATTTTTTAAACAGTAGTTGTAATTGTAAAGTGAGGTTTTTGGAAAGGTATGTATTGTGTAAGGGCAGCTTGCGTGAGATGGTTTTCTTGGTGCACCTCTTGTCTCTTTAAATAAGGTCATGAAGACTCCTTTATGAAAAAGAGAGAAAAGTGAGCAAGGGAGTGTAAAACATTGCATAGTTAGATCAGCACTTTGGGGCGTGCATAGATGTAATTATATGTGTGTTATCATAATGACAATACGACATAAAGGTATGTCCTTTCAGTTTCTGCTCTAGATAGATTTATTAGATCTCCCATTTTGGATAAGAGAGAGAAGGGCATAAAGACTCAAAACTTTCAAACAAAAGGTATGGTAAAAGGAACCAAGCAAGGCATACCAATCCAGAGTACTTTTTCACAGAAAATATTGATATTGATTTAGGCATTTAATACAAAAACAATAGAAAAATCCAGCAACTCAATTCTTCTCTGTTGCACTTCACCTTAGGGCTAGTGTTTTTGGGTCCTGCATCGTAAGTAGTCAGGATGCCAATGTGATGATACTCTCGCTTCTGAGGGCAATTCATACAAAGGGAGGCAACCACTTGGGAAATCTACACCTTTCTGCTCTTATTTTAGTTCCATAAACTCTAATACAATCACAAGAACCCAAACAACAACAACAACAACCAAGCTGTAGTCCCAAAATTTGGGATGGGCTATGAATCCTCAATAGACTAGTGAAGGTTGATCACATGTATTATTTGGCATAGGCATTCAAAATTTAGCCCAATAGCATAGGAAACCTATATTCTTTTTTGTCATTGAAATTTCAAACATATTCAGCCAAATGTCCCTCAAAAGGATGAACATGGATCAGGCAAAAAAATACAAGTGGAAGAAAAATTATTGTGGGCAAAAGGGCTTGTCAGAGTCATCTCTGTGACTAGGAATAGTGAAATGCCTTAACCTGCCTACTTGTTTCTTCATGTACCCTTCACATAGAAATGCCTTGGAGAACTTATCCTCCACTTCCCTATTCACATCATGCACAAACACATCAGTTTCTCCATCTTCCCTATTCCTTGCCATCATCCCAGCTGTATATATAGCACTCATCCTTCCTGGCGCCTCCTCATAATAACCTGTTGGTGCATCAACCATAATCAAGTCCCATTTTGTTTCATAAACTTCACTAGGCAAACCTTTCAAGGCAAGTTGACACATAGAGTATCTAGGATCACTAAGTGCTGTGCACTCAGGTCCCCTGCCAACTTCCATGAGGTTATTGGCCTGATTCACCTTGCTATCATAAGTGACATGATAGGACTCAAGCATGGGAAACCGGTGTCTGATTTGCTGTATCCATGCCTCATCTTCTTCGAGGAAAATAGTCCGGCCACCATAGTTGAGTGCACTCCACATTAGGCTGTCATGGCCTAAGCCAAAAACCAAGAAGTTGCATGGTGACTTCTTTTCTAAGACTCTAGCTGACACTGATATTTCTTTCGGTGTTTGTTGTGGGGTGATGGTTGAAGTTGAGTAGTGGATGAGTGCTTGAGCTAGGCTGGGTGGGATCTTGGTGCAAGTTGAGCAGTTTGCTGCTTTTGCATCTTTGGTAATACCCGAATCTTTGGGTATGAAAGTTTGTGAAATGGGAGACTGGCTTTGCACGGAAGTCGAAAAATTTGATCTTAGCACAAAGAGGAGGAAGAAAGCCGTAAAGACGCCAAGAATGAGGAACTTAAGGTTGAGGATTGGGTGGGATTTAGGCCTCATTATTTTTCTGGTCTGTTTTGTATTGTTTAAAGGGTGAGAGAACTAGAGAAACACACTATAATGAATTCAAGAGCTGGGTTTTGCTGGATTTGGTTAGGAAAATTGGGGGGGTAAAGATAGGGAATATGGAGCTTTGGGTGTTGGGGATGAATGCAAATTATATTTTGGTTTTGAGTTGGAAGAAGATATGGATTGAGTTGAGGGGAAGAGAGGTGAAGGATCCTATGATGCTTAGGGATGAAGGAAAGAAACACTGGCTGCTTGAAGAAGACAAGAGAGCTGCTAAGATTTTGGATGAAGCAAAATTTTAGTTGGTGGATCAGCAAGTTAGGTGGAGTTCCTGATTTTTATTTTATTTTATATTTCTGTTTCTTATTTTACTTCTATTCGTTGGCTAATCAATTGTGCAGTTTCGTTTTGTTTTGTGGCTTCCATCTTGAAGTTGGAGTTGGTAGACCTCTTAGAATATTTTGGCGTGACGTTAAACTTACATGCAAAAATGTGTTTGGCCATATTGAAGCAAGCCTGATATGAATAAGGTACCAAGTCTAGGATTAATTTAAATGGAAGTAGTCTTCAAATCCCTTTTGGACAGCTATACTATAAGAGAGAGAGAGAGAGATTCTAAACGATTAGGGAACCAATTTAACTTTGACCTCAGGTTAGCAGGCATGTTGAGACCAGTCCCAATACGATTCTTACCAAAGCTATGTCAAGCATTTTCACCCCTAGAATGAAAGCCAGGAAGAAAGATGATATCTTGGAACCTAAACTTGCTTCTAACTATCCAACACTTCACTGTGAGTTTTATTTGTTCACGTTCTTCTTTAAAGCCATGGCAAAGCAACTTGCGGTTTTGTCAGAAGTCTGACTGGTCCTATAGCCAAGGTACTGCTTTCCCAAATCAACTCAAGCCTCAGTCCCCCAATTACCCTCCGAAACTGAAATTGTAGATTTGCATCATGATGCAAGATCTATTTAGGCAAGTCAAGTTCTGGTCATTGATTTATATCAGATTAACGGTTATTGTTCAAAGAGAAAAGTTCCCTGAGATTTTATTTCCATGATTTTTACCCCACAAAAACTCCAATTCGAAAATAAATGCACTGGAGAAAATTAGTGATATCACATCACATATACCCTGAGCAAAATTTGCTTCAAATTGCACATAACCCAACCAGAAGGCCTGGTGCTCCAGAAATCCAGTTTTTATTTATTGTATAAGGAGAGGTAAGTGGTTTAATACACCACAGATTGATGACTGCATAACTATGAGGAAACATCTAAGACAGCTAATCAAATACAAGTTAATATTGATGCTATAAATATTGATCTCTCCTGTTATTTTCTTCCACAATCTATCCCATAATATTGTTGTAAGTTGTAACTGTCTAGCAAGCCAGAAAGAAACTTTAAAAAAGAAGAAGAAGAAGAAGAAGAAGAAGATAATATTTGATGGATTTGGGGCAAGAAATTCCATCCTGCAGTAATTTTGAATGAATGGTGGCCAGTGCTGATAAAAATCATCAAATCCGAGACAACAACTTGGCCTTTACATAGAATGAGGTTAAAGTAATTCGGCTGTACAAAGCATATCTCCAGCAATTGAACGCCAAAAAAACCTTCTCACCGTCTTGTAATGAAATAATTAGCAGGTGTGTCAATCTCAGAAGCCTTCATACCAAACATATTATCAGTCAATGGTCATGGATTCCATTCACTTTAGTGTTATCCACCTTTAGAATCATATAAAGAACTTTAGTAGTTAGAACTTTATACTGTACCTTTGATAGCGATGAAACCAAAGAAGCTCCACGAATGCTGATTTATCTCCACGTATTGAGACTTGTCAAATTCCCAAAAGGAATACTTCTTCCTAAATGAGAATTATGCAACTCTGTGGGAGCTTCTGCATCCAAATTAAGGCTGCATAAATTAAAACAGTCACTTGCCATTGCTTCCAGCATAAAGTAGTGATTCAGTTTGTCCACTTTCACTAGAGGTTTTCTTGCTCTTTGTCTTGTCCAAACGAGCCTTGCGGACAGCATGTTGGATTTGTCTCTCATGCTCCTTGAGCATCTCATCAAGGTTTCCTCCTAGAGGCATCAATGGTCCAGAGTATTGGATCCTATTCTTTTTGGCATTATAACCCTGACATCACAAACAAAAAGGGATTAGTGCAAAACTCCAGTGTCATATTGAATGATAAGATGGGTAACCACTATGTAATCTGCAAAGGCAACTGTTTTCAAGCCATATAGCTACAGATTTAAGATAAATAAAAATTTACAATTAAACTTTCTTGCTTTGCCAACAAAGAAATGTTTGAATCCCAAGGTTTTGGATTTCAATTTGAAAACCATAAATTAAAGGCCATTGTATCAAGACAAACCACCAAGAAACATGATAAGTTCCATTCTTGTATTTACTTTGCCTAACATGCTTGTCTAATTTAATTCATCATTTATTTTCACTTAAAATTGATTGTGTATCTAGACTAGGTAGACATCCATGTGCAAACTCATGGAAAAATGCCATTAGGTGGTTCGCTGACACTGAGGCATTTTTCTTTGAATTTCAGTCAAATGATAAACTAGAAGATAACTTTTTATTTTTATAAGTGAAAGACTAAAAGAAATCTAGTAAGATTAGAAGATAAATTGATTCTACCGTTCCAGACAGCTTTCCAGATAAGCGTTGATCTTTCTTATACAAAGACTTTGTTGGCCTATCCAGCAAATGGTGGGACCACTGACTCTTTTCAGAGACCTCACTATCATCCAGATGTTTATAGCTAACATTAAAATCTTCATCCGGCCAGTGTGAATCCACAGTAGTTTCTCCACCTCTATTTAACAGCGAATCACCTTGACTTGCTTCTTCACCACGTGTACAAGATCTCTGTCTTCTCAATTCTGCACCATTTGAACAACCAAGAGCTTGGCCAGGAACTGTAGCCTCCTGGTCATTCTCATTCATATTGTGCGAAGATCTGAACACAGCTGGGTGCATTGACTGGCCAGAATGGGAGACATTTAGTGCTGTTCTTTTGGGAGGTTCAATAGGAAAGCCAGAGCCACCATCCTCTTCTGTATTATACTTCTCGCTGGCACTTTTAGGGTTAGGCAGCAGTAGTCTCTTCTGTATTATGCAATAACAGAATCATTAAAAATTAATTTATATGACTTTCATAATGTTTATACAAATGTATATACACATAGAGCCATAGAAGTCATGCGTATATAAATAAAAGTAATGTATAATACATATAGAATTTACAAGAATACCTGTATGGATGCCTGTAACTCAGCATTGGCATCTGGTGCAGGCATGGCTTTGGATTCTCTTAAACCACTTCTAGTTGATTCACGTTCACGCCCTACAGCACCATCTGCTTTTCGCCTGGTTGTCAAATGGGCAACAGGGTAGTGTAAGTGTAAGCAAGCAAAAAATAAATCTTCAAGACTAATTATTCAAACAAAAAAGACAACCTTTTATTGCTAATTTTATGATGAGCTTAATTAATGCACTGAGGAATCATTTTTTTTTTTTTAATCTAACCTTATTAACACTACTTCCACGGAAGATTTCAATTTACCCAAATTAATATGAGAAGCAAAATAAGGGTAGCCATCACTGCCTTTGTCTTACGGTCCTATAGAAAGGCTGTACCAGATCTTACGAAAAAAAGGGTTTAAATTGAATTAGATAATATACTATCAAGAAGTGACTAACCTTCTAGCTTCCTCGTCTCGAAGCCTGACATCAAACTCCTTACTTGGTGCATACTTGGGCAAAGTTGAAGGATCACAGGGAAGAGGCTTTGTTGTGAAGAACTGTAAAAGAAAACTCAAGATTATTTAACTGCCAGAATCGGCAGAATGGAATCATAAATAAGGTTATCACAAAATTCCAAACTTCCAGTATTCATACTAAATGAAAAATAAAAAATTAAAATGAGCAACCAGTAAGGATAATAAAGGAACAATTAGAAAGTAAGATCAGTATCCCATGAACTTGCAACAAACGAACTCCTGGATGGGAGCACATGATGAATGTTGCAACAATCACCTTTGTCATAATTAACTTCTGCTAAGCATTCCAATTATGGCTGGAAAGAATGCAGGACAATCCCAAATAGAGCATAATTATGGTCAGAAAGCATACCATAAATTCTCAAACAAAATATCAAGGATACTTTGAACTACAAAGGATCCGAATGGTGATAAGTTAAACTGCCATTCAAGTCAACGTGTGAAAGGGTTCCAGTGAAGTCATTCTTGGAGAAAGCATAGAGAGTATTAACTCACAAGAAGGCTCACAACAGGAAAAGCTTTACCTAATGAAAATGCAGAGTCTGATTTTGAGAGCACCAGAAAAATCATATATACCTCACTCTGCAGTGCAGAAGATGCTGTTCCACGGCGCTCAGGTTCTATTGCAAGAAGGACCTCCAAGAGGGCCAATGCTGACGTAGGGAAGTCCTTGAATGTCTCAGCAACAATACGCTTGTAAGGATGTTGAGGCTTGAAGATGGTCGCATGTGGCAGTTTTGATTTCTTCCAGTACTCTTCAGAAGGTGACCCACAGAGTTTGAAGATCTTATGTAGTTGCTCAACCTATGAACGATAAGTAATATCATCATGACGCCAAAAAAAAAAATAAGAGATACAAACAGTTCCATAGATGAAGGTTGGTAGATATCCATGCCAAGGGTTTCTTTTCCCCCCTTCTGTTAAGTTAGATATTCATGTCCTTTTAGGCATGACATAAAGCATTGAGACCCACCAGCTGATAATTGCATGTAATACACAATATATTGCATAAAATCATCGGAACTTAGATGTTCTAATGAAAGAAGCCTTGCATGGTAAGCTCAGATTCTTTTATTCGATGTGATGCTAAATGAGTGTGTCATGAAAAATGCATGGGTGAATATCATTTTACCACCATTAATAGGTACTTGCATGTCCTTGAAACTAGACGGTGACCCTAAGCAGTACAGATGAGGATCTATTACACATTCATAATAGAAACAACTAAATGCTGATTAATATGGGTAATTAATCACTTTTATCTTAAAGGAAATGAATTGGATGAAGTACACATTAAGAAAGGTGGCTTCTGTACATTGCCTGCTGCATGAACTCCTAGCCTACTTAAATAAACAGGTATCAGGCCAAGTTGAATTTCAAAGAAAACAATTGATCTTAGCATCAGTTTGAACATCAAAACAAAGTAAACCCTCCATTGGCTTGTGCTTGACTGCTATGTGGATACCATTTCCTAACACTTTCCTGGCGTGCATCATCTAAAAGCCCCTTTCCATGATTCCTGGCACATTTAAACACCAAAATCGTACCACCTTAAAAGTAAAGCAAACCTCCTAAGGTTGCTTCTCTTGATATGGAAGAGATTCAGTACATCTATTTCAGTGTAAAGCACTTGCATATTTCTTAATATCCAAAAGAAAGATAAAAAAAAGTACCTCTGTTCTCCCTGGCATGATAGGCTTCCCAGCAAATAATTCTGCAAGAATGCAACCAGAACTCCACAAATCCACAGAAACTCCATAGTCTGTAGCGCCAAGTAAAAGCTCAGGCGGTCGGTACCATAAAGTTACCACCCGACTTGTTAGAGGCTGCTTCTGATTAAAAAATGTTGCTAATCCAAAATCACCGATCTTTAGATTTCCATTTTGGTCAATCAGAAGATTTGATCCCTTGATATCACGATGCAAAATACCATGACTATGACAATGGTCAAGTCCACAAAGTAGTTGTTGCATAAAGCATTTGATCTGCAGGCCCGAAGTGTAAATTTCAATATAAGAATATACAAACCACAGAAATAAAAACAAGTCTTGCTTCAGTTGTGAAAAACGGGGAAAAAGAAATAAATAATTGCCAAAGTGAGAATGTATTATTGTGACAGTCAACACATGAAAAGAACTCACAGAGGCATGTGCGGCCAGGTTGTCATTAAAAAAAGGATATTTCCACATACACACACACACCCAAAAACAAAAAAGTACTCCCTCCATGCCATTTTATTTGTCTAGTATTCCATTTTTTGTTGTCACTAAATACTTACTCCATTTTTTCTTTATAACATAAGGTAAACAAAATACTAGACCAATTTTAAAAGTCAATGATCATTTATTTACTGACTTTCAATATACCCTTACCCTTTGTTTTACTCAGGTTTAAATTCTTGAAAGTTTATATGGGCAACATTGAAAATTTATATATTTTTCTTTGAGAAACAAAGCATTAGGTGATGTTCCTTAAAAATTTCTAAACTGGACAAACAAAAGAGACAAATGGAGTAACAATGGCTTTGTTTATTTTCACTAATATCTTCATTCAATAGTTTATTAAATCTGGTTTTAAGCAAGTAGGAATGCACCAGACACAAGACAAATTAATGCATAGAACCATTTTTTGGAACTAGTTTAATAGAATTGGCACATGATACTAGTAGCAGAAAAAGTCAAATATCAATCAGGTTCATTCAGAAGAATCGGAAGATAGCTTGGAGAACCTTCAAGGATTACTTCTTTTCCAGATTGGCAAAAGGTACACCCATACTTCCATGTGTTAAGTAGATAACTAAGTCAACTTACCTTCCACAACAAGAAAAGCCAAATAGATAACTAAGTCTACATAACATTTTTTTCATCTAATAGTTGGGGGAGGGGGATTTGAACCCTGTACCTCTCTATTGGTAACACCAAGAAGTGCTAGTTGAGCTACAAGGCTCTTGGTAACTAAGCCCACATAAAAATTTGAGGCAATATTAAACAAAACATGATGTTTTCAGAACAAATGAAAAATATTCTCAAGATTATGGAGTTGTTCATGTGAATACTCAACTGGCTTATCAAAGACCAAAAAAACAAAAAAGGAACAAAAATGCCTCACATTATGCTTGACTCTGACAAATATTACATTATTATCATGAAACTTTCATGGTCCATATCCATTTGATTAGCATAACAAACAAGGTACCTGTGCTTCAGTGAATTTGATCTCAGTTGTTGCTGCAAGTCCTGCAAGATCATGCTCCATATATTCAAATATAAGGTATAAGCTTCCAGACACCCTCGAAGTAATCAGACCTTCAAGCTTCATCACATTTGGGTGATCAAGCCTACGCAATATAATAATTTCTCTTGCCATAAAACGTACACTTTCCGGATCCATATTAGCAAACCGCACCTTTTTCAATGCAACTAATCTGTTTGTTTCAAGATCACGAGCCCTGTACACACTGCTGTAAGTTCCTTGTCCAATCTGCATTATTGACAAGACACATCATTATAAAGAAAAGGGTAATAAACCATAAACACGGGGTGTTTGCCCAAAATAGCATGCAAGGAGATTAGCAAACATAATAGACATCAAGAGGCAGAAAATTCAAACATTGTATTAAACTAGTTGGATATTGTATCTTCTTTATGAAAATAACCCCTCTTTTTGGTGAAGGCAACTGTTTGACGTGAACATGAGTTTAATCTAGCACCTAACTATACCAGATTAGCACTTCAATCCATGATTCACTTGTGTAATTTTCTACACAATTAGACAGACCTACCTGATTCTAATTTAAAGAGATGCAAAATAAACTTTTCTACTCAATGAGATAAATAATAAAAAAGTACTTGACAGTGGTCACCAATTCCAAATATAAGTTACAATTCCCTAGATAAATTATTAGCTAAACTTCTAATCAAGTCACCTAAGTAGATCGTAAAGGCTTCTAACCAAGTTTGCAAACAAGTGAACACCTTATTATCCAGTTTAAATCTCCAAGTAATAGAACGTGGTATAAAGTGCTACCTGACAATCTGAAAAATTTTCCTCTTGTAATCTAGGTTCCACATAACTAACACAGTGCATCCTTCCCTTTATAAAACGGCCCAAATGGGCTTTCTTTACCGACACATCGAAATGTAAATGCCTTTAAATCACTGTAGCAATTTAAACTATATACACAAACAGTTCATTTACACACATGTACACACACTTACCCACTTTGTTTTGAACTTAATCAACTTGACTTGCACCCTAAAACTTGCTTCCATGGGAAATCTAACAGCTTCTTGTTCAAACAAATCATTGACTGTATTCTCATCACAGAGTTAGAACTCCACCATATTAGTTAAACCAAAATGAAAAATCAAACCCTAAGAAGCGGAAAAGTTGTTCTTCAGTTTGTCAATTGCGATACCTTAGATACTGACAAATTGTATAATGAAAAAACAAAGCCATATTGACATACATTTAAGAGCAATAAATTTCAAAGTTTCTTATATAATAGAAAACCTCATAGAAGGCTTTCTCTTTGTACAAAATCTATAATGAAGATGAAGTAATTGATTAGAACCATAAGTATACAAGTACATGAAATTGAGTGATAAAAATCAGACTTGACAATGATATACGAGTTTCATATACTTCACTACCAATTGCATGGGAGTCAACAAAAGAAACAATACAGTAATTGAGCTATCATAATTTCATATATACAGATGTAGAAATAGTTAGCTGACCTTGTCCAACTTCTCAAATGAGTCGGCCTTTCGAGGCACCCACCCGTTAATAGCTTCTCCTGCAACTGCAGTCAACCAGGAAGGCCATCCAGCAATAACTTGTGCTCCTCTTTCCCCATGGGGCAAACTACCTATCCTAGATAACCTAGGCTGTAATTGTGCTCCACTCACCCCAAAATCCATTGTCAACCGCCTTTGAAGTTGTTGTCTCCCCAGTTTCTCCTTAACCACCACCTTCTTCTCCCCTTCATTCCACAAAACGGGGGTAGAACCCGGAATTTCTCCGGACGAATTGGATATCAACCGTGTAGTGAAATCATTTCCAATACTATCAACCTCCACCACAGCTTCCTCTCTACTCATGGTCGGTCCTAACCGCTTTGTAGCTTTTTTTGTTTTCAATATTTTCTCTCTCACATGATTCTCAGCTATATATTCTTGAGGAAAAAACCCTTTTGAGCAAATGCACCCCATTTTTCCACTTCACAGTCCCCTAATGTTCCTAATCAGAAAGCTATCCTAGTCCTCGAATATAGTAATTCCCAACAACAAATGTAACTTTTCTTGATGCAATTCTAGTGGCACTGAGCCTCAAATCCGACCAACTTCCCTCTATTTACACAGAAAGCTCCAATATATACTATTTCACTACATACTTCTCCAATTGATATATTTCTCTCCTAACTAGCCCAATATCAATAGGGGTGCAACTTAATATTCCTATAACCAACGCTAAACAGAAATAACCTAGATCCTCAAATCAAACAAAACCAACATCAATGGTATTGACAGAGAGCCAAAAGCCTATGCTGAAAATGTACAACAACCCAGATCTCCAAATCAAGAAAACTAAATCAAATACAACCCAATGAGGGAAATAATCGATAAAGTTAATATCTTTGACGTAAATTAAGAATACCCAAAAGCCTAGTTCAAAAATCCACAAGAACCCAAATCACAAAAAGCCCCCCAAACAGGGGGAGCCACAGCGAGACCTGTGAATCCAAAAACATTCACAGAAGGAAAATACAGAACTTTGAATAACCAAATGTAACATGCATTTGATGCTATCAATTCGTTTAAGGCCAAGTAAAGCCAAGCAAGACAGACTAACCAGAAAATGTGCTAAACACAATGAATTTCAGATTTTTTCGAATAATGCTTTGATTTCTTGCCTTTTTGGATACCGAATGTAAGTTATCACAGACAAAAAAGATAGAGATTCTAGAGAGAGAGAAACAAAGAGATAGAGAGGGGAAAAACAGGAGCGAGAGAATTTCGGATCTGGGTGATCCTAGAAAGTCGAAAATCCAACGGATATATGCGTTGGAACAGAGCCTAGTCTTAACTCAGAATGAACTTATGAGACAGAGTAAAAAACAGAGGAGCTCTGTTTTGCAGAGAAAGATACACGGCTTGAGAGAGAGAGAGAGAGAGAGGGATCTCTGCCTGCTTGCTTCAACTGAAAGCATAAAGAGGAGAGAGAGAAAGAGGGGACAAGAAGCCACGTGGCAAATGGGGAGCAAACAGGATTGTTCTGACTTCTGATGCTGGTCCCTCTGTTTTCTTCTTTTGGTCTGGATTTGGTCATGTCTTTTTGGACGGGACTTGAGATTGGTCTTTATTTGATATGGGCCTAGTAGTCAATGTTGGCCCATTTATGCTAAAAACTTGGAGTCTTTGAGCCTAACTCTAATGAACAAGTGGGCCATCTCAAAGTTTTCTAGGCCTAAAAAAAAATATTACTAGATTTTGGAACACATCACCCACCAATTTTCTCTATGAACCCATTTTGTTTTTGTGAGGTGAGGAACAAATTTCTTCGAAAACTTTACCTTTAGTCCTAGATGCATTAAGGTGACGTTTTACCTTAAATTATCTATCCTTATAAAATACTTCTCTTAGTTGTACTGATTCTTTATTGGCTCATTGTTATAGAATTATTTTGGAGAGAATTTTCATTGTTATGGAAGTATTCGTAGAGTGGAGAAAAAAATTTCAACTAATACATGTTCGGTTGTCATCCTTACTATAAGTTTTTTATGCACAAGAAATGGAGCAAAACTAAATGTTGAAACCGATTACCAACAATCCATGTATTCCTTCAAAGAGGAAATCACAATTTCTTTATAAAAAAAAAAAATTCCTATTATTCCTCAATGCATTAGTGACAATTTACCTTAAACTAGATATCCTTTTAAACTCCTTGTTCTTTTAAAGAAAAATAAAATGCTTCTTGTAGGTGTACAATATGAACAACACAAGTATTTTTCTCTTAATGACATTTATGAAAATGCTTTAAAATGTTATTCCAATTTCATAACACAAACACCTTTACTAAAGTAAAGCTCTCAAAACACAGATATGTGAACTGTTAATATTTGTGTCAACTAATTTATAGTAATAATTATTCATGAGGTTCTTTGATTTTAAATTCCAAATATAGTATATAGTATTAACCAAGGAACAATTAGACTTTTTCCCCCATTACCGAGACCCTTCACCTTAGAGCTTTGATAGGATAAGCTGTCTATTCATCATTATTTTTTCAAGAAGAAAGGACTTCCAATTTTATTAACTTTGCCGAAAGTTGTTGATTATTATTGTACCATATTTGAAAGATTGGCTTTGATATAATGGTCATTTTGCTGGCTTTGAGAACATTTCAATTTAGTCTTTTAGTTCATCATGCCATACCTAATCCAGTTACTAGTATTATTACCCATTAAATTCACATTTTGTGCAACAAATATATGAGCTGAATCCTGCTCTTCATGTACATTTAATTGAAGTTAAAGGGAAGTATCATTTTACCTTGCTTCAAGCCTAAAATGATTGAAGCCAATTTCAAAATTGACAAAAAGAATAAAAGTTTTATGAACTCTATTATCCACCTAATCAATGTGTTCAACAAAAGCACATATGGGTTGCATGATTATAATCTCAAACAATTTTCTACATGCTTTTGTATGAATGATTTAATTGCTTTTCGTGTAAAGGCAAGTTCAATTTCATTATTAATTATAGATGATTCCATTAACAAGGTACAGTTGTTGAATGGATATCCATTTGATAATGCTCATAATTTTGGTTAGGGTAAATCCTATGTAATCAATAAGAATAAAGTATTTGATTAAATGCACATGCTCTAGAAGATTCATTATTTTTCCTTGTTTTCAATTAAGTTCTTTAATTTCAATGTACAATTAGTGGGAGAAGAACATTTAGAAGATTATGGCCGTAAATGAATCAAGTATTAAAAGTTTAGGATTTGTTCATTTGATTTTGTTTCGATTATAAGTTGAGATTGACTTTATTACGAAGCCAAACTATATATTTTAGTTTTTTTTTTTTTTTCATTTTCTTACCAATAGCAAACATCACGACTAAATTTATTTACCTATTTGAAAATATATGTAATAGTTAATAACTAGATTAATTTTGAAATTATACTATTGAAATAATTATATAGAATGATTTTTGTTTTATAATCTTATAAAAATTAGATTCATTACCCTTATATTGTTAAAAATTTACAAAATTAATTTTTAATTATAATCTTAATAAATTACATAATCATTTGATATTTTATAAACTTATATATAAACTTAAACAATCTAATATCAAATCTATATAAATATATTTCTATACATATCTTAATATGATATACACTTAAATCTTGTTATATACTTGTGAATTCAATGCTGATAACCTTATTATTGTGGGGCTAGCTATATAAGGTGGTGTAGGGTTAGGATTTGTGGCTCAAGCCCAAAATAATGAATTTGTAGAGAATGGGTGAAAGAGCTAGGTTGATTATGGAATCAACAACAACTAATCACAACCCTCAAGCATAAACCAATATGAATTTACACGTAAAGAATTGGTGTCCGAAGAGGACATATTATTGATTATGTGGTGAATACAGATCTTAGAGTTACAATAAAGTTTTTTTTTTTGTTTTTTTTTTCTCCCTCGTTCTCTCCATCCCCCCTTTCTCAGGAGCTTCTTTCCTTTATATAATCTCCCTTCTCCTCATCTCCATCGTCCATTTGTACCTCATCCGTGAGCCTACTTGAGTATATGTCATGTCAAGCATCTCCTTTAGCTCTGTGTAAGTGGCAGTAGGTGAAGATACACTGTTCAAAGGTCTTCTCCACATAAATGCGGCCAAAGAAGTTGCTGCAGTGCCTTAAATATGGTGGTAGCAGCTTTTCCTTTAAATATTTCCTCATTTTTATTTTCTCCAGATATACTCAGAGCTTATCTTGATCAGGATGAGTCCTTGGAAGATCATTTTGACATTTTATACGTTCAATTGATCCATACTATTTGTGTCAGAGGAGTATAATCTCTTCGGACAGAAGGTGACATCTTCGGATTGTAATTACTTTTCTTTCTGGGGGTCCCTCTTCCAGATGGGCCTTGCCCTTACTTCTCCTTCTCTTCGGACGCACAGTATTCTTCACATAGGGCTCTAGGCCCACTACTTTAGACTGGGTCTTTTCCCCCCACAGGTGGTATTGGTAAGTTTGTAGGGAATGAGCTTGTAGCCCAATGGCCCAATCCGAGGACAGCAATCCGTCCGAGGATGATTTAATAAGGGCATGATACGAATAATATAAGAAGAATAGCCGAGGATTGCAAATGAGAATCCAAAATGTGTCCGAGGAGAAGATTCACCTCAGAACGATAGTCCGAGATGGATGTAACTATCTGATTACCCTAGGTAGTCCATAAGGTTGTACTATAATTGAGAAACATATATGGGATAGTGGAGGCAACAAATATTTTCTGACGTTGCTACCTCCACATTAAATGCTTTCCAACTAATTCTCTGGCCGTATTAATGTGGAGGTGATGCCTGAACAGTGATCAAGCAGCCTTATGATGGCTGGTTGAGGATTCTAGAGAGTGAGAGATGGGACAGAAAGGAGTTCCCAAGATAGAACCTACACGTGTACGACAAAAGTAAGGGAAGGAACGTAGTATATAACATGAAAAGAAATCACATTGTAGGGACACACAGAAAATCAACCAGAGAAGGAGAGGCTTTTCCTATCAAGTAGAGCTAGTTCTTTTACCCACTCTCTAAAAATTTATTATTTGGGCTTGTTGGACCGTTTTTCCCTTTCATTTTAGGAGGCTTTCTCAAATTGAGTCCCTACAATTATATTTGAGCTTAATTCATTTGATAATCGAGCCTAAACTTAAGTTTGGGTTTAACACATTTTTAAAATAAATGAATATGAATAAGATTTTCTCCAAGATTGACTTGTTCATTAATCGTTTTTATTATTATTTTTTTTTATGAGATGTTCATTAATCGTTAATTGTTTTTTTTTTTTTTGAGGGTGATTAATTGTTAATTGTTCAATTCGTGAATAACCACTTTAAAAATATATAACTCCCTTTATAGCTATTGGAAATTAATTAAGAATCTTATGTAGCAAAGAGCTCTTTAATTAAGATTATTTTATTTTATTTTAATTTTTGGATATTAATTAGATGGGTGATGGATTGGTTTTGATGAATGGAACGAGTTGACTAAGGATTTTTTTTTTGTTGTTGGTATTATATCTTAACACAATACATTTCTAGAATCAATATCGACATAACGTAACCAAAAGTATGCTAACTTTTTTGATATTTGAATTAATAAACATATATTTATTGACTGGCTATAACATCTTATGTTTTCCCATCTTATATTATTATGTGAATTATTTTTTTTCAAATTCCTTATCTTTTATTTATGTTTTAAGACAACTCACACCATTGTGACTTGTGAAGGTGCCCCTCTACCTAATAAACTCATAACTTTTTAACCACCTTTATTGCAAATCTGCACTAGTTAATTAATCAAACCCCCATTATAATATACCTCCTCACAGTTTAACATTCTAGTATTTTACAATTTCATCAAAATTCTACGACCCATTTTTTCATTTCTCAATTCTTATTGCTGACTACTACCACGTCAAATAAAATTATTTTAACTCTTATATTAGTAATTTAAGTTTATGACTAAGGATCCCATATGTTTCTCCAAAAAGGGGAAAAAAAAAAAATATATATATATATATATATATATATATCATATAAGTAAAACCATGCATGTCCAAGATCCAATGTTAAAAAGAAGAATCACATATAGTTGGAACTGTGGTAGTTACAACTAGAACAGACAACTTTGCGAATGTGCCATTCCTTTTGGGTCCTATTTTTTGACTGAGATAGTTGATGGAAGTTGCACTTGTACCAATAACTAGAACACACCAAATTAAGATCTTCTATATGCCTTTTTTATTTTTTGAATGAAAGATCTCCCAAAACTTGTTAGATCGAGCAGCTTCATTATAAAAGCTCTTAAATCCCATTGTCCCAACCATTCGTATCTAATTGAGTAATGTAGATTTAACCACATTATCAATGCTTTAATAAATACTAATTAATAATGTTTTGTATATGTTATATTTAGACTACTTAAATAAAGTGACACAATTTGAACTACTTATTTAACCATGAACCATAAAAAACTTTCTACTCCATTTTAGAGTTTCTAAAGTCTCATTTATTTAATTCATTTTTTTTTTATATTATGAACATTTAAATAAATATGAATATTAGTTAAACTTGTTTTACATTTAATTGATAATAATGTTTACTTAAATAAAGTGACACAATTTGAACTACTTATTTAACCATGAACCATAAAAAACTTTCTACTCCATTTTAAAGTTTCTAAAGTCTCATTTATTTA
The DNA here is from genome assembly GCA_963669245.1 of Quercus cerris. Lineage (NCBI taxonomy): Eukaryota > Viridiplantae > Streptophyta > Magnoliopsida > Fagales > Fagaceae > Quercus > Quercus cerris. The sequence goes on along the minus strand of OY770006.1, from coordinate 1,956,673 downwards.
ATTCATTTATTTTATATTATGAACATTTAAATAAATATGAATATTAGTTAATTTTTTTTTACATTTAATTGATAATAATGTTTACTTAAAATTATTATTGATAAGACAAAATCTAAACCACTTGTTTAACCACGAATGCTTTATAGTGAGTTCTAATTAATTCAACTAATTAAATCTCTAATCATCAAATAAAAGATTAAGTTCGATTCTCGCTTATCAAAATATCAATATATTGGCTTGAGGGTGAAAAAAAAAATTTCTCACATAATGGATGCTCTAAATTCAAATCTTATTGAATTTATCAGCCTAAAAAAATGAATAATTTATAGAGAATTTCAGTTCAACCCAATAGAGTAAACATAAATCAAAGTTTGCTATAATTCATAAGACAACTTAATAATAAAGTTCTTTAAATCTCGACCATTCATGAATGAATGAACACTTTAGATTTGTCAACAACTCAAATTACATATGTCAGGATTGGGGGAAATGTTTTTGCACATTCTATTTACAGTAGATCTTGCATTTATGTTTTAGAATAGCTTATTTAATTTTTTTTATTGAAATTTTTTTACTAAAAGTACTATTAATAAAAATATAAAAATAAATAAATAAATGACTCAAACGAAACTGCAAATAATATGAAAAATAAGCAATAAGCTGTCTTATAATCAAGATCTAAATACATACTAGTTATTCTAAAAAAAAGTGTAATAGCTGTAATACACAACATAATTTCGTCAAAGTAAATACAATCTCATCAATTCAAATAGTTTTTATTTATTTTTTAAGGTTAGAAAAATTGAAATTGTAAAAAATAAAATTAAAGTGTGTGTGTGTGTTTTTTTTTATTTTTAATTTTTATAAAAAATGAAAATGGTTTATTAGAGTATTGTTTGTACTAGTAATGAAAAGTAGTTACTTTTAATATTATGATTATGTTTTTTTTTTTTTGTTTTGTTTAAAAGAAATAGCGGTAAACGCCTACGCCGCCAGGAGAAGAGCCACGTAGGATCCGAGGCAAACGAACACCTTGAGGCTTCAGTTCCGAAGCAACAGGCTCGGGCAAATCCACAGCTGGAGACAGCCTGTCACCAACAAAGTCCCACTCACCTCTCTCTCTCCTCTCTCTCTTTCTCTCTCTCTCTCTATTCCCCCCTAACTACGTTCATCTCTGTCTTCTCTCTCTGTCTGTGTGTCTCTCGCTCTGTCTCTCTCTCTCTCTCTCACACACAGAGCAAATTAGGGTTTCGCTGATCTCCTTCTGCGACTCTCCGATTTAGCGCTCCACTTCACCAGATCAAGATTCCACGCTTCCTCAGCTCTCCATTGATCCTACTTTCGCTCCTTTCGGTACTGTATTTCGCTCCTTTCACTTCATATTCACATATCTCACTCGATGTAATTCCATATTTTATATATATATATATATTTTTTTTATATATATATTTTTTTATATATCTCTGTCAAAACGCAGGTATTGTAGTATGTAATTGAAAGATTTTTTTTTTTTTTTGGTATTTTTGTTCAGTGCATGAAAGGCTTAGATTTGAAGGTTTTGGTTCTTTTTGTTATTTTTTGGTGGAGCAATTGAAAGTTATTTGAGTTTTTATTTATTTATTTATATTTATATTTTTTTGGTAGTTGTGAAATCAGAGAAAAATGGATTTTTTTTTTTTTTTGAAATGTTTTTGTTAGGTTGTGTTGAAGAAAGTATTAACTTGATGATAATGATGAGTTTAAGAAGTATAAAAAAAAATATTGTGGTTTAGGTTGATAGTGTTTGAACAAGAGTAGTAGTAATTGTGACTAAAATTAGTGTTGGGTTTCAATGGAGTGGTAAGTTTTGTAATTAATGCATGGAAGTGAGGGTGATACTAAATCTTAGAAGTATGTGTAGTTTTGAGTTTCTTTGGTAGATGTAGTCTGTGGGTTGAAAGTTCTTTTAAAAGGCTTGCAATTTGTGTGGATTGTACCAAGCCCACTAAGTGCACATGTATAGTGATTTACATATTGATTTTTGTTGAAAAGGGTATTCTTATCTTAACTTTAAAAAAGAAAAGGGTATTGTTACCTTAATGTTCGAAAACTAGGTAAACGACACTAAAAATTTGTTTATACAGTCCTTAATTTTGATTGGATTATAAAAGTTTGTCTATTTTTTGTGAGGATGGTTAATAAGAGTACTTTTGAGTATTGGATTTGAATTGGGTTTTTTTTTTTTGGATAAAAAATGATTACTATAATTGTTGCTTTACCCATGGTAGGAAAAAAAATTATTGCATAATAGTGATGATAAATTTGGGAGTGATAAGGTAACAAGTAATACAATCTAGAAAGGGATGAAAAATGTTGACTTTATTGAATCATGGGAGGAATAAGATTGGGAAAGCTGAGAAAGCATATAAATTTTGTTGACAACAATTAAAGTTATTTATTTGAGCCACATTATTGGTAATACTCACCAATTGATGTGTGGGATCTTTTATTTTTAAAAAAGAAAAAGAAAAATTGTGTTAGAAACCTTACGAACTTGCACTTAGGTAATTAGGCTGACTACATGATCCAAACCTATTGTTCTTTTGGCCTGCAAGAAACTTATTCAGACCAGTTGAATTGCAACCTCATGTTTGTAGTGTACTGAGCTGTATGAAGTTTTGTGGGGCTATGGAAAAAAAGTTACTAAAGTAGTGTTGGACAAAGTGTGCTGCTCTCTTTTATTTGCATCACTAGGAGGGAGGGACTACAATTTCTATTATCTTGTTTAGTAGACAAAGGTTAAAAGGAAAAAATGTGATTGATGATACGCGCCATTTTAAAAACAATAATGTAGAGTTGAAAGAGTAAAAATAAAAGGCATTTGAATGATTGTTTTGAAGGTTTATTCAAGTGTTGCTGTATTTTACAGTTGACTTTGTGATTTTCAGTATAATATTCCTAATATTGTGTGTGCTCAGTGTATATGGTTGTTATCTGGTAAATTAGTACTTTCTATTGAAATGGAGCACTCTCGAGAATATTGGCTTTGTTTGTTTTTTGTTTGTTTTTTGTTTTTGTGGGTGACTGGTTCATTGACATAATGTGGTTTAGATGTTCTGTTTTTCACATGAATTGAGCTAGTTTGGGTGAGATGCTTGCTGAAGTGACATTGGTTCATTTGAAATTTTAAGGAATCTGCAGTCCTGTATTCTAGTGAAATCTATTTTCTTCCATCTTTCACTTTGACTATATGAAAATTTTAAGCTACAGTTGCAGAGCAGATTGGTTTATTTTTACATTATTTTCTTCCTTTTGTTTGCTTGCTATGAATTGCTTTAAGTTGTGGAATATTAATAAAACAAATTGACTGAATGGGTGGAGGAAAATTAAGTCTGTGATTGAAGATTCTCTTATGTTTTTTACACAGGTTGAAACTACTTGTTTCCTTGTTCTTTGAATATTCTAATTCTAGTAATTGGTTGATGTTTACTTGTCTTGATCACAGAGTAAAACTTCTCTCTATGGTGATCCTGTGCATTTTTATCTCTCCTTTCTTGTTCCTCTATTGCTCATGGTTTTCTGTTCCTACATTGTAGGTATTTTGGTTGGATAATCAATTGTAGAGCCCAAACAAGACTGTTGAAGTATTGACATTTATGGTTTTGTTTCTTACAAATGAACATGGGCAAGGTACTTCCTGAATGTGGTTGAAATGTTGCCAAACCATCATACTGAGTCATTTAGTATATATGGTTAATCAGAGGTCAATGAGCATCTTCTGGTATTACTTTGGAAGCTGTTTCTATTATTCTCTTTAATTCTAGGAAGGAATCATATACGCTACAAGAGGATTTTTTGTATCCATGCTGGCTGAGAGCATGCGTGGAATCTGTGCTTCGGGTAATGCCCCTGACGAGATTTTCTGCCGATGCATTCGGTGTGGTGACAATTTGTCTAGTGGCTCTGTTAATTTTACTTGGTTTACTGTGCATCATTTACTCATTTTACTTCCGGTCTCGAATTCGTAGTCAAGGTTTTATTCAACTCAGTTATTTTAGTGGTCCTTGGATCATCCGAATTACATTCATCTTGTTTGCAATCTGGTGGGGTTTTGGTGAGGTAATTCGGTTAAGTCTGTTGAGGCGTGCCCTTAACTTGAAATGGCAGGAAACTGTTTGCAAATGCTACATTGTCTCAAATTTAGGGTTTGCAGAACCTTGCCTCTTCCTAACCCTTGTGTTTCTCCTTCGTGCGCCGTTGCAGAAGATGGAGCTGGGAATTCTAAGCCGAAGTTGGAATGGGAAAACAGCCGGTTACGTTATTCTTTACTGCCTCCCAATGTTCCTTCTTCAGCTCTTTGTTATTTTAATTGGACCAAAGTTACACAGGGAGTCCCAAAGGAAACTGCCTTTATATTTTACTGCTGCGACGGAAAGAGTTGATAATATTACCATTTGCACTTACCCCTTACTGAGTACTATATTTCTAGGGATTTTTGCCATGATCCTAACCGCCTACTTGTTTTGGCTTGGAAGTCGGATTTTGAAATTGGTCATCAATAAGGGTTTGCAGAAGAGAGTTTACATGTTGATATTCTCTGTTTCCAGTTTCCTACCGTTAAGGGTTCTATTACTTGGTCTATCTGTTTTGATTAAACCAGATCAAATTCTGTTTCAAGTTCTTGTTTTGTTGGCTTTCTTTGCCCTTTTTTGTTGTGCGGGGGTGTGTATATGCATGCTTGTGTACTACCCAGTTGCAGATTCTTTGGCCCTGGGAAACCTACAGGACATAGAGGCTAGGAGAAGGGTTGACGATGATCACAATGATACCATTTCTCTTATCGCTAACCAAAGCCATCTTGAAGAAGAAAGTGGTCGGATTAGTCCCAGTAGAAATTCTGATGCCTCAACAAAGCGTGGATCGATTTCTTTTCGTACTTTTGAGAGGGATGGGACTTCAATGGGGACATTTGTGGAACTGAGTCTCTTCTCTCCTAGTCGAGATGCATCCCCACCAGAATCTCCTCCGCTTCTTGGCTGGCCTATGCGCCCTCCTACACAAGTTCTTGGACCCTAAAAGCAAGTGAGAAACTGAGTACTTGGTGAATATCAATTTTGTGGTAAAGAAAAACTGATTGTAAAGGGTTTAGCTGCAATAAGGATTTTAATTCTTGGTTTGTTTTCTAATTTTAGATATGATGGTTTTGTTTGAAGGAATTTATGATCTGTGTTTCTCTTTTTGTACCATTTCTATAACCATTTTTTCCCTTAATTCTCCGTTCTTGCGCTTATACTTTCAATGAAGGCATATATTCATTAAGCTGGCTGGGCATTAGGATAGGGAATTATGAATGGTGGGAATTGGTCTTTGCTCTCACTTGGTTGCGTTTGGATGCCAATATTTGGATTTGGATTTGGATTTGAATTTGAAATCTTTGATTTTGAAATTTTTTGTTTGAATCTTTTTAGACAATGAAAAATTTGAAATTCATCATTTAAAATTTCATATTGTTTGGAAATGTAAATTTGGATTTATAGTTGAATTTAGATTTGGATTTAAGATTAATAAAATATATTTTTTAATTATTATTTTTCTTAATTATTTTACATTTTAATTTTAAATTCCTGAGATAATATTAATAATCCAATTAAGAAGATGATGATTAAAAATTTTTAGTCATTTTCCCATGCTCGTGTTTGTCTTCCCCCTTTTAATTAGCGTAAAAATTATGTATATAAACCCTACCCCAAAACTAGTTACCAAAAATTTCTTCGGAGAAAAGTAAAGACATCTCGCTAGCTGCATCATAAATAAACTTTTTAATTTTCCACTTAAAAATTGATTGACAAACAAGTAAGAGCAGTAAATATCACTCTATTGACTCCTTTAAACCAAACCAAAGGCAAAAAACTGGTACAGTAGCCGAAAAAAAATAGCCTCTGATCTGGAGAAAAAAGAAAAAAAAAAAAAAAGCAAAACGCTCACACCATCAGCTATCCAAACGCCGCATCAAAGCTGATGACGGATGCTTTGAAAGCATTTCAAAATTAATGCAAAACATTAAAAAAAATAATAATAAATGACATGACATGATGTTGAATTGACTGTCAGCCACCAACTCTTCCGCACTCGACGCCGTGTTGCTCGTGGTGTTGCCCCCTTGGTTGTAAACCAACCCAACCGGTGAACCGTTTTTTGTTTCCGAGTAAAGCAAAAGCCGGGAAAGCTTTTAAGTTTTAAGTGAAATTGTGGAATTGTCAAAATTCTCGCTTTTAAGTTTTAAGTAAAATTGTGGAAATAAATGCTGCGCATCGTCGGAGCTTAGGAGCATGCCCATTCTTTCGCTTTTAAGTTTTATTAGATTACCAAATATCTCTCTCTTTCTCAGATAGATTGAGCTCTGCTCGGCGCGGAGACCTAAAGAATAGCATTTTGTTAAGAAGAGAATTAGCTAAGCTAAGCTAAGCTTCTTTTAAATTCATCAACAAATTGGAATGGGACGATCTATCCACAAGTTTTCATACTTCTCTCCACCTTATTGCGGGTAACAAACAGAACAATATCTATGGTTAATCTTTTTTGTTTTTGTTTTTGTTTTGGTTCCCCTTTTGATACAATTTCTTTTCCTTGGTAACAGTGAAGAAAAAAATGCTGTTGCAGCTTGCTCTTGCTGGGAAAGTGGTATACCTACTGACACTCATTGTTTTGCTACTTTTTTTTTGTATTTACGAAAGTGGAAACGTAATCGCGGAGGTGGTCGCCGCCATGTCCAAACTACCAACCGTGTCAACGTCGTCCGTGGTGATAATGGAGGCGAAACCATCAGGGGTCAAATTGTTAGGAGAGTCCGTGCCAATGTTGCCGTTGGTGAAGTCGGTGATACAACGGGCGGTCAATACTCTTGGGAAGTCCGTTTCGATGTTGCCGGTGATGATGACGGCGGTACCATTAACGGCGAAATTGCTATGAGTCCAACTTCACTTGCTGCCACTATGTCTATTGAATTTAATTAACAATAAAGTTTTCAAGTTTTTTTTTTTTTTTTTGAGTCTAGTGTGGTATTTGGCGGGTTGGCGCTGTTTATTTTAGTTAAAAAGGGTGGGTTATGTTTTGCAATTTTTTCCTATGTACTGTGTTACGTGTAAGAATATAGTCAACGTGAAAGTGTCTACCTCACGTTAGACCATTTTTTTTTTCTTATTACCGCCTCTTGAAGATTAGTGTTCCGTGTAAGAATTCTGGTTATTTATGCATAATTTTTGTAATTCTTCGTCTGAATGGAACCAATGGGTAATTGTCATTGAACAGATGCAATAATTTCCCTATGCTATGAGCTGATCTGATTGGCCAATTAATTATCACAAATTCCACATCTGAATGGTATTTAATTAAGACGGGTTTTGCTTTTATCCGATCCGAATTGCGGTAATTTAAATATTAATGACATGTCTCATCTTAAAATGACATCATATTTTTGGAAAATGCTAAACGTTTCATAAGCAATTTTGTCTAAAACAGCGCTTCCAAAATTTTTTGGAAAGTCAAAGTTATGTTCCCCACAACCATATGAATCTCTCTATGTCTATCAGTCTCTCAAAATCTCAGTCATACCAATTTTCACCGAGTCAGCTCGGAATTCTAATATTATTGCATGACATAGAGAATTTGTAATGGCCTATTTTAATGGAAGAGCAAGGGAGAGGGCGAAAGACAGTAGAGTAGAGCTGGCTAAAAATAAATCAGTTTCGTGTTAAACCTACTTTACTTTTTCTCAATTCAAACGAACCATAACAGATTATCATTTTACTGAATTTATTGCTGGAATTTGTTTAGTATTCTATGTTTGATTATTTCGGCGGGACCTCTTTGGTTTTGGGTTGATTTCGTTTTTGTAACTATGAAGTTATGCAATTTTGATTGGAAACTATGAATTTCTTTTCGGTAGTTATGTGCGTGGAATTGGTGTTGAGGCGAAATTAGATTGCATTTGCTAATTTGAATGGTTGACTTTTTCGAAAATGTTTCGCTTTTGAAACAAACGCGCTACTTTTCAATTCAATTCTTTTTAAAGGTTTCATTTTTATTATCATTTTTTTTTTTGGTGTTCAGATCTGAGACCGGAGCGAAGCGTTTTTCCGTGAAGCCATGGCTGTGGCGTGTCTCGATCCTATGTATTAATCTGTTATGGATTTTTTTCTCTTTCGGAAATTTTTTTGTGAGGTAAAGATGTGTTTGGAGTTTGGTTGCCCAGAAAACCGTCGGGTAAAAGAAAATTTTTGTTTTTGAATCGGAAATTTTTGTTTTTGCTGCTTGCTTGATGTCAATTTAAATCTCTGAAGTTTCTAAAGTTTTACATTTCAAATGAATAGTTTTCTTTTTTGCACTTGTAATAAAAAATTTATTTTGATTTGAAATCTTCTGGTTCTGTGTTAACGGCAGAGGGAGAATGGCTCAACCGTTGCACATTTTCTATAATCAGTGTCCTTTATTTTGGTTTCTATAGAATTGTATTACTAAAATCGCATACTACTAATATATATGTTATTCTTTATAATCAGTGTCCTTTATAAATGCTTTTCTAATAAATCTGTTATTCTTTTAGGTTCCTGTGTTGGAAACACCTCATGATTCAGGATTTGAGAGCAATGCTATAGCACGTTATGGTAAAGACTATAGACTTTCTTTCCCTAACCCATTAATTTTGGCGATCCTCTGAAGATGGTTATGTTGGAACTTATGGGCTTTTTATCTGTTGCTGCAGGCACTCGCTTGAAAGCTCACAATCCTCTATACATATCCAGATCAAATTCTGTTTTGATTAAACCAGATCAAATTCTGTTTCAAGTTCTTGTTTTGTTGGCTTTTCTTGCCCTTTTTTGTTGTGCGGGGGTGTGTATATGCATGCTTGTGTACTACCCAGTCGCAGATTCTTTGGCCCTGGGAAATCTACAGGACATAGAGGCTAGGAGAAGGGTTGACGATGATCACAAGGATACCATTTCTCTTATCGCTAACCAAAGCCATCTTGAAGAAGAAAGTGGTCGGATTAGTCCCAGTAGAAATTCTGAAGCCTCAACAAAGCGTGGATTGATTTCTTTTCGTACTTTTGAGAGGGATGGGACTTCAATGGGGACATTTGTGGAACTGAGTCTCTTCTCTCCTAGTCGAGATGCAAGCAACCCCACCAGGATCTCCTCCGCTTCTTGGCTGGCCTATGCGCCCTCCTACACAAGTTCTTGGACCCTAAAAGCAAGTGAGAAACCGAGTACTTGGTGAATATCAATTTTGTGGTAAAGAAAAACTGATTGTAAAGGGTTTAGCTGCAATAAAGATTTTAATTCTTGGTTTGTTTTCTAATTTTAGATACGATGGTTTTGTTTGAAGGAATTTATGATCTGTGTTTCTCTTTTTGTACCATTTCTATAACCATGTTTTCCCTTAATTTTCCGTTCTTGCGCTTATACTTTCAATGAAGGCATATATTCATGTTAGATAGGAATTTGGTTGGTACAACTTGTGTCATCTGCACTTTCTTGAGTATTATTTTATATTGATGTTTCTTGATAATCATGGATCATCTTTTTGCTGTTGGTAAAGATATGTTCGTGGGATGAAAAGTTGGTATTTCCAGCCTTACTGAATCTTTTTTTTTTTTTTTTTTGAGAATCAACTGAATCTGAATCTTTTCTTGTTGTTCATTAAATAAATTTCTGGGGATATAGTAAGCTGGCTGGGCAGCTTCGGTTATAATAGATCTTTGGGATGGGGAATGGTGAATAGTGGGAATTGGTCTTTCTCTCACTGGAAGAATTCCACCTTTCCCATGTACAAATTGATTAAAGCTTGTACAAAACGTTTTCTTGTAAGTGACTATTTTTAAGAAAACATTTTTAAGGAAAACTGATTTATTTTCCTTACTTTTTCTTATGATTATTTTTTAGAAAAAATTTTTAGGGGGTAAAATTGATTCTCTCTTTTGTTTAAAGGTTTTTTTTTTTTGGGTGACATCCATTCCATTACCACTTTCATGCGTTTCAGGTTTATTTACACCAAACAAGTCTAATGCTTATGCTGGTCTCTTCAGACTATCCTTATCCTTCTCAGCTCAAAACAACTCACCTTGAATAACAACATTCTTTGCTCTTCAAACTACAATATCGGCCATTTGCGGAGGACCATTGTAGAGACTTCTTCAGCCCAAAACTGCTCTCCTCACACTTGTATCATATGTGACCACAATAATGGGCTACCATGATCAGGGTCGGCAATCACCATAAATTCAAATTCAATAAAGCAAACCACAATAACGTGCTTACCATGATCAGGGGTCAACAATCACCTTTAATGTTCACTAGTAGGGGTGTTCGCAGTGTGGTACGGTTTAGCTAAAATCATAACTGCACTACACCTTATTTTTGCTGTTACATGTGCGGTGCGGTGTGGTGTGGTGTGGTGCGGTTTAGAGTTTATCCAAAATCATAACTGCACCGCACCTCATTTTTGCGGTCACATGTATTTTTCAAATTTTGGGCATTTCCTACCCATTCCAAAACTAATTTTTTTTTTTTTTTTGCTAAGTTTTAAATTATTTAGCTAGTTTTTCTTTATTTTGGGTTGGCTTTTCTAGTCAACACTTGTTAGGGTTATCAAAAAATTTTTTTTTGGGGGGAAAACTAGGGTTATTAAACTATCAATAATATATTTAATATTAAAAATAAACAAATATATTAATATATAGAGAGAGTGCGGTGCGGTGTGGTTTGTGCGGTTTTTTTATTATAAAACTGCAAACTGCATTGTACCATGTGGTGTGGTGTGGTGTGGTGTATTGTTACTTGCAGTGCGATGCGATTATGCTATTTTACAGACGGTTTTGGTGCAATTTTTTCGGTTTGTACGGTTTGGAGAACATCCCTATTCACCGGGTATATAACAAAAATTTACAATAATTTTAATACATTTTTAAATTAGCCTATCAATTTATCATAATCATCATTGTGGGGGACAAGCCTCCCGCAATCCGATTGTCCTCTTTGGGGAGCCAAGTCCGTAAGGTTTTGTTCTAAAGGGGTGGGAGCTGAGCAATTTTTGAGACTTGCTCTCAGTCCCACATCGCCTAAAGATGTGACCCACTCATGCTTTATAAGCCCTTGGAGCAAGCATGAGTATATCGCTACTACACGTGTAGTAGCGGTAGAGGCGTGCCTTTCGGGGTAACAAAACCGTGCGGGTATCATGCGGTCGGAGCAAGTCTCAAAAACTATCATAAGTTGATAGGTTAATTTAAGAATGTTGTGAGTGAGTTCCAGTTAGTTCAATTGGTTGGTTCCTTGCTGTGAGTGAGTTCCAATGAATCAATTTTCTTTTTAGCTTAACTTGTTCCTTGCTTGGTTCTCTTGTGAGGGAGGAGCACAAATAAGCATTATAGAACCAAGATAAACAAATCCTACTTTAAAAGATTGTCCAACTTGACTTTTCTTTTGCCCACATTTTTTAATGCTATCAAACACAGGAAAACTTAGACATCAATCTTCACAATACATTTTTTGCCCAAACAAATGCAATGCTATTTTTACATCCATAATGGTTTGCTCCATATCTTGCTCATGTGAACCATTATGGGTGTGGAAATTGTTTTCCCAATCATTTAAAAAAAAAAAAAAAATTTAAATTTCAAGTATTATGGTAAGGTTGTTTATGAAGGCTTCTTTGTTGCAGGGGTGATGCACTTGGCTCCTTAGTTACTACTTACTAAGGACAGTGAAGTCTTTCTATCTTAAATTGTGTTACATAAAAGGAACAATAAAAGCATTAGATAACGGATGGACAAACATCATTTTCATTACAAAAGAGTGCACTCAAGATTTTTAGTGTCTGCAGTGTAATAACTAATAAGAATGGATTAATAACTTAATTTAGTCCCCTATTTGCTGTTGAACAAGCAGCAAGAGCATTTGTGCGTGTATCTCTTACAATTAAATTCCTCTTTATTTTTCTTCTAAAAAAAAAAAAAAACTCTTTATTTTGTATTTTTTGGGGTAATATGAACATTCTTTCAATTCTATCGTAATGTTTTGAATATTAATATTAACATTCTGGAGCTAATGTTCTATCGAAGAGAATAAATTGAGCATGGTTGTGGGAGCTCTCAAAGCTTTTACTGTGTTATGATAAATTCTTTATTTAGTGAAAATTAGGATTTAGCATTGAAAATTTTGGGTTTGACCAAAGAGTTCGGTAAAAGATTGATTGCAAAGATGAGGCAAATTCATTTGCAGATTTCATGGAAAATAGAAGAAAGAATGGTATGTTAGAAATGGTCTAAAAAATCGAAAATGAGCTGCCTAGTGACTGTTTTTATGTTCTATTTTCTTTTTGTAAAGTTCCTCTTCAACCAATTGTACTAAAATAACATTCACACGTTTTCTCATGGTCTTTCAACAAATATACAACAAACAAATTGTCACAGGTAGAGACACCTACATGCACTTGGCCACATTTTTATTAAAATAATTTTTTTGGATACCAGGAACAAAACATAAGACAAAAAACAGAGTCCCCAACGAAAAATAGCCTCCAAAAGAGAAACAAAGAAGCACACTTTATTGCTTTTGGCACCCATGACTTACATTTGTTTTTATGCACTTGGCTCCTTAGCTTCTAACAACTATGGAATCCTTTTATTATAATTTGCAGTAGATTAAAGGAACGATATGCATTATTTTGACTACAAAGAGTGCACTGATTGTAAAGACAGAGTTAAGACAGTACCTTGTGCCCATCAATATGAACTTGAGGAAGTCTCAATCTCTTGAGAAACAATCGCTACCATTGGATTTTCTGAAAGGCGTTGGAAATATAGAGGAATTTGAGGCACGTCCACTTGCATCACTCCCTCAAGAATTTGAACTACCTGGCCCATAGTTGGTCTATCCCTTGGATCATCTTGAATGCACCAACAAGCAACTTTACAGGCTCTAGTTAGCTCTTCCATGATGGCATTTCCCTCTAATTTGTGATCTAGTAATGTCAGAAGGTCTTCCCCTTTGTTTATCGCAATTGCAACACGAGCTGGAAAGTAGTTACGTATCTCTTCATCATCACCATCTAGCATGTCCATATTTCTGCTACCAGATACTATCTCGAAAAGAAGCTTCCCATAACTGAAAGCATCAACTTTTGGAGTAACAGCTTCACCTGAAATCCATTCTGGTGCTAGATAGCCCCTAGTTCCCCTTATGGTGGTCAGCACATGACTGAAGCCCCGTCCAATTATTTTTGCGAGACCAAAATCAGCCACTTTTGGATTATATTCAGCATCCAACAATATGTTCTCTGGTTTGATGTCAAAATGCATGATACAATCTCTGCAGTTATCATGAAGGTAAGCCAACCCTTTAGCAATCCCAATCGCAATATGATATCTTGTCTTCCAATCCAAAATCTTGGAAGCGTTTTGGAACAAATGGGATTCTAGAGAACCTTTTGGCATGTAATCATAGACAAGAAATCTTTTTGAAGCTTCTACACAAAAACCACGAAGGCGAAGAAGATTAACATGCTGGATTGCTCCAAGTGTGCTAACTTCTGCACGGAATTGCTTCTCACCTTGCTCTAGACTTCTTATTTTCTTCACTGCGATAGTTGTTGAATTCGGTAATGTCCCTTTGAAAACAGAACCAAAACCACCCTCCCCAAGTTTTTGGGAGAACTTTCTTGTTGCTCTTTTTAAATCTCGATACTTGAACAAAATCAAAGAAATATGTACTTCTTCCAGTACAACAGTGGAATGTCTGCTCCGAATAATTGCCAATCTAATGGAAATGAGAAGAATGAGTACAACAAGAATTCCAACAATCCAAGCTGCTTTTTTCGACATATTGGTTTTACTTCCCACTAGCTCAGATGCTGAAATGCGAATATGAAAATCTCCACCTAACTCATTACCAGAAGAAGGTTGTAGATATATAGGTGCTCCTTTGAAAATTGAACACCCATTATTATAATAGTAAGCAACACAATAACAGCTACTTAAACAGTTTAATTTGCATTCTTCAACATTTTTTACTGCTGGATGATGTGATGTTTCTGAAAAGAGCACGTTGTGCATTGTGAGGAACTTGTCATCTGAGCATTGTAGAGGAGTTATTCTCTCACACCCTCCTCCATAGTCATATAAGTCCCAATTTCTTGAATATCTTGGTCTAAAACCTTTCGGGCAATTACAAAGAGATCCATTCTGCTGATTGCAGATGCCATACTGCCCGCAGAAACCCGCAATCTCACAACGTTGCTGAGGTGCCTTCCAAACCAAATTCCATCGGTGTAAATCCTCATCCCATACATAGAGAATAGAGAATTAGCTCCCCGATGTTACTCAAAACAAATCTTGCGAATATGTAAGGAGAAACAACATAATATATAAAATGACTTCCATTCTTATTGGAAACATATGATACATTTATGTATTGGTTGGTCAATTCTTTCCTAGACAGATTCCCACCATATTTGTAATTATTATTGCGACTCCAGTATTTCAAATAATATAGTACCAAGTGACCCATTCCATTTTTTTCTACTTCTAATTCAGCGGAGAACCTGTAATTGTAAGCGTCAGCAGGTGAACATAGAAAATTATTTTCTGTATTAAAACGAAGCCACAGCTTGGCCCCTGGCAGCCACGTATCAGTTGTACCCTCAAAAGTCTGCCACAATACAGTACTATTTAATTTACTTTTTAACATAAAATTTCCGTTGTCAAGAAGCACCCCTATGGTAGAATTATAATAAGAGTAATAAGGCCCAAAATAACCACTTCTAACTCCTTTTTTTATTACCAATAGTCCATCCTTAGAAAATTCTAGTGCCATAGAGCCTGGCTCCAAGCCTAAGTATGTTAAATCTTCTTCCCAAACCACTGTAAACTCTGCTATCATTTTATACCATATGCCTAAGTTATAGTGATGAGACTTACCAGGTCTGAAGCAGGGGCGGCCCAACATAATTTGGGGCCTAAGGTGAAAAATTTATGCAGGACTTTTAATATGTAAATATTAATTAAACAAAATTATTTAATACTAATCAAATTAAGGTTAATTTAATACATTAAATACATAATTAATACAACTAGATTAATGTTAATTTCATGTAGAGAATTGAATATCATAGTTGAACCTATAAATATTAATAAAAAAAAATAAAAATATATTGCGATTGAAAAAGATACTTTATTTTGGATATAAGACAATGCATAGTTAAATAAAATTGTAATCTAATTTTTAATTTTATATTTTGATTTTAAGAGAGAGAGATAGATATTATTTGGTGTATGACTTTGAAGGATATTATTTTATAAAAATCAAAGTCTCAAACTATTAAGAGAGATTAATCTATAATTGATGATTTAACACATTTGCAACATCTTTTTGAAATATTTTAGGGTTTCAATTGAGTTAAGGTTCTATTGGTCTCGTACTTTGAGAGTCTTAATAGAAATGAAAAAGAAAAATGCGCTAATTAAAAGCACTATAAAATGTTCAAAATATAATGTGATATTGTTTCTCATTGATGAACTTCATCAATTTAACTAATGAATGTTTATATCACTTTTTTGTGATTAATAACACGGCAATTTGTAAGCCAATAGTAAAATTTGTAGTATCCTTAACATCACTAATAAAAAAAAATATACAACCTTTAGAAAATATATATAATTTTATAAAAATTTGGGCCTTCAAGTATGGAAAGTGGGGCTTTTTTTCCTAAGGAAAATTTTGTTTTTTGGTGGGGCCTTAGGCCTAGGCCCAACTTGCCTATGCCTTGAGCCGGCACTGGTCTGAAGAAACCCATTTCAAAAATTCCACTTTTGGAAGTAAGGGTCTGATTCCATGCTAGAGATTGATCTGGGTAAATTGTATCAGATGCAGCGGCGAGATGGGCTTTGAGTACTAACATGATGAGGAAGAGTATCGCAAAATGAGACCACCATGACACCTTGCTTGTGGTACAGATTTCCAGATTTTGGCTTCTTCTTTGCGCCATATTGCTATTGCAGATCTTACTATAACGAATATCAAGTGAGATCTTTCTGTTTTCTTCTTCTCTTTAATTTTATTTAAGTCGCTTTTTTTAGTTCTAGACTTTTTAAAGTTCAGAAAATCAAAGTCGTCTTAGGCTGTGTTTGTTTTGGGTGAAAAGCATTTCCGGAAATGCTTTTCTGAATTTACGGGCGTTTGGTTGCACCTGAAAAATCGATTTTCCGGAAATTGATTTCCGTTGACTATCGGTCAGAGGTGAAAATGGATTCAGTTCCTATTTTCACTTCAAATCCTATTTTCCGGAAAACCCAAAAACAGAGAGCACGAAGAGGGAGAGGGAGAAAGAAAGAGAGAGCCCAGCGCCGGAGTCGATCCAAGCCCAGCGCCTAGCGCCCATCGCCGGCGGCCACAAACTGCCGATCCAAGCCGAGAGACCATCGCCAGCGACCACGAACCCACGAACCCAGTCCCCATTGCCTCACTGCAACGAGCAGATCCAGTTTCGGAAAATCGATCGCGCCGCGCCGTCGATAGTCGATCGTCGAACTCCTTCGAACCCAGCGCTCTTCGCACCGGCGAGTCGCACCGCGCCGTCGATCGTTGTCTTCCTCGATCTCTCCGTTTTTTTTTTTTTTTTTTTTTTTTTTTTTTTTTTTTTTTAAGTTTGATTGTTGTTTTTGTTTTTTTTTTTGATGAACTGATTGTTGTTGCTGTGGTTGTTGTGTTGTTGTTGCCGGAATTTGGTGTTGTTGTCGTTGTTGTTGTTGTGTTGTTGCCGGAATTTGTTGCCGGAATTTATTGTTGTTGTTGTTGTTGTGTTGTGTTTTTATTGCCGGAATTTGTCGTTGAATTGGTTGTGATGTTGAAATTTTTTGTAATAAAATTTGTTTAGATGCTGAGAAAATGTGAAAATTTTTCTGGAAAATAGCATTTTTAGAATACATCCAAACACATGAAAATATTTTCCACAACAATTTTCATAATTCAACCAAACACTTAAAAATATTTTCTTTTTCCAGAAAATAACATTTTTGGAAAATATGTATTTTCCGGAAAACGTTTTACACGAAACAAACACAGCCTTAATGGCCAAGAACATTGTCAAAGTTGTTGCTCTTTGACCTGTGTAATTGGAAGACAGGGAAAATTGTTAGATATTTTGAAGTGGATAAATTGTGCTCTATATTTTTCACATTTATTATAAATTTTATCACGAATTTAATTAATAAATTTTATTATAAGTGAAAAGAACACTATTTTTTGTGATTTTAAAATACATTTTACTCCGCAGACATGAAGTTTCTATACATGTTTACAATTTCGAAGTTAAATATTATTACATGTAATATATGGTGTAAGTTTAGATATCACTTATATCGTTAAAAATTAAAAACTAAAAATA
Organism: Quercus cerris; assembly: GCA_963669245.1. NCBI lineage: Eukaryota > Viridiplantae > Streptophyta > Magnoliopsida > Fagales > Fagaceae > Quercus > Quercus cerris. The sequence goes on along the minus strand of OY770006.1, from coordinate 1,939,255 downwards.
ATAAAAAAAATATTTTTTAATTACTGTTCACATATATATATACTTCCAAAAATATTTGTATGGTCATTATTGCTTTTTTTAACATATACAATTTGTATGGTCATTAGAGGCATGTGTCACTCTCATTGAACCAATTTTACGTCATTTGAATAATCTTTTCTATATTTTCTTTGAAAAAAAAAAACAGGAAAAAATCTCCTCTTTCTTTATCTTATTTTATTTTCTTGGCTGAATGAAGAATTACATACTTTGAAAACAAGAAAAGGACCAAAACAGCCCAATTATGTGTCATGGAATTAAACACATCTTAGCACAAAAACAAAACAACAGCAGACAACATAAATTCCCAATCGGCAAGTAATGAAGAAAATAATAAGACCATTTAGGAAAAGAAAAATAAAAAAAGACCAAGTAGCAAATTGATTGAACAAAGTTTGTAAAATTGGTGGAAGGGAAGGGATGTTTTACAGGATGGAGCAATGGGCACGAGTTCTAACATTCAGCAGTTTGATGGCCGTACAATTTTTTTCTTTAATGTTTTAGATTTTTTTCATAATGCAGTGCCTTGAATTTGAAATTAAGGCTTTAAGTTGCATAGTTTTGGGATTTTCTAGTTTTTATTGTACTATCTAGCGCACCAAATGTAGGAGGGCCTAGTTTCTTCAAAAATTGGGGCAGTGCATGATAATGAAAACTAAGGGTCGTATGGTTCAATAATATTTAGGCAATTGAACTATTGGAGTTATGATCTAAAGAAATTAAACCTGCTAGTATCTTTCTTCTTAAATTGAATCAGAATGCATAGTTTTATTGAGCTAAGTTTAACACTAAAAAAATGTGTTTAAAAGAAAGTTTAGATCTTTAAACCACTAGAAACATTCATCAACATGTGTTTGCTAGAAAATTTAATGCAAAATCATTTTCAAATGATTTTAGTACCGTGAAAGAATATAAGGCATAACTTTGTTGAGCTAAGCTACTATGGCTATTTTGCTTGACCCCTGAATAAAATTTCTGTCTCACCAATATTCATTTGTCCTAGGTGATAAAGAACTTTCTTGATACTAACAGAAATCTCATCAATACATACTTCTCATCTTGATGGGAAAGGGAAAAACAAAAACCTAAGAAAGAATTATTATCAGTCTTTCTTACCTTATAATTATGTATATTTTGATATTTTTAAGCCCTCCCCCAACATTATGTATATTTTTATCAGTAAGTATTTTTTAGTTCAATTATTTTATTATTAAATTGTTACATTTTCTTTCAATGAAATACTTTTTTTTCCCCTATCTTATTCTATGTAAAATCTAAAATAAATTTTATTGTCTGCAGCTTGTTGTTGGGCCATGGCAATAATTGTGGTGGAAACGATTCAGGGTATTGAAATGCTTATGTCGCCACCTGAGTTGTTTGATTCAGTGTGACCTAATGCATTAAGCATTGAAGGAAATGGTGGATATGGGAAGTCCACCCTTTTATGCTTTTGAATGGATCATTGATAATGGTCTCACTATTGAAGAATTTTATCCTTCCAAATAGTATGATTATTGTTATCAGCCTCGGAAACTGTAAGTAACGCGCCCTAATTGTTATTTTATTTGAAAGAACAATAGATATATATATAGAATAGCATATAATGTTTAGACCAGTAAACAATCAAATCAGAATTAGTTATTCGTCTTTCTTTGAAATTTTTGCTGCTAAACTCTTGATTTTAATAACAATTTTTGATCTAGTCGAAAACATATAGGACCATTGCAATCATTTAGACTGAGTACATTTGATAGACAAAACATAAATTGGGGCAATGCACCAATCTTGTTTCATGGCTTCTGAAGTAGGCATTGAAAGTTCTTGGCAGACATATTTAACTAAAAGACCAAAACTTAGATACAGTATTTTAGGTACTGTTCCTAGTCTCTTTTAAAATTCTCCCACATGTCCAGTTCCTTAATAATGCAAATGGCAAGTTAACAATCCGTATCTTTCTTTTTCTCCCTGTTGAAACCCAACCTGTTGGCAGGAAAGAAACAAGAAAGCCTCAAATTCCATTGAGGAAAATGCCTATAAAAAAAAGCCTTAATGGATTTTATTATTATTATTATTATTATTTTTATACAAAAAAATCCATAACAATACTTTAAATAATCTTAAATGACAACAATTCAAATCAAAGGGTAGAGCAGAAGTCCCTTTTTTTAAGAGGAAGAGCAGCATTCATTTTACAATATTATTACAAAAAATTAGACATAAAAATTGACATAAATATCCACAACAAATATGAATTAAAGTGTTTAAAAGTAATTACCAAAAGATAAATTTAGTTCATTTCAAAAAAGTTAATCTAGAAGAAATGATATGTATCATTGTTGTATGCTTTGAGAAAGGGACATGTGTCATCGTTGCATACATTCTCTAGTTTGAGGATCCAACTTTTATAAACACAAAATCAGAGATAAAATAAATTCCCATTTGACAAGAGAAGATCATTCAAAAAGACCAAGTCGTATAATTGTTTAGACCAGAAAGACAAACTTAGCCACTTAACTGCAAAATGGTGCAAGGGAAGGGCTTTTAGATAGGATGGAGCAACAGATATGAGTTCTACATTTAGCGGTTTGATAGTTGTATAATTTTTCCTAAATATTTTAGAATTTTTCATACATGCAATGCCTTGAATTTGATATTGATGCTTTAATTTGCATAGTTTTAGTATTTACTTGTTTTTATTATTGTTTGGAATGTCATGAGTGTTTGCATTTTTTTCCCAATTTTTGCTTACAGTTGTTTTTTTGTTTTTTGTTATTATTTGAAATTTCATTGAATCTTTTAGGCCGTAAATAGCTTGGAGATAGTTTTGGTAAAGTAAATTGTAAATTTCACATAGAAATAAAAGACAGTTATAGCTTTGGTGAAGTGTTTCTATATTGTTCTGGTACCAGTCTTGCTTATCATGCGTGGGCAACAGACAGCAACGGCCTAATATGGTGAATTCCACACGGGTCATTATATCGGCAAAGAAATTTTTATTCCCAATCAATTGCAAGAAATTTTAGAGGCATCAGGATTAGGAAACGGTTCTCCATTTAAAAGATAAATGGAGGGAATTCTAATTCTACTTGTTATCATGGGCTAAATTAGAAAACTGTAGGCAACAGAGAGGAAGTAACAAGAAGATTAATGAATATGTTGACAATGAATATAGTCTTGCTGGGAAACATTTATTTGAATTTCTGTGTTATAATGATGTGTCAACTCTGTCAAGCTTTTTCTCAAAAATAAAAAAAAAAACAAAAAAAAAACCTTCGTCGAACACTGTATTAATGCTTTTCTGAACCAGTGCTCCTCAAGTCATGAGAACAAACCTCAGCATTAGATACTATAATCTAGCAACAATTGGCAGGCAACAAAAGCCACTAAAAATCATGTATTTATCTTCCTTCAATAAAGTGGCATTAGCTCAAGTTTTTGCTGAAAAGCTCGGCATCATATTTAAATTGGAGGATAATATGATAGAGAGGTTTCGAACAATTAAAATAAATCCAACCTCACTTCCACTTTGGTTGAGCTGGATATGAATACCCAAGTCCAACCATAAGGGATTGAATTTTGTGGCTCCTATCTAGGCAGTTGGCACCAGATGTAGGAGGGCCTAACTTCTTCAAAAAATGAGGCTGTGCATGATAAAGAAACTGTTAAGAACAGAGATATAGGGATTAAGAGAAAGACAATTACTTCGAGGGAACCAACCTCCTGAGCTTAGAGAAGAAGAAGATAAGAGAAGTTGAGACAGGTTCAGCTAATTTTCTGGATAATTCCTCATTGATCATGTTGGTAGCTTATATACAACTGAATCCCATTTCCCGCCTAAGCTAACCAACTAACTAACTGAATTCAACTGAACTAACTAACTGAATAAAGCTCAGCAGCAACTACTCAATTACCAAACTACCCTGCTAGCGATACTAACATACAATACTCATATGACTGTATCAGTACATACAACATATAGCTACATACGACAGATAGCTAGTGAAATAGCCGCAAAGCCTAACAGAAACAAAGGGTTGTACGGTTCAATGGTATTAAGACAATTGAATTATTGGAGTTATGATCTAAGAAAAAAAGGCTATTCAGCCACAAAACCAGTCAGCAGCAGATTGGCATTTTATGAATCCATTTGAGGCTCAACAAGAAACATGTCAAGGAAAAGAAAGTAACAAATACACATCAACCAAGTTGTCACACAGAAGTGCATATTGGTTGGCACACCTACATGCACTTGACTCCTTAGCTACTAACAAATGGAGTCTTTTTATCTTAATTTGCGTTACATAAATGTGGGAAAGCATTTTTTTCACTGCAAAAGAGTTCACAAATGATAAAGACAAAGTTGAGACATAGTTTGTTTTACATTAATATGAACTTGAAGAAGTCTGAGTCTTATGGTCAACAATGGCATCCGTTGGATTTTCTAACAGGCGTTGGAAATAAAGAGGTACTTGAGACATTTCCACTTGCATAACTCATCCAAGAATTTTAATTACCTGGCCCATAGTTGGTCTATCCCTTGGATTGTCTTGAATGCAACAACAAACAACTTTACAAGCTCTAGTTAGCTCTTCCATGTTGGCATTGCCCTCTAATTTGTCATCTACTAGTGTCAGAAGGTCTTCTCCTTTGTTTATTGCAATTGCAACACGAGCTGGAAAGTAGTTACATATCTCATCATCTAGCATGTTTATATTTCTCCTACCGGATAGTATCTCAAAAAGAAGCTTCACCTGAAATCCATTCTGGTGCTAGATAGCCCCTAGTTCCCCTCATGGTTGTCAAAACTCGACTGAAGTCACGACCAATTATCTTTGCAAGCCCAAAATCAGCCACTTTTGGATTTTATTCATCATCCAACAATATGTTCTCAGGTTTGATGTCAAAATGTATTATACAATCTCTACAATTCTCATGAAGGTAGGCCAACCCTTTAGCGATCCCAATGGCAATATGATATCTTGTCTTCCAATCCAATATCTTGGAAACCTTTTGGAACAAATGAGATTCTAGAGAACCTTTTGGCATGTAATCATAGACAAGAAATATTTTTGAAACTTCAACACAAAAACCACGTAGGCGAAGAAGGTTGACATGCTGGATTGCTCCAATAGTACTAATTTCTGCACGAAATTGTTTATCACCTTGCTCTAGACTTCTTATTTTCTTCACTGCAATAGCTCTTGAATTTGGCAATGCCCCTTTAAAAACAGAACCAAAAACGCCCTCCCCAATTTTTGGGAGAAGTTCTTTGTTGCTCTTCTCAAATTTCTATACTTAAACATAATTAAAGAACATTCCACTTCCTTGAGTGCACCAGTGGAATGCCTCCAAATAATTGACAATACAATGCCAATGAGAAGGATGAGCACAATGAGAACTCCAACAATCCAAGCAATCTTTTTTGATATCTTGATTTTACTTCCCATTGAAACGCGAACATGAAAATCTCCACCTAACTTATTATCAGAAGAAAGTTGTTCTAGATTTCTGAGTGTTCCTTTTTAAATTAAACACTCATTATTATAAGAGTAAGCAAAACAAAAACAATTGCTTAAGCAATTTAATTTGTATTCTTCAACATTTTTGACGACCGGATATTCTGCTGCTTCTACAAAGCGCATATTAGGCATCGTGAGGAACTTGTTCTCTGAGCATTCTAAAGGCTTGCTTCTCTGACACCCTCCTGTGTACTCAAGTAAGTCCCACTCTCTTGGATCTTTTGGTCTAAATCCTTTGGGGCAATCACAAAGAGGTGAATTCCGCTCATTACAAATGCCATTGTCCCCGCAGATACCCAAAATCTCACAACGATTCGGAGGTGTCTTCCAAACTGAATTCCATTGGTGTAAATCATTGTTCCATACATAGAGAATGAACTCCCCGGTGACATTCAAAACAAATCTTGCAAACTTATAAGGGGAAACAACAGAATATATAAAATAGCTTTCACTATTATTATTGGAAACATAGGATACGTTAACGTATCGGTTAGTCAATTCTTTTGCAGACAGATCCCTGCCATACTTATACCGATACTATTCTTTATAAGATAATGACAAATTAGCCGTTCCATCTTTTCCTAAAAATGCAGCAGAGTAAGGCCCATCAGTTAGAAACCGAAAAGACAGCCCATCAGTTAGAGACGGAAAATCACTTTCATCGAAAGGTGTATATATTTCGAAGGCAGCCCCTGGCAGCCATGTATTGTTTGCATCCCCAAAAGTCTGCCACAATACAGTATTATCAAATTTACTTTTTAAAATAAAATTTCCGTTGTCAAGTATCACCCCTATCCCAATGGCAGAACCAAAAGAACCGAGTTTGCCTGGAAAAACAGAAGGCACACCTTTTTCTATGAAAAACAAGAAACCATCCTCAGAAAACTGTAGTATTGGGTCCGAGAATGCATCAAAAGCTTCCCAAACCACCGTAAACTCTGATACAATTTTATACCATATGCCTAGGTGATAGTGACCAGACGTACCTGCTTTAAAGAAACCCATCTCAAAAATTCCACTTTTTGAAATAAGGGTCTGGTTCCACGCTAGAGACTGACCTGGGTACATGGTATCAGATGCAGTGACAAGATGAGCTTTAATTGACATGATGAGGAGGAGTATAGCCAAATAAGACCTTGAATTCTTGCCTGGGGTGTAGCTTTCCTGCTTTTGGCTTCTGCTTTGCGCCATACTGCAATTGTAGAACTTAGTATGTGAGAGTTGTAGATTTTTGTTGCTTGGAGTAGAGCAAAATCATATCAACAGTCAAGTGAGAGTTTTATGTTCTTTCTTTCTTTTTTTTTTTTTTTTGGGAGAAGAAAGATAATGTCTAATTAATTGAATGGATTGTGTTTTACCCTGCACATAGGTAGGCTTTGATTACATTAGGCACTTGACCAAACCAAACTGTTGACTGTTGACATCTCCAAGTCTTTGGTCCCGCTCTTTAGATGTGGGAAAAAAAAATTAATTTTAGAGCTGTGCAATTACCTTTAATTTTTTTAAAAAAAAATTATGTTTTTGAATTCTGGACTTTTTCTAGTCAACCGATGACATGCAACTGCATATGGAAATGGTGGAAGGGAAGAGCAGTTGTATAGCAGTATAGGATGGAGCAGTGGGCATGAAACTCTGAAAATTTTTGTCGAAAACATTAAGAGGTGACAATTGAACTACAGAGCTCTTGGCCGACATTTGCTTGTTTTTTGTTGTTGTTTGGAATGCATTTTTTTCCCAATTTTTGCTTACAGTTAATTTTCTTTGTTTGTTATTATTTGAATTTTTATTCAATCTTTAGGCCATAAATAACTGGGAGGTTTCATTGATAGAGCAAATGAGAAAGTTCTATTAGAATAGAACTCAAGATAGCTATTTGGTGTTTTCGCCCAATTGTGAAGTGGCGACTGTTCTGGTTTACCAATCTAGCTTCTTATCATGCTTGGACAGCAGGTGGTAAATTTCATTAGTCACTGGGTTTGGAAATTGTTTTTCCCAATCAATTTAATTGAAAATGAATCTTTAAGTATTCACTATTCAGGTGGTGAGTGGTCATTTCAATCAATTGAACTCAACCATTTGCAAGAGATTTTGGAGGCCTAATTATCAGGATTAGGAAATGGTTCTCCATTTTTAGAACAAATGGAGAGAATCTAAATTAGAAAACACTAAGAGGCAATAGAGAGAAATTAACAAGAAAGAAGATGAATGAATATGTTAACAATGACCATAGTCTTGCTGTCAATAACAAATGCTGCCTCAAAGCTGATTGAAACTTTTGATTTTCTGTGTTATACGTATGTGTCAACTCTGTCAAGCTCTGCAATGCTTTTCTGAACTAGTGCTCCTCTTGAGGAAGAACCTCAGCATTTGATACTACAATCTAGCAACAATTGGTAGGCAACAGAAGCAACTAAAATATAAATATATATATATATATATATATATTTTTTTTTTCCTCTAGAATTTCGTTATATCAAGTACAAGTGACTTGTTCCTTTCTTTTTATTTTTTTATTTTTTTATTTATTTTTAACTTCCAATTCAGCGGAGAACCGCCCCTTTTTTGGATTTTCTGGACTTGTTTGCCCATGACCCCAAAATATTGCTATTATTGGTTCACCCAATCTTAAGATAAAATTTCCATTGTCAAGAGGTACATTTGAAATAAGGAACTCGTTTTTCTGTTAGGACTAAATTACCATCCTCAGAAAGTTCACTCCTTCTCTTTGATTATATTTTTAAATTGCTGCATTTTAGTTCTGGACTTTTCTAGTCAACCAAATTCCTTCATGCGGGTAAATTTCTGAAAACATTGTCAAAGTAGTTGCCTTTTTGATCCATGATATTGAAAGACATGATGTCTCTATGCACGTTTCTTGTGGAAGAATTTGTGTTTATCCTCCTCAAAACTCCATATTCTAGAAGAAATCAAAGGTAGGAATACAAACATTGAGTGACCAGATCATCTCCCTCCACACAAGTCGGGATGTGGGGCACCCTTGCCTAAAACAACCAAAGTATGAGTCAAAGAATTAACACGCATCAACACAGATGACAAAAATTTCCATTCGACCGAAAAAGAATGAGACCATTCATCAGGATGACGAAAGAGAGAGATAGAGAGAGAGAGAGAGAGAGAGAGAGAGACCAAGTCGTATTATTTATTATACCAAAAATCACAAGCTTAGCTACTCAATTGTTCATTTGTTTGGTAGCTTTGCTCATGAACCCAAGTTCATTTTCAGCTCTATTATCTGGACAGTTAATATGATTGTTTGATCGATGTTAAATTTCACTTCGAGGTAGGTTGAGTCTATATATAGGACTTTAGTCACTAAGTTATCTTAACTAGGTTATCCAAGCAAGTGCATTCGATTCTAAGTAAACATGATTTACACCATTTCAAAGCTACACATAAGTACATAACTACTACGCAAGCTATACACTAACAAGAAAAACCAAGTAATAAAACAAATCCGTATATCCCAAATCATACTCATACAGTAACAAGGAATACCGTAGTAAACTATTTCAGTTTATTTTGCGAGGAGAGTGACTGCCACGTCAAATACACAGCACCACAGCACCGGATCAATTGAATTATGCTAGGGACACAACCTTAGGCACAATAGGGGACACATTTTTACCAACCACAACTCTCCATGTGACAAGTTGTGGCACAAAGTTGTGCCAAAGGTTGTGTCCCTAGTATAATTCGGATAAATTAATTCTCTCCAGGCCCAAGTTACAATAAAGCTTTCTTGAGTTTAATATACAGAGCCATATTCAGAATCTGAACCAACGACCTCCCCACCAAGTCCACCCTCCATGACCTCCATTGGCCTTAGCATACGACAAGAACGAGGCCATACTTTATCAATGTTACACGTTAGGTCCTCAAACAGAAAACCTTCAAAGGTCTTCAAGGTATCATCAGTGTTCTCAGCACCAATTAATGGGCTTTGCCTCAAAGTGAATACAAAAACTCCAGCCATGAAAGAGATCTACCATCACGTTTGCAAGTCTTACAAACTCAAAGTATGTACTCTACGCCAATTGTTAAAAATCAAGTCGCAAACTCACTCTACCCCTGGAAAAATATAATGCAATTATTTCATAAATATATAATGTAAAATTTATAGATTAAATAGTGCAGGTGTTGTTTAAAAATATATTTTTTATTTTTATGTGTGGTATGTGAAGGAAAAAATGATATATTTTTCATTCAACAACAATGACTAATTTTATAATATATCCAAGAATATTAAAAAAAAAAAAATCTCTATCTGCCATTCAATGGAACACATATAATGTGTAACATTAAATTTAAATTATTATATATATGAGTTTAAAATTGTAATTTTTTTCAAATATAAGTACAATGTCTATATTGTTGAAAGTTGAATTTTAAGGCAATCTTTTAAATATATATCTTTTTTTATTGATTTTTGGGGCCATACCTCTAATTTCTAATGCCTATTTTGTTTTTATTTTTTAGCCTAAAGTTTGGCCTAAATAGAATAAAATTTCTTACTTTTCAACCCAAAAATTGAAGAAAAAAAAAAGAATTTTTATCCAAAAATTAAAAAAAGAAAAAAAGAAAAAAGAAATTTTGGATTGAAAAGGATTGAATTGGACCTTAATGGACTGAAGTTGACAGATTGGTCATGTGAACTAAAGTAGACTGAATGGACTAATTGGACCAAAGTGGATGGAATGGGTGGAATGGGTTCAATTGGACCAAATGTATTGAAGTGGACCGAAATGCTACATTTTTTTTAGTGAAAAAATAGAAACCAAAATATTATGTTGGTGTGGCTCAAAAAGAGAATAGTAACAATAAATACTACATTTCAGCTTTTAGATATTATATAAATGATATATTTGAAGCATATTTTATATTTAGAGAGTTTAGGACATGTTGTAGTATTTTATTTAGTATTATTATTATTATTCCAAGGTCCACACAACATAGTTTGAGGCCTAAGCTGATTATTTTAAGTAAGATTCTTTAATAATTAAATCAAATAAATAATATTTATTTAATTTTTTATTGCATATTATTTTTGGTTTTGAAAAACATTATTCTTGTTTTTTTGATATTGCAAATTTTTTTGGTAAATAAAGATTGCAAAATTACTAATTTGGTTTTTAAATTTAGATATTATTAGGTTTCTCAAAAAAAGAAAGAAAGAAAGAAGAAGATATTATTAACATTTATATTACCAACTACCATGTTGGGAGCATTATTGAAGGTGAGAGAAAGAATACAAATTTACTTTTATATTTTTCTTTTTTAAAAAGTACATTATCAATTTATCATTGTACAATTTTTTAAAAATACAAATTTCGGGGTTTCTTTTTTAATTTATTTACAATGGACGTCTTTGGAACCTTTATGTAAATTTTTGTTGCATTGGGGGCCATAGCTAGAGCCAGCCCTGTATTTTATTTCTCTTATGTTGTATATATGTTAAGACAAATATAAAGGATATTTTTTGTATAATTTATCCAAAATTAATTGATTTTTATTCCTTTCACGTTTTCAAGAACTATTAATATAACGTGGGTAGAAATTAATAAAACAACTAAAAAGGTGATCCAATTAGATTGATTTTTTTTTTTAAAATATTTGTTAGTTTTCTTTTCAAATAGTTTTGAAAATAAAATAGGAGTATAATAGGAACATTATTAAATTAATTAATTTTATTTTTTGAAATAGGAAAATGTGGGGGAAAAGGGGGTCAGGCCCAAGTTAATGGGCCGAATGCCCACGAGAGGACTGTTTCACATCCGAAAAGAGGGATGCGGAGAAGACAAGGCCCAGAGTGGAGTGGAATCCTCTTGGTGAAGGATCATCGCTGTCCGAGGAGGATATCTCCAGTCCGAGGAGGACATCTCCTGCCCGAGGAAGATGTTTTGCTCTGATATGATATCGGAGACTAATTGAGTAGGGGAAAAGCCTGAATGACTGTCCGAGGACTCCACCTGATCAAGATAAGCTCAAAGCATATTCAGGAACGATAAGGATGGGGAAATATCTGAGGGAAAGGCTGCTGCCACCGTATTCAATGCATTGCAACAGCTTTTCTGGCAGCATTTATGTGGAGAAGACCTCTGAACAGTGCATCCTAACCTACCGCCACTCACACAGAGATGAAAAGAAGCTACCTGACGTGACAGGTACTTGAGCAAGTTCATGGATGGGGAGCACGTGGACGATGGAGATAGGGGTAAGAGTGACTATATAATAGAGGGGAGCACCTGTCAATTGGATCCCAGAGGAAGAAGGAGAGAAAAGAGAGAAGAAAAACAATAGAGGGTTTCTAACTATCAATGTATACAAACTGATCAATGCACAGTTGAAAGGGTGATGATCCATTGTTATTAATCCCTTGCTAATTCTAGTTCTTTGACCCATACTCTACAAATTAATTGTCTTTGGGTTTACGTAAAGAAACAGAACCCTACAATTGGCGCCGTCTGTGGGAAGAGCTTGAACGTAAGGGAAGAGTAGCAGCGGTTGGTCATGGCTGGTCAAGGGCAACAACCGGCAGAATCTGGGGCCTCCCAACATATTGATCCTTTTCTTAATCTGGAGCGGAGGTAGGACCGTGAAGGTAGTGTGCATACTACACACACTGAGCGAACCCAGCCTCGAAGTGGAAGTCGCATTCCCCATGCAGAGAAAAACAGCATGCTAATAGAGATTGAAAGGTTGAAGAGGGAGTAACGCTATGAGAAGAGGAAACGCGCTGTACCACACCCTGATGACGACTTGGACGACGGGCAAGACGTTACCTATGAGCAGAACTCTCAAACTCCAATCAGCGAGACTTTCTCGTATGAAGCCGAGCACCCTCGTGAGAAGCGACCTCGAGGGTTACCATATGGAGGGGTGGGCAATGATGTCATGAGTAAGGCCCTGAGTCAGATCTCCAGGTCACCTTTTACACGTAGGATCGAAGGAGCGGAGATGCCTCGGCGTTTCAACCAGCCAACCTTTACTATCTATAATGGCAAAACTGACCCTGTGGAACACGTTAGCCATTTTAACCAAAGAATGGCTGTCTATGCCAGAAACGAAGCTCTGATGTGCAAGGTATTCCCCTCCAGTTTGGGTCCTGTAGCCATGAGATGGTTTGATAACCTGAGGGCCGATTCCATCGATTCTTACCAAGAGCTTACTCAAGCCTTTGGTTCACGATTCGTCACCTGCCGAAGGGTGCCCAGGCCCTTGTTCTCCCTTTTGTCCTTAAGCATGCGTGAAGGTGAGACACTGAAGGCGTACTCGGATAGATACTGGAAGATGTTTAACGAGATGGAAGGCAACTTCGATGCCATGGCCTTGGAGACGTTCAAGTTGGGTCTCCCCACTGATCATGGTTTAAGAACGTCCTTGTCCGGCAAGCCCGTTGTTAGCATGCGCCAGCTCATGGATCGCATTGAGAAGTATAAGAGGGTTGAAGAGGATCGGCAACAGGAGAAGGGTAAGGATAAGGCTACCACCCAGGACAGGAAGGACTTTAGGTCGGATCGCTATAACAATAATAAGCCGAGGAGAGATTTCGCTGGACACTCAGGTTCAGCAAATGCCCAAACAGTTAACACCGTGTTCAAAGAGCCCGTTCATCAAGTCCTGGATAAGGTAAAGAATGAACCATTCTTCAGATGGCCGAATAAAATGGTGGGGAATCCGGATAGACGCAATCATAATGTCTATTGTCAGTACCACCAGGACCACGGGCATACAACTGAAGACTGCAGAAGCTTATGGGACCATCTGGACCAACTGGTTAGCGAAGGCAGATTGAAGCATCTTTTACATCGCTCCAACGGAAGAGGAGGGCAGCCAATTTCGGAGGCCGAGAAGGGGGATTCTGTAAAACCCCCTTTGGGTGTTATCAATGTTATTTTTGCAGCACCGGGAAGGACAGGATCCCGGCCATCGAAGGTCATGTCCGTGGCTCGGTTGCCGGTGGGAGATGCTGATAAGAATTCGAGGAGCCCTGGGCATGCTGTACCCCTCGTTCTAGGCTTTTCAGACGAGGATAAAGCTGGGACCATTCAACCTCATGAGGACGCCTTGGTGGTTACCCTCAGGATTGGGGGATATGATGTGAAGAGAGTGATGGTAGACCAGGGCAGCGCGGTGGAGATCATGTATCCTGATCTTTTCAGGGGATTGAATCTCGTGCACAGTGACTTGGCTCCATATTGCTCCTCTTTATTCAGCTTTGAAGGAAGAATGGTTATGCCGAAGGGGCAAATACGACTGCCAGTGCAAACGGGCTTGGAAATTGTTGAAGTAAATTTCGTCGTGGTGGATGTTTACTCCCCTTATACGGCAATTGTAGCCAGGCCCTGGTTACACACGCTAGGGGCTGTTTCTTCCACTCTGCACCAAAAGGTCAAGTATCCTTCCGAGGGGCGTGTTTGTGAGATCCGTGGAGATCAGTCCTCGGCTAGGCAATGTCTGGTGGCGGCTATACGACACGGGTCCGAGGGTGAGCCTTCGGAAATGGTGGTCAAGGACCTATAGCAGTTAAAAGGGCGGTTGTCGCCGGCCGGTGGGCAGGAGGAAAGTGTAAAATGCGAGGACTTAGCGCGGGTCTTGGTTGGGGCTAATCCTGAAAGATACTTTCAAATTGGATCCCAGATACCTCAGTAAGAAAGAGAAGAGCTAGTTGAGTTCCTTAAAAGAAATATTGACATATTTGCGTGGAGTACCTATGAAGCCCCGGGGGTAGATCCGGAATTCATTTGTCATCATTTGAGGGTTAACCCTCTGAGTATACCAAAGAAGCAACCTCCTCGGAGGCCATCTAGAGAGCACACTGAAGCAGTCAGAGAGGAGGTGCGAAAGCTTAAGCAGGCCAGGGCTATTAAAGAAATTTTTTATCCCGAGTGGCTGGCGAATACTGTGGTAGTAAAAAAGAAAAGCGGAAAGTGGCGAGTCTGTGTAGACTTCACGGACTTAAACAAAGCCTGCCCTAAGGACCCCTTCCCTATGCCGAAGATTGATCAGTTGGTAGATGCTACTGTCGGCCATCCTCGGATGAGCTTCTTAGATGCTTTTCAGGGGTATCATCAGATCCCCCTTGCTCCAGACGACCAGGAGAAGACCGCTTTTGTTACCCCCATTGGTAACTACCACTATAAAGTGATGCCTTTTGGTCTGAAAAATGCAGGTTCTACGTATCAGCGGATGATGACCAAGATGTTCGAATCACAATTAGGCAAAAGCATTGAGGTTTATATAGATGATATGGTGGTTAAAAGCAAGCTTGTTTCTGAGCATTTGAAGGATCTTGATGTGGTTTTTGAGGTTCTGAGGAAACATAAGTTGCGCTTGAACGCGTCGAAGTGCTCGTTCGGAGTTGGGTCAGGCAAATTTTTGGGCTACATGGTCACGCACAGGGGAATTGAAGTCAATCCTGATCAGATAAAGGCTATCCAGGATCTACAGCCTCCTCGGAATCCGAAGGAGGTCCAAAAGCTAACAGGAATGACGGCTGCGTTAAACCGATTTATATCCAGGTCTGCGGACCGATGCAAACCCTTCTTCTCGTTGATTAACAAGTGGAAGGATTTTGAATGGAATGAAGAATGCGCCTCGGCTTTCCAACAGCTTAAGGATTACTTATCTCGGCCGCCGATTATGTCCAGCCTTGAGCCAGACGAAGTTTTATTTGCCTATATCGCAGTGGTCCCTCATGCTGTAAGTTTAGTGTTGATAAGAGTGGATCAAGGAGTACAGAGGCCGGTCTACTGTGTAAGCAAGTCGCTGCATGAAGCCGAGATTAGATACTTGCCGTTGGAGAAGGCCATCTTGGCCGTAGTGCTTGGAACTCGAAAATTGCCTCACTACTTCCAAGCCCATACTGTCGTCGTGCTTACGCAACTTCCATTTAAAACAGTACTTCGAAGTGCCGATTATACGGGGAGGATAGCCAAGTGGGGCACCATTCTAGGGGCTTTCGATATCAAGTACATGCCTCGTACGTCAGTCAAAGGCCAGGTCCTCGCGGATCTGGTGGCCGAATTTACGGAGCCCAACATGGAAGATGTAGCGGTAATGCCGAGCATGGGTGAAAAATCAGTTGGCATGATTTCTCAACAAGACCCTGCTCACTGGGAGTTATACGTAGATGGTGCTGCGAACAGGAAAGGTTCTGGAGTAGGGCTGGTCTTGACATCTCCGGAAGGAATTATCATTGAAAAGTCGCTAAGGCTAGATTTCGGAGCGACTAATAATGAAGCCGAGTATGAAGCCCTATTGATGGGAATGGTTATGGTCCGAAGAATGGGGGGAAAGGCCGTGAACGTGTTCTCGGACTCAAGATTGGTTGTGGGCCAAGTACAAGGAGAATTTGAGGCCAAGGACGAAAGGATGCAAGGTTATTTGAGCCGAGTCAAACGTCTGCAAGGGGAATTTGAATTTTTTAGCTTGCTACATGTTTCCAGAAGTAGCAATGCACACGCAGATTCTTTGGCCACGTTAGCCACCTCTTCGAATCAGGATCTGCCGAGAATTATCCTCGTGGAGGATCTTCATGAGCCCACTGGGATAGGAGGAGACGCAATTCAAGTACACCAGATTCGAGAGAGTCCATGCTGGATGGATGCCCTAATCGGATTCTTGAAAGATGATATCTTGCCGGAGGAGCGAAAGGAGGCTGACAAGATCCGAAGGAGGGCTGCCAGATTCTGGCTGTCCGAAGACCAAAAGTTATACAAACGCTCCTACTCGGGGCCATATCTGTTGTGTATTCACCCAGAAGCGACTGAGTCGTTACTAGAAGAATTGCACGAAGGGATTTGTGGGAGTCATACCGGAGGCAGATCGTTGGCCCACAGGGCCCTTACCTAGGGATATTGGTGGCCGAGCATGCAAGAAGAAGCTCGCGACTATGCGAGGAAATGTGATCAATGTCAGCGATTCGCACCAAACATACATCAGCCGGGGGGAATCCTTAACCCTTTATCCAGTCCATGGCCGTTTGCCCAATGGGGTTTGGACATAGTGGGTCCATTCCCTAAAGCTGCAGGTAACAGAAAATATCTCCTGGTCGGCACCGATTATTTTACGAAGTGGGTCGAAGCTGAGCCTCTTGCCAATATCCGAGATGTGGATGTGCAAAAATTTGTGTGGAAGAATATTGTAACTCGCTTCGGAGTTCCGCATACCCTCATTTCGGACAATGGCCTACAGTTCGACAGTAGCTTGTTTCGGAATTATTGTGGCGAACTTGGGATCACGAACAGATACTCTACTCCCTCCTATCCCCAGGGTAATGGGCAAGCTGAAGCAGTCAATAAAGTCATAGTTAGCGGCTTAAAGAAGAGGTTGGATGACGCAAAGGGAAGGTGGGTCGAAGAGTTGCCACACGTGCTCTGGGCTTACAGAACCACACCTCGCAGGTCTACTGGGGAGACCCCTTTCTCAATGACTTATGGGTTTGAAGCTGTCATTCCTTTAGAAGCTAACTTCTCAACTCTGAGAACCAGTTTGTTCTGCCCGGACAACAATGGTGAACTTCTAGAAGCCGGATTGGATTTAATCGAAGAAAGGAGAGAAAACGCAATGGTCCGGCTGGGTCACTACCACCAAAAGCTTAGACAAGGCTACGACGCCAAGGTCAAGCTAAGACCCCTAGAACCCGGTGACTTGGTGCTCAGGAAAGTTGTCGGCACCACGAAAAACCCAGCCTGGGGAAAATTAGGACCAAATTGGGAGGGACCATATCGCATCACGTCGTGTGCAGGCATTGGAGCGTACTTTCTAGAGGACTTGGATAGTCATGTAATACCCCGCCCCTGGAATGTAAATAACCTCAAGAGGTATTATTATTAATAGAGTTGTTATCATGTCTATTTATAATTAGTTAACACTGTTTATTTATTCTCTAAGTGTTTAAACTTAAAATCTGATCATGCCTGTAGTCCTCGGACCAGATGATCTCCGATTAGTTAACACTGTTTATTTGTTCTCTAAGTGTTTAAACTTAAATCGGATCATGCCTGTAGTTCTCGGACCAGATGATCTCCGATTAGTTAACACTGTTTATTTGTTCTCTAAGTGTTTAAACTTAAATCGGATCATGCCTGTAGTCCTCGGACCAGATGATCTCAGATTAGTTAACACTGTTTATTTATTCTCTAAGTGTTTAAACTTAAATCTGATCATGCCTGTAGTCCTCGGACCAGATGATCTCGGATTAGTTAACACTGTTTATTTGTTCTCTAAGTGTTTAAACTTAAATCTGATCATGCCTGTAGTCCTCGGACCAGATGATCTCGGGTTAGTTAACACTGTTTATTTGTTCTCTAAGTGTTTAAACTTAAATCTGATCATGCCTGTAGTCCTCGGACCAGATGATCTCGGGTTAGTTAACACTGTTTATTTATTCTCTAAGTGTTTAAACTTAAATCTGATCATACCTGTAGTCCTCGGACCAGATGATCTCGGATTAGTTAATACTGTTTATTCGTTCTCTAAGTGTTTAAACTTAAATCTGATCATGCCTGTAGTCCTCGGACCAGATGATCTCGGGTTAGTTAACACTATTTATTTGGTTAATATTACTTTCTGGCCTCTGTGAACTTTCCTAAGTGTATTTACAAAAGATTTTTTCCGTTGTTTTTTATATACAGCATTAGACAGGTTTGTTCTTTAATGTTGACTGCTATATAAAGTCTTTTTCGGACACGATGTTGATTGTATAAATTGTTTGCAAAGCGAAGTAATTGTGTTTCTCTATGACTATAATTACTAGGTGAAGTCACTTGTAACACGAGAAAATCATATTAAACTGTGAACATCAGCATCCAAACAAAAACTAATCCATTAATAAAAATCATGGTTTACAATTTTCTCAACTGCAAATAAAAAAAAAATGATAATAATAATAAAATAAAATATCTAAGTCTACGTGGGGACTTCGTGGGGAGGATCCGAGGGTAGTTTCTCCCCTTCCAAAAGTTCACCCTTTTCTTGCTGGGGCTCAGTGGAAGAGACCTGATCACCCAACAGTGGAAGACCCTGGTTAGGCTCAAGGGTAACCGAGGGATTTGATGAGTTAGAGGCAGCTCAGAGGCCTCTGGGAGTTGTTCAGGGGGGACATCATCATCTGGATATTGCCGAATATCTTCGCCATAAAAAATATTCTCTGGCAGTCTAAGATCTGAATCAAGGGGCACTCCAGCAGCATCCAGTGCTTTGCCCCAAG
Source organism: Quercus cerris (assembly GCA_963669245.1). Taxonomy (NCBI): domain Eukaryota; kingdom Viridiplantae; phylum Streptophyta; class Magnoliopsida; order Fagales; family Fagaceae; genus Quercus; species Quercus cerris. The sequence continues at coordinate 1,920,466 of OY770006.1, read as the reverse complement.
TCAAGTCACAGTAATCCCGAGCAACTGCGGCAAATTGCTCGGTGAGACATTTTTCTGTTGTCTCCACCCCCAACTGATAGGACGCCCTCTTCTCAGCTTCAGTGGCCTCCTTGGCCAATTGGGCGTCCCTCTGAGCTTCCTTGGCAGCCTTCTTAGCCTTCAGCAGCTCGGCGCGAAGCTCCTTGATGTTTTCCCTTTCTGCTGCCAGATTTTTCTGAGCTTCATTTAGCAGCCTGCGCTGAGACTCGGCCTGGGACTCAGCGTTCTTGAGACCAGCATCCAGGCTATCCCTTTCTTAGGCTACTCCTTTTAGCTGCTCCGAAAGCTTGGAGGTCTCTGCCTTCAGGCTGTCCAAGGCTCTCTCTGCTTCGGACCTAGCTTGGGCCTCGGCCTGGGCTTCCACATGGGTCTTACGGTTCCACTCTTCAGCTACAAAGACCTGTTGGGTGATCTGAACAAGATGACGGTGTTAGTATACAAACATAGAAAATCCACATTATAACCAAGGAGTGGAATGGGTATACTTACCATGGCCAAATCCCTCTTCAAAGACATGAAGAGTTCATATTGGCTAAAACGCTTATATGAATCCATGTCTCGGGGCAGAAGTAAGGGTTGCTGCAGCGCCTCGGCTATCAGTGCAGCACGACCCCCGTCATAGTTCCTGACCGAGGTCTCCCAGGGAAATGGGACGCCGTCGAGCTCTAGCCGAGGGGACCATATGTGTTGTCCTCGGCGCACCTCGGCCAGTGGAGGCTCCTCTCTGCTCTCCACCGAGGATCCCCTCTTTTGGCGGGGCTCTTTGACCACCTTCTGCTGCTTGGTTTTGGGTGGCAACCCCTTCTCCTTGTCTTCAGGCTCCATCGGCCTCTTTTTCTTTAGATCCGGTATAGGTTTAAGAGCCGGATCAGGAGCCTGTGGAGCGGGAGGAGGTGGAGGCAAATTTGCCGCAGGGCGAGAAGTCCCCGTCCCTTTGACTTCAACTTTATTACTCCTTCTCTTTAGGAGTAGCCTCAGGTCAGACATCTCTTCCTCTGAAGAGTCTTCAGGGACTGTAGTCAGCAACAAAGGAGGTCGGACACAAGATTGTCTGTCAAGTTCCTCTTCGGAGTCCGAAGGAATTATTTGGACGCCTCCTTCGCTTTCCCCTTCAAATTTGAACTTGTCAATTTGTGCATCCAAGGAGGTGGACGAGGAGCCGACCCTTTCTCTCACGGTCGGCTGTGCAAGGGGAACTTGCTGAACTGGTCGGATGAGCAGTGGAACACCTTGGGGATTGGGGTGTGGAACCGGTGCGAGGTTGTAGGGCACTAAAAAATTCTTCCGAGCAACGTCTATGCGCTGCAACCTGTAATCACCCTGAGTAATTGCGTTCCCCGCTGGCTGGACGTCGGCTTTCTTGGGGGTGTAACCAAGTATGAGTGGAACGGACCTCAACTGTCCGTCTTCGCTGACGTATATCTCCGAGCACAGTAGGTAGTTGAGGGCAGGCACGTCGATAAGGCTCAGCCGAGGAGCAGTATGTACCTTATCTGTAAAACAAACACACCAGTTAGATCAGAAATCAAATACAAGGATAGACAAAAGAATAATTACGAAAAGAGAAAGCCCTAAGACTATGGTTAAAGACCCTGAGTCCGAGAAGGCACACCTGGCTCTCCTGGCTCGGTCGGACAGTGTAAACCGTCGTGCCATGCGCCTGAGACGATCAAATAGTCGTCTTTCATCCCCTTATTGGATTTAGGAAGGCAGGAGAATAGCCTCACGACTTCGGAGCGGGATTTAAGGTAATATCCCCCCCTCTTTGGCCACGACACTCATATAGGTATGTTAAGTCGTGCCAAGTTAGCCCTAGGCCTAATTGTTCATTTACGGCATCAAAGGCCCCTAAAATCTTAAAAGTGTTGGGCGCACACTGATCGGGAGAGAGCCTATGATAACGGAGGTAGTTTAGGGTCACGGGACCCATAGGAAGGGTCATTCCCCCTTCAATGAAGGCGATTATAGGAATTATGACCTCTCCTTCTTGTCGGTCTAACAGTAGTCCCTCCGGGGGGCAATACCTCAGATTTACCCCCTGTGGGATATGGTGGGCTCTCTTGAATTCCTCAATCAACGCCGGACTATCGACGAGATATTGGAATTTACCCATTTCTAAAAGAATGAACGAAACAATGAGGAAGATGGTGTTAATGGAAGAAAATGGTAGCCGAGGAGGAAATAAAGGTTCAAGAGGCACCGAGACTTACACTAGCACGAGTGAAACGAATTCCCTAACTCGAAATGTAATTTTGGGTGGGATCCTGAAGGCAGAAGACGCAGAAATCCGAGAGGGCGTGAAGTGCTTTTGAAGAAGGGAACTCTCCGGAGGCTCTGAGAATGCTCTGAGTGTTATGAATGTGTGTAAAGTAAGAAAAGTAACTGCCTACAGAGATTTATATATGGGGACAAATGGAGCGGTATCATTCATCTCGCTCGAATTACGAGGGCAAACCCTACCCGTTTGATCAATAATCCACCGTTGGATGCAAGAGACACAGCCGCCTGAAGTAGTTAATGCGCTACTTTGGGAAGGAGAGATTTGCAGCGGTAATAATGAGGCGCGCGACTCCACAATCTCGCGCGTGTAAACAGGGGCATTTATGACTTTTTACTTCTGTTGATTTCTTCTGTTTTATTTTATTTTCATTTTTATCCATTCATTCCCGCGTATCAAATCAAAATCTTATTCTTTCTTCCCGTTTGCGTGGGAAAAAATAAAATTTTGAGGGGCTATTGTGGGGGAAAAGGGGGTCAGGCCCAAGTTAATGGGCCGAATGCCCACGAGAGGACTGTTTCACATCCGAAAAGAGGGATGCGGAAAAGACAAGGCCCAGAGTGGAGTGGAATCCTCTTGGTGAAGGATCATCGCTGTCCGAGGAGGATATCTCCAGTCCGAGGAGGACATCTCCTGCCCGAGGAAGATGTTTTGCTCTGATATGATATCGGAGACTAATTGAGTAGGGGAAAAGCCTGAATGACTGTCCGAGGACTCCACCTGATCAAGATAAGCTCAAAGCATATTCAGGAACGATAAGGATGGGGAAATATCTGAGGGAAAGGCTGCTGCCACCGTATTCAATGGATTGCAACAGCTTTTCTGGCAGCATTTATGTGGAGAAGACCTCTGAACAGTGCATCCTAACCTACCGCCACTCACACAGAGATGAAAAGAAGCTACCTGACGTGACAGGTACTTGAGCAAGTTCATGGATGGGGAGCACGTGGACGATGGAGATGGGGGTAAGAGTGACTATATAATAGAGGGGAGCACCTGTCAATTGGATCCCAGAGGAAGAAGGAGAGAAAAGAGAGAAGAAAAACAATAGAGGGTTTCTAACTATCAATGTATACAAACTGATCAATGCACAGTTGAAAGGGTGATGATCCATTGTTATTAATCCCTTGCTAATTCTAGTTCTTTGACCCATACTCTACAAATTAATTGTCTTTGGGTTTACGTAAAGAAATAGAACCCTACAGAAAATATTTTAGAACATTTCAAAATGGAGCAGAGGACAAACAAATTAAGACAGAGGGAATATATATCTAGCAATTTCAAGAAGAAAGAGACACAGTTAAACAACACCCAATAAGATATATGAAAAGTAATAAATGAGGATAAAAAAAATGTTATTAATTAAGAAAATAAGGTGGAAAATAATAATTATTTAATGCTATTTTTTCAACTGTTGAATTTATTACGGTATAAAAAATGTGTAATTTTTAAGGAATTTACATCACACGTAACTTAAACACACACACACACACATATATATATAGACTTTCTTCCCCAATTAAAAAACCCACTCTCCTTACCTCCCTAAGATTAAGGTGCAGTCCAGGGCCGGCTCAACCTAGGATGCAACTTAGGCCATTGCCTAAGGCTCCAAGTGAGAGAAGACCCCAACAATGGGTGAAAGAAGGCCTGCATATTGCTTAAAAATCCAAAATACCAACCCAAAAAAGCCCAAATATTAATATACGAATTCTTTCAAAAAAATCCCCAAAAAAAAAAAATATATATATATATATATTTAGAAGAAAATTTTACACTAATAATAATCTTGTCTATGTGTTAATTAAACACCAAAATTTAGCCAATGCATGAAAATCTCTCTCTCTCTCTGTCTAGCCGTGCACTTTGTCTTTGCTTGACTCTCTCTTTCCGATGGTTGGAATTCCTTTCTATGTCTATGAATTTAGACTCTAGTCCTGCACATGCTAAAAAGATAGAACAATCTCATAACCCTCTCCAAAACTCCAAAATTAAAATTTATTACCTGAAATATTCTCTCTCAATCAGCCAAAGTTGTTGTTAGCTCTATCCTCTCATCTTTCCCTGAATCGGTTGGTAGTTAGAGCTGTTTAGGTCCCCTCCCCCATAAACTCGGCAGTCTCTTGAACATGTCAAATAAAAGTCTTTCCTTTTCCGAAATTCTTCTATCTTTCTTAGGCAGCTTGACTTTCTTTTTTTAAGTATCTAATTTTCTCGTGGGTTTAAGACTTTAAGTACTTGGTAACTGGGTCTTGGTAGTTTGATATTTGGTAAACGAGATGAATGGAAAGGCTTTGCATTTTCTATGGTGTCGTACTGTATGACACATCCCAGACTTATCTTGTCTTTTCTTCTTCTATTTTTTATTTTTATTTTTTATTTTTTTATTTTTTTAATAGTGTACACTTATTATTTGCTTTCGTTTAGATTTTTTAATTGGATTTCGCTGGAAACTTCTTTGCTTTAGTTTACCTTTTCTTAATTGTTTTTCGTTTTTCGTTTTACATTTTCTTAGAAGTGCTCTTTTTTTTTTTTTTTTTGTGGGTAAAATAGAAGTGCTCATTTTATTTGTTTGATTAGAACTAATTATCATTTTTTTGCCGGTTGAGAGCGTTAGATGATCTATTGATAATCTAACGCTTCAATAGTGTCTTTTTATAAATCAGGTTTTACTTCTCTACTCTTTAAATATTATTTTATCATTTTCTATCTTTTAATAAAAAATCATTTTTTATTTTATAGATTTTTTTTAATATTTATTTGTGTCTGAAAAATTTATAAAAATAAAACATAAAAAACTTAATTAAATGTCAAAAGGATCCCTAGATAAATTTGTTATTAGATAAACAATGCATGAAAATCTTACAAATGACTAAAAAAAAAAAAAAAAAAAAAAAAGGTAAGGCCCCATTTAAAATTGTCACCTTAAGCCCAAAAAAAAATACAGTGAGCCAGCCCTGGTGCAGTACAACTATCTTTGATGAAGCATTTCAATCTCACATACCCCAGTTAAATTTAAATTGAGTATTTATATGGTCTATGTATTATAGACATGTAGTTTCAACTTTCAATCACATGTTATGATATAGTTTTTGCTTTATGAAAATTTTTAACCTCTTAAAGCTATCAGAAGCATGCTTGATTTTGTGTTTGTGCCAAAATGTGAAAATTCTTTGGCAGATTATTGGGCTGTTTTGGGCCTCGCCTTGTTTTACTTGGGTGCACACCCCATGGATATAGGTTGGTATAATTCTTCATCCATTTGGTTTTTCCCCCCCCCAAAAAAAAAAACTAGAGAGGAGGAAATCTATATTAAAGAAATCACTCAAACAAATGGAATTTAAAGAGTATATATACGAATTTGTCCACAAGGAACATGCATAGAAACTTCATGTCTTTCAATAACGTGGGGGTCAAAAAGCAACTACCTTGACAATGTTCTTCGATTTTTATCACTTTATATACATGGATGACTTTGATCCACTACACCTGATACTATGTACCAGACCCTTTCTTCCAAAGGCAGGATTTTTGAACTGGGTTTCATAAAACCTGGTGAGACTCATAACCATAAGCATATTGCGTAGGCATACGGTCAAGTCGGCTTAAAGCCACGCTAACGTTACAGATTTAAAGCATTTACACTGTCAAATGAAGTATTCAATATAACTTCAATTAGGTGAAATCAATCGAATTATGTTATGTTTAGTTGGATGTTTATTAGGGACATTGACTTTATAGAATAATAATAATAATAATAATTTTCCTCTTCTTCTTCTTTTTTGCCTATAAAGTAAGGAAGTCAATACCATACCAGGAAAATATACTGTACCGGCCATTAAACCGATACCGGTACTCATCCAAAATATACCAGAAAAAATACCAGGTTGACTAACGTGACCTACAGTATTTACCTTTGATTGAATTTGTCGCATAAACTTGTTCCCAATCTTACTATCTTTGTTGATCAATTTTGCTACAACTATCTTCTTGATGGCAATCATTTTGTCATTACTTCGTGGTAGGTCAGCCTTGTACTTCTTCACACCCACCTCTTCCTATTAGTTCAAATGAAGCTAGGTTATCTTCTTTCTCCAAGAAGGCTGAGTACTCTGCCTTTTTTATCAAAGGACTAAAGATTGTTGGGCTACTTGAGTCTTTTAATCCAGGTATACTTCCGACCAATGTTCCAACTAGGATTTCAAGTATCCATCTAGCTAGCTTTCTAATTAGATTGTTTTTATGTTTGTGAAGTGGTGTCACCGAAGGAGTTGGATCACTTGAAGTGGAAGCTTTATGACTTGTAGGTGGGGCAACTGCAAAAATATTACTATTTCTAGTTGAATTCTCAGCCAAGATGTATTGTTTGGGTACATCAAATCTTGCATGAATGAGGTGGAAAAGGGAAAGTAAAGTGAGGAGAGAGAGGTGGGGTTTGTAGAGAGAGAATGTCATTTCCCACAAAGCTCGATGTATGTTTATACCATAGGCTAACTTGAACTAGTGAGGATTTAAAGACGTTTAAGACCAAGATCTTAGTGTTTAGGAGATGGGGAAGAGAAATCGAGAGAGATGGGATAGATGAGAAAGAGAGCAAAGGAGAATGAGTTTTTAAATTGGAGAAGAAAGACTAAGGACGGAGCATATATATATATATATATATATATTTAGGCTGCGTTTGAATTGGGAGTAAATCATTTCCGGAAATGGTTTTCCACATTTTCGCGTGTTTGGGTGTTCCGGAAAATTCTATTTTCTGGAAAATCACTTCCAAATTTTCCGTTACCCAACGAAAATCATTTTCAGTACCTATTTTCACTTCAAAGTGTTTTCGGAAAAAGAGAGAGAGAGAGAGAGAGAGAGAGAGAGGAAGGAAGAAACGGAGCGACCCACGAACCCAGAGCCAGAGCCGGCGACCCACCGCCACGACCCATCGCTCAACCCATCGCTCGACCCATCGCTAGACCCAGAAGACCCATCGCTCGACCCAAACCCAGAACCAGAGCCGGCGACCCATTGCTCTCTCTTCCTCGATCTCGTCGACGACTCTGTTTGCGTTGTTGCCGGAATTTGCGTTGTTGTTGCCGGAATCTGCGTTGTGTTGTTGTTGTTGTTGTTGTTGTTGCCGGATGATGTTGTTGTTGTTGCCTGTTTTTGTGTTGTTGTTATTGCCGGAATCAATTTTTTGTTGTTGTTGTTGTTGTGTTGTTGTTGTTGTTGCCGGAATCAATTTGTTGTTGTTGTCGCCGGAATCAGTTTTTTGTTGTTGTTGTTGTTGTGTGGCTATTGCCGGAAAATAGCATTTTCCTAATAGAACCAAACACATGAAAATATTTTCCACAACAATTTTCATAATACAACCAAACACTTGAAAATATTTTCCTTTTCCGGAAAATAGCATTTCCGGAAAATAGGTATTTTCCGAAAAATATTTTACGGGAACCAAACAGACCCTTATACACAGAGAGAGAGAGAGAGAGAGAGAGAGAGAGAGAGAGAGAGAGAGAGAGAGAGAGAGAGAGAGAGAGAGAGAGAGAGAGAGAGAGAGAGAGAGAGAGGGAAAATTTATGATCTCTTTGGGTTTCTAATTTAAATGTTGCCAAAATGTGATAAAGACCAAACTAATGGTACCTATTAAAAAATTTTCCCAAAGAGATCATAAATTCTCTCTCTCTCTCTCTCTCTCTCTATATATATATATATATATATGCTCCCTCCTTCGTCTTTCTTCTCTAATTAAAAAACTCAATCTCCTTTGCTCTCTTCCTCATTTGCCCCATCTCGCTTGGTTTCTCTTCCCCCACTCCCAAACACTTAGATCTTTTGCCTTAATTAGACACTCACTAGTTCAAGCTAGCTTGTTGTATAAACACACCTCAAGTTTTGTGGGAAATGGAATTCTCTCTCTCTACAAATCCCACCTCTCTCTCCTCACTTTACTTTCCCTCTTCCTCTCAATTCATGCAAGATTTGATATACCCAAACAATACATCTTGGCTGAATTCTTCAACTAGAAGTAGCAATATTTCTGTAGTTGCCCCATCTACAAGTCATAAAGCTTTCACTTCAAGTGCTCCAACTCCTTTGGTGGCACCACTTCATAAACATAAAAACAAGCTAATTAGGAAGCTAGTTGGAAGGATACTTGGAATCTTGGTTGGAACATTGGTCGAAGGTATATGTTGGGTTAAAATGAATTGACCCATTGCAAATTAATTAATTAGATCAAATTATACACAATGGTGAGGTAGCACAAACAAATCACCTACTAAACTAAATATAGCGGAAATTAAATTTGACACGGTGATTTGTTTACGAATGGGGAAAACCTCAGAGGCAAAACTCCATCGGGTGAATTTAGGGTCACCACTCCCGAGAATCCACTATTATCAATCACAAGCGGTTACAAGTATAAGAAATCTTATCAAACCCTTTGGCCTATTATTAAATATTAACATACAGTTGAACCCTTACCTTAATACCTAATTGGACTTGTATTGTAGTGACAATCTCTCCATTCAATGCACGAATCCCATTACGTGACTAACCAATGATGCACGAATCCCATTACGTGACTAACTCCACCAACTTGAAGAATATGTTGGCTGCAAAGTTTTTTACTTCATCAATAATGAAGATCAGGAAGCTCCTTGGTCACAAAACCCTTGGCGTAAAGACGCAGTAGCTTCTTCAGAAAGAGTGATGAACTAGGGCAATTTTTGCATGTATTATTTTTTGCATCATCTCATGACGGCCCTTAAAATAATCCTTATATATGTCTAGGGTTATGAGAAAAGAAACCCTACACAAATACATAGGAATATACGTGTAATCAGATCTGAAGAGTCTGATTTCATAATTCTCGACAGATATAGCTTATGTTGAGCTTTGACATTCAATCTCGATAGAAAGGATTTCTGTTGAGATTTCTGTTGAGCTTTAATGAACAACACTTTCTTAACTTGTTTCTTGGTTAGATCTTCATGACTTTAACAGTTGACTTGAACAACATGTTTCTTGAAGTTTTAAACTATCTTTGATTTATCCAATTACAAGTAAAGTGCGTTTTGTCAAAGGATTAGCCAATTACATAAAATGTCCCTAACAGTATACCTAGATTTTGGAGGAGCCATAATGAGTTTTATAAGAGGTAGAGTAAAAAACTCAGGTAGCCCAACAATCTTTAGTCCTTTGATAAAAATTTAGAGGACTTAGCCTTCTTGGAGAGAGAAGATGGTCTAGCTTCATTTGAACTAATTGGAAGAAGTGGGTATGGAGAAGTATACATGGCTGACCTACCACAAAGTAATGACAGAATGATTGCCATCAGGAAGATAGTTGTAGCAAAATTGATCAACAAAGATAGTAAGATTGGGAGCAAGTTTATACGACAAATTCAATCAGAGGTAAATACAGTGGGTCACATTAGTTTAACCTAGTATTTTTTCCAATACATTTTGGATGAGTACCGATACCAATTTAATAGCCGGTAAGGTACATTTTCCCGGTATGGTGTTATCTTCCTTGCTTTATAGGCAAAAGAGAAAAAGAAGAAAAAGATACTATAAAGTCAATGTCCCTAATCAACGTCCAACTAAACATAACATAATTGGATTGATTTTGCCTAATTGAAGCTATATTGATCAATTCTACTACAACTAGTTCCCAATTTTACTATCTTCGTTGATCAATTTTGTTACAACTATTTGTCGGTTTAAGCAAGTTCCTGGTTCAATTGGTTAAAACCGACTACCAGACACCAGTCTAGTAAAAAAAAAGAAGCCTAGAATCGGTCAAAAAAAAAAAGGGGGGAATTGGAGGCAAATCCGGTTTTGCCACCAATTCGGTTTTTAAAACCATGAATATTATTGAAGAGACTAACCTTCTCATATGCATCAATCATTTTCTGACGTTTCAGCATAGGGTTACTACCTATGGAATAATGTAAATTCATAATTTCATAGTGGAATAATGTATGAATTTACATTATTCCATAGGCAGCAGTCCGATCTAGAAAAAATGCTGAAAACCAGGATAAACTGGGAATCGGAGGCAAATCCGGTTTTGCTCTTGGTCCGATTTTTAAAACCATGGCTGAAACATCAAAAAATTAACCTTGGCTGCCTTGCTACTTCCATTCTTTTCTTGAGAAATTGTTAGGACCTACAAGAGTACCAATGTACCATAACATCATTGCGTTGAACTGGTTCGGCAACCAACAAAATTCAATGCCAATTATACCATATAAATTTAGAGTTAGAATTTGTTAAAGATGTGCTAAACTCATGTTTTACATCATTTAATAAGAGATTATCATATCAACATTTTACTTAAAACTCAATACATCCTAATAACATTTTAATAAATTCCTAATTTGGTTGGATTTATATATGAATATTAGAATTGATTGAGTGTGGTTGTACTTATTCTTAAATATGTGATAAGATGATATAGCATGTTAAGATTGGAGGGGTAAAATATGGATTTACAGAATTTAATCTCATAAATTTAACCACACAATGCCTAAGAAATATAAATATAGTTAAGGGACATCTAAACCAAAACGCAAACTACATTTAAACAGCCTCTTAAGTCTTCAAACTAAAAGTCTAAAACTAAAGTAAATTGAAATTCAAACTTCTGATATCCTTATCTTTGAAATTTGAAGATGATCAGTCATTTGAAAATGATCTTTGAAAAATCCTGACTCAACCAACCGCGAAAGAGATGTGCAGGAAGTTAGTGACAAACTAATTAATACAGTGAAAAAAAAAAAAAAAAAGATAATGAAAACAATATTCCATTTGGGAAAAGAGGACAAATGGTGCATTATCAATTTTATAAATACGAGATGTAAACAATAACCCTTTGTGCTTATAGTTATATGGTACATATTACACGTCTTGAAATTATTGTTATTTTGCGTTGTAGCTTGGTAAAGTTAAATATTTACTTCTTCTTTTTTTTTTTTTTTAATACAAAAAATATTATTTTTAATTTACATATATTTTTAAATTAACCTGTGCATCGACCAAGCATACTATTAGTATTTAAACAAAATGAGGGTTTAGTTATAATCTAGAAACCTACCAACCACTCCTTGTGACCCCGCAAGTTTTCTGATTTTGTGAATACATTTCTTATTATGCAAAAATTTCGTAATATTTGTTTTGTGGTGACCGTAGATCTTATGAATAATGTTTACACATGCAAAGTATATCACTTGATTTTTCTATTTGAGGTAATGCATTGTGGGGGCTAGACACATATCTCAAATACCACCGGGCCTGCTGGCCCAAGTGATACCCGGTCAAGTCTAGTGACCTTCAACCCAAGGGTTCTAGCCCTGCATAAACAATTACCCAGCAAAAAAAAAAAAAATCTCTTGTCAAATCATTTTCATATTATGAATAATTGATTTCTTTGATCCTCATCTTTTCCATTAACCTGTAATGAAATCCAACTCATAGCCAATAATCAATCAAGCTCATCCCAGTCATTCACGCAAAGCTCCTTCCTATTTTAGAAAGCATGAAAAAAAATTGAAACATTACTTTTTAAGAAAGAATAATTGAAAGAGAGAGAATTGACAAAGGTTTCTCATCACTTTTTTCATTGCCTATACATGCACAGTAAACCTCATCAATTCATTCATGTGATAGTAGTGTGAAAATGAAATTCATGCCAATTTAATAATTATCATTCATGCACAGATTGAGAGGTCTTCTTCCACGAAATTTTCATGGTTTTAGTTTTTCACAAGTCTTCAGTCTTCAGTCTTTAGTAAACCATACATTTTTTATGGGATTTGGATTTTGGAGTTAAAAAGAAAGGGCTAATCACCCTTTTTTTTTTTTTTCCTTAGAAACATTTAAAACTCTTGGGATTTTTAAAGTATGTGAAATTTTTTGTGAAATGAGGATTGCATATCGCCAACATGTCTCCCCCCAGTCAAAAAGGCAAGGTACCAAGTCAATTTGCGTGTTGTGAGGGGGAAAGAAAATGTAACCCAACGAAAAAAGGAATTGATTGCAAAGACTCCTATTGAAAACTGAAGACTTGTGAAAAACTGAAACCATGAAAATTTCGTAGAAGAAGACCTCTCAATATGTGCATGAATGATAATTATTAAAACCATAAACATTATTGAAGAGACTAACCTTCTCATATGCATCAATCATTTTCTGACATTTTAGCATAGGGTTACTGCATATGGAATAATGTAAATTCATAATTTCAAAGTGGAATAATGTATGAATTTATATTATTTCATAGGCAGCAGTCCGGTCCAAAAAAAAAATTCCTAAAACCGGGATAAACCGAGAATCATAGGCAAATCCAGTTTTGCCACTGGTTCGATTTTTAAAACCATGGTTGAAACATAAAAAAATAAACCTTGGCTACCTTGCTACTTCCATTCCTTTCTTGAGAAATTGTTAGGACCTACAAGAGTACCAGTGTACCATAACTTCATTGCGCTGAACTGGTTCAATACATCCTAATAACATTTCAATAAATTCCTAATTTGGTTGGATTTATATATAGATATTAGAATTGACTGCGTGTGGTTGTGTTTATTCTTAAATATGTGATAAGATAATATGACATATTAAGATTGGAATGGTAAAATATGGATTTACACCATGTTGTTACAGAATTTAATCTCATAAATTTAGCTACACAATGCCAAAGAAATGTAAATCTAGTTAAGGGACATCTAAACCAAAAGGCAAACTACATTTAAACAGCCACTTAAGTCTTCAAACTAAAAGTCTAAAACTAAAGTAAATTGAAATTCAAACTTCTGATCCTTATCTTTGAAATTTGAAGATGATCAGTCATTTGAAAAATCCTGCCTCAACCAACCGCGAAAGAGATGGGCAGGAAGTTAGTGACAAACTAATTAATACAGTTGAAAAAAAAAAAAAAAAACTAATGAAACAATATTCCATTTGGGAAAAGAGGACAAATAGTGCATTATCAATTGTATAAATACAGGATGTAAACAGTAACCCTTTGTACTTATGGTTATATGGTACATATTACACGTCTTGAAATTATTGTTATTTTGCGTTGTAGCTTGGTAAAGTTAAATATTTTTTTCTTTTTTTTTAATACAATTTTTTTTTTTTTTAATTTACATAGACCAAGCATACTATTAGTATTTAAACAGAATGAGTGTTTAGTTATAATCTAGAAACCTACCAACCACTCCTTGTGACCCTGCAAGTTTTCTGATTTTTCTTGATAGCAAGTTGGCAACTACTGTTCTAAGTGGATGTGGGTTTGAGTCGGGCTGGTGGGTTTTTATTTAATCGGATCGGGCTGTTTTTAATTGAATGTGGGTCGGCCTTGGTTGTTATGAGTTTGGAATTTTGATGAACAACAAACTGGGGTTGAGGATTTTAGCGTGTGGGCTGGGGTTCCTTCGTTTTATGTTTTATTTTTAGGCTGGGGTTAAGTTTGTATTTGGGCTTGGCTGGATTAGTGTGAGGAGCTTGTTGAGTGAATGTGTTGAGACTTGAGACTTAGCAGACCAGGCATCACTCAAAAAACTGAACCCAACCTAAGTCTATATTCTCTAAAATGCCCATATACCCTATTCTAGATCAACTCTCTCTGATTGGAGGTCCTAGGCAATTAATTGGCTATTTGATACTAGCGTTTAAACAACAATTTTTATTATTTATATAACAATAACATTTTTGACACATATTTTTATAATACTCAAACACGTATTACTACAACATTAAAAGCAGAACATCGATACTAAAAACTGAACAACTGTTTGTGCGTTTTTTCTGGAATGTGTGGATTTCTGTATGGGTATGACTTTGAGCTAGCTTGGTTTGAATAGAGTGCCTGAAAGTGTGTGATGGGTTTAAGATTGTGTGTGTGTGTGTGTGGTGTGCATGTTTTTCGCCAATTTGTGTGTGGAAGAATGATTTTTTCTGTTGTATGCGTATGTTGAAATGTGAACTTTAAGGTTTGTTGCACACATGCGGACACAGCCTTGAATTATAATTTTGGAATCAATAATTTCAAAATTATACTTGAAATCAACTGGGGTGTATGACGAACACACTCCGCACACACTGGTGTGTAACACTCGGCGCTCAAATGTGAATCAGTATGCTCTATGTTTTGTGTCTGTCAGTATGCATTTAGGAGAGAAACAATATGTGTACGACAGAGAAAGGAAATATCACACACAAATTAATTGGCCGGTGGTTAGTATACAATTATACATTTACCCTGCCTAGCTGTTTCGGGCTGCTTTTGATTCTTGCTTGCTATTGGTTGCTTATTCCACTCCTTGCTTTGTTCTGCTTCATGCCTTGGTGTTCATATCCTGGTATTAGGCTGAACCAATGAAAACAAGTATAAAAACTCACATGAGAATTCAAATCGAAATGGGAAAGAAAGAACAGAGTGAGTGAAAAGAGATGAAGAAAGAAAAGCTCATTTAGGAAATTTTCTCTCTGTTCTTTGATTCAGAATCTTCATGCTCTTTGAAATGTTTTATGTTGCCTCTGTTGCCGTGCTTTTCATGGTTGCTGCTTCCCTTTGTTTCTCTTATACACTGTCAACCTCATCATAAAGTATCAACCTCTAGATTTTTGGGTGAAAACAAAAAGAGAGGAGAAAATAAAACTGAAGTACAAGTGTACTCACGGTAGCTCTTGAGAGTTGAGACTCCCTGATCCAAACTTGTCCTGAAATCAAGTACAAATTCAGACCAACATGTAAACGTTTCATTCTCACCAAAAAAAGAAAAAAGAAAAAAGAAAAAACAAAACAAAACAGCAAAACCTAAAACAACACTCCAATCACAACATGTGAATGTTTCACTCCCAAAAATTCATCTCAGAATATAGAGTGAAGCAAGGACTCACTATGGTTTGAAGCATGGAGAGGGCGATGGGCGCCAAGATCAAGGCAGCTACAAATTAGACTCAGCTTGTCAAACAATGGTGAGGAATATTTGAAGTGAGGGGTTTGATTATGAATACTATGGTAGTGGGGGCAGTATAAATTGAAGCATTATGTGTAAGTAAAGTAGGGTTTGATTAGGTGTGCTCATTTACATGGACTACAATGTAGTCTAGTTTGATATTAAGGGTCCGTTTGTTTTGGTGGTAAATGATTTCCAGAAATCATTTACCACCTGACCCCAATGTTTGGTAGAGGAGGAAAATTTTAATTTCCGGAAAATTACTTTCAGTTTGACCATTTTTACGCCTTTGACCCGGAAATGATTTTACGTTCTCATTTTACCTTCAAATCATTTCCGGAAATTGCACATCACGCACAAAAGAGAGAAACAACCGAGAGATCACGCACAAAAGAGAGAACCAACCGAGAGAGCCAGAGAAGTTGAGAGAGAACGATCGAACCCAAGCAACGAGCAACCCATCGACTCCAAGCAACGAGCTCCAGATCGACACCAGATCGACACCAGATCGCCTCCGAGCTCGATCGAACCCATCGCCTTCACCTCGCCTTCACCCAGACCCACGAGCAACCCATCGCCTTCACCCAGACCCAGACGACCCACGAGTACGACGACCCACGACCCACGAGCACGACGACCCACGAGCACGACGAACCCAGACCCACGAGCACGACGAACCCAGACCCACGAGCACGACGACCCACGAGCACGACGAACCCAGACCCACGAGCAACCCATCGCCGACCCACGAGCAACCCATCGCCGATCCACGAACCAGACCCAGACTTTTGTTTGTTTAAAGTTTGATTGTTGTTGTTGTCGCCTTCGATCGCTGGAATTTTTTTGTTGTTGTTGGTGTTGTTGTTGTCGCCGGAGCCGGAGCCGGAATTTGTTGTTGTGATTGCCGAAATTTTTTGTTATTGTTGTCGTTGGTGTTGTTGTTGTCGCCAGAGCCGGAATTTGTTGTTGTTATTGCCGGAATTTTTTTTTGTTGTTGTTCTCGGTGTTGTTGTTGTTGCCGGAAAATGTGAAAAATTTTCCGGAAAATAGCATTTTCCTAACACATCCAAACACATGAAAATATTTTCCACAATAATTTTCATAATTCACCCAAACACTTCAAAATATTTTCCTTTTTCGGAAAATAGCATTTCCGGAAAATACATATTTTCCGGAAAACATTTTACACGAAACAAACACAGCCTAAATGACATCTTTGCATGCACTTTTATCAAACAGGTGTCCTCCCCTCGTGGGTGTTTTTCCATCTTTATCTAAGCTCATCGTGCTATTAAAATTTATGGATAAATGTTATATATATATATATATATATATATATTTTTTGGGTAATTACAGTAAACCCACCTGTGGTTTAGCTTGAATTCACTTTACCTACTCGTGGTTTAAAAAATGTCACTTTGCCCACCTGAGTTTTGCTCTGTTTATCTCCCGTTACCCACCTCTGTTAAAATTAGGGGTAAATAGGTATTTTTGCTCTCCTTTTTATGTCTCTCTCCTCTCAAAACAAGAAAAACATAAAAAAGCAAGAGACAACAAGATCTAAAAGTTAGAGTTTATTAAAATTTAAGAACAAACATAATCAATATTTTATTTCCATGTCTCTCTTCAATATTTCAATTAAAGAGAGTTAAAAAGGAGAGACTAGGTAGAAATTAGTAATAATTAGTGGTGAAAATAATACAAGAAAATGATTAGAGACTTAGAGTGAGTATCTAAGATCCAATAATTCCTAGCCACACAGCCAGTCGCTGCTAATCCATGATTTTTTTAAAAAGAATAAGAAGCACCAAATAATAAATCCTCCTCATTCACTCTCTCCCAATCCCATCCAATGAAAAATACAGTCAGAGTTTACTTTGCACACCAATTATCCCAAATCCAAAGTAAACACAAACAACTTGATCATATGATAATCTTTAAAAAGGTTGGTTAGTGTTTCTGTTACAAGTAATTGTATAGATCTTGAAAAGCACACCGTCCTTTGCTCAATTCCTTATTTCATATCTTAGAATGCCACTGCCCTCTCATTTTCTCCAATTCCTCTTCTTCTTTTTCTTCTCATTCCTTCAAGCCTTTGCCACAATCATGGGTTAGAGAAAAAGAAACCCATCTTCCAAACATCCTCCATCTTCCTAATTCTGCCACCATGACAACAACTAACCAAACTGGTGTGAAGTTACATTAAGGTAGGTGTGGGTTGTGAGCGTGCAAGTGTGGTGGATTGCGGTGGCTATGGGTGGACGAGAGAGAGAGAGAGGGTGATAGATACAGAGGAGGATGATTGGTTTGGGCTTAATTTTCTGGGCAAGTTATGTGTGAAACAAGAGATAGAGCAATACCACTTTTAGATCTTGTTTTCTCTTAAGTTTTTATGTTTTTCTTGTTTTGGGAGGAGAGAGACATAAAAGGGAAAGGAAAATACCTATTTACCCTTAATTTTAACAGAGATGAATAACGGAAGACAAACTGAGCAAAACTCAGGTGGGCAAAGTGATATTTTTCAAACCACGGGCAGGCAAAGTGAATTTGGGCCAAACCACAGGTGGGTTTATTGCAATTACCCCTTTTTTTTTTTTGACACTGGATAAATGTTATATTAATACTTATAAATCTTAAGTAGCAAATTGTAATTGGCAGTTATTGGTAGACAAAAAAATGATTTAAATATTGTGTTCAAATTACATACAATAACACTTATCACCTAGGTTAGGATTTAATTTTTGAAAATATTGTGGAAGTAGCAATCTCAAATTTTTGTGCATAAATAATGTGGTTTACCTCTTAAGTTTAATAATAATTTTTTGATAAACCCTCTTAAGTTTAATAATTGGGTTAGGTAACTTTACCTAAATGAAATTTCACCCAACCAATAGGATTCATGCAATGAGCCCTCACACCAATAAGGGAGTGTCACCCCACTCATTATTTTATCTATTATGATCTTTTTTGCTGTATCTTTATGAGTAATACTATGTAGACAAAAAAAATTTGACAACATTTTTTATAATAACTGAATTGTGAATTTTATATTGCTTCTCATTTGGATTTGATACTGGCATTACTTTTTTATTTACTACTAAAATTTTGCCAAGTCTTACCCCATTCAAATGGGAAGAAAGCTTCAAAATATTACCATTGTGGTTTGTGACTGTGTATCTTGGACTGCCCATGCTAATGTGAATACTTGACTTTGGTCTCTCTCTTTTTTTCTCAGACGCAAGTGGCACCTTTACAAAAATTCAAAATGAAAACATAAATTGCTTAAAAGTAGGGAGTCTTATGGCTGAATATTGTATAAAATGATGTTTATTTGTGATATGGGTACTGTTTAAACTTATTTAAAAAGATGAGGAGAGATATGAATTTCAGTAATGCCATTGCTGAAATTCCTAGGAAAAAAAAAGAAAGTAAGAGAGAGGTGAGAGACATGATGTGATAGAGAAAAAAAAGAATTGTAACAATACCATTGCCAAAATTAGGAGAGAGAAAAAATTAGAAGTTGTGGCAATTTAGTTGCCGAAATTTGAGAGGAACAGTATATAGAGGAACTTGGAATTTTAGTAACCATGTTGCCAAAATTTAGAAAAATTTAGGGTCCACAAGGAGAGAGAATTAGAGGAGGGAGGTGAGAAAATTTGGTAAAATTTGGTTGTGATGGTTTTTGTCAGGAATATAACCTCTCAAATTGGATTGGTTAGGTATCAACCACATGGCTATGCTAAGCATTGTTGTTTGTAATGAAAGCTAATAATATTTATTCTAAATGTTGATAGTAGCTACAGAAATGTTAATCCTTCGACAGCCTATTTATTAATTACTACATCCATGAAGGAATTTGAAAATGAAAAAAAAAAAAAAAAATATATATATATATATATATATATATTTAAAGCGTCAATTTACTAATGGCAATTAAATTTCTTTTTATATGTATTTCCAAATATAAATAAATTTATAAAAGAGAGTCTTGAAGTCTTTGATATGAAATTAACAATCACTGAAAATTTAAAATCAAGCATTGCCTCTCTCACTCTAGAATTTTTTCTTTACGAATTTCCTAACATCATTGCCTACACTTGGTAATAATTTCATTTGAATTTCTAGAAGCTCTACCGAAACACTCCATTAATTGCAAGTTGCAACGTTCTTTTCTTTCTTTCTTTTTGGGTTTTGTCGTCTTCTCTCCTTTTGTTTTTTTCTTCCTTCTTTTTACGTTCATCCTTTTTCTTTTTTTTTTTTTTTTTTTTTTTTTTTTTTTTTTTTGGGTTTTGGTTCATCCTTTTGTTTTTTTGTTTTTTTTGATAAACAACATGTAACTAGATTTCATTTAAAGAAGAAACGTTCAAACAGATTACATCACGTTGAAGTTGATCAGCTATTATGGGTGGAATATCCTCTACCCAAATATTACACTGGTTCAACAGTTTGGCATTCCTAGCCATGATATGAGCAGTAGCATTCCCACTCCTGCGAATGTGTGTTACCCTCCACGCCGTAAAGCATTTCAGCCCCTCTTTTATCCCTTCTATTACTTTCTGGATGGAATTCTGCAGCAAACTTTGATCACCAAGGGCCTTCACCACCAGCTCCGAATCACATTCCATGATGATCTCCTTCAGCCCCAAGTCCCACGCAAGTAGCATTCCCTCCTCCATAGCTTTAGCTTCAGTTTCCAATGCACCCAAAGGCAGCTCAAGTTTCTTACTCATGGCTCCCATCAGTTGACCCCTCTCATTCCTAATAACCACCCCAATTCCACAACACCCTAAGTCTTCAAAAATAGCTCCATCCGTGTTGACTTTAAACCATCCCCGATTAGGGGGGGTCCAAGGAGGTTTTGCCGGAATGGAAGGTCTTTCTTGGATTTGCTTAACCTCCTGACTTTAAATCATCCTTTTGTTACGTCTTTTCCATGTGCAAATTCAACAACCAAGATCATCAACTTAACTGCAGAAAAGTTACTTCTCAATCACACAGTACTCTGCAATTTATTAATTACTACTAACACCGACACAATTTTTTACATGGAAAAAAAATGCTTTAGCCATGGAAATTTCTAACAGGTTCTTTTTAAGCTAGAGTCTAGCTTGTTGTTTAGGAAATCATTAACATGCTGTGACAGCAAAAAGGTACCCTGGATTGGCCTCTCGTGAGAAATTAGCTGATGGAGACATTTGGCATTTCATCCGTGAATATGTACATGTCTTAGTTTCATTTGCAATACGTTCTAATAAATAAATTTGACATTTCAGCCGTAAGCTATCGGTTAGTTAGCGAGTGAGTTTTCGGTTTATAAACTTTACTAGTACTTCTTACAAAAGTTAGGCCTTTTTGTAAGTGTTATAGTATTGTAAGTCTTGTCTTCCCACTTTTTCCTTCCCCAGCCCTATGTCTTCTGTTTATATTATCTCAAAAAAGGGATTAGTGGTCTAAAATATCATATCGGTCAGTTAACGAGTGAGTCTTTGGTTTATAAGCTTTGCTAGTACTTACAAATGTTAGGTCATTTTGTAAGTGCTAGTGTTGCAAGTCATGTCTTGCCACTCCCTCTTTCCGCATCCCCTATGTCTTCTATTTATATTATCTAAAAAAAAAAAAAAAGTACTTAATTGGTTGGTACCTCTTGGTATTTTTTATAAAGATGTTCATAATTTAATTTCACATTTCTATTGTAACTACTAAGTTATCAATAACAAAAAAAATTCCAAACATGTGCAAAGTATCATTTGAATAATTTTTCTACACAAAATTCAAATAAATCTCTTGTAAGGTCCATTTTCCTATATATTAATTAAGGTTATATTCTCTTCAATATTTTTAAAACTAATTAAATGGACCATATCTTTTAATCAAGGGTTGATTCCGTACCGTATCGGCTGTACCAGCAAGAAAATCGGTACATATAACTCCCCTGTTTCGTATTGGAAAAAGTACCTGCCGTACTGGCTAATTTCGGGCAATACCAGCTAGTACAGAAAAAAGTTTTTTTTTTTTTTTTGTAATTTTTGATTTTTTATTAGGGTAAAATGATAACTTATTTGCATTATTTTATTAGTATTATTTGTTTTCTTAGTATGCAATAGTAACTTTTAAGCTTTCTATTTTTTATATTGTGTTTTTTTTTTTTTTTCCTTTTAATTGATATTAAAGTCTAAAACCATGAATAATTAGTTCTAAATTGAGGAAATGTTTTATGGTAAACTTTTATATTTATTATAATACACACACACACACACACACACACATATATATAAATATAAAAAATAGTGGTAAACCTGAAACGATACACCAGTATTGACCGGTATTCGAAATATATTGTACCGTGGCCAAACCGGTATAGCCACTGGTACGGTATTGACTCCCTTAGTTTTAATATGCAAAATTTCAAATTGTGTTTTTGGTAACAGTAAAATTTATCATTATTTTTTATACAAACAAAGTATCACTTGGATAATTTTTCTATTTGATATAATATATTAAGGGGGCTACATAAATCTCGAATAAATCACATGTAAAATCATTCGCAAATTAAGGTGATATTCTTTGACATTTTTATAACAAATGGAATGGACCATATCTCTTAACATTTTGTGAATACATTTCTTATTATGCAAAATTTCGTAATATTTGTTTTGTGGTGACCGTAGATCTTATGAATATTGTTTACACACGCAAAGTATATCACTTGATTTTTCTATTTGATGTAATGCATTGTGGGGGCTAGGGCTACACATATCTCAAATAAAATCTCTTGTCAAGTCATTTTCATATTATGAATAATTGACTTGCTTCTGATCCTCATCTTTTCCATCAACTTGTAATGATCAATCAAGCTCATCCCAGTCATTCACGCAAAGCTCCTTCCTATTTTAGAAAGCATGAAAAAAAATGAAACATTCCTTTTTAAGAAAGAATAATTAAAAGAGAGAGAATTGCCAAAGGTTTCTCTTCACTTTTTTCATTGCCAATATATGCACAGTAAACCTCATCAATCATTCACGTGATAGTAGTATGAAAATGAAATTCATGCAAATTTAATAATTATCATTCATGCATAGATTGAGAGGTCTTCTTCTACGAAATTTCCATAGTTTTAGTATTCCACAAGTTTTCAGTCTTCAATTTTCCAAAAAATTAAAGTGGGAATAACAAAACAATGAGAGCTTTCATATTCTTACTTTTTGGACAAACACAATAATTTACCAAGTCTTTGGCTTCATCTTTATTCAATCATCCTTCATTCAGGTAAGAGTAGGAGCAGGAGTCTTTGCAATCAATTCCTTTTTTCGTTGGGTTAAATTTTCTTTCCCCCTCACAACACGTAAATTGACTTGGTACCTTGCCTTTTTGACTAGGGGGAGACATGTTGACGATATGCAATCCTCATTTCACAAAAATTTTCACATAATTTAAAAATCCCAAGAGTTTTAAATGTTTCTAAGCAAAAAAAAAAGAGTGATTAAACCTTTCTTTTTAACTCCAAAATCCAAATCCCATTAAGAACATTCCATCTTGTAGATTTTTTTTTAATTAAACTTTTTGGCCTAACTACTTTGTTATCTTTTCATATAAATCAAGTACAAAATCAGCAGTGATACACACTAATCTTCCAAGGGCCCTTTGGATTTAGCTTTTGGTTTGAGATGGTTCCCGTTAAATTTCCTATAATTTGCTATCTCCCAAAAATGAAAAAATGAGAAAAAAAAAATTTAGAAGAAATTATAATTTCCTATATCTACACAACCCATGACAATTTAAACTACAAGGTACAATCCCTGTGACTTTGTATTCTTGTGATTGGCTTCAATCTACACTGCTCTTTTACTTAGGAAAAAAAAATCTTCATTCCACTTTTTATTTTTTTGTTGGACTTCTATTTGATTGAAAGTTGCATTTGATTGGACTGTAAACTGTAAAAAGAGGTCGTTTTAATCATACATGGGGCCCTTGAAACCACGCCGAAGTTAAGGATGAATCTGAAACACGTGTATTTGAACATTTGATTCCAACGTTTCATTATTTCTTTCAAATTGCATCCCTTCACTTCTTCTCCAGATAAAGGCGACTTGAATTCAGTTGAATTTTCCACGCTCACAAAGAAAATCAGTCATGACCTGACCTGCAGTAGCGATAGCAAATCTCTATCTAATGAACTCTCAATCACTACCACCGTCTATTGGTTGCTTATCCCACTCCTCCTTGATTTGTTCTGCTTCATGCCCTGATGTTCATATCCTGGTATTAGGCTGAACCGCTGAAAAGAAGTATAAAAACTCACATGAGGATTCAAATCAAAATGGGAAAGAAAGAACAGAGTGAGTGAATAGAGATGAAGTAAGAAAAGCTCATTTAGAAAATTTTCTCTCTATTCTTTGATTCTGAATCTTCATGCTCTTTGAAATGTTTTATGTTGCCGTGCTTTTCATAGTTGCTGCTTCCATTTGTTTCTCTTATACTGTCAACCTCACGACTTGTTCGTCACACCCTTGATGATCACGACTTCTTTTTTTTTCATTGCTTGAACCTGAATACATGCACAATAAACCTCATCAATTCATTCATGTGATAGTCGTATGAAAATGAAATTCATGCAAATTTAATAATTATCATTCATGCACAGATTGAGAGGTCTTCTTCCACGAAATTTCCATGGTTTCAGTTTTCCACAAGTCGAAGCCTTCAGTTTTCCAGAAAATTAAAAGTGGGAATAATAAAACAATAAGAGCTTTTATATTCTTACATTTTTTTTTTGAGAAACCGGCCTAAAGTACGTGAAAACTCAAGGGATTTCTAAAGTATGAAAGCTTTCATTTTTTTGTTATTCCCACTTTAATTTTCTGGAAAACTGAAGATCGAAGACTTGTGGAAAATTGAAGACTAAAGACTTGTGGAAAACTGAAACCACGGAAATTTCGTGGAAGAAGACCTCTCAATCTGTGCATGAATGATAATTATTAAATTTGCATGAATTTCATTTTCATACTACTATCACATGAATGAATTGATGAGGTTTATTGTGCATGTATTCAGGTTCAAGCAATGAAAGAAAAAAGTCATGATCATCAAGGGTGTGACGAACAATTATACATTTACCCTGCCTGGCTGTTTCGGGCTGCTTTTGATTCTTGCTTGCTATTGGTTGCTTATCCCACTCCTCCTTGATTTGTTCTGCTTCATGCCCTGATGTTCATATCCTAGTATTAGGCTGAACCGCTGAAAACAAGTATAAAAACTCACATGAGAATTCAACTCAAAATGGGAAAGAAAGAACAGAGTGAGTGAATAGAGATGAAGTAAGAAAAGCTCATTTAGGAAATTTTCTCTGTTCTTTGATCCTGAATCTTCATGCTCTTTGAAATGTTTTATGTTGCCTCTGTTGCCGTGTAAATGTTTCATCGTCACCAACCAAAAAAAAAAAAAAAAAACAGCAAAAACTAAAAAAACACTCCAATCACAACATGTAAATGTTTCACTCCCAAAAATTCATCTCAGAATATAGAGTGAAGCAAGGGCTCACTATGGTTTGAAGCATGGAGAGGGCAATGGGCGCCAAGATCAAGGCAGCTACAAATTAAACTTAGCTTGTCAAATAATGGGGAGGAATATTTGAGGTGAGGGGTTTGATTATGAGTACTATGGTAGTGGGGGCAGTATAAATAGAAGCATTATGTGTAAGTAAAGTAGGGTTTGATTAGGCGTGCTCATTTACATGGACTACAATGTAGTCTAGTTTGATATGAAATGACATCTTTGCATGCACTTTTATCAAATACGTGTCCTCCCCTTATGGGTGTTTTTCCATTTTATCTAAGCTCATCATGCTGTTAAAATTTATGGATAAATGTTATATTAACACTTATAATTCTTGAGTGGCAAATTGTTATTGGTGGTTATTGGTAGACAAAGAAGTAATTTAAGTATTGGGTTCAAATTACATGCAATAAAATTTATCACCTAGATTAGGATTTTGTTTGTGAAAATATTGTGGAAGTAGCAATCTCAATTTTTTGTGCATAAACAATGTGGTTTACCTCTTAAGTTTAATAATAATTGTTTGATAAACCCTCTTAAGTTTAATAATAATTTTTTTGATAAACCCTCTTAAGTTTAATAATTGGGTTAGGTAACTTTACCTAAATGAAATTTCATCCCGCGAATAGGATTCATACAATGAGCCATCACACCAATAAGGGAGTGTTACCCCACTCATTATTTTATCTATTATGATCTTTTTTGTTGTATCTTTATGAGTAATACCATGTAGAGAAAAAAAAAATTTTGACCATATATTTTTTATAATAACTGAATTGTGAAGTTTATATTGGTTCTCATTTGGACTTACTATTGACATTACTGTTAGGTTCTAAAAACTTAGGATTTTATGTATTTAGAGCTCTAATGTGTATTGTTGGCAAATCATGATCAAAACAGGTTGTTAGTCTTGCTCAAAGTATAGGCATTTTATGTAAAGTTGGAATCAAGTGATTGCAGAAGTATTAGTGACTTTCGGCCTAGTTCGATCGATCGAAAATTAGACTTGATCGATCGAATCTTGGGCAGAACGTTTTTCTGCAAAATTTTCCAATTCAACCCAAGCCCATTAAGGATTAGGGTTTCAGATCTACTTCTCCTACTATATAAAGGAAACCCTAGCCACGTTTTTAGAATAGCTCTGAATGCTCTTGTTGCTCATATTTTGCGGTTTGTGTGAATCTCTTGTGAGATACTTGAGGAGTTTTCCTTCACATAAACTTAGGGTTTTCAAGGTAGAGATATTATCAACACCTTGATGATCAACTTAGTTGCTGCCATTGAAGCTTAAAGAAACACAAGCGGGAGTGCTTGTATTTGATTGGAGAATCTAAGAAAGAAGGAGTCCGTGGATTCGGAGCATGCATGTGGTCGTATCAGTAAGTTCTACTAGTAGGTAGTATTAGGAAGTCGAGCGTGGGTGCTTGTAAGTCCTTTTGTATGAACTTTGATTCTTTCATATAGTGGATTCAAGTTTACCTTGAGGATAGCTAGGTTAAATCCTCCCCAAGTTTTTTACCGGTTTGGTTTTCTTGGATGATCATATCTTTGTGTTCTTTATATTTCCACTGCTTTATATCTTGATATGATTATTTAATTGTGTTAACCTAGATTTGCATAATTTGACTAAATTAATCACTTGGCTAATAAATTAGGTTAATCCAATTGTTGTGTTTTAAGGGGTCTAAAAACCTAACAAGTGGTATCAAAGCTAGTAGCTCTCTTGTTTGTAGATCTTTTAATCTAAGAGCTGATCCTTGACCCCTGTTGTCATGGATAATTTGAAGTGTCTTTCTGATCATGCTTCTGCTTATGCTTCTGTTGATTTTATTGATGTCTGTGAAATTCTTCGTAAGGAATTATCTAAATCTTTAAAAATTTCTAAGAAATTCAAGGAAGAGTTAAAATTGGCTAATCTTGAAAAAGATGAATTTATTGTTAGATTAGATGAATCTAATAAAAAGAATGAATTTTTGAGAAATCAAATTTCCTTTCAAGATGAGAAGATGAAAAGGTTGGAACAAGAGTTAGTTGAATCTAAAGCTAAAATTGAAAATTTGACTAGTACTAAACCTGCTGATGATAACAAAAGTGTTTCTATTTCTCTTAAACCTAAAACTGAGAAATTTTATATCCCTCATTTTAAGAGGAAGAATAAAGAAAAGGTTTATTTTGCTAGGTTAGAAAAAGGTAAAAATTCTAATGTAGACGTTGAAATTTCTGAACCTATGTCTAAACTTATTGTTAGAGAGCATAATAAATCTGTTTTTGTGCCTACTTGTCACCATTGTGGTGTTGTAGTTCATATTAGACCAAATTATTTTTGTTGAGGCAAAAACCAAAATTTGAGACTAGATTTGTTGTTAAGAATACTGATGTTATTAAATTTGCTCCTGTTTGCCACTTTTGTGGTGTCTGTGGTCACATTCGTCCTAATTGTCATAAATTGAAATTTAAGCATTCTGTGTTTCAATCTAGGATATGTGATGATATTTCTACTGCCATAAGTCCATATAAATTGTTTCATATTCTTTTGAAAAATTTGAGCTTGTTGGCTTGTGAAAGAAATTTGCAGGATTTTAGTCTTTCTCAGAAGATTGGTGTAATCCCTCAAATACACTCTGCCTCTCATAGATTTTCACCTACAAAGTCGAAGACTCGTGCTATATGGGTGAGAAAAGATTCTCTAAGGTGAGTGTTGCTGACTTGTCCTTGATTTAATTCTTTCAATTGTTTGTGGACATGTCTTGTTTTTGTTTTTGGTTGTTTTATTTTTATTTTTAAAAAAAAATTCAAAAACATTGAAAAATTTTCAAAAAGAAAAAAATATTTTATTTTGAGTCTTTTTTTTTTTTTTTTTTTTTTTTTTTTTTTTTTTTTTCTTGAGGATTATATGAGTTATAATATTTCTCTTTTGATTTAGAACATGCTTGACATTATGGAGAAACTTGAATAGTTTGTGTTATATAAGTGCTAAGTTATTTCTGATCTTGTGTGAGTATGTACTAATTTGTACATGTACTCAAAGATTAATTAAGAAATTGATATTTCTTGTTTAGGTACCCTCTAGCTTAGTTAAGCATTGTCATGCATTGCATTTGCATTATTCATTTAGCATAATTTGTGCTTTTTGTTTTTGGTCATAAATTTTTTTAAAAACCAAAAAGATTTTTGTGTTTTGTATTTCACATCTTGGATTTATAATCAAAGACTGACCATATTATCTATACATAACATGTTTATGTACCTTGTTTAGCTTGAATGAACTTATTTTATTGCACTTTACTAGTTTGAGTTTTGTAGTGTATGTTGTGTGGGAAAGATGTTTATGGTATTTATCACTTTGTCTTAATCTTGAAGTCACATGTTATTTGACTGTTGGACTTGATCCTTTTGAGAAAGGCATAAATAACCATCTCACTACTGTTCATTAGCCAATCATGAATACCTTAGTGCATATAGTAAGGTTCTGTGCTCGAGAAAGTGTAGCACATGCACACAAAAAACATAAGATGTAGCATCGGTTTAATTGCTTAATACTTAAAATTAGTGTGTACTATTAGGCTTGATGCCACATCACATAATTAAAATTGGTGTGTATATTATGAGGCAAAATTCAAGAAACTTACATGATTGCAAGCTTATGATCTAGGAGATGTGAGAGTTATATGATGTAACTCTTTAAGTGATAGTCTCTTTCAAATTCTATGTGATGAATTTTGTAGACTTTGTATTTGATTTCTATTCACATATCACCTCACATGTATCTCAAGCTTTTGCTAGTTGCACACACTACACAAGTTACTCTTTGTTAAACTTGGTACATTATATTGTGTGTGATTTTGTTGTGGCCATCCAAAATTAAAAGTTCCTTGATCTTAATGCAAAATGTGTTTAAAGTTCGAGATATTGGAAATTCTAGAGTTTGAATGTACCCGAATTGGAGATTTTGTTCAAATTGGGTTTAATTGATGCAATTGGTTTGTTGAATTGATGTAATTGATCATTATATTGTGTATTCTAGCTTGTGTGATGATCAATTGGTCAAATTTTTCCTAAAAACTTAACAAGTGGTTTTAAATTTTTGGACTTTTATTAGAAACTCTATGCTCAAGCCAATTTTGTGAATTTAACTTATATTGAACTTAGTTTCACTGCATTAGAGCATGCATTATGATATATTTTTTCATGCATCATTTGTGTGTAGGATTCACATGCATTACATTGACTTTTGTATCCATCTTGCAATTTTGCAGTCATATCTCTCATTGTTTTCACACATAACATGCATACACTTTGCTAAATTGGGTACTCAACTTGATTTAAAAATTGATTGATTAATTTTTGAGTTTTGTACATTCTAGTATATGTTATTTCTTATGTGTGAACTACAGAAAATATTTTTCTTAAGAGATATAATGGATAATCAATGTGCAAATATTTTTTCTCCTCATGCAATTGTTTATGGATCACATAGTGCCATGTTTGCATTTTATTGAAAGAGAGAATATTTGTTTCTTCATGTGTATCCTCAACTTAATTTTTTTTAAAACTTGGTTTGTGTCTTTTTATTTATCCCCACCCATTTATTTTTCCCCAAAACTGTTTTTTCCAAAACTTGTTTTGTTTTTCCTATTTTTATTGGGGGAGATTTTTTTTTTTTTTTTAACTCTTTGTTGTTCATAGGAGAAGTTGTCTCTATTTTCTATAGAGTTGAAGTGGTTTGTGTCCCCTTGATTCTCTATTTTCTCTTATCTTTTATTGCGTATGGTGACTGTTTACTTTTTGTATGAGCTGTCTTTGTCAATACGTGACAAAAAGGGGGAGAAATTATTGATTTGTGGGAGTCATGTTTGTCTTGTTTAGAGGGAGAGTTAGTTTACTTATGTTTTTATTTTTGTTTCTTGTATTTACTGCTTATTGATTTATATTTATGAGTTATTCATTGATATATGTCTTTATTATGTATTGTGTGAAACATACAAGAATGCTTTATCTTTGATGTATCTAACTTAAGGGAAGAGTTAGTTTACATATTTGTTGATTTACTGTTTTTCTATCACACATGCGTTTATGCGTTTGTTTAGTGTTTTAGGAATATACAGGTTGATTCAATTGAGCTGCTGTCTACACTTGCAACTGATGGATAGTAGTTAGGATTGAATTCGTGTTTATGAGCATTATTTTTGTAAAGGGCTTTTATTTGTAAACTTTGAGTTTTTAATTTGTGTTTTGTCATAGATTGCCAAAGGAGGAGTTTGTTAGGTTCTAAAGACTTAGGATTTTATGTATTTAGAACTCTAATGTGTATTGTTGGCAAACCATGATCAAAACAGGTTGTTAGTCTTGTTTAGACTTACTCAAAGTGTGGGCGTTTTATGTAAAGTTAGAATCGAGTGGTTGCAGAGGTATTAGTGACTTTCGGCCTGGCTCGATCAATCGAATCTCGGGCAGAACGTTTTTCTGCAGAATTTTCCAACTCAGCCCAAGCCCATTAAGGATTAGGGTTTCAGATTTACTTCTCCCACTATATAATGGAAACCCTAGCCTCGTTTTTAGAATAGCTCTGAATGCTCTTGTTGCTTATATTTTGCAGTTTATGTGAATCTCTTGTGAGATCCTTGAGGAGTTTTCCTTCACCTAAACTTAGGATTTTCAAGGTAGAAATATTATCAACACCTTGATGATCAACTCAGTTGCTGCCATTGGAGCTTAAAGAAAAATGAGCGGAAGTGCTTGTACTTGATTGGAGAATCCAAGAAAGAAGGAGTCCGTGGATTCGGAGCTTGCACGTGGTTGTGTCAGTAAGTTCTATTGGTGGGTAGCATTAGGAAGTTGAGCGTGGGTGCTTGTAAGTCCTTTTGTATGAACTTTGATTCTTTCATATAGTGGATTCAAGTTTACCTTGAGGATAGTTATGTTAAATCCTTGTCAGGTTTTTTACCGGTTTGGTTTTCCTGGGTGATCATATCTTTGTATTACATATATTTTCGCTGTTTTATATCTTGATATGATTATTTAATTGTATTAACCTAAATTTGTATAATTTGACTAAGTTAATCACTTGGCTAATAAACTAGGTTAATCCAATTGTTGTGATTTAAGGGGTCTAAAAACCTAACAATTACTTTTTTATTTACTACTAAAATTTTGCCAAGTCTTACCCCATTCAAATGGGAAGAAAGCTTCAAAATATTACCATTGTGGTTTGTGACTGTGTATCTTGGACTGCCCATGCTAATGTGGAAACTTGACTTTGGTCTCTCTTTTTTTTTTTTTTTTTTTTTTTTTTTTTTTTTTCTTTTTTTCTCTGATGAAAGTGGTACCTTTACAAAAATCCAAATGAAAACATAAATTGCTTGAAAGTAGGGAGTCTTTTTGGTTGAATATTGTATAAAATGATGTTTTTTGTGGTATGGGCACTGTTCAAACTTATTTAGGAAAATGAGGAGACATACGAATTTCAGTAATGTCATTGCCAAAATTATGAGGAAAAAAAAAAAGAATTGTAGCAATACCATTGCTGAAATTAAGAGGGAGACATGATGTGATACAGAAAAAAAAAAAAAAAATTATAGCAATACCATTGCTGAAATTAGGAGAGAAAAAAATTGCAATTGTGACAATTCAGTAAATATAGGAACTTGGAATTTCAGCAACCATGTTGCCGAAATTTAGAAAAACTTTGGGGCTCACAAGGAGAGAGAATTAGTGGAGGGAGGTGAGAAAATTTGGTTAAAAATTGGTTGTGATTGCTTTTGTCAGGAATATAACCTCTCAAATTGGATTAGTTAAGTATCAACCACTTACCTACGCTAAGCTTTGTTGTTTGTAATGAAAGCTAATAATATTTATTCCAAATGTTAATAGTAGCTAAAGAAATGTTAATCCTTCGATAGCCTATTTACTACATCCACAAAGGAATTTGAAAATGAAAAAAAATAAAATATAAAAGCGTCAATTTACTACTGGCAATTAAATTTCTTTTTATATGTATTTTCAAATATAAATAAATTTAAAAAAGAGAGTCTTGAAGTCTTTGATATGAAATTAACAATCACTGAAAAATTAAAATCAAGCATTGCCTCTCTCACTGTAGAATTTTTTCTTTACAAATTTCCTAACATCACTGCCTACACTTGGTAATAATTTCATTTGAATTTCTAGAGGCTCTACCGAAATACTCCATTGCAAGTTGCAACTTTTTTTTTTTTTTTTTTGGGTTTTGTCATCTTCTCTACTTTTGTCTTTTTCTTCCTTCTGTTTACGTTCGTCTTCTTCTCCTTTTTTTTTTTTTTTTGGGTTCATCCTTTGGTTACGTCTTTTCCATGTGCAAATTCAACAACCAAGTTCATCAACTTATCTGCAGAAAAGTTACTTCCCAAATCTCAATCACACAGTACTGTGCAATTTATTCATTACGACTCCCACCGACACAATTTTTTAGATGGAAAAAAAATGCTTTAGCCATGGAAATTTCTAACAGGTTCTTTTTAAGCTAGAGTCTAGCTTGTTGTTTAGGAAATCATCAACATGCTGTGACAGCACAAAGGTACCCTAGATTGGCCTCTTGTGAGAAATTAGCTGATGGAGACATTTGACATTTCATCCGTGAATATGTACGTGTCTTAGTTTTATTTGCATTATGTTCACAAATAATTGTATGTCAACACCTTCCATACCTAAGAAATAAATTTGAAATTTCAGCCATAAGCCATCACTTAGTTAGCGAGGGAGTTTTCGAATTATAAGTCTTACTAGTGTCGGGGACGTTTTGCGACAAAGGTTGAAAATGCGAGAACGGCCCAAATCTCTCCTTGGGTTCTTTAGAAGTGTTTATTGTGGAGAATCAAGCCTAAAATTTCAAATTTATAATGAACAAAAGACTAATAGTGGTTTGACAAGAGAAAATCAAAATGCTTATAATAAAAGTGCAGAAAACCATAAAAACATAACAGGTCTGAAATTTCGACCCACGGTCACACAGAAGAGGGAGTTGAGAGAGGTTGTGAGGAAGAGAGGGAAGGTTCCCCTGTACCTATTTCCACTCCCAAGCTTTGGAATATGTACGTGTCTTAGTTTTATTTGCAATATGTTCACAAATAATTGTATGTCAACACCTTCCATACCTAAGAAATAAATTTGAAATTTCAGCCATAAGCCATCACTTAGTTAGCGAGGGAGTTTTCGAATTATAAGTCTTACTAGTGTTGGGGACGTTTTGTGACAAGGGTTGAAAATGCGAGAACGGCCCAAATCTCTCCTTGGGTTCTTTAGAAGTGTTTATTGTGGAGAATCAAGCCTAAAATTTCAAATTTATAATGAACAAAAGACTAATAGTGGTTTGACAAGAGAAAATCAAAATGCTTATAATAAAAGTGCAGAAAACCATAAAAACATAACAGGTCTGAAATTTCGACCCACGGTCACACAGAAGAGGGAGTCGAGAGAGGTTGTGAGGAAGAGAGGGAAGATTCCCCTGTACCTATTTCCACTCCCAAGCTTCGGAATATGTACGTGTCTTAGTTTTATTTGCAATATGTTCACAAATAATTGTATGTCAACACCTTCCATACCTAAGAAATAAATTTGAAATTTCAGCCATAAGCCATCACTTAGTTAGCGAGGGAGTTTTCGAATTATAAGTCTTACTAGTGTTAGGGACGTTTTGTGACAAGGGTTGAAAATGCGAGAACGGCCCAAATCTCCCCTTGGGTTCTTTAGAAGTGTTTATTGTGGAGAATCAAGCCTCAAATTTCAAATGTATAATGAACAAAAGGCTAATAGTGCTTTGACAAGAAAAAATCAAAATGCTTATAATAAAAGTGCAGAAAACCATAAAAACATAATAGGTCTGAAATTTCGACCCACAGTCACACAGAAGAGGGAGTTGAGAGAGGTTGTGAGGAAGAGAGGGAAGGTTCCCCTGTACCTATTTCCACCCCCAAGCTTCGGAATTGTGAGATTGTTGACTGGCTGAATGGTGTTTGGCTCTGAAGTTTCAAGTATATGAATAGAATGTGGCTGCCTCATTTTGAATATGATTGAGGCCTTTTGTATTGAACTTGGGGTGCTCTATTTTTTACTTTTTATTTTCATTTGACCCTCTTAAAATAAAATTTTGAATCCCCTAGACCTAATTTTTTTAAAAGCCTAGCTGTAATGAATTTGATTATGATTATCTTGATAATATCTTGGCCTTAAAAAAAAAAAAAAATCATCATGTAGCTCTTAACAAATTTGAAATAAGCTAATACATAAAAGTTTATTTTACTTAGATCCCACTTGGAGTTTACTTAACAATAATAATTCATATGTTTATTGTATTTGAAAACAATAGATGATTTCCAAGATTTAATCTTAGCAACAATAATTAATATCCACTTTGTATTAATAAACTGTTATATATAAAAAAATCATATTAATAGACTGTAGGGATTGAGTTTGAGCACTTCTACTGTTGAGTGAGTAGACTCAAGCCCAGCTAGTCCAATACAATGAATTTGTAGAGAGTGAGTTCAAGAACTAGGCCCTAACAAGCGGACAACATCCAACGCAACGTTTTCCACCATTTAACACCGGTGAATCGAAATCTTCCTCAAAAGTCTGTCCTCGGCCCGGTCCGACGAGCTTGGTAGTAGCCCTTCTCCCATGGGAATGGTCCCCCCTTCTTCATCTGTTTCTCCCCCTTATATAGTCATTTTCTAACGATCCCCTCCCTCCACTTGTTGATCATCCACGCCCCTTCTTGACAACCTGTCCTATCAGCCACTTTACCAAACCTCCTGTGAGTCGCAGTAACTGAGGAAGCGCTACCTAGGGGTCATTTCCTCATTAATGCGGCCAGAATTTTGATTGTGTGCATTTAATGTGAAGGTGATGGTTCATCCTGGTCTTGCTCTTTGGCATGGTCTCAGTTGGTCGAGGACAGGGTTGTCCTCGGCGTGGTTCCTGGGCAATTTGGGCTTCCACACTTTGTCCTCGAGTGTTTCTTCCTTCTCGGCATGGGCCTTCGGCTTGGTACGCAGTGGGCTGGGGTTACCCAATTTTCTGACGCCACAATAGCCCCTCAAAATCTTACTGTCCGGCTTCTCGGACGGGGAGGAGGATTTTAATATTCTTAGGCCTTTATCGTGGTTTTGTCCAGTCTGGTCCTAGGTCAGCGCTTAGAGCCTTTTCGCCTGTCTGACGCACATTTCTGGCGCTTCGATATGCGGTACGCACCTGTATTAAATTTTGGCGGCTCCATACTCCCCACGTTCAACGGTGTGATGGTAATCCAACGGTGAGGATCTTTCGCCATTATGGGCAGGAAGCCTTGCACAGTTGTCTTTGGTGAGGGGTCACATACCCATTTGCACTGATTCGTCTCTCCAATTTTGCATTCGAGAGGTTTCATGTACACACCCCGAATCCAGTCAAGTCTTCAACTCAACTTGCGTCTCTTTATAGTCTAAAAAGCCTGGGTCGGAGCGCCTTCCCTTATTTTCATAAGTTTTCTCCTTACTCCATCTTATACTTTTCCCTTTATGATTTTTCTCTTCCTCTACTCCTCTCTTCTTTTCACTCTTCCCGGAGTCGTTTAGCCATCCTTCAGGATGGGTAGGTTTAAGAAATTGGTTGAGTTTGAGGAGGCGATAGAGGAATTCATAGCCACTCATAGGATATCCGGTAACGTGGGTTTGAGGTACTGTGAGGAAGGGGAATGGTATATAAGGAGGGAGGTCGGTGAGGTAGTGATTCCTATAATCACCTTCCTTGAAGGTGGTATGAGGATCCCTATGGGGCCAGTGATGAGGGACTACCTTACACACTTTCGATTAGCCCCCACCTAGTGCACCGCTAATGTGTTCAGGATCCTGGGCTGCGTGGATGCCTTGAATGAAAAGATGGGTTTGAGGTTGACCCATCATGACGTGAATTGGTGCTATAATCTCCAACACCTGACGGGTAAGTCCTACTATATGAAGACGAGGGATGATAGAGTTAGACTCATCTAGTGTCTCCACGAGTCTAGCAAAGGGTTGAATAAGGACTTTCTGATCGTGTCAGGAGAGTGGCACGACGGCCTTCACTGCCTAACCGTAGAGGGGGGGCCAGGTAGGGTACTCGAAATATGGGAGGGTTGGTCTGCTATGTTTTCATAGTTCGCATTGCTTGGTCGCTAACAAAAACTACCCATTTTTTTTGTTGCAGATCCACACGCCTTTGAACGGCATTTCAATCTGGTCAACAAGGAGGACTTAGAAGCTGTACTCAGGGCAGAGGTCTTTCTGAACGAGGTTGACAACCAGGTTAGAGCCACCCACAAGATTCTCGGATACAAGCCGATCCAGAAGTCTTTCTTGGCTCCCCAATATGTGATTAGAGCCAAGGACCCCCGAGGCTTCGCCGAATCACTGTGGTGGAGCACGGGTTCGCATTTTCTGAAGGATCTTCCGTCACAGAGGGTGTCTCGCTGGCAAGCTCTTCCTCGTCTTACCAAGCCGTGGAGGCCGAGGGAGGAAGTTTGACAAAAGAGGGAAAAGTAGTTGACCTGGGTTCATCCGAGGACGAATTTGGTGTATTTAACCAAGTCCATTTATCCGAGCATCCCTTTGGTGAATTTAGTGATCTCCATTTACCTGAAGCAGATCTTCTGTCACCAAAGACTGGTACTCAGGCCGAGATGGGATTTAAGAGACAACCTCAAACCAGTCTGTTTGACCTACTTGAAGGCCAACTAGGGAAGGACATGCCGGCGAAGTCACAATCTCAGCTTCTTTCTCCTCCTCCCAAGCTTTCTCCTCCCCCACCTAAGTCTTTGCCTGTACAGACTAAGTTGTCTTCCATTCCAACGGCTTCGGACCCTCGGCCCATGTCCACTGACCCGAAGAGGAAGTGACCTTCCAAGGGCAAAGACCCTGTGGACGGGGGGAGATCTCGTTCCTCCCAAAAGGGAGATGAAGCCCGCTGACCTTCCAAGTAGCTGAGGATTGGCGGTCAGGACAAGGGAAAAGAGGTCATTCAGTAGTTCGAGCCCTAGGCCTAGCTGTCTGCCGCCATGCTTCATGGAAAGCCTTTGATGGATGATGCCACCCTCAGGGACTTTCGAAGGGAGAGGGCACTCGCGTGGCTGATGCCCTGGAGAGGTCCCTACTTCTCCCTGCCGACATGGTCGAGCTGGGGGGCATGAGGAGGCAAGAAGTTGCCCGTAACCTCAAGAGGTACCTAGGCATGGTAAGATTTCTGATATTTGTGCCTTTGCTTGTATTTCATTCCTCCTTACCTAACTTACGGTGTATTTGTTTTGATTGGCAGGCTGTCTAGGCCACTTTTAGGCTGGAAGAGAAGGCCGACAACCAGGGTAGAGCCTTGGATCGGGAGCGCAACAAGTACTTGGATGCCACGAATACTCTTAAGAAATCTGGGGCTGATCTCAAGAAGTCGAGGGAGGGCCTAGCGGAGATGATGAGGGCCAGAGACAGCGTGGAATCTAACCTAGTCGGTGCTAAAAATCAGGCTAAGGACTAGACAGGGCACTTGCGGGAGGCTGAGGGTCAGCTGCAGGTCGCTAAGGAGTGTATCGCTGACTTGCAAAAGAAATTGGCTGAGGCAGAGTGGGCTAAAGGTGTTGCCGAGTACACTAGGGACGAGGCCTTGAGGGCTAAAGAATTGGCCGAGTTTGTGAGGACAGATGCTGAGAGCTCCAAAGAGTAAGCGGAGGAGGAGGCCTTTGCTGAGAAGGTGGCTAAGACCGAGGCTGCCTTCAAGGCTTAAGTGCCCGAGGTGTACAGACATTACTGCTCCCAGACTTGGAATGAGGCCCTCAATCAAGCTGGGGTTAAGGTCTTGTCTGAGCTTAGGAGGGCCGAGAAGGTGTATTACCCTCCTGCTATTCGAGAGGCTACCTCCGCTGATCCTGAAGCTGGCACTGCCTCTAAAGCGTCGGCTGAAGGCCCGACCAGTACTGCAGATGATCCGATGCCAACTGATAAGCCCACTGAGGAGACTGGGCACCAAGGGACGTTGGGGAACGAGGAAATCGATAACCCAGCAGTGCCCCAGGACATGGTGAAGCCTCCCGCCGACTCCCAGGCCGCCTCTGCCGACAAGGAGTCCTCCGAAGTTGCACCTCCGAGCTAAGATCTCGGGGCGCCAGATGATGCTTCTCGGCAGACCCCCAAGGACAAGCTTTCTACTAAGTTAAAGAGATAGGTAGTCTCTTTGGGCTTCCTTGCTTTGTTGACTTGAGTCGCCCTTGTCTTCTTTCCTCTTTGTCTTAATTTATCACTGTATATTTTGTTTTGGTTTAGAACGCTGTAACGCTATTTTTGAGTTGAATGCATGAATCCTTTTTGTTACTTAGTGTTTGTTATCATTGTGATGAGTTTTGCTACTTATGCAACCTGTGCTTCAATTATAAGCTTCACAATCTCGGGGACTTAGCATGTTTTTCATTTTAATTGCACCATCTTAACACTACAACCTATTTTTCCCCGATCGAACACTGAGGGAACAACTTCACGATATTGGCTCTACATCTCATGGGTTGGTTACTATAAACAGTAAAAAATGCTTAAGAAAGCCGTTAGTTGCTGATTATGCTAAGGGGCTAGGTTCAATGTGCCTTAAAATGCTTTAAGTGATGCTCATGGGCTTGTGTATATTTACTCCTTTTGCTGAATGTAGCTAGTTTCTCTAGGGATCCGAGTCTGAGGACCACGTGAAGCCCCGGCTCTGTCTAACACTTAGGTTTTTCTTAAAGTGGTTAGTTTCCCCATAAGCTTGAGTCCGAGGACTATGCAAGACTTTAGTTCAGTCTAACGCTTGTGTTTTTCTGTAAGTAACTAGTTTCCCCATAGGTTTGAGTCTGAGGACCATACAAGACCTTGGTTCAGTCTAGTACCCAGGTTTTCCTTGAAGTGGTTAGTTTCCCCATAGGCTTGAGTCCGAGGACCATGCAAGACCTTGGTTCAGTCTAACGCTTGCGTTCTTCTGTAAGTAACTAATTTTTCCATAGATTTGAGTCTGAGGACTTTACAAGACCTTAGTTCAGTCTAGTACCCAGGTATTTTTTAAAGTGGTTAGTTTCCCCATAGGTTTGAGTCCAAGGACCATGCAAGACTTTGGTTCAGTCTAACGCTTGAATTCTTCTGTAAGTAACTAGTTTCCCCATAGGTTTGAGTTCGAGGACCATGCAAGACCTCGGTTCAGTCTAGTACCCAGGTATTTTTTGAAGTGGTTAGTTTCCCTATAGGTTTGAGTCCAAGGACCATGCAAGATCTTAGTTCTGTCTAACGCTTGTATTCTTTCGTAAGTAACTAGTTTCCCCATAGGTTTGAGTCTGAGGACCATACAAGACCTTGGTTCAGTCTAACGCTTGTATTCTTCTGTAAGTAATTAGTTTTTCCATAGGTTTGAGTTTGAGGATCATGAAAGACCTTGGTTCAGTCTAGTACCCAGGTTCTCCTTGAAGTGGTTAGTTTCCCTATATGTTTGAATTCGAGGACCATGCAAGACATTGGTTCAGTCTAACGCTTGTATTCTTCTGTAAGTAACTAGTTTTCCCATAGGTTTGAGTCCGAGGACCATGCAAGACCTTGGTTCAGTCTAGTACCTAGGTATTTTTTGAAGTGGTTAGTTTCCCCATAGGTTTGAGTCCGAGGACCATGCAAGACCATGGTTCAGTCTAACGCTTGTATTCTTCTATAAGTAACTAGTTTTCCCATAGGTTTGAGTCCGAGGACCATGCAAGATCTTGATTCAGTCTAGTACCCAGGTATTTTTTGAAGTGGTTAGTTTCCCCATAGGTTTGAATCCGAGGACCATGCAAGACCTTGGTTCAGTCTAACGCTTGTATTCTTCTGCCTGGGGTGAAGGAATTTGTCCTCAGTGTTGGGAAGTTTGTTTTTAGCATGACAACGACCTCAGCCTCGCTTCACCGAAAATGGGTTACTCCTCATGCTGCGCCCTTGGTCCCGCGCTGCCTTAGATAGGGGCGGTTCGGACTTCTACCCTCATGTGTGGCAGTAGCCCCTTCGCTCCAATTTTTTACCATCTTTAATTACGAGGTGTCTTTTGACTGTTCGAGCTATGCGCCTGACGCTTCGGTGTGCGAGGCGCGCCCTCATTAATATCCTCATGGATTAATGCAGATCTAGCAGTTAGTGGCTTCTTTGAAATTCGGTCAGGATTAATGTCGCTGATAATTCTTCTTTCAAATTCTGTGTGGACCAATTCCCACCAACCTTCACCCTCTATATAAGGTTTTCTGGGGGAATCGCCCTTCCACACTTCACAAACACTTTAGTTGAATAGGAAACATGATCCTCCAACCCTCTAAGCCCCTTCGATAACCTTGCCAGGATTGTGATTAGGGCTTGAAGGAATGGGACGGCCCTGGGTGAAGGCAAGGGCAAGCAAGCCAAAGGTCCTCCTCCCTCGATCAAGAGCCGTAGTGGTTGTAGTTCGTGTCAGACCTCCAACGCGGCAAGGCTTGGGCGTCATCCTGATGGTATCGTGTCTGGCAGTTAAGAGGGAGGCCCATGAAGTACATAATGCTTTTCTCTGGTACGTGTCCATGCCTGCCCTTCAAGTTGGTAGTGACTTGCGTCTAGCTTACTCGCCGATGGAGGCTCACAAGATTACGTCACGTTCGGTGCCCAGGTGTTGCCGCCTCCAATGTTTAATTATCATAAGGTTAGGGGAGCATCAAGGGAACATCATAGGGAGGGCCCATCAGACGCTTTTGCATCTACTCCTCTCTTCTCGTCGGCACCACCCGCACCGGCCCGGGGATTGTTGGTAGCCTTAAAACAAGCCTACCTTAGCCCTCCTTTCTAGAGTTAGCTTTTGAACAGGCCCGTTTGGGCCTCTGTTTGTAGAGTTGGCTTTAAAACAAGCCTGTCTGAGCCTTTGTTTGTATAATGTATTTTTTTTTTTTTTTAATAAAAAGGTTGCAATGTTTATTCACTTTTCCTTTTCTCTGAATCATTTATTTTTCTACAATAATCGTTTCTTGAGCAAATACGTCGTTGTTCGTTGTTTTTTTTTTTTTTTTTGATGGGATTCTAGATCAATGTTGTTGGCGGTGATGAAAAACTGCCTAACCTTTTGTAAACTAGCAACCTAGGAACCATCATCCATTGCGCTTGCTAGCGCAGAAGTTCTCCCCACAGACGGCGCCAATTGTAGGTACTGGGTTTGAGCACTTCTACAGTTGAGTGAGTAAACTCAAGTCCAGCTAGCCCAATTCGATGAATTTGTAGAGAGCGGGTTCAAGAACTAGACCCTAACAAGTGGACAACGTCCAACGCAGTGTTTTCCACCATCTAACACTGATGAACCAAAATCGTCTTCAAAAGTCTATCCTCGGCCCGGTCCGAGGAGCTTGTTAGTAGCCCTTCTCCCATGGGAATGGTCCCTTCATCTGTTTCTCCCCCTTATATAGTCATTTTCTAACGATCCCCTCCCTCCACTTGTTGATCATCCATGCCCTTCCTGACAACCCGTCCTATTAGCCACTTTACCAAGCCTTCTGTGAGTCGCAGTAACCGAGGAAGCGCTGCCCAAGGGTTATTTTCTCATTAATGCGGCTAGAACGTTGGTTGTGTGCATTTAATGTGGAGATGATGGTTCATCCTGGTCTTGCTCCTTGGCATGGTCTCGGTTGGCCGAGGACAAGGTTGTCCTCGGCGTGGTTCCTGGGCAATTTGGGCTTCCACACTTCATCCTTGGGTGTTTCTTCCTCCTCGACATGGGCCTTGGGCTTGGTATGCAGTGGGTCGGGGTTACCCAATTTTCTGACCCCACATAAACAATATGTATTGAATTTATAGTTTATCTTATATGAAAAACACTATGTTTATAATACTTTCATAGCAAATCTTAAATAACAGATTGTTATTGGTTGTTATTGATAGAAAAAAAAAGTAATTTTATTAGTGAGTTTAAATTAGAACTAATAACAACATATCAACTAAAATTGTTAGAAAAGTGTTGTGAAAATTTTGTAAATATAGTACTTTGTAATAAAGAAATCACGTAGATTGCAAGATTCATTTTTTACCCAAAATTCATCTTCTTGTTAACCTTCCCTAAAAATATATCTTAGAGCCGCCACTGAGACACTGTACAGGAACCTTGAAATTTTTGAGTGACAAGTGATAACACAGTCATGACAGAACGAAGATTATAAGTCAATGCCATCACTTTTTCCTTTTGATATTTTTGGGGTTTCTCAATCCCATAGGACATGGCCATATCTATGATGAAGTTAGGTACGCGTTTGGTGATTGTATAATAATATGATGTGTTTTAGCCATGTATATTCTTAAAGCGTGCGTTAATAAATCATTTTAGGGGGAATTACACTTTACCCATATGTGGTTTGCTGCAAATTTAACTTACCCACTCGTAATTTCATTTTTAACACTTTACTCATCTGTGCTTCACTCCGTTACCATTATGTTACCCATCTCACATTCTGCCATTACTCTAACAAGTTTCTTATAAAAAACACAACCCACGAAAGATCAAACACGCCTCTCTCAAAAAAACACTCCCATGCCTACAATGCTCACTAGACGATGATCTAAAGGCTACAATGCGTCTTTCTTGAGATATTGGACCGAGACCCAATTGAGGTTTGATCGTGCAACTACGTCTAGGAAGAACAAGGCAAAGTCTAGGTTCATCTCCATCAAATAGTATTTTTGATTTGTGGGTATCGATCCATCTCCTTATTTTCTGGTGAGTTCTGGGTTCGTCTTCAAGTTTTGGTTTTCTTGTACTCTCATATGCTCTCTTTATTCGATTCTAGGTAGATTCCTTTGGTTTTTGAAACCTAGGGTTCTAATTTCTTTTTCTTTTCGGAATGATAAATTGGAGATGTTTAAGCTCTGTTTCGTGGTATTATAAATTTGACATGAAAATTTGCATACCTTTTTGTTGCAAAATGAAGTGTTATTGCAATTGTACTTATCGGATGGTTGGTGCTGAAGGACAATGATGAGTTGAGTAATGGGTAGGAGAATGTTTCTGTTTTGTTTTCTTGTTACTATAGGTCTTATGTTGCTGAAATTTAATTGAAAATATACATAAAGAATTGAAAGTTACTTCTAAATTTGGTCATGTTGCTCTGAATATAGATATTATGTAAAACCATCATAGTGCTTCCTTGGAAGGTTTTGATAGTCCCCTAACTTGATTTTTTTTCTCCTATTTTGGTAATAATATGGGATTTCTAGCTCTGCCTGTTGACTAACCTTGTCACTATTGATAATGGTTTTTACTTGTTTTGCCCAATATGTTTCTCTAAAAAAGTGTGGGTACAATATTTATGTGTTTTACCTAAGAACTTAATGTTTATTATATTAAACTTATTATCCTTTTTAGCTATTTGTATGTTTATCCACTGACATTACCTATTTCTGTGATTGGTTCAACAAAATTTGGCACTGAGGATGGAATTTATTACTGATAGCAAGAAGCTCAGTTTACTACTATTATAGTGATTTCTTTGCCTGTGAAGAAGTTCAGTTTTAGTTATGTGTGATTTCTCTGGTTCAAACTGAGCCTGATTTAGGTTATATCTAAACAACTACTTTTCATTGTAGATATTGAGAAAGGGCTAGGGTCAGATATGGAGAATAAGATAAAAGCATTTTGACACAAGTTCAGAACAGATCTATGCATCCAAGTCTAGAACAGACCTATGCATCAGTAAAATTTAGAGGGAAAGAGAAGTTCATGAGCTTTATGTTGAAGCTAGGGAAAAACTTAAGAGGGTTAGAGAGAGTGAGAGAATATACAAGCTAGTTTTGTCATGGTTATTTTTCATATTTGTAATGTTGTTGGTGTGTTTTGCCTCAGTGAACAACAATATAAGGGTGAAGAACTTTAGTCTGCCATGAAAATCATATTGTATCTATCTTTTGAAATACAAAGTGTGATTTTTGTGCAAATGTTTTGTAGTTTAACTTCATTGTGGGATTTGGATATATATTGCCATGAAGTGGTATGACAAACATGCATAATAATAAAAGAGATAGCTGTGGAGGAGAGCATATTTCCAATGAAAGCCCTAAGATGAATTTCTTAATACTTATAAAAAGCTAAAGGACAAAATATTTTACCATAGAATGGTGAAAGTGTATACTCATGGATAAGTGGGTCAATCCTTATAAAAAGTTAAAGGAGAAAATATTTTATTATAGACTGGTGAAAGTGGATACTCATGGATA
The DNA here is from genome assembly GCA_963669245.1 of Quercus cerris. Taxonomy (NCBI): domain Eukaryota; kingdom Viridiplantae; phylum Streptophyta; class Magnoliopsida; order Fagales; family Fagaceae; genus Quercus; species Quercus cerris. Next base: position 1,876,416 of record OY770006.1, on the reverse strand, counting down.
AGTGCAATTGACATACTAGATGAAGATAAAATGACACCTAGTAATGAAAATTAAGAATAAGATATAGAGATAACATAGGAAAATTAAAAAGGAAAAAAGAAATAATGAAATTCCTTTCTCAGCAATCCAAGGATGAAATCTGTTCCATGCTACACCTGTTTATATATATATATATATATATATATACCACAAAGTGGTTTTATAGTACACCTGGCCATAAATGAAACCTTATATATTGCCATAAAGTGGTTCTATGCTACACTTGTTTATATGTACGTGTATATATATATATATATATATATATTGCCACAAGTAAATAATCTCATTTCACAAAATGACAAAGATAAAAGCATTTTGACACAAGTCCAGAAAGACCTATGCATCAATAAATTCCTCACACCCAAGTCCAGAACAGAATTCCAATCAACCAATACATAATTTGATTAGATAAAGAGCACCACTTGTAAATCATAATATATATATATATGAACACATACACTTGTGTCAATGCACATTAATGTCATAATCTACCAAAAGTCTAACTACTGGTCCATAGCCATTGTGACTTTGAGTCACATGCAGACAATTTTACAACCAAAAGGCCTAACTACTGGTCCACCACACATCAAGCATGCACAACTTCCAACCAAAATAGCCAATATTGTTTTTGACACTTGACCGATTAAAATACTAATATATTACAAGTGGGAACTATAACAAAAACAAGCGGGAACAAAGTCACATCTTCCATCTTCATTTTCTGCTTTTGGTGCCCTTCTTCCCCTTTCCACCAAGTGGTTGAAACTTTGGTGGCCCTATTGCACCAAATCTTCTGCCCTTGAACCCCGTAGCAGCAACACCAGCCACTTTCCAATTGAGATTTTTGTCAAAATCCTACACAAACTTCTTTGTAACATAACTTGCAGTCACTTGGGTGTGTTTGAAGGATCTAGAGCTAGTGCATTATGGATTGAATGTTTTTATTTTGAATGTCAACTCCCCAGGTAGTTGAGATACATAACACATCCATCCACATTCATTTATGCAATAAACTGATATCTTTTTCTTCTCATTCAATTTGAACTTGATATCTACGAGCTTCCTTATGGCATATTCCCTCAAGCCCTCCCTAAAAACCTTAGAATTTGGAAACTTCATTCCCTTCATTAACATTGGTTTTTCATGTCAGTTTGGACATTAAACTCAGGTTCTTTTGTAGCATCTAGGGCTGGCTAATCATCGTCAGACCCTACTAGACTCTCCATGTCATCTTCAATAAATGGGTCAATCCATTCACCCTCTTCCATGCACTCATTCTCTATTGCACTAGACCTAATTGCTAATTCCTTATCATTTTCAACTGTAGTAGGCCTATGTGGGGCTGCACTGTCACTAACTCCATCATGGATAAATCGCCCATCATCTAGATTCCCAAAAACATCATCATCAAAATCATGCTCCTCAAACCCTTCCTCCAACCAATCAAAATTTGGACAGTCTTGCCCATCACCTCCTTTAGCATCCACATTACCTCCCTCATGCACATCATCATCGTTTTGACCCACCTCATGCACATCACCATCATTCTGACCCACGTTATGCTCATCATCACCATCCTGACCCCCTACTTCCTCAATAACAATTGGCTCCTCAATTGCAAGTGGCTCCTCACCACCCTTAACGTATAGTATTATCCTATCTGATGGCCATGCAACATGAATGTCACACATATTAAGTACATCATCATCTCCATTTATAACCATTAACCCTTGTTCTAGGTTACCTCCAAGAATAAGGTAATGAAATGTACTTGCACTAGGTGCCCCTAACTCACCACAAATATCTTGTATTTCAAATAAACTCAGTCTATTGGGGTCAATTTCATCAATAATAGAAACACTGCCATCTAAATATACCAAATCTGGATTCCACACAAAGTGGCCACCATGATGAATCTCAAAAGTGAATCTCAAGTCAGCCATCTGCATATAAAATACAACACAATATTAATGACAAAATCCACAAATTGAATTTAACGAGGGGGAAAAAAACTTGATGTGAATAATGTGCCACTGAATCATGCCCAAGCAGAAGTATCAAACTTTCAAGCATTACAATTATATACAGAACCTAAAATGTCAATATTTTGAGGTCCTCCAGTGACATGTATAATATATTCTGTTACAAAGCAAAGTTAAACATCATTTGTCTATAATACAAACAAATAAACCACATAGACTAAGGAAAAACTACACTATGAAACTTAAGATCAATTTTTAAGAAATTCCTTTCATTAAAAACACTTAACAATAGTGAACTAAAAAGTTTTGAGAATACCCACTGCATTGCCTGAATTTGAGCATTACTATATTAGAAAGCAACCTGCTGCCAAGCAATTGGGTATGTATCCTCTATAAATGACAGGAAAAAAAAATGATAAGCATGATAGTTTCCACTGTACATGACAGCACCAAAATGTGTATAAATGGAAGACATTATGCAATAGGGCCTGTTTTAAATTGGTTGACTTTCTTTAGTTTAGTGGGAGTTCCAATTCTCAAGCTGTGCGTATATTATAAGGTCCAATTCAATTTGCTTTAGAGTTCAGATAATGAGGTTGAAGACGTACTTGGCTTAGACCTAAATGTTTTATATTTCAAGCAACCAATTGGGTGTGTATCATGTGGTCCGCACAAACCACAACAAAGAAAAAGACAATATTCTTAAAAGCTTTTGTTCTGTTTTTGGGAGATAAAACCATGGAAACGGAATGTAGAAAAAGGCACAAAACAAATAAAACAAATAATATTAGACAAACCCAAGTGCAGCCCTTTTGAAAAATGTAAAGAAAAAATCACAAAACCCGACACTGCAAAAAAAAAGTTTGTGCGCTGCAGAAACCCAGATTCGAACAATTTTTTTTTTTTAAACTCTATGTTTCAAAAATCTACCTCGAATCAGACAAATAGAAAATATTAAAGTAAGAAAAAACCAAACTCGAAGCTCTCAAATGTCAGAAACTCACCAAAAATAAGGAGATGGATCAGTACCCACATATCAAAATGGGAGTGTGTTTTTTTTAGAGAGGCGTGTTATCTTTTGTGGGTGTGTTTTTAATAATAAACTTGTTAGAGTACCTGCAAAATATGAGGTGGGTAATAAAGTAAAGCATAGGTGGATAAAGTGTCAAAAATAAAATCACAGGCGGGTAAAGTATAATTCTCCCATTATTTAAAGAGATTTTTATATGAAACAATGACTAATGTTATTGACAATTTTTTCAAATTTGCATAAAAAATTTATAAAATAAAATATTAATATATGCCATAAGAGCATACATTAACTGGACTGAACTGGACTCTAATAAGAAAAGTAAATATCCACTCTGCTGATTGAATAGTTATTTTAGGTATATGTATTCTTCATTTTATTTTTTAATAGAGGAGGTCAGCGACATGTCATTTCCATATAGTTAGTGATGTCAAGCTCATAGCCAATAACTGAGTTCATTCGACAGTTAGGAATGTTTCATAGCCAATAAAATAAAATAAATAACAGTGTGAGAGCCAAGCGGTGCAACTTGTCAAGAGAGGACTTCTCGAAGAATGAGCGACCTACCTAATTTTTACTAAATTATTTATTTTATTGTTAGCACGTAATGGAGGTTGAGCATCATTATCAAGATTAATACAAAATATTATTACAATAAAACTTTAAGTGTAATTAAAAAAAATTTCTTATTGGTATAATAAAACTGTAGGGACTCAGTTTGGATTGACCCTGAGTGTGAATGAGTTTTTAGCCCAATCAAGTCCAAACAATAAATTTATAGAGAGTGGGTTAAATGTTTAGTTGCTGACCGTCGTTTATCAAGCATGAACCTTCTTTATAAAAAATACTTAGAGTTTCTTTACAAATGGGGGGATGCTCCTCGGCCTGTGGCTGAAGAGACTCTTTTGTTCTTTCTTTTTTCTCCCCCCCCCCTTCTTTACTTTACTTGATTTACTTATATAGTCTTCATCTTCCTATCTCCTTATTCCATCTGTTGATCATCCATTTGCCTCTCTTCTGGTCGTCCGTCCCATCAGAGGCCTTATCAGTACTCAAGTGGTTCACTCTGACCAACGTTGCCCTGCTAAGGGGTTATCTCCCCATTAATGCGGCCAGAGGGGTTAGGTGAATGCATTAAGTGCGAATGTGACAGCTTGCTCTAGGCTTGTCCCCTTCCAAAAATTATCCTTAAAATGCCGAGGACGAACAGGTTCTCGGCGTGGGTCACAAAAGAGGTTTTGTCTGACCTAACCTTGGCTGGTCAGTCCTCCTCGGCGTTGGCCTTGGGCCTACTATGCGATGGGCTGTGGTTGTCAGGCCCACGGGCCCCACAATAGCCCCTCAAAACCCTGCTGCACGTTCCCTCGTACGGGGAGGAGGGTTTTGATACCTGCGGGCCCTCTAGACGAGTCGCCCCACCTCGGTTCGTGTTGATGCTGGCGGCTTTTTGACTGCCCGATGCGCGTTTTTAGCGTTTCAAGACTTAATGGGTGCCCGCATTAAATTTTGGTGGCACCACGTTTCCCACTTTCAACGGCATGATCTTTTGCTTTTATGAGCAAGCGGTTACATTTGGGGAACCTAAGGGGGAGTATAAGTACCTGTTTGAACCGCCTGGTTTCATCATTTTCGCGTTTACAATTATTGACGCGTATGATTTGAATCTGGTTCGACTTGTACACTATCTGAAGAGTATCGTCATACTTCTGTAAGTCTTCTTTTTCTAGCGACCCCAAATTTCTTTGATTTTACTCCTCATTTTCTTCTTTTAGAACTTTTAGTCATCTTTGGGGAATTGGTAAGTTTAAGAAGTTGGTTGAATCCGACGAGATGATGAACAAATTCATTGTCGACTATGGAATACCCAATAATGTGAGTTTGAAGTACTGTGAAGAAGGGGAGTGGTACCTTAAGAGGAGAGAGGGTGAAGTCGTGATCTCGATAATCGCTTTTGTAGAAGGAGGGATGAGAATCCCTATGAGGCCGGTGACCCTCAATTACCTTAGGCATTTTCGCCTGGCTCCTACTCAGTGTGCCGTGAATGTATTTAGGATATTAGGGTGTGTAGATACCCTGAATGAGAAAATGGGGCTGAGACTGACTCACCACGATGTGAACTGGTGTTACAACCTTCATCACCTGAGGGGTAAGACGTACTATATGAAGACAAGGGACGATAGGGTTCGTCTTATCCAGTGTCTTCCTGACTCCAATAAGGGGTTAACCCAAGATTTCCTCATAGTGTCGGGAGAGTGGCACAACGGTTTTCATTGCCCAACAGTAGAGGGGGAGCCAGGTAGGGCATCCGAAGTACAAGACAATTTAGGTTTCAGTATTTTCAAGTTTTATAACTGTATATTCGATTTGGTTGATTAACCATAGGAATTTCGCTTTTCTTTTCGCAGACGCGCACGTCTTTGCACGTCATTTCCACCTGGTTAACAAAGCGGATTTGGAAACCGTTCTTAGGTCGGACCTTTTCTTGAACGAACCTAATAACCAGGTCAGAGCTGCTCATCAAATCCTCGGATGCGACCCAGCTCAGAAATCATTCCCAGTCCCGAAGCACGTAATTAGAGCTCGTGACCCTCAGCTTACGCAGATTACCGTGGTGGAGGACAGTTTTGCTTTTACTGAGGGGTCTTATATACCTGAAGGCATTCTGCTATCAGGTCCCTCTTCATCCCAGCAAGTAACGGTGGCCGAGAAAGGACTATCTAAGAAGGCCAGGGAGGTGGTTGAACTGAGTTCCTCCGAGGATGAATATAATGTGTTTGACCTAGCTGATCAGTCCGAGGATTCTCCTGGTGACCTAGGAGACCCTCATTTGTCCGAAACCGATCTCCAGTCCCTAAGAGTTGGTACTCAGGCTGAGATGGGTTTAAAAAGACAGCCCCAAACCAATCTTCTTGACTTGCTCGAAGGCGGTTCCAAGAAGAGTGTACCAGATGAGTCACAGCCCCAGCCCCTAGCACCTCAGCCCCAGATTTTAACTGTGCAAACCAGGTTGTCCTCTGCCCTCACAGTATCAGACCCTCAGACCGAGTCTCACGACCCGAAAAGGAAGAGACTTTCCAAGGGTAAGGAGCCAATGGATGGGAGCAAATCCCACTCCCCGTCCGAGGAAGGTAGGTTTCGCAGGCCTCCGAAGCAACTGAAACTCGGTGGTCAACGGAAGGGTAAGAAGGCCACCCAGCAGTCCGAGGCTCAAGCCTGGCTGCCCGCTGCCATGCTCCATGATCAGCCACTGATGGATAACGCGTCGATGCGAGAATCTCAAGGAGCCGAGGGGGCTCTCGTAGCCGAGGCCCTGGAGAAATCTCTTCTTCTTCCCATTGACATGGCCGAGTTAGAGAATATGAGTGGGTCAGAGGTTGTCCTCGACCTTAAGAAGTATCTAGGCATGGTGGGTCCTTTAGCACCTATTTACTTTATTCAAAGTTTGCCGCTTAGTATCTTTCTTTCTCTTTACGGAGTTACTTGTTTTTATTGGCAGGCTATCCAGACCCTTTTCAGGTTAGGCGAGGAGATCGATGACCATAGCAATGCCTTAGCGTAAGAGCGTGACAAGTTCTTGGAGGCTGCTAATACTCTTAAGAGATCTGAGGCCGACCTAAAAAAGGCGACCGATGATCTAACAGAAATGACGAAGGCCAGGGATACTGCTGTCTCTGACCTAGCCGTGGCCAGGAAGCAAGCTGAGGATCAAACTAATCGCTTGCAAGGTGTTGAGGGTCAATTACAAACTGTCAAAGAGAACATTACCTATATGAAGGAAAATTTGACCAAGGCAATCCATGAAAAAGGTGTTGCCGAGTATGCCAGGGACGAGGCTGTGAGAGCCAAAGACGAGGCGGTATTTGCGAAAATAGACGCTGAGCGCTCTGTGGAAAAGGCAGAGGAGGATGCTTTCGCAGATGGGGTGGCTAAGACTGAAGCCACCCTTCGGGCTCAAGTTCCTGCAGTGTGCAGGCATTACTGTTCTCAAACTTGGCATGAAGCCCTCAACCAAGCAGGGGTTGATGCCTCATCTGATCTTAGAAGGGAGGACAGGGTATATTACCCTATTGCCATTCGCGAGGTTGCACCAGCTGCTCCCGAGGAGGGATCCTCATTACCAGCGGATGAGAGTCACGATAAGACCGCCGAGGATGCACCGTTAACTGATCAACCATCCGAGGAGGTTGAGCCCCAGAGAGCGTTGGGGGAAGTTGTAACCGAGGGTCAGGAAATACCACAAGACATGGCAAGTCCTCCGACGGACCTTCCGAGATCAAGCCCTTAGGCCTTGGCCAAAGCCTTTTGATTTACTTATTGACTTAATTTGCCTACTGAGTTGAGGAGACTAGTATACGACATAGGATAACTTTGTTTATTTTCTCTTTTATCTTCTCTTTTATCTCATTTTGTTTCTTGCTTCAGTGGCGTTGTAAGGGAGTTGTACACTTTCCGTTTGAACTGAATACTTAATACTTCGCTTTCAACTAATGATATTTTCTTTTGTTTGCTTTACTATTGTATTCTGCTTAATATTCGTGTTCTATTCTGGAGTTAACCTCATGAAACCATCTGTTATCCTTTAAATATAAATCTAAGGATTGTATTATAGCTTGACTCTAAGTAACGCTTTGGTTTTTCTCCAGATAGTTATTTTCTCTATGGGTTCGAGTCCGAGGACCATACAATACCCTGGGTATGCCCAGTACTTCTATTTTTCTATAAGTATCTAGTTTTCCATAAGCTTGGGTCCGAGGACCATGCAATACCTTGGTTATGTCTAGTACTTCTATTTTTCTATAAGTATCTAGTTTTCCATAGGTTTGAGTCCGAGGACCATGCAATACCTTGGTTCTGTCTAGTACCCAGGTATAATGGTGTGTATAGTTTTACCATAGGCTTGGGTCCGAGGACCATGCAATACCTTGGTTCTGTCTACCACTTCTATTTTTCTGTAAGTATCTAGTTTCCCCATAGGTTTGGGTCCGAGGACCATGCAATACCTTGGTTCTGTCTAGTACTCAGGTATAATGGTGTGTATAGTTTTACCATAAGCTTGGGTCCAAGGACCATGCAATACCTTGGTTCTGTCTACCACTTCTATTTTTCTGTAAGTATCTAGTTTCCCCATAGGTTTGGGTCCGAGGACCATGCAATACCTTGGTTCTGTCTAATACCCAGGTATAATGGTGTGTATAGTTTTACCATAGGCTTGGGTCCGAGGACCATGCAATACCTTGGTTCTGTCTACCACTTCTATTTTTCTGTAAGTATCTAGTTTCCCCATAGGTTTGGGTCCGAGGACCATGCAATACCTTGGTTCTGTCTAGTACCCAGATATAATGGTGTGTGTAGTTTTACCATAGGCTTGGGTCCGAGGACTATGCAAGACCTTGGTTCTGTCTACCACTTCTATTTTTCTGTAAGCAGAGGTTTGTCCTTAGACCGCTTTACTGGAGATGATTCCTCTTTGGGTCAGATTATGATCTTTATACGTGGTATTGATCTCGCCTCCAGCTTGAGGCCCCATCTTTTTCATTTATGAAGCGCCCTTTGTCTGTTTGTGTTCCGCGCTGGACGCTTCGGTGCGCGAAACGCGCCTTCATTAATGTCCTCGTGAATTAACACGAGTCCAACGGTCTACGGCCTCCTTGGAAATTGGCAGCTTCATTATTAGCCCAGCTGATAATTCTCTTTTCGAACTCTGCATGAATTAATTCTCACCAACCCCCATCCCCTATATAAAGTGAGGAGATGGTTTCCCCACAATCCATGGACCTCTCAACACAAACAGAAAAAACACATTCTTCCAGCTTCCCAAGCCTTTTTAACAACCCCACCGAAATTGTTACCGGAATTAACAAAAACCGGTATGGCCGCAGCCCCCACTGGGCTTTCGGTGCGGCAGAGTCTAGGCGTAACCCCGATGGCACCCTACAAGGTGTCCTAGAGGGATGTTGTTAGAGTACCTAACGTCTTTCCTCGGAGCACACCCCCGAAGAAGAAGACGTGCGAATTCACCTCATGGGCGGTGCTCGAGTGTTGCCGTCTCCAACGGCCAACACTCGTGAGGATCGGAGAGAATCGATGGAACATCATGGGGGAAGGTATCCCGGAGCCCCTGCATCTGCTCCTCTCTTTGTTCCAGCTCCGCCTGGCCGAGAAGGGAGTTGTCGGTGGCCTGGAAACATGATTGCCCTTCCCCTTCTCCGCCTTTTGTGTCAAGCTCTCCCATTCTCTTTATACCAGTAAAGGGACGACTTGACACTTCCCACCGGCTAGCTTTTTTAGGGCGGCTCCACCTGGGCCTCTGATTGTAGAAATAGCTGGTGGGATTAGCTTGTAAATTTGTGTGTGAAACACACCTGCCTGAGCCTCTGATTGTAATCTGTACTTTTTCTATTCATGAAATAATAATATCAAGATTTTTCTCTTCTTTTTTTTTGCTGTCGAATCTTCTATATTTTTTCTTTTTCTTTTTTTTTTTTTTTTTTTTTTCAACCTTCCATAAAACGACTACTTAGAACACTCGCCACTTGCCTGGTGCGCCGGCCAGCACCCTAATCCTTCCCACAGACGGTGCCAATTGTAGGGACTCAGTTTGGATTGACCCTGAGTGCGAATAGGTTTTTAGCCCAATCAAGCCCAAACAATAAATTTATAGAGAGTGGGTTAAAGGTTTAGTTGCTGGCCGTCGTTCATCAAGCATGACCTTCTTTATAAAAAATACTTAGAGTTTCTTTACAAATGGGGGGATGCTCCTCGGCCTGTGGCCGAGGAGACTCTTTTGTTCTTTCTTTTTTCTCCCCCCCCTTCTTTACTTTACTTGCTTTACTTATATAGTCTTCATCTTCCTATCTCCTTATTCCATCTGTTGATCATCCATTTGCCTCTCTTCTGGCCGTCCATCCCATCAGAGGCCTTATTAGTACTCAAGTGGTTCACTCTGACCAACGTTGCCCTGCTAAGGGGTTATCTCCCCATTAATGCGGCCAGAGGGGTTAGGTGAATGCATTAAGTGCGAATGTGACAGCTTGCTCTGGGCTTGTCTCCTCCCAAAAATTATCCTTAGAATGCCGAGGACGAACAGGTTCTCGGCGTGGGTCACAAAAAGGCTTTGTCTGACCTAGCCTTGGCTGGTCAGTCTTCCTCGGCGTTGGCCTTGGGCCTACTATGCGATGGGCTGTAGTTGTCAGGCCCACGAGCCCCACAAAAACCTATATAGCTAGGTAGATTTTTTTTTATCTCACCAAATCAACTTTAGTCCTAAGAAACCATAATTGACACTTTGTGAAAAAGAAAACAAATAAAAAATTCTAAGTTGAGCTGTCAACAATGTGTGCCACAGACCAGTAGTCTAGCCTTTCATAATTCATTTGTAACTTCTTAAAAAATTTCTCTCCCTTTAAATTATTCCTTCTTACCATAGTTCTTAGAACCGGACCGGACCGAAAGGTCAGACCGTGAAAACCAAAAATTGGAATGAAAACCGGTTTTTTAAGCCTAAAGAACCGAATTTTTTGTTAATTCCATGAACTCCTAAAATCGGAGTTGGACCACACAAACCGGTGAGAAATGTGCGGTCCAACCCCTTAGCAATTTTTTTTATTTTTTTATTTTATAAAAACAACTTAACAAAATTTTATTCTACTTAATTAAATTATTCATCTCTTACAAGGAATAAAAAAAAAATTATAATTAAAATTTTTCAAAGATATTCAACTTTACTTCAAAAATTAATCATAAATTTTAATGTTTTCATAGTTATTATTTTATTTTATTAACTTTCTTATTTAATTATTAAATATATGCTTGAAAATCATTAAATTTCCCTTATATATATAGATATATTAGTCAATTTTGCTAGTTTTATAAATTTAATATCTATATTTAGGCTTTAATTAATTATTAAATTAATTATGACATCATCATGATTCGATCTCAGTTCGACCTCAAAAATCTTGAACCTCTCCATTTTATGATTTAATGAACGGTCTGGGTCTGAAAACCTTACTTCTTACCATTCTCAATATATATATATATATATATATATATATAATATTCCTTCTTAAAAAGGAATGTTTCATTTCCATTTAGTTAGGAATGTCAAGCTCATAGCAGATGATAACTGAGTACATTTGACAGTCAGGCCTAGTCCTTCACGTGTGGCAAAGCTCATTCCCATTTAAGAAAGCATAAGTACTAAAAGTCTAAAAGGGATGAAATGAAGAAGGAGAATATTTATATAAATAAGGTCACGCATTAACAAAATTCATATATATATATATATATATGAGATTAAATTCTATAAGAACATGGTATAAAACTCATGTTTTACCCCACCAATTTTAACATGCCACATCATCTTATCACATATTTAAGAATAAACATAATCATACTCAATCAATTCTAATACCCATATATAAATCCAACCAAATTTGGAATCTATCAAGATATTATTAGGCGTGGTAGAATGTATTAAATTTTAATAAATTTTAAGTAAAATATTGACGTGACAATCACTTATTAGATGGTGTAAAACTTATGTTTTACACCTCATCCTTATAAAATTTAATCTCATATATATATAAGTTTTACACCTCATCCTTATAAAATTTAATCTCATATATATATATAAAGCTCATTCCCTTCCAAGGGGTCTCTCTACTATTTGATGGCAGTAGAATGATGTAAAATAAAATTTAGAAATTTCAAAGAAAGAGAAAGAAAGTGATGAATTCATGTACTTTCTGCTCAGTAAGTGGTAGGCGTAGCCAACCAGAAAATAAAAAAGCAACCCTATGAATTCGTCAGAGTCCACCACGTAAACAACCCTATACGCAATTCCTTTAATGTATAAAGTTGAGACTTGAGAGTGAAATTTAAGGGAGATAATAACTAAAGACTGATAATTGATAAATAAATCAACCTGGACCATTTGATCAAGCAGCCCACCCACAATTTATTGCACGCCACCGTGGATTTGTAACTTTAACTCAAAATGGAAATATCGACATCATTCATTTCTTTGCTAATAAAAAAGTCTACCTATATTTTACCAATAAAAATTGGTAAAATATTTTTATTACTAGAGTTTATAAAAGATTGTTATTACTTTTTTATAGGAAAATTTTGATTCGGTGAATAAAGTCTAGTAAATTTTTTTTACTAGACTTAAAGTTGATTTGGTGACATTTAAAAAAGTATACTTATATTTTACCAATAAAAAATTGTTTTTTTTTTTTTTTTATATTATACCTAGAGTTTTATATCAAATAAAACCTCATGTTCTAACAATAAAATTTATAATTTAGTAAGAATTATGCATTTAGAATAAACAATATTCGAAGACATTTAAATAGTTTGATAGTGTTTGTTTATTACACAAATGTTAATCTTGTGATGGCCTAGTAACTACATCCATGAGGGAAATTGAAATTCTATATAAAAAAATATAAAGAAGCTTCGATTTAATACTTACAATGAAAAATGTTTGTTTAAAAATTTCAAATAAAAGTAAATTTGAAAAAAAAAATTCAAACTAGAGCAACAATGTATTGAAGTCTTTGATATAAAATTCACAATCATTTATGAAAAATCATGCACTGCCACACTTTCTCTCCTGAATTTTTTCTCTACACTTGGTAATAATTTGATTAATTTCATTTGAATAAAAGTGTGTGCCTAGGTGCCTAGAATAAAAGTGAGTATTCTAATGTAGTTATATGTTTGATGTCATCTCCTGCGTTACCAAGGGATTGAGGGGGAGAGGAGGGATTATATAGTAGTGTAGGTAGGGGTGCGCATGGGTTAGGTTAGGTCGAGTTAAAGGAATTTTTTGACCCAACTCACCATGGTGGGTTAAAAAAAAAAAATTCAACCCAACCCAACTCATCACTTAAGTCCAACCCAACCTGGCAACCCAACCCAACCCACATGGGTCGAGTTGAACCCATGGGTTGGACAATTTTTTTTTATTAATATTATTATTAAATTGTGCAGAAAAAAATATAAATGTAAATATATTAAAAAAAAAACTCAAAGATTAGTATCAATGAAATTCCTTAAAGGCAAACAACACTAATGACTAAACAACAATAGTAAAAACAATAGGGAGAGGGCCAGACAGAAACAAACCTGCAAAGCAAGATAGAGAGAAAGGTACACAACAAGTTGGCAAGAGAAAATATTGTAGAGTAAGAAATAGACATGTGAGTTAAGATAAAGCAAAAACATTTAAAAATCAGCCAAAAGAAAACTAAGAAATCAACAAAGCAAAAGCTAAACATTGGCAAGAGAGATAAGCAGATAGAGCAAGAGAGAGGAGAGAGAGAAGCCAGAAAAAGAGAAATAGAGCAAGAGAAAGAAAACCAAGTACCTGCACCTAACACCGGAAGAGAGAACCACCAGAGTAAGAAAGAGACATGTGGTTGAGACAACACAAAATCATTTAAAAATCAGTAAAAAGAAAACTAAGAAATCAACAAAACAAAAAGCAAATACTGATCCACCAAAGTAAGAGAGATAAACACAAAGAGAGAGAGAGAGAGAGAGAGAGAGAGAGAGAGAGAGAGAATATTGAGAAACTTCACCTAACACCGGAAGAGAGAGCTACCACCAGAAAGATAGAACCACCACCGAGGCGATGATGATAGCTAATGGACGACAATGGCTCAATCGAGGGAGAGAAGGTTAGGGTTCAAAAGGGAGTGAAGTGGGAGAGGGGAGTGGGAGGCAGCACATTAAGAAAAAAGGTTTTAGGGTTTGTGTGAACTAATGGGCTTTTATATAGGATAGAAAGAGCTGGTTATTTTAAAAAATTTATTAATTATATAATATATTTTAAATACATATTAAATATAAGAGTGGGTTGGGTCAGGTTTGGTAGGTTTGGAATTTTATGGCCTAAACCTAACCTGACCTGCTATCAAAAATAATTTTGTAACCCAACCCAACCTAACCCGCCAAGCCTTAAAAATTGACCCAACCTAGTGGGTTGGGTTGGGTCTGGTTGGTTTTGGCGAGTTGGTGAGTTAGCTGCATGCTCCTAAGCGTAAGAGATTTCTAACCATTTCAACTGAAGAGAAAAAGAAAAAAAAAAGGGTTAGGCCCAATAAATTAGAAAAAGGTTGTAGTAATGCAAATGTTAAAATCAATAATAATTGAAAATGAGAACCATATTAAGCATCCTATCTCCAATTTCTCTGTCAATTGATTAGTTGAATTCCAATTTGAATTTTAAGATATAGTCCTGCAATATTCAAGTTTCACCTTATTTTCGAGATATAATGTTATCAACCAAAATCAATCCTCCGCTAATAATAATAATAATTATAATCATCATCATCATCATCCTTTGCATGGAGAATTATGGCAAAAGGAGCTTTTAGGAGTGCAACTTCTTACAAGATTCAAGATTAGAGCTTGTATCATCATTACATAGAAAACAGTTTTTCTTATGCGATGACTAGTCAGCATGTTAGAACACGAAAATTGCAAAAGTCAAGTTGTACAAAGCTTAAGGTCTTTACTTTGACAGCAAATGTAATCTATCACCTAAATCAATCTTCACTTTTAGTAAAATTCTTGTATCCACTTACAATTTGTGGGGTAGTGCATTCTTCGAGAAGTCCTATTTTGACAAAATTTTGGTTTCCATTTTACCTTAGAGTATATTTCATTGTTAATATTAAGGACTTTTTTTTTTAATTTTTTTTTTAATTTTTTTATATATTGAGTAGTATACTAGAATGTTTTTTATTTTTCAATAGAATTGGAAAGTTTTTTTTTTAATTTTATTTTTATATATAATAGAATTGGAAGGCTAAATGGTATGTGGGTAGAAAAGTTGTAGGAAAAGTAATAAGATGAGGACTTGTTAATAAGTCATATATTAATAAGTAATAAGATATGAGTCACGAGTCATTATGACTCTATATGTAAGTGGTAAAGTGTTTTAGACCAATAGTAGCATGACAATTATAAGTGTTTCAATATTATTGTGGCATTTCAATCTTGTATCAGGTTATGACTTATGAGTTTATGAGCATGAGTCATTACCTTAGAAATAGTCTGGCCTTCAAGAGCCTTTAATCAGAAGGCACGGAAACTGCAACAATAACAAATGATCTGTTATAATAATAATTAAAAAAAAAAAAAAAAGACTGAACAGAATTGTATCTAAAGTTGATATTAATAACCACAACTACATAAAGCATTACCTCAGGGAAGGGAATCAAATTATAGTATTAAATGTTTTCAACAAAACAAGAAGACATATATACATATGCGGGTGGATCCACTTCTCTCTTAGGGAGATCGGCTGTGGATCTCTGTGTTTTCGTCTGTGAATCTGTGCTTTTATAAGAGGAAAAGTGCATATAAGTTCGCTTTTCTGTAAAGAAGTGCTTCACAACTGTGGATCTGTGTATGTGTGTGTTTGTGAGAGGGCTGGAGTTTGGGGAGGATCTCATCTCCTCCCTCTTTCATCTGTGAATCTGTGCCTTTTCTTTTCTTTTTCTTTTTTTTGTGATGCAGAGCTGCTATTCCTGCACAACACTGAACAGATTTTTTCTAATTTGTATAAAGCAGTATAATAGGACTTATTTATACTTGAAAGAGGCTTTTAGAAGTTCTAGAAGCAAATAACTGACCCTTGAGAACACAAACAATTTATCACCCTGAAATACTAACACCGTCATCTAGAAATTTTTTATTAAAATTACAAATTAATTCTAACAAAGTTCATATAGTAATAATAATTGAGTGGGGCAATGAAATCTAATTCAATGAATGATGAAATACAATAATTGCATTCAATAACCTTGTCTCATTCGATACAATGCTGACTGAAGTACAATAATTGCATTTGCATCCAACAACCTTGTCAAAGTAGGCATGTGGGGGCTAGGGCTACACATATCTCAAATAAAATCTCTTGTCAAATCATTTTTATATTATGAATAATTGACTTGCTTCTATCCTCATCTTTTCCATCAACCTGTAATGAAATCCAACTCATAGCCAATAATCAATCAAGCTCATTTCAATCATTCACACAAAGCTCCTCCTTATTTTAGAAAGTATGGAAAAAATGAAACATTCCTTTTTAAGAAAGAATAATCAAAAGAAAGAGAATTGGCAAAGGTTTCTCATCACTTTTTTCATTGCCTATACATGCACAGTAAACCTCATCAATTCATTTGTGTTAATGCTATCTTGTCATGTTCACCTTTTCTGACCCCACACATATACATGGGCTCCCAGAGTTTGGCCGCTTTTTGAGAAACCTCTACCTTACAACAGCTTTCGTACATGTTGTAGTGATGAAGAAAATAGAGCAATTTAGAAATTCCATCTTTTCCTAGAGACTGGAGTTTAGCTTCTTGTTGAGAAACTCATCAATATACTGGGACAAAGCCACAAAGGTAGCCCACATTGGCTTGTTGGGGCTGTAGCTTGAACAAGGTAACAATGTGAACACATCAGTAAAATATAAGTCCATACAAATTTATATCTAGTTCTTTCATTCTGCTCTTTTAGACATATGCCAACCTTTTAGAGGGCCCTTGATTGGATGGAATGAAAGGGCACACATCCTGCACAATGCAAAACAATGAATTCTATCATTTAGACCCGTGACTCGGTCATTGTTAATAAACAATGAAGAAATAATTTTTCGAATAGATAAAGGGAAGTAACTGTGTGGGTCTGCAATGGGAGAATTTACAGCATCTAGTTTGGTAGACATTGGAAGAGTTGGATGATGAGGTGACAAAGTTAGTTTATTCGTGTAACATACGTGAATATTTTGCGTACATGCACGGCAATGAAAGCGATTCCTATCAAAAAAAAAAAAAAAAAAAAAAAGAAGAAGTGATTCGTGTTTGACGTTTGCTCCACAAAGATACAATAAGAAGTTCATTTTGTTGGATTTAAAAGTTTAGTTGCCGTATTATTCGGGCAATATAATAATTATATAGTGAAATTTTCTTGGATTTAAAAGTTCAGTTGCCGTGATATTCTAGTTACGTAATAATCATATAGTGAAAACAAAACAAAAGCAACAGTGATAAGTCATATAAAGCCATTTTCCATTTAAAATAGAAGTAAAAGTATCAGCTAAAGTCATGTCAATCCATTTACATCATGCATCACCATATTGAATATAATTGATAAGTATGTAGGGATTAAGATTAGGTAATATTGCACCAGATGCAATGGCTCTCAATTACTGAAATTGAGAGTTAAAAGAGATAAGTACAATATCCTAGCAATTATTCTTATCTAGTATTACATGAAGTTTAGATAATCCTAACCTAAGAATATTTACGTATTGGCTCCTTAAATGTTGAGAGAGAGGGAGAGAGAGAGAGAGAGAGATTTAATATGTTAAGAACTCCCGCTCTCCTAGCATTATTGTTGTCGTGTCATATGGTTGGGATTAGAATTTGAAATACAAACAAATTCTATTCACTATGGATCAAATTTTGATAGTTCAATCTTATTATAATCTTTACAGCTTGATAATTTTATTTTATCTCTAAGGATCAAATTTGGTTTCATTTGTTATTCTCCTTATAAAAACAATATTTAAGATCCTAAGATCATTTAATAGTAACTCTTCCTCACTGAGATAAATATCTCCCTTATTAAGAACACCCACCTACTGTTGATTTTCACCTTCCACCACAAGATTTGTGAATCCAAGATAAAGAAATCTAAATATAGGCCCAAAGAATCATTTGCTAAACGGTCTCACATATCAAATAATCAATATGTAAATACCATATAAGAATAAGTCCATGAGAAAGAAAATCGGCAACTCAAGAACATTAGGAATAGGCACTTGTGCAAGGTTAGGGGTGAATTAATTAGGAGAGAGAGAGAAAAAAAAAATAGAAAAGAAATAATATAATATTCTCTAAAATTAATTAGGTTAGCTAATATGGACATCGATTAATTTTAAAAATGACATTGATTATAGTGATTTTCTAACCATTAGATTTTTTTTGAAATCTACTATCTAAAAAAGGTGTAATATATATATATATATATATATATTAAGAGAGAAAATTGAGGTTATAGGTCTGATTAAAGAGTCATTGTGTGAGATATATAGAAAAAAACAAATGGAAAAATTGAGAGAAATTTGCGAGAAAGTGAGAAAAGCAAGTTTGAGAGGACTGAACTTAGGGTGTCAAGTGAAAGACATAGACAAAGATGAAAGTAGATTTTTAGATTGAAATGAAAAGCCAATCACAAGGGTGCGTGGGAAATTTCCTGGAAGTTTTCTAATTTATGGAAAAATGATAAAGTGATTAATAACTTTTTTGACAACTTGTTCAAATCCCCATAAATAGTTTAAAAAAAAAATGGATGGTTAATACGTTATTGGGGCATGCATTAACTGGAAACTATATATATATATATATGAGAGAGAGAGAGAGAGAGAGAGAGAGAGAGAGAGAGAGAGAGAGAGAGAGAGAGAGAGAGAGAGAGAGAGAGAGAGAGAGAGGTTATGGGTCTAATTAAAGAGCTAGTGAGTGAGATATATAGAAAGAAAATAGAACGGGAAAATTAAGAGAAATTTGTGAGATAGTGAGAGAAGCAAGTTTGAGAGGACTGGACTTGGGGTGTCAAGTGGTTGTAGGGAGTCAAATTGTGGTCTCCTAATAATTTCTCCCTCACAATGACACTTCCGCAACTCGAACCCTTGACCTTGGCTCTAATATCATTTGTCAAATTGGGAGTTATGCCACTGCACCTCAAAACTAATTAGTAATGAAAAGACACACGCAAATATTGTATGACATTCAACATTGCGCTTCATAAGTCTGTTTTTAGAGTCATTATAGGGAATCAAACTATGGTACCCCAACAAAAACATATTAATATATCAATCCAATAATAGATACGCAAAAAAAAAAGAAAAAAATAAAAGAAAAATGAAGTTAGAATCTGTCTAAACCAAAGGAAATTAAATATTGAAAATGATCATGTTAATTTTGAGGAAGCTTGCTAGCTTGTACTAGACCAAATGAGAAAAATAAGCTGTAGTGATGCAAATGTATCAATCAATAATAATTGAAGATGAGTACCATAGTAAGCATCCTATGTCCATTTCATGTTTCAATCTACCACAATATTTTATCTAATTTACTATCTCCTAAGATAAGTTTTCGATTGTCAAGAAGCGCTACTGCTACAGTATGTTTAGGCATGCTAGAGTTTGTGCATTTGCAAGAAGGAATTTCTTTGCTTGTTATCAACAAATTACCATCCTCATAAATTTCTAGCGTATTTAGAGAGTTTATGGGGCGGATTTTTTTTAGTTTATCTAGAATATATTAACTGTACAATGGAGTTACTATAAAACGATACTTATGAATTTAAGACAAGTATATGTTTAAGGTCAAAATAAATTATACTTGACTATTTGCGGTCATAAATTCTGATGCCCCTCTGCCACTCGTAAAATCTAAGATATGTGCAAGTTCAACAATCAAGTTCTTCAACTTAGCTCCTATAAAAAATATATATAAAAGTTCATCAACTTATCTGCAGAAAAGTTACCCCTCAATCACACTGTATCTGCAGAAAAGAATGCATTCTTTTTTAGATGAAAAAAGTAATGCTTTAGCCATGGAAATTTGTAACGGGTAGGAACTCATCAACATGCTGTGACAGAGCCACAAAGGTAGCCTAGATTGGTTTATTAGCTGATGGAGACATTTGACATTTCATCCGTGAATATGTACGTGTCTTAGTTTTATTTGCAATAAGTTCACAAATAATATATTGTATGTCAACACCTTCCATACCTAATAATTGAATTTGGGATTTTTTTTTTTATATTCAAATTGGGGGTACTGTTTTATTTAGGACGATCATGTTTACTATTTATGAAATTTCAAAATAGTGATAAGAATTAAGATGGACAAACAACCTATTCATGGCTAGTTTGGTTGAGTTTTCCTTGTAAAAAATTTTAGGACTACAATAAAGTTCACGCCTATTTTTATAATTATTTAATACGCCTAATTGTAAGTGGTGAAAAAAAATATAGTATTTCTACAATACTGTATATGTGGTGTTGTACAAAATCAAGTTACTATAAAGATGTATTATATGCTCCAAGTTCAACCCCTTATGCTTGTTATTGCTTTGGCTGCTAATTGAAAACTTAAAATCATGAATATAGCCAAATTAAGCAACAGACATAACTACACGTAAAGTTTTATTACAATAATATTTTGTATTAATCCTCATAATGATGCTCAACCCTCATTATGTGCTAACAATAAATAAATCATTTAGTAAAATTTAGGTAGGTAGAATAAAATCAATTCAAAGATATTTAAATAATTTGATAGTTTTTAAAGGTTTATTACAGAAATGTTAATCCTACGATAGCCTATTTACTACACCCACGAAGGAATTTGAAAATGAAAAAAGTAAAATAAAATAAAAGCGTCAATTTACTACTGGCAATTAAATTTCCTTTTATATGTTTTTTCAAATCTATATCTATATATATAATAATAGGTAAAGTAGAGAGAAACTCAAATAGAATTCCAAATTAGAGTTTCAATTTTGTGCCATATGTCATTCCAATTGTTCAATTAGAATCTGAAATTGAAGTCCAATTTTACTATGCACATTTACAATCTAAGATAGAACATTTTATAAAGCGCCTAAATAACAAAGAAAAGAATCAGAAGAATATAATATGATTTGGGGTAGTTTTCGAGAGAACTATTACTCTGATTTATTGTTTTTATTTATTTTTACATAGGTTCATTTTTCTCTTGGTTCAAACTTCAAAGTGCCTAGAGAATTATAACAAAAAGCCGAATATGGAAAGTGGCCATGGGAATTGAAAATAAATTTCAAAAAATTAATAAAAAAAAAAAAAAAAGAAAGAATATTGCAAGAGATGCACCACTTGGCAAAATTGAATTTCAATTAAAATTCATTTTAAAATCTAATTTAGACTCTTTGATTTTTACACATAATAATTCACTTAACACAAAAAATTAAAAATTAGATGAGATATGTAATGGAAAATTAGACTGCAATTCCAAATTAGAGTTTCAATTTTGTGCCATGAGTCATTCCAATTGTTCAATTAGAATATGAAATTGAAGTCCAATTTTACTATACACGTGTACAATCTAATTATTTTTAATTTTGCTGTCATGTACAAAAGCTAATGAGATGAAATTAATAACACATTAAACACTCATGTTTTGGGAATCGGTAGTACCAATCTAAATCTATTGGACTTGCTTTGTGATAATACAACTATGAAGGATGTATAAAAACACGCACAAATCCATCTCTCTATAAAAAGATATTGGAAAGAATTTCTTTTATCAGCCATGCAACTTCAAAGGTTTTTTCTTCACACAAATGCCCATCATGTTACAAAATGACCCATCGTAAAACTACAAAATGAGTACAACTCTGAGGGTTTTTTTTTTTTTTTTTTTAATTTTAAATTTTTCCAGCTAAATTCTAATGAAAATATTTTTATTTCACATTCTAACATTTTCTACAAATATTGACTATAGCTAAAGAACTATGTGTTATATCATCACATGGTTTAAGGAAAAAGGGTTGCCACTGCATGAGCTAACTCATTTGCTTTTCTTTTGAGCCAACTGAAATTAAAGCAAACAAAAGATCTCTAAGTTATGCAATATTGTTAAACAAGGTGATGCAAACTAAGGACCATCAAAAGCTCCATTGGTGATTCTCTCAAAGTTCTCATCATAAGCAAATTGTAATGCCCACAAAAGTATTAATTGATTGTGTTTTGGTGGCATTTATTTTTTTGTCAAAATTCATTGTGCCAATAGTTCATACGTAATATTTTAGTATTAATTAATTGTGTTTTGGTGGCACATACGTAATATTTAAGTTTGATTTTCAGAACTTTGAAGCTAGCACAAGGGATGAGGTACATTATTCAAGAGAAGGGAGTAAGTTTGCATGGAAGATCATTAAGGATATATTAGGAAATGGAATCCTAATGTTTAAATTTTTGTTTAATTGATATTTTCCATTTAGTCGTTAAGAATTTTTGAAATAGTAATCCTAATTTGCAATCAAAGAAAAAGAAGAAACAAAGAATTGTTTAAATCTTCTTACAAATTCTGTGAAAGTTACATTGGCAAAACATTCATAGACATCTTAAAAAATAAATCGACTAAACATTTTGCTCTTTTAAGGTTCATTCTCATACTGTTCAATTTTATCTTAAATTCCATTTTGCAAAATCGTTACAATTACAACTCAAATATGATTTCAATTAGAGTCTAATTTTGCACAACGTGTCTCATTTAAGTTTTTAAATTTTCGTTCCAAGTGAGTCATTCAATGCAAAAGACGAGAAATCCAATAAAAATGAGTCATAAAAATACACAATCATATATCTGGTTGAAACTCTCTCAAAAAAAATTATATATATATATATATATATATATATATATATCTAATCATATAATTTTACACTAAGAGTATTTTTTTTTTTTTCCTTTTTTTTATTTTTTTTTTTTGCCAAGTGACTATTACAATACTAACACAAAAACCGAATGACTATCTCATTCAGTTAAATATTCTTAACTAAACAAATTCCAATTTGCCACCTCCTTGGCATTACTCTTTTATATCTACATGACATGTCTTTTATACAGATGGTAAGGGGCATGTTATTTTAGCTTACTAGATGATAGAATAGAAGGAGGCAAAGCTCATACCAATTACTTTTTACAAATTATATAATGTTTTATTCGCTTACAATAACTTTAGCAATACACTATTAGACATTTAGGTATGTATGTAATTATTATTTATTGTTAGCTTGATCAACTATCTTTTATCTAACTTATGCATCTATGAGTCTATAACTTTAAAGACTACTATTCCTCAGCATCTAAGTTATACATCTATGAGTAGTCTATGACTTTAGAGATTATTATTCTTTGAGAAAATTTAAGACTCAATAAATTATATAAGATGTATACCATTTTTCTCTTTTTTTTTTTAAGGGTAAATTTCACTAACCTACCTTGTGGTTTAAACTAATGCCAACTCTCTCTCTCTCTCTCTCACACTCTCTCTCTAACCTGCAAACACAATGCTAATTGCCTTTCTTTTTTCTCAATGAATCTTATCAACGAAACTAATATAAATATTAATTGAATGAATATTATTCAAATTAGTTTCTAATAGTAGTTAATCATAAGCTGAGTGTCCTTTTTTTTTTTTTTTTTAAATTTGGGTGCCAGGCTCCATATTTTAGTCACCCAGTCCTACTAGATGAAAATACAAAAAAATTTGATATTTTCATGTTATGAAGCGAAAAATCAACATGCACTACTCATAATGGGAACATACAAATACTTCTTGAATCAAGAAATCATTGAAGGCAAAAAATTCTCTCTCTTTTTTTATTATTTTTTTATTTTATCTAATACTATCCCCGTATAATAAACCATATATATATATATATATATATATTAACCAATAGCATCACTTAAATAATAAAATTCAATATTCTCTTTTTTCTTTTTTTTTTTCCATTGTTTTATCTAATGGTATCCTCTGTATGAGACATAAAAAAATAAAAATAAAAAATGAATTGACCAATAGCATTACTACAATTGACTTACGCACGGGCTACATACTATTCCTTTTTAAGATTTCATCTAAACTCTCATTTTCATCCTATAAAATTTGAATCATCTGCATTTTCTAATAAAGTTTGCTAAATTATAAATTAGAACCATCATTTCTAACTAAAAATCTCCACATTTATACATCTTATCTACCAAATAATACCTACTAAATAATAAAGCAAAATCCTTCTTGTCCAAAGCATATTTTATGTCACTGTGATAACACTGAACCATACTCATGTGGAAGCACACAGTAATAAAATAAAAGTAAACTATCCACTGATCACACATCACATACCTCCCAGAAATCAATTATACAAATTCAATCAAACTGTACTCATCTAAGCTAGAAGATAGACAATACAAACATCATTTCCTATATGCCCAACGTACAATTCACCTATGCACACAAACCTCTCTTATACCAATTATTTATAAGCAATTACAAGTAAAGCCCTAGTTGATAAGCCATATCATATAAGGTTTGCTGGCTTGCTTGACTGAAATTGTGCTTAATTATCATCTCCTCTTCCCCTCCTCCTCTCATTTGCTCTATCTTACCCCACCACTTATTCTCATCAACAACTTCCATCTGCACATAAATATCATTTTCAAACCACTAAAATGGAACAAATAATATATATATATATATACTGCTAAGTTTTGTTAATGAAATTTTATAGTTAATAATATGAATTTAAATTTAACTGAACCTTTTAAATATGAATAAACTCATGATTAATAATATATCTATTTCCATGCAATAACATAAGTTACATACTAGTATAAATAAATTTAAAAAAGAGAGTTTTGAAATCTTTGATATGAAATGAACAATCACTGAAAAATAAAAATCAAGCATTGCCTCTCTCACTTTAGAATTTTTCTTTACCAATTTCCTAACATCATTGGCTACACTTGGTAATAATTTCATTTGAATTTCTTGAAGCTCTACTGAAATACTCCATTGCAAGTTGCAACTTTCTTTTCTCTCTCTCCTTTTTTTTTTTTTCTTTTTTGGGTTTTGTCATTTTCTCTCTTTTTGTTTTGGTTCATCCTTTTGTTAGTCTTTTCCATGTGTAAATTCAACATCCAGGTCCATCAACTTATCTGCAGAAAAGTTACTTTTCAATCAAACAGTACTCTGCAATATATTCATTACTACTCTCACCGCTACAATTTTTTAGATGAAAAAAATAATGCTTTAGCCTTGGAAATTTCTGACATGTTCTTTTTAAGCTAGAGTCTAGCTCGTTGTTTAGGAAATCATCAACATGCTGTGACAGCACAAAGGTACCCTACATTGGCCTCTTGTGAGAAATTAGCTGATGGAGACATTTGACATTTCACCCGTGAATATGTACGAGTCTTAGTTTTATTTGCAATATGTTCACAAATAATTATACGTCAACACCTTCCATACCTAATAAATGAGTTTGGGATTTTTTTTAATATTCAAATTGGGTACTATATTACTCAGGACGTTCATGTTTAGTATTTATGAAATTTCAAAGTAGTGATAAGAATTAAGATGGACAAGCAACCTATTCATATGGCTTGTTTGGTCACGCATATTGTGATTTCCTCATAAAAACTTTAAGGACCACAATAAATTTTACACTTATTTTCGTAATTATTATCAACACGGCTAATTGTGAGTAGTGGAAAAAAAGAAGAAAAAAAGAATTCTGCAATAGTGTGTATATGTGATGTTGTATAAAATAAGGTTACTGTAAAGATGAATAATATGCTCCAAAGTACGCCCTTAAGCTTGTTGCTTTGGCTGCTAATTGAAAACTTAAAATCATGACTATAGCCAAAGCAAACGCACCAACGACCTGATCATGACAATAAAGTATCCAATATTTTGCTCATGGCGCAGCTGCTTCACTTTCTTCCTGACCTAGCATTTTCATATGGAATGTACAATTTTGCCAACTGCAACTTAAGTTATCCAGATATCAAGTAGTGTTTTTGATGTAGCTTTAACAGGTAAAAAGTAGTAATCATTAGGTGTAGCATGTTGATATAAGTTTCATTGTTCCTATACTATTTACCATTCCCAATTATATAAGTCAACAAATTATAAAATTAGATGTACAATTAGTTGTGAGTTGTAACTCTAAATTTATTCGTTTACTCAATCCTTTTTTTTTTTTTTTTTGAGAAACAAACATACACGCACAAGAGAAAAAGAAATAAGTTCTAATATAAAAACACACCACAACTTTGTTCAAAAGTCATGATAAAATGATTCTTCTGCCTATCAAATTTCCAATGTTCTTTCTTTTTTTAAGATTCTTTTAACTGCACATAATAATGATATGCCTAGGAAATATGTGGCTTACTAGAGAATAAAGTGGGCTTCATAACTTTCTCAAAAAAAAAAAAAAAAAAAAAAGTGGGCTTCGTGAATACATTTACATTTACCTTTTTTTAATAGGGTCTAGTTAATGTATACCCTTAATAAATTTATTTTTGGAAAATTTTTATGAAAAATTAAAAAAAACTATCAAAACTTTTTCAATTCTCGATAAATTTTTTAAAAAAATGGTATACTATTATATGCTCTTAGAACACACGATAGTAAAATCCTCTCTAATTTTATTCCAATTTATTTTGAAAGTATATATCAAGTTCTACTCCTGTCCATATCATCAGGAAATTCAAGACTCAAGTGCAATTATCACTTTTAACTTTTACCCTTCCTATCAATTGATATTGACAAGCTCTCCCTTTTGTTCATATCATCAAGACTTGACGCACAATGTGGACAACCAACAAACAATGAGTGATCATATCATCAAGACATGCCATATGCATTCATTGACTCGGTCATTGTTAATAAACAGAGAAGAAATTATTTTCCGAACAAAAAACCAAAATGGAGTACTATGTTGTGGGTTCGCAGTGGTGGAATTTATAGCTTCTAGAGTAGTTTGGTAGACATTGGAAGAGTTGGATGATGGGGAATTGTGACCCAACATCATGAACCGCATGAACTTGCTCGTTTCACATTTAGAGATTAGAACTGAATAAGCCCCTAAAAGATATTCTTGATTGATTGGGACTTTCCACCAAAGCAAGTCCATCAATTCTATTTTATCAAATTCTGCACAGAGAGAGAGAGAGAGAGACAGAGAGACAGAGAATTCGATTGATTGCAAAGATTTTTTTTTCCATTGTGGTACAACAAATATTGGATTATATTACCTGCAATGCGTTAAGGTGCAATCCCTACAATATGAACTAGTTGGTCTAATGAGGGCTTGCCACCTCAGTCAAAAATTTAACTCAACCATCCTCACCTCATTGGTCATTACCAACAAAATTCCCAATGCTTATCTCTCTCTCTCTCTCTCTCTCCTGGCAATATAGCTTCAAGATTCAAGCCAATGTGATCCAAATATTACAGGGACTCATTAACTTTCTTTCTTAAATTTATTTTTTTATTTATAAGAAGGTTGTACTACCCAATGGCCCACTAGCTTTTACCATTTGAAAAAGGTGATTGGTAGATAGGAGCCATGTCGAATTTTAATTAGAGTGTGATTCTCAGGCTTAAACCTGTAGGTCTAAAATATTTTCATAAAAAATGTTTGCTATTTTTTAGTATTAATAATGTAAGAAAAAAAAAATAAAAAGGTAGTAGAAACTAGAAATACAGTCTTTGGAGAGAGAAATAGTATAATTCTTAAACTGAAACATAGATTTAAAATAATAATAATAATAATAATAATGATTAACATTCTCCTATATATTTATATTTATGTCTATTCTATAGTGAAAATTAGGATCTCTTTGTGTTCACTTTCTTTCCAGGCTGTTGAAAACAAGAATATTAAAAATGAAAATATTTCATAAAGGTACAACAACTCCTAATCTTTTATGCCTAAGTATTCATTCTTATCGTTATCTATCTTCTATCCCCCTTTCCTTTGTAAATTCTCACTTTATTAAGAAGCTTTAATACAAATGAATATGTAAATGTAATAACAACAAATTAATATGTTTAAGTATAATTTTTATATTAAAGTTTTCCTCCTCTAACCTAGGGTTTCTCTTTGAAGCCAAGGGTTTTGTAGGATTCGAGTCTTGGTGAGTACAAGCCCATATGATTTTACATCTCACTTTAGCCTCAAGAATGTTGTCTGACTTCATGTTTTAAGGGCTATGTGTCTAGGAAGTAGGAATGCCTCAAAGAGGACTTTACCAAAGTGTAATTGCGTAACATAAAATTCGACAAATGTGATGAGAATACATAGAATGTGAAATCAAGTTGTCTTAACTAGGTTAATCATGACTATATTGCAATTCTATTCTTCTTCTTTTTTAATTATTATTTATAAATGAGTTTTAAGTTTAACACTAAGGGAAGGGGAAAGGAAATATTCAATTTCAAACTAGTGACCTTCACTTCAGGAGGCATGGTTCCCAGCCAATAGTTCTATTCCTTGGGATTGATAAATTGCATCTCATCCGTCTTGCAATTGTTGCAGACAGCACACCTTGTTAATCAGCAATCCAAGATTCCAAATAGTACCTTTCAAGCATTAAAAAAACACTAATGGAAGCAAAAGGAAATGATCAAGCTCTCTTCTATGTCTTTTTAAAGTTTTGTTCTGATTGGTTGGGCTTACTCAGGCTCCAATTTACTCGAACTTGTGACTAAACTAAAGACTAAAGACTAGCACTCACCGTTCAGTCTATTAAAATAATCAAGCTACTTATTTGGACCTAAACTAACCAATCACAGGCCATATGAGTTTGATCACTACAAAGCTAGAGTAATGGGCCTTAGAGGTTATAACTCAAAAAGCCCATAAAAGATATTCTCGAGACTTTTTAAACAAAAGGATATATGGCGGACTTGCACCAGGGCAAGTCCATCAATTCTATTTTGTCAAATTTTGCAGAAGAGATTCATATTCGATTGGTAGCAAAATAATTCGTTTTGTTCTTTTCATGAATTCTAGGGATATTGGATTGCTTGAACTTTTATTCATTTCTTCTTGTTCTTTTCTTTGTTGTATGAATAGCAAAAATTATCTTCTTTATTTATTTATTTATTTATTTTCTTATATACACCCGGAGTACCTGGTAGCACTCTTTGTTTAGTTAATTACTTTTTCTTTTCTTTTTATAAATTCCATTCACACCCTTGAGATTTGGGTTAATGCCAACCAGATCTAAGAATTTTCAAAATTAACTAATTTAGTCTCTAAAATAGTTGAGAAAAAATAACAAACTATTTAGGAACTAAGTTTTAGGGATCAAATTGACTAGTTTTGAAAAGTTTTGAATCTAGTTGGCATTTACTCAATCCTCAAGAGGATTTGTTAGTGGACTTTACCCTTTTTTTTTATATATATAAGGGTTTAGTGAATTACTTAGTTATTACTCATTAGTTATTAGAGAGACAGAAAAAACCGCACACAAGCTTATCATCTATCATTTTTTTTTTTTGGGGTAAATTTATCTATCATATTGGTATATGGCAAGCGGCACATACTACCCAGCAAAATTCAAGCGTGTGGGCAAAACCCCACCAAACTTAATATGCATATAAAAATGTGCCAAAGCAGGATCAAAGTAAGCACACATATTGCCCTTTTTTTTTTTTTTTTACTATTAGTATTATAAATGAGCTTATAACCTTAGGGCAGGGGAAAGGAGATATTCAAACTAATGACCTTAACAGCATGGTCCCCGTCCCCAGCTAATAGTTCTATTCTTTAGGGTTGAAAAATTGCACCTCAACGATCTTGCAATCCAAATAGAACCTTTCAAGCTTTTTAAAAAATTAAAAAATTAAAAAAGAAAAACACTAAGGAAGCCAAAAGAAATGATTTCAAAGATTATCATAGAATGCCAAACAGCGGTATATATATCAGAGCCCCCCCAAAAAGAGCATCCATATTTGGTGAAATGCCATATGAGAAGGGTCTCGCGCAAAATTGTTTGAGTTTTAGCCTATTCTCCAAGAGAAATACACTAAACCCCTGATGGTTTTATTTAAAATAGACACTGTTTTCTAATATTTCAATGAAAAATTTTCAAATTCGCTCCATCAGCCAAACTCTTCAACTTCTGACAAAATATTAGTCTAACCTAACTAAAAGGATCACGCAGTCGATTCCTTCAGATAAGAAATGAGGTCTGCACGATCTTGTGGCTTCTTCAAACCAGGGAAAACCATCTTCGTTCCAGGAATGTACTGCACAAAGAAAATATCATAAGTGGTCAAGTACTCATTTTCATTTACATATTCGTTTTTTTTTTTTTTTTTTTTTTTTTTTTTAATAACTAATAAAGATTCATTCAAAAGAGAATAAAATGGGTGTAACCCTAGTACACAGTTAATCATCTACTTCTGCATTGTCCGGTGGCTGAAAAGTTGTGATCCCTAGTGTTCTATTTATTCAGAGTACAGTGCATGATATGTCAGATAGATTATGAGCTGTTTGAAAGGCAAGTTCAGTTGACACAATAGTCATAATATTTGGATTGCTGTTCTGATGCAGGGATTTTAAGGGGCTGCTGTTTAGACTTAGAATTGATTAAGGGAAATGAGAGTTGCTTAGAACAAGGAACAAGGTGTGACAAAACCTTCTTAAGAGAAATCCATCTCTTGAAAATAGCACTAGGCTAATCTGTGTAAATGTATTCCAAAACTGATCACAGCGTAACTACAATCTGGTACTTATACTAGTTGCCTGGCATTGGCAGCCTTCTAGATGCTTGACAAGTGTCTAGATCCTATTGGCCAATGCTTAAGTAATCTCTAACTAACTAACTAATTGGTTACAAATGCAACTACTTGAAATGCCCTGCACCAGGACTCTCCCTCTTAAGAAGCACTTGATCTCAAGTGCTCTTGGTTGCCACAAGATTTGTATGAAGTTCTAGCCTTCTAGGATGATACAGTTGCCTTGTATGAAGAGTTTTGCTGCTTTGGCAGCACACCAAGGGCTGCCGCTTCTGTGCAGTGAAGTCCCACAGAGCTGAATCAACCTTCATCTTGACTGTTGGCTTGGGGTTTACTTTTTGCGCTTTGATTGCAAACAGTAGGGCTGCACCATCTTATACAAAATGTGTGCACTACACCTTCTAACATGGATGGTTTTTGCCTATCATGTTGACATGGTCTTCCACTTGGAAGTAAGAGATGACAAACATTCATGGTCTTCCCATCACAAAGAACACAAACTTGAAAGCTATTGATTGATAAGACCCCTAAGCACCCTCTTAAAACTCTTAACTTCACCTCCTTCCTCCTCTATATTAGCATCTACTTCTTTCACAAATCAATTGTACACAGGTTCTTGAATGCATTCCTCCACTTTAGCACAGGAAGTAGGTTGTCTTTGATGTTGGTGACCTAGTATGGGTGTTCATTTCTAAAGAAAGGAGGCCAGAAGGGCAGTACTCCAATCTCAGACCAAGAAAGATTGGGTGCAAAGTCTTGAGGATCAACCCCAATGCTTACGAAGTAGACTTACCTGCACAGATGGCAATGTCAAATACCATCAATGTGCAGCATCTGTCAGCCTATCATGATCCTAGGGTAGCCAAGAACACTTGAGGCCAAGTGTTTCTTAAGAAGGGGAGTCTGATGCAGGAACATCAAACAACTATTTCTCATTGCAACTTTGGTACAGGGGAGCAGCAGCTAAACAACAGCCAGTATAAGCTGTAGCAGCTGAGACAGCCATGTCAGCAGTGCAGTGGTCTATCCTAGTGTAGTCAAACATTTCAAGCAGCCAGCTAGGATTGAGATTAGATGGATAGCTAAGTTCCTAATGCATTTCCAAGTCAGGTAGAAGCAACTGGAGACAATATGAGAGCTGGAGTTTTCTGCAGTGACATTTAGTTAGAGATTCCAGATTCGGTTAGACCTGTGTTCAAACAGCAAGCTTAAGGCTGTTATTCCACCTGTACTAAGTTAGTTAATGGATTTACTGATTGGTTAAGCATTAACCAATCAGATTTAGCCATATCTCTAAATGATCTTAGCTGGTAGTATCAATCAGTTGTATAAATACCTTCTCAAAAAAAAAAATCAGTTGTCTAAATAGCCTTTTACTTGTACTTGTAAAACAGTTAGTTGATTTTGGTAAAGGCCAACATTTTTTTTTCCAAACCAAAAGGATTGTGTATATTTCTCAACATACTTAGGATATATGAAGCGCATGTCGGAATGAGTAGTACAGTGTGCATCTCCCCCTTCTCTCTTGAATGCAATAACTTGCTATTAACAGTTCAATCTGGTGTTTGGTTGGAGTGATTTTGGAGAAGAGACAATGGTTGGGCTCTTTGTGTCTTCAGTTTCCCCATGGTTACATGAGCTTGAGCTCCTCTTGTCATGATTTGGGTTGTTGATCCAGTCCTAATTAGATTACATTTTTGAAAGTTCTCTCTTAGATTTTTAGCAGTTGTCGCTCTTTGACTGGTCTAGGGCTTGGGGATTCACCTCTACTGACTCTCTCCCTATGTTCCTTAGCTCTCTCCTTTGCATTTAGTATCTTTCCCCTTTCTCTTTTCTCTTTTCTTAATCTGCTTGATCTGTACTGTTCTCTCTGCCTTACGTTTTTATGCATAAGGCAGTGTTCTTGAATATATATACTTATTACTTATCAAAAAAAAAAAAAAAAATCTTGATAGCTTCTCTTGGAACTGTGTTCTTGCAGAGGTGTTTATCTACCTGTATGTTACTCTAATCAACTCAAATCACTTACGTGCTCACTAAAATAATCAATAACCCATCATTATTTCCCTACATCATGTTCCATTGTAGCTTGTGTGGACTGCTTGGAAGGGATCTTAACTCTCTCTCTCTTGATAGTTGTATCAAGTATGATTAAATGCATGCTTTTATAATTCTTTCTCTTCAAAATACATTTTTTTTTATTTTATTTCATGGATTGCATGAATTTCTCATTATACTAATTTATGGGACCGTCTTGTACACTCCCAACAGTAATTGAATTTTCTTGTTTTTGGAGATAAAAAGTTCAACTACTTTATAAAAAAGACCCTAGCACCAAAAAGATACACAAACAAAACTGTGAAAAAGAAATATAAAAATAAAGCTGAGACTCAGAATTACAAAGATCTAAAAAATTGAAGTAGATAAAGCAAAGAAACCCTGAAAACCCTCATCTCATATAATAGAGATCTAAGAAATAATGACCTTACTCTCATCATTAAGAATCAAATTCTCCCAAAAGTTATAGCATTCCCCTCCCACAAAACACTCCTCATAAGACATAATAGCAAGCCATTTCATCAATTTTAGTTCACATATCAAAAATAATCAAATCAGCAACAATTCATGAGCAATAAAATCCCTGGAGACCCCAATTTCCAGTAGAAGTGTATCACCAAAAGGTAGAAACAAAAATGTTAGGAGTTAATACACTACAATAATGCATTACCTCCTGAAAACATAATTATGAAAGTACTATCCAAACACTGCTCTAAATCTCATAATATTAAACTGTCAAACCACATAAAATAGATCTTATTCAGAAATATATATACGTTTCGCATTAACAGAGGATGTGCACCACCCCCATGTGAAACCCACTTGAACTTGTGAAGTATAACCATTACTTATTGGGACAAGAATACTGTGAAACAGTTAAACTCTACTAAATACTTAAAACACTGTATGAAATACAGCAATGCAATTGCTGACATAATAGCAAGACACACCATGCATTTTATACACAACACCATTTTGAGCCATGACCAAATAGCATAACCAAGTGTGACAAGTATATAGCATATGTTCTTTTATTAAAAGCATTTTTCAAGCAATGCGATCAATGGAAAACTTGAATCATACATACCTTCTTTGGGTTGAGCAAGTAGTCATACAATGTATTCTCTCCCCAAGTCACGGCCATGTTCTTATTTGCAGCAGAATAGGAGTACCCAGGAGTTGTGCCAGACTGCCTTCCAAAAAGACCATTTAGATTAGGTCCTGCACAAGTATTGCTCAAATGATTATTGTCTTGAAACAAAGAACAAGAGAATTTGCACTGTAGCTACATATCACTATCATGCACAAAATTATAGGCACATTGCATTGAAATATCAAATTATTCATGAGACCAAATGACAATAGCCAAAGAAACCAATGAGCTCTGCCTAGAATGCCATTTCCTCCTCCCACAATAAAGTTTGGAGTGTGAGGTCATTGGCTGAAACACATAACAGCCTTAGAAAATTAGAACAGGGCAATACGCAAACAAACCAATGAGATCTGTCTCAAATGGCATTTCCTCCTCCCACAAGAATGGTTGGAGCATGAGGTCATGAGGTCATGAGCATTACCCAGTGGGTGCGTGCATAACTTACCCATCCAAAATGGGGAGCCGAGAGAAATAGGGAAACACACAAAGATATTCTGAAAATCCAACAATTCCCTTGCATATCCAGCAATACAATATATACTTCTATGGCATGAATTCCACCCAAATCATCAACCAAAACTTTGCACCACAATTGGAACATTTTATAATGGATTTCCATTACTTCATAACAATTTGGTGTTTCCACAAATGAATCCACAAAATTTGTTATTCTTGACAATTCAAATTATACCTCCTTGTCACTCCACTGAATTATAATATCCCATTATGTACATACTACAAGAAATCAATGGTTTCTAAACCACTACTACCCAAAAATTTGTTCTTAAAAAAAAAAAAAAAAAAAAAAAAAAATCCTTTCTTTCTCAGCAAACAAACAAAGGTAACCACACAAAACCCAACACTTCAGGAACAATTTTTAACAGTAATATAACAAATGACATCAAGTTCTCAAGAAATTGTACACACACATACACATATATATGAATTGTTCACCAGATTTCGGAAACTCTCAAGTCTCAACAAAACATAAACACACACACACATATATATAGTATAATTTTTTTTTTGTATATACCATTCCTAACCAATTTTAACCGTTAATCTATTCTATGTTAACCATATATAACTTTTAACATGTTAACTATTGAATACACAGTGAAAAAGTGTGAATATCATAGAATTCTCCACACACATTCATATATATATGACATACCCAATAAAAATCGATACAAAAGAGAAAGGATTAAGCTAAAAAGGTTAACACAAAAACTAAATTCAGATCAACAAAAATTTACTCAGGAAACAACACCACCAAAATTTTACAGATAAAATTTACACACACAAGGACACAGAAATTCCATAAAATAAGTTGCAGAATCAAAATATAAGGTCAAATCAGACGGAAACTCATACTTAGATCTCACAGAGCAAACACTCAGAAATGCTAAGAGAGAGAGAGAGAGAGAGAGAGACCTTGTTTGTGACCAGCGCCTTTGTCGACGGTGTGGCATTGAGCGCACTTGGTCTTGAAGATTTTCTCGCCGGCCTTGGGATTTCCCGGTGGTGCTTCTGCGAAGCTCGCCATTTTTATTTTTTATTTTTTTGTGTGCTCAGATTTTGATCGCTCTCTGATACAAAAGGGTTATTAGGGTTTTTGGTTTTTAATTTTCAATAAGCTGAGCTCCAACTCCTATGGGGTTTTGAATTCCCATTTGACGTATCTACCCTTCGTTTTCTAGTTTAATTTCTCAGTCCCTACTCGTCTACAATCACACTCAGAAGTATTCGCCAAACCGCATCCAAAACCGATCAAAACCACCCACAAAATGAAATAAGCGTAAATGCACTTTTAATTTTTATATTTTACATCTTTTTCATTTTAGTCTTTACATTTTCATTTCATCACTTTTAATCCCTAAATCAATTAACGCGTTTTATTTTGATCCTTACCATTACTTACTTAACAAAAATTGCTAATGTGACAAATGGAATGTATTGTTGGCACATTAAGTGCTGACGTGGCCAATAAAATAATATTAAAAATTCTACATTAGCATAAAATAATGATTAAAAAAGACACATAAGCATCCACATCAACTTTTGATTTTGAAAATTAATTTATCTATTTTAACAAAATAAAAAATGAAAAAAACAAAATTAGAACCTAAAATACGCATGAATTCAGATTTGGTCTCATCTTAAACATGGACAAGAAAGAACATAAAACCAAAATATTCAATCACATGAACACAAACCCAGAAAAAACTTGAACCCAAAACTTCCTTATCAAAAACCGGTTCCCCCAACCCTTCTAAAACATTCTCCAAGCTTCCTCTCTCTTCCAAAACTCAAAACTTCCTCTCTTTCTTCCAAAAAATGGAGATCTCTCTCTTCCAAAACACATTCATGGCCAAAAGCTTCGAGCTCTACCTCCTAGCTCATCGCCACCGCCACCACCACTACTGGTTATGGTGCTTTTTTTTCTTTCTCTGACTGACCCATTTTCTTTATCTCTTGATTTTGCTCAAACCCAAACCCAAATGTCTCAAGCTCCTCGCTCAGATCGGTGCTTTGCTCTTTCTCTGTGGCTCAGATCGATGTCTTTCTCTCTCGGTGGATCTCTCTGTCTCAGACCGGTGTCTCTCCCTCCTCGATTCCCCTTTTTGCTCGCCCTTCTTTGTTTCCTCCCCTATCCACAACCTTCCATAGTTTTGATTTGGTTTAGAGAGAGGCTGAGATCGGTGTGGTGGTAGTTGTGAAACAAAAATCTGTGGTGGTGGTCAATGGTTGTGAAGCAGTGGTCGATTGGGTCCGGTGGTGGGTCGAAGGGTGGGTTTGTTGTTGGAGTGGGTCGTGGTGGGTTTGTTGATCGTTGATTACTAGGTTTGGGATGTTTTGGTGTTTTTGTTGGAGATTAGTTTGTGTTTGTGTTTGGTTGACAAAAAAGGGTAAGAAAATCCTAGAAAATCCGAGTTTGTGTTCTTATGTTTAATTTGGGTCTGTGTTCTTATTTTAATTTTAATTTTGCTTTGTGTTGGTATGGTTGAGTTGGGTTTGTGTTGGTATATATGGATTGATTTTGTTTTGGATAATTTGGTTTATGTATATATACATAAATGGATTGATTTTGTTTGTACAATATTCATTTATGATTTTTCTGGGTTTGATTTTCTTGTATTCTTATGTTTAATTTTTTGGGTTTGTATGATTTTTTTTTTTGGGGTTTGTGCTCTTTTGTCTTTTTGACGAAGAGGATGACAAATCTAAATTCATGTATTTTAGGTTCTAATTTTGTTTTTTTCATTTTTTATTTTGTTAAAATAGATAAATTAATTTTCAAAATCAAAAGTTGATGTGGGTGCTTATGTGTCTTTTTTAATCATTATTTTACGTTGACGTGGCATTTTTTTAATATTATTTTATTGGTCATGTTAGCATTTAATGTGCCAATAGTGCACTTCGTTTGCCACATCAGTAATTTTTGTTAAGTGAGCAACGGTAAGGACCAAAATGAAACGCGTTAATTGATTTAGGGACTAAAAGTGGTGAAATGAAAATGTAGGGACTAAAATGGAAAATATACAAAATATAGGGACTAAAAGTGCATTTATGCCAATGAAATAATAGTACAGTGCGACATTATATGGTGCAGAATGTAGTTTTATGATAAGAAAATTGCACTGCACTGCACCCATATATATATATATATATATATTTATTTATTTATTTTATATTATGTATATATATATATATATTAATAGTTTAATATTATATGAAGTAGGTGGCCAGTCTAGTGTTAGTGCATTCCAGTTTTATGTTAAAAAAGACTTCATTCTAGTTATATACAAAATCAAAAGTTCGAAATATCATTCACTTTTCCGTCTCACACTTTCAATATCACAAAATCAAAAGTTCAAAAGTTATATATATATACACACACACAAATACACACACACTACTATTTAAAAGGGCTTCTCCTGTTTGAGATCTTCAATTTACATGTCCAAAATACCCTCAAATTCATTCATTTCTAAGGCTCAAATACTAATATAAAATTCTAAATACTAATTAGTTTTCGAATAGTTGTTTCAAATTGTAGTAGGAATACTAATATATTTCTCTATCCAAACGAAAAAGTAATATATTTGTTTCACAAATCTTATGAACCGAACTATAGGAGTAATAGTAATAAACAAATTTAATAAAAATGAATATACTTTCTTACTTACCAAGAGTATATTTACTTAGTATAAAAAAAAAGGTAACATATAAAAGGTGTGTATAATATGCCAAAAGTTTTTAGTTTAGTGGTTTTGCCTTTCTCTTCTATAAGAACAACTAAGGTTTAAATCCCCAACTTATAATAACAACTGAATTATCTATAAGAAAATGTGTAATAGTTAGGACATAGGTAGGAGCATTATAGCTTGTCTCTACTCGTGTATTTGTGTGAGGACTAAAGAGAGAAGTGTTCACTTGTGATTTTGGTGACAACTTAATTAGGAGAATGAGACAATGAGTGACAATTACCATTTCATTGGAGACTTATGAGTATTGCTAAAAACACAATCAAAATCAATAAGTATCATTATCATGATTAGTTTTAATCTTTTTTTTAAAACTCAAATTAAGATTTTAATTCAACAATCTAAGATACACGAGCCAACAATTGGAAGTTTAGGGCAATTATTAGTTTTTATGTTATGTTGATTTTTATTGTTGTTGTTATTTTGTTTATGTTTATGTGTATTGTTATTGGTATCGCTACGCCCCCTAAAAAGTACTCATTAGTGATATATATATATATATATATATATATATATATCATTGAAAACATAAAAATGTAACCATTAAAAAAAATCCTTATCTCAACAAAAATATTTTGGTTCGCTAGATTTTTCCAAGTGTGAGTAGAAGAAAAGAATTCAACTTAATTCCAAGAAAGGTAATAAAAATAAAATAAAATAAAAATTGCAGGGTTGGGGGTTTATGAGGGGGCCATTTATGAAGATGCATTAGTCTCATTAATATTACTAATAGGATGGCTTCCCAGAGTCATTACCCACCTCTTGGCAACCTTCATATCAAGGAAACTAAAAAAGGTGAAGCATGCAGATACCAAGGTATTTCATCAATCCTTTTGGAAGGCCTCAAATCAAAAGGAACTAGTCCCATTGAGATGAAAATTGAATCTGAGATTGTTAGCGGGTGTAGGGTGTCAATAGATGATGATAGCTAGTGCATCAAGGTCCATCAGCAATTATCCTGAATCAAAGCATTTTTGTTAGAACCCTAATAAAAGGCTTAGAGTCCCTAAGTGCCTCCATAATCATATACGCATAAACTGCCATTTTCGAAAAGGGACATGAGAAGTTTATTATGGCGTTTACATGCCAGTTACCATAATTGAGAAATTAAATGAGGGTATTTAACCTTTTTGAGTATCTGACTATTATTATTAATAATAACTAGTTACTAACATGCACAATGCTCAGGAAATTTTTATCAAATATGGTAAAATAAATTTTATCTTACCAAAATTAAAAACAATATACTCTGTCTCAAGAATGCAAAAGGTAAGTTAAGGAAAATTTTCATTTCTTAGGCTATGCTTGGCTTGATGTAAAATGTTCTCTAAATGTAAAATTTTTTCAGGTGAAAATATTTTTTGGAAAGGAAAATATTTTTATATTTTTGGTTGTGTTTTGGAAAATATGCCGGAAAATGGCTTCTAGTGTTTGGTTTTCATGTAAAATGGTCACCAGAAAATATGTATAATTCGGCAAATACGCTTAACAATATCACGGTTGGAGTCTCTCTCTCTCTCTCTATTTGGGTGGCTGGAGTGAGGTGTAAAATGGTTGAAGGTAAAATAAAAGTGTAAAACAATTTACACTCCCTCCTCCGCCGCCCCCCCCCCCCCCCCCCCTCCCCATTTTACGGTGAAACTAAAATTGATTTTAGTTTGACCATATTTTCTAGTCCACCCAAACACCCAAAACAAACATAGCCTTAATAAAAACTATTTATAACACTTTGTACATCATAAAAAAGCATACTAGAAATTAAAAAGTATTCTTTTAGTTTTAAAGTAACTTTCTGAAACTCATTTTTTTCTTCCTACAATCTAAAACACCGAAAACATATCTCAAAAATTAATAAAACTCAACAGAACTACAATTCAAAACAAAAGTGCAAAAAGATTTACTTCAACACCTCTCATGTGACATTAAGACAAAAGTTGAAATAAGTGATGAGAAGAAAAAATTGGGGAAAAAGACTTTAGTGTGTTTCGATATCCTTATTTTCTTTTTTTCTCATTAAGAATGTACCATCATTAAACAACAGGAAAATAAAATTTGGAAATATTGTTGTGCACAAAATTGCAAGAATGCATAATTAAATTGAGAATTTGTAGTAAGGCTTTCAAGCCACACAATAGAAGTAGGTGGCCGATCTTAAGCAAAAGTGTTGGTTACAGCCTTATACATGATAATCGTAACTCTTTTTCCTTATATAAAAAAATAAAAATGCTAGAGTGCAAGTCCAAATGGGAAAAAAAAGGTAAAAGGAAAATTTTTGAAATAAAAAAATTGTAAATGTTGTCATAAATTAAACAAAAATGGGAATAATGAATACACAATAAGTAAATAATTTTTTTAACACAAGAATGAATTTATTTTCTTAAAAATTTAAATGAAAATACTAATGAGATGAGGAAGACAAAAACCAAAATAAAATATTCGTAAACACTTAAAATAATCACTCAAAGGAACATCACATGACAAAGAAATAACAATTTGTTTCTAATTTGTCAAAGAAAATATTTGAAAAACAGTGAATGGAAACCGCACAAAATTAATTTGTGTAGACCATCTTCTTCAACTGCACAAACTATTCCTCACCATCTTGTTGTTTCCCAAATAAACTAAAACCTAACAACATCACGCAATAAGATATAATATAATCTGATTTTTCCCACAAATTAGGGCCATAATAAACATCATTCATTAAAAGCATTCAACATTATAAATAAAATGATAAAACAAATACTTGCATGATGGAACATATATGATTTAAGAAAGGATAGGACAATAAGGGCACAAACCTATTGTAGATCTATAACATGCTTGATTTTGAGCTCCTCCTATGAGGCAACTATTAGGTTGTATCATTTCCACCATCAAAGATTAAGCAAGATTTGAGAATACATTTTTATAGACATTATTTTCATTGATTTCATTGTTTACTTCTAAACATCTAAATTAAAGTGGATTAATATGTATAGGCAAAGTTTTTTATTTTTCATTGATTTCAATGTTTAGTTATAAAAATTTAAATTAAAGTAGATAAAAATGTAAAGACAAAGTTTTATGTATAGTTATATTAAACAGCCCTAAATAAATGTGGAACATCAATATATTCATATTTTTAGTATGGCAAAAAAAAAAAAAAAAAAAAAATTAGAGTATAAAATAAATAAGAAAGTAATGATTATGTGGCAAATGAGGTGGCCTAATTACTATGCTTTCCATTTTTATATAGTATATAGATATAGATATAAATATGAAAAGGAATATAAGGAATATAACTTTTTGTGGCTATCAAATTACTCTTTCTTGGTAATGTAAGGAATATAACTTTTTTCCACATCATTTTGCCACTTATTGAAATGAGAAGTTGCGATTGGCAATGTCATTTTCTTTCCTATTAAAAAATTAATGGTTCATGCCAATAACCAAATAGTTACACACTTACACTAATCTTGTTATAAGGAATTTTCTCCCTAATGTGGGTGTCCAGGATTCAAAGATCACTTTACTAATTTCTTTAGATTGTATAGTCCCTATGTTCCAAATACATTATGTAATTACAGGGATGAATCTCTTGGGGTAACCCAAGGTGTTGTTTATCTAGCTCGGAGACATGAATTCAAGACCTTTATAAATCAAACAATAAAGTAGGAAGAATCATAAAACTTAACATTTACATCAAATAGGTACAGTTAACCATGTGCAAGATGAGTGCCAAAAAAAAAAAAAAAAAAAAAAAAGAAAGAAAGGGAGAAGGGAGAATGGATTGGGGGCAAGGAGAGAGATGCAACTATTATTTTGTTCATAAGCATTGTAAAGCATGGTTATGAAAATAAAAACTTAAGGAGAATTACAAATGGGAAACCTCTCCATCCACAATAATGAAGTTCATCCAGTTGCTGAACATAACATTTTTAATATTAATTTAATAAAATTTGGTCAATCAGATGTCAAGGGGGGAAGAATTTTTTTCCTTCAAGTTTGAGATGAAGTTTCATTTCCCCAAATCTCAAGGGAAATGAATGTAATTACCTCTTTGTTTTTTGTTTTTTATCATATGCTTCTACTTGTTTTGTGTTTTTGTTTTTATTTAGAGTGATGATAACATTTTTTTTATCCTAACTTAAAAAAAAAAAATACAATTTCAGTTAAATCCTATTTTCAAAATACACCTTTTCAAAATCCTTATTTCACAAGAAATGTGTACGAAAATGTACAATAAGGAATGTGTAGCACACGCTTCTATTCACCTTTGGTTTGTTATATATATATATTGATGATGCCGAAAATCTCACCAGTGAATTGCACGATGCTTGTACGCTCAAAACGACACCTGCACAACAAAAAGGAAAAGACCTAACAGAGGACACCGGTGTGGTGTCGGCCAAATACCCTCCGAAGGTCAAGTCAGAACTTCTTTCAACTCTAGAGTGCTAGAGAGGGGTTAATTATGCGTACCTCGGCTTATGAGGGTATTGGGGTTTTTATAGTAGTAGATGGTGGACCTTTCTTCCTTGGAGTAGAAGTCTTTTCCTTATAGGAATCCTTATGCGCGTAGATTGCGGAATCCTTTCCTTATAGGACTCTGATACTGGGCATGGAGTACAAGCAATTTCCCTAAAACCCAAGCGTGGTGACCAAGTCATGGTCTTCATATAACCGTCAGCCTTTAAACCGTCAGCCTGCACCTCCTTTCAGCTAAGTTAGTGTCAGCTTCACGCTTCGTTCAACAGCCTAGGGGCCTCAAATTGCCGTCAGTTATACTTGGGGACTTCAGCCCGTCGGTTTTGTCTTGATCTAGTCAGCATGCATTTTATCACGTTTAGTTTACGTCAAAACTTGACCCGTCAGCCAGAGCAGAAGCTGACGGGCTTAAGCTCATGGTACCTGCTATAATCCTTCCATATCAGTTGCCCCCTACTCCATATCTCCGTCGGCTGTACCTGACGGGTTATGGAGTTTGTATTCGTCACTACCTGCCACTTTGTTTCAAGAGAAGAATTATTACTGCTGACACTTTTAGCATTAAATGCTAAGACAGGTGGCGTGCCTGGATTGGCTCCGTGTCTGAACGCGGGCGTCGCTTCGTCTTCCGTGCGTTTAGCTTATATATATGTGGTCCCCTCTCCTCATTTTCACTATTTCATTCACTTGATTCCTGGAGAGCACATCCGTCGCCCATATTCCGTCAGCTCTACCAACGTTCCTGCCGTCGCTTTTTCAACCGTCACTCCATAACTTGTAAGTTTCCCTTCCTTTCTCGCATGCTTTCAATTTCTTCCTCTTTTAAAGTGAGGTCGTCATCCTAGGTGCTTAGTTTACACCCGTCACTTGTAGGTAGATGTCGAGTGATCAGTCGTCGGTCCGCGAAGGAGCGGGCTACGACGAGGTGTTTGGTTCAGGCTCAAGTAGTGAGTCTGAGAGTTCCTCCTGGTCGTCAGAGAGGGAGACGTCAGCACATGTTGCCGTCGAGGAAATAGAAGGTCAAGGAAACGGCGGCCAGGAGGAGGAAGTAGGCGACGGGAGTGAAGTTGAATTAGGGGGGAACAGTGACGGGGATGAAGGCGTCAAGGAGTCTAGTGAAGGGGACTCTGTAGGTCCTGAAGGTAGTCGTCCCTTCATCCTTCCCAAGGACTGGGCTGTGAATAAATTTTCTCCAAAGATGACGCTTAAAATTTTTAATGAACTACGTACCCGTTTTCAAATCCCTGACCATATTCCCATCCGTCTACCTATGGAGGGTGAAAAGTGTTATACGGGAAGAACTGCAGATGTTGGCATGTATGACGCCATGTTTGCTGCCGGTTTGAGATTGCCCCTGACGGCTCTGCACCGTCAGCTAGCTGATTATCTTGGCATCTCAATCAGTCAGATTGCCCCAAACTCCTGGAGAATTTTTATAAGTGCCGAGGTGTTGTGGGGTCGTTTAAGCGGAGGTCATCGTCAGCTTACCCTGGATGAATTTTTCTATTGTTATAGACCTCGGCACCTTTTTTCATCAAGAGGGATGTATCACTTTGCCGTCAGGGAGAAGGAATTAAGGCTGGTGTCTGAAATGCCAGATTCCAACAGAGCCTGGAAGAGTAGGTTCTTTTTCGTAGAGGGGATGGACTGGGTGTGCCGTCAGGATGAATGGGAAACAATTCCTCATGGTTGTTTTGACAACACTTGGGGTTTTGTTAAGGAGTCAGGTCTTAGTCGTCACCTTTTATCCTCGTCAGTTTGCCATCATTTTTTCCTTTGAAAAGATACTAACGCAGCCAAGTTGTTTTTTTTTTTTTTTTTTTTTTTTTTTTTTTTTTTTTTTTTTTTTTCAGCTTTCGCTCGTCCATCAATAACTGACGAGCAAGAGGACTTCGTCCGTCGGGTTCTGGGGATACCCATAGGAGAGCGATCGTGCCGGGACTTAATTACCTTCGATACTCTTTACACATACTGTGGGGGTCCCGAACCAACGCCCGAAGCTCGTAGGTTGGAAGAGTTTGCTCGTCACCGTGAGTCTTTACCTATCCGTCAGCTTTTAAACTTCTAGTCGTCGGCTTTC
Source organism: Quercus cerris (assembly GCA_963669245.1). Classification (NCBI taxonomy): domain Eukaryota; kingdom Viridiplantae; phylum Streptophyta; class Magnoliopsida; order Fagales; family Fagaceae; genus Quercus; species Quercus cerris. Next base: position 1,831,946 of record OY770006.1, on the reverse strand, counting down.
CCTTATGTTTGTTTTTTGTTTCTGTTGCAGAAATGGATGTTGCTAAGGAGCGGATTAAGGCCACTGCTGCCCGTCAGCGAGAGGAGAAGAAGGCGAAGGGTGAGGCGACGTTTACGTCTGCCCATAAGACCGTCGCCAAGGGCTCCCAGAAGAGGAAAACTGACGGAGTGGTCATTCGCCCGCCGAAGAGACCAGCCGTCACTCCCGTGAAGTCGCCTCCCACGTCGGGCCATGGAGCTGGGAAAGGCGTCATGACCTCTTCTGGTCCCGTCCTGCAGGGACCTCAGAGCCTGCTGATGCACAAGGACTTTGCCGTCGAGGCCATCCAAGCACTCATAAAGCCGACGGACATGGATCCTTGCGATCAGCTAGGGACGGAAGAACTGGGGTCGTCGGCCTTGTTCGACCTCTCGCGGGTAAGCCGTCAGTTTTACTTCTTTTTCTTCGACTGACGTGCCCAACTTTTTCTTTTTACTAGCTGACGGTTATATCATTTTCTAGGCTTTGGTTCGTGTGAAGGCGCTGCAGGATCGGTGCGTGGCCAAGGAGGGGGTCGTCACTCGCGTTAATAAGCACAACGCCAATATGCGAAACCAACAGGCTCAGTATAAAGAGGCGGTGCGCACACTTAACGTTGAACTGAAAGACGTGAGGGCGGAGTTGGAAGAGGCGAAGCGTCAGCGGCTCGAAATAGAAGGAAAGCTGACGGCTCTTTATGGTCAGTTGGAGACGGTAGGGGCTGAGGCTGTCGAGAAATTCAAGGCGTCAGATGCTTTTATCGATTCCTGTGGCAGCTATTATGGCACGGGATTCGACGACTGTCTTAAACAGGTGGCGTCAGCTTTTCCTGATTTGGACTTATCTGGTATCAACATAGACGACGCTCGGCCCATGACGCCTGCTACAGATGCCGTCACCCCTGGTGCTGACGACTCTGTTGATTCCCCTCCTCCTGAAGAGAGTGGGTTGTGTTGGCCCAAGTTGCTGCGAACCCCCCGACGACTGCAGCCACTCCCCCTATGGTGCTGCTTGATGAAGAGGAGCCTGCCGCCAAGTAGAAAATTTGAAGTGACGTTTGTGTTTTTTTTTTTTTTTTTTTTTTTTTTTTTTTTTTTTTTTATCACCATTTTATCTTATTTTATTTATGTAGAAGACAATTTTATTAAGTGCCCCTTTGGGCACCGTTGTGTAATATTTTGACAGCTTTGTAAATGCCCCTTTTTTTAGGCTTGGATTTGTTTATAATGCCGTCAGTTTTCTATTACCTGCGTGTAGCTTATTTTGCTTGGTTTTCTTGTATGTTTTGAAACCAAGATTGAGGGCCTTCTTATTTAAGTCGTACCGTTAGTTTCACTAATCCGTCGGTTAATTTTAATGAACCCGTCAGCTTTTGATCCATTTTGCTTTAATGATTGTAGAAATTTTTTTTTTTTTTTGGCAAGATCTTGTTGCCTTGCCTTATGGATTTGTCTATTTGTGGACTGATAGATCTAGCCTTTTTAAGACCGTCAGTCTAATGGCTGACGTTACTGGCTTATGAACTCCGTCAGTTAGACCGTCAATTTTGTTGCTTAGCCCATCTTGTGGACTTGATTTCTTTGTACCGTCGGTTTAATCGTTTTAATTGGTCATTTAGACCGTCTCTCGCCCGTTTTTTGGACGGCCATTTTTGGATTTGGTTACTTAGACCGTCAGCCTCTCGTCCATTTTTTGGATTTTGACCATCTTTAGATCGTCGGCTGTTTTGCTCGTCCATTTGTGGATTCGGTCACTTGGCCTCATGTCCATCTTTGGACTTTGGCCATCTTTAGACCGTCAGTTTGAAATGATTGACAACATTTAGTTTTTTAAACTGTCAGCTTGAGGGCTGAAATGACTGACTTGGCCAGTCTCTTTTAAACTGTTAGCTTGAGAGCTGAAATGACTGAAAACCGTCAGCTTGAGAGCTGAGATGGTTTGGGGTTTGGCCAATCTTTTAAACCGTCAGCTTGAGAGCTGAGATGGTTGACTTGGTTGTCAGCTTGAGAGCTGAGATGGTTGGGGACTTGGTCATTTTTAGACCGTCAGTTTCTTATCCCGTCCACTTTGTGGATGGACCGTTAGCTTTTGGATCCCGTCCACTTTGTGGATGGTCAATTTGTCAATCTTTAATATCCTCATATTTGTAAGTAGAAACATCAGTAGTTCTAAGTAAATTCCTCTTATTGCCATGCATCTATATAAAAAGTAATTCGAAAACAAAATCTGCCCATTTCGGGCTTATTGTAGCAAATACTTAAGTAGGAAAACAAAAAAAAACTGCCCTTTGGGCTTATTGTAGCAAATATTTGAGAAGGTAGTCCGTAGGTCTTGGCGTTATTCCAAAAAGCAATTTTTGCTTTATGTGAACGTCGCCCCTACTGGTAGTATTTCCGTAGGTGTTCAGCGTTCCATGGATGTGGTAGCTTCCGTCCGTCCAGTGTCTCTAGATGGTAGGTTCCCTTCCTTTGCCGTGCCGTAACCCGGTAAGGTCCTTCCCAATTAGGGCCGAGCTTCCCTTGAGTGGGGTCCCTTGCTGCGCCCATAACCTTTCTTAGAACGAGGTCCCCTACCTGGAAGTCTCTGTGTTTGACCCGGGAGTTGTAATGTTTGGCCATGCGGTCCTGGTACCGTGCAAGCCTTTGCTCTGCTGCCATCCTAACTTCGTCCACCAGATCAAGTTGCAGACGCATGGCCTCATCATTCCTTTTTTCGTCGTGGTTGTGCACCCTGTAGCTTGTAAGGCCGACTTCAGCTGGGATGACTGCTTCGTTTTCGTACGTTAGTCGGAATGGTGTCTCTCCTGTTGGTGTCCTTGCTGTTGTCCTGTAGGCCCATAGTATGCTCGGCAACTCTTCCGCCTATATGCCCTTTGCCCCCTCAAGCCGGGTCTTGAGAATTTTTAGCAAGGACCGGTTTGTAACTTCGACCTGCCCGTTGGCTTGGGGGTGGGCGGGAGAGGAGTAGTGGTTCCGTATCCCTAACTGCGAGCAGAAGTCCCTGAAGGAGTCGTTGTCGAATTGCTTCCCGTTGTCCGAGACTAAGATTCTTGGAATGCCAAACCTGCATATGATGCATCGCCAGACGAAGCTCCGTACGTTTTTTTTCTGTGATGGTGGCCAATGCTTCAGCTTCTACCCACTTGGTGAAGTAGTCGATACCGACAACTAGGAACTTCAGTTGTCGTATTGCCGTGGGGAACGGTCCCATAATGTCCAACCCCCACTGAGCGAACGGCCATGGTGCCGTCATTGGGGTTAGTTCTTCGGGTGGCTGTCTGATGATGTTGCTAAACCTTTGGCATCTGTCGCAAGCCTTCACATAAGCCTCGGCATCCTTTTGCATTGTTGGCCAAAAGTACCCAGTTCGTACTAACTTGTGTACTAGCGACCTTGATCCTGAGTGGTTTCCACAAATTCCTTCGTGTACTTCTCTCATGACGTAATCCGCTTCTTCAGAACCTAAGCATCGTAGGTAGGGGCGGGAGAAACCTCTTTTGTATAAAACATCTCTGATCAGGACGAACCTCGCCGCTTGAACCTTCAGCTTCCTTGCTGCCCCCTTATCATTTGGTAGTATGCCGTTTTTCAGAAAGGAGGTTAACGGCGTGGTCCAATCATGCTGGGGATCGAGCTCCTGTATGTCGACCGCACTGATGAGTGGAGAGGGCTGCGTGAAGGAGAGTGTACTACTAATGGCGACCATGTGTTCGGCGGAGGCGGCTTTGGCCAAGCGGTCGGCTTGCTCGTTTTCGCCCCGGGGGATCTGCATAATTTTGACCTTCAGCTCGTTCATTCTCCTTTTTGCTTGTTCCAGATACTTCTTCATTCTTTCGCCTCTGCATTCATACTCCCCGCTTATCTGGTTAACTATGACTTGGGAGTCACAGTAAACCTTCACTTTCTCGGCTCCTGCTGCTTTCGCGAGGTCGAGCCCTGCGATCAGAGCTTCGTACTCTGCCTCGTTGTTGGTAGTGGGGAATGCGAGGCGGACCATACACTCTACCGTGTCTCCTTCGGGTGACTGTAGTACAATGCCGGCTCCGCCGGCCTGTCTGTTGGAGGATCCATCTACATGTATGCTCTACTGCGGGGGTTCCTCTGCCCCCTTATCCTCGCAGTTTGTGAATTCTGCTATGAAATCTGCCACCGCCTGTCCCTTGATAGCAGTGCGCGGGCGATATTGGATGTCGAACTCGCTCAGTTCTATTGCCCAGAGTGTCAAGCGCCCGGCAGCATCCGGGCTACCCATTGCTCGTCGTAACGGCTTGTCGGTTAAGACAATAATTGTGTGAGCTTGAAAGTACGGCTTCAGTTTTCGTGCCGCTGTAACTAGCGCGAAAGCAAGTTTCTCCATGGGTGGATATCTTTCTTCAGCCCCGTGTAACGCCCGGCTAGTGTAGTACACGGGCTTCTGTATTTTCCCCTCTTCTCTGATCAAGGCGGCGCTGATTGCGGCCGAAGAGACAGCAAGATATAGAAACAGTTCTTCTCCTGGTTGTGAGGGACTCAACAATGGTGGGGAAGAGAGGTAAGCTTTTAATTCTTCAAATGCTCGCTGGCATTCATCGGTCCACTCGAAAAGACCTTTTTAACGTGCGGAAGAATGGTAAGCACTTGTCTGTTGCTCTAGAGACGAACCTGTTTAGCGCTGCTATCTTGCCGTTGAGGCTTTGTACCTCCTTTACATTTTTTGGTGGTGCCATCTCCATTATAGCCCGGATCTTGTCCGGGTTGGCCTCGATGCCTCTCTGGGATACCATGAATCCTAAGAATTTTCCTGCCGTCACCCCAAAGGCACATTTTTCCGGGTTAAGCTTCATATTGTAAGAGCGAAGGGTGTCGAATGTTTCCCTGAGGTCTCCTAAATGATCTTCTTCCCTTCGACTTTTGATCAACATGTCGTCGACATATACCTGGACGTTTCTCCCGATCTGCTGTGCGAACATCTTGTTCATAAGCCTTTGGTAAGTTGCACCCGCGTTTTTTAAACCAAACGGCATTACCTTGTAGCAAAACAGGCCTTGGCTAGTTACGAAGGACGTTTTTTCTTGATCTTCACCGTGCATTTTGATTTGGTTGTAGCCGGAGAAAGCATCCATGAAGCTTAACAGCTGATGTTGAGCCGTAGAGTCTACTAGAGTGTCGACTCTCGGGAGGGGGTAGCTGTCTTTAGGGCACGCTTTGTTTAAATCGGTGAAGTCTACACACATCCTCCATTTCCCGGAAGCTTTCTTGACCATCACTACGTTTGCTAGCCAATCGGGGTAGTAGACTTCTCTGATAAAGTTGGCCTCTCGTAGCTTACGGACTTCTTCGGCTATTGCTTGATCTCGTTCTGGGGCGAAGACCCGCTTTTTCTGCCGGATGGGCGGAAAGGATGGTGATACATTCAGCCTATGCACCATGACGGAAGGATCTATTCCGGGCATATCCTCGTGACTCCAGGCGAATACGTCCCGATTCTCCTTGAGGAATGCTGCAAGCGTTCGCCGAGTGGCGGGACTCGCGAGGGTCCCTATCCTTGTTGTCTGGTCAGGTACGGAGTCATTCAGAGGTATCTCCTCAAGCCTCTCGGCTGGCTCCGTCGCGCTCCGGTGTTCTTCTATGTTCATGGTATGGAGGTGGTCATCCATTTCCATTATGGCTACGTAACATTCGCGTGCGGCAATCTGATTTCCACGTAGCTCTCCGACCCCGTGTTCTGTTGGGAACTTGATCATCAAATGATATGTTGAAGTTGCCGCCCTCCACGCATTAAGGGTGGGTCGTCCTAGGATAGCGTTATAGGCGGACGAATGGTCAACCACGAGGAACGTCACGTCCTTTGTGATTTGCTGGGGATAGTCGCCGGCTGTCACAGTCAACGTAACCGCGCCCAGCGGAAACACCTTTGCACCTCCAAAACCAACAAGTGGGGCGTTTGTTGGAATCAGCCGTTCCCTGCTGATTTTCATCTGCTGGTATGCTGGGTAGTACAAGATGTCTGCCGAGCTGCCATTGTCGACCAACACTCGATGTAAGTTGTAGTCCCCTACCCGTAAGCTGACAACAAGCGCGTCGTCGTGCGGGTGGCGTAGGCGTTGCGCGTCTTCTTCTGAGAACTCGATAACGGGGCTTTCCCTTCGGGCCACATTTGGCACTGGACCCGTCAGCTGAACGTTTTGGACCATTCGAAGGCACGTCTTTCGAGCCTTTTTGGACGGCCTGGTAGCGATCCCTCCTACAATCATTCGTATGTCACCAACGGGGGGTCTTGGTCGGTCGTTGTCCCGTCGGGGAGGATGTTCTGGAGGTGCTGGATCCGCTCTTTCTTTGCTTACGAATTTCTGCAATTTCCCTTGCCTTATAAGTGCCTCAATTTGCTGCTTCAAATCGTAACAGTCGGCTGTATCATGGCCGTGGTCTCGGTGAAAGCGGCAGTACTTGTCTTTGGAGCGCCTGTTAGGATCCCCCTTCAGCTTGCCAGGGAAGGTCAGCGCCCCTTCGTCCTTAATTTGCATTAGGACTTGATCTATTGGGGCGGTCAGCGGGGTGAAGCTTGTGAATCTTCCTCCCGGAGGCTTGGAACGCTTTTCGTCTCTTCGATCTCCTGTTCTGGGCCTCTTTCTTCCTTGGTCTGGTCGCGCATCCTCCTGCCTTTCCCTTTTCCTTGGCTTCTCTTCTCGGGCCTGCAACGCGTCCTCAGCATTCATATACTTAGTAGCCCTGTAGAGCACTTCCGACATGGTCTTTGGGTCATTCTTGTATAGAGAGAACAAAAACTTGCCCTTCCGCAACCCATTGGTGAAGGCCGCTACAAGTATTTTGTCGTCGGCTTCGTCAACCGATAGTGCTTCCTTATTAAAGCGCGTTATGTAGGATCGTAACGTCTCGTCTTCTTTTTGCTTGATACTCATTAGGCATGCTGTGGACTTCTTATACCTATGCCCCCCAATAAAGTGTGTAGTGAATTGGGCACTTAACTCTTTAAAGGTGCTGATAGAGTTGGGCGTCAGCCGACTGAACCATATCCTTGCGGGGCCTTTGAGTGTGGTGGGAAAGGCCCTGCACATAATCTCATCTGCCACTCCTTGAAGATGCATCAGGGTTTTGAAAGTCTCCAGATGGTCCAAAGGATCCTTCACCCCGTCATAGCTATCTATATTTGGCATGCGAAACTTGTGGGGTAGGGGGAAAGAGTTTATGGCCATGGTGAAGGGCGAATCGGTACGATTGACTAGATCGTCAAGATCGCTAGAGACTCTCCCCTTGAGGGCGTTCATCATGACCTCCATCTGTTCCCTCATTGCTTGCATCTCGGCGGCAATATGTGGTGGAGTCGCCTCCATGAGGGACGGCATGCTTACATGCTGCCTCTCCGGCCTGCTTGGGGCGCGGCTGCCTTCAGGTCTCTCCTGGTTTCCTCTTGGAGCGCTAATTTCTTCCTGATCTTCCAGTTGGTCATTTGGGGCTGCCTCCCTCTGGCGCAGCTGTTCGTCCAAGTCGAGGTTCCGTTTGGTGAGACGCTCTACGGCGGCACCGAGAGTCTGAACTTGTCTCTCGAGGGCAGTCGTGGGTGGTTCCTCTCCTTGTACTTCATTAGTAGTTGCCATTGAGCGAGTGAGTACCATGCAATCCTTTAGTCCGGGAAACGATAAAGTGGCTTAATCCTTGAACCGCTTCCCACAGACGGCGCCAACTGATGATGCCGAAAATCTCACCAGTGAATTGCACGATGCTTGTACGCTCAAAACGACACATGCACAACAAAAAGGAAAAGACCTAACAGAGGACACCGGTGTGGTGTCGGCCAAATACCCTCCGAAGGTCAAGTCAGAACTTCTTTCAACTCTAGAGTGCTAGAGAGGGGTTAATTATGCGTACCTCGGCTTATGAGAGTATTGGGGTTTTTATAGTAGTAGATGGTGGACCTTTCTTCCTTGGAGTAGAAGTCTTTTCCTTATAGGAATCCTTATGCGCGTAGATTGCGGAATCCTTTCCTTATAGGACTCTGATACTGGGCGTGGAGTACAAGCAATTTCCCTAAAACCCAAGCGTGGTGACCAAGTCATGGTCTTCATATAACTGTCAGCCTTTAAACCGTCAGCCTGCACCTCCCTTCAGCTAAGTTAGTGTCAGCTTCACGCTTCGTTCAACAGCCTAGGGGCCTCAAATTGCCGTCAGTTATACTTGGGGACTTCAGCCCGTCGGTTTTGTCTTGATCTAGTCAGCATGCATTTTATCACGTTTAGTTTACGTCAAAACTTGACCCGTCAGCCAGAGCAGAAGCTGACGGGCTTAAGCTCATGGTACCTGCTATAATCCTTCCATATCATATATATATATATATATATATATATATTTTCACATTTTTTTCTCTTTTTATCAAATTTCTATACTTACTAAATAATTAAGTAAATGCTAGGTACAAAAAAAACCTTATGTTTGTTGGAATAATTTTATTTCAATAGGATTAAGTGTCCGTTTAGAATTCTGTAGTTTGTGGTAACTTATTTGTTAAATATGAAATAATAAGTATAGTTTTTGATAGTTTTTATGTAAATGTGTGACTAAAAGATAAAAGTTATTTTATTTTTAAAGTTTATGTATTAATTTAATATTACTAAATTATGATTTAGCTTCTCTCTACATTATTAAAAAAAAAAAACCTAGGTTCTCTCAAACAAAAATTATGATTTAGCTTGCTTTCTTTCTTTCTTTCTTTTCTTTTTTATTTTATTTTAATTTTAATTTCTAATGTCAAGGCTTTAGCTTGTAGTGAGGAGCACCCATGGGCCATGTGGTAGATGATTAGTTAGTTTGGACTAGGCGTAGACCAACTCAATACTTATATAAGAAATCAAGTAGTGTGTCATTTTAATGGACCAAGAAATGAGATTGTTTGGTTCAAAGAAGAGATTGCAAGGCAAAAAGAAGTGTTTATTCACTCTTTTGGTTTGATGGAAGTGAAGTGGACCATATGTATGTTTCGACATTAACATTTTCTTAAATATGATTTATAAAAATAAAAATAAAAATTCAAGAAAATTATCATATTTTACATTATTTTAACTTTCTTTATTTAATTAGTATGAGATTGAGTTGTTTTCCACAAAAGTAAAGGAAGTTAAGAGCTAGTTTTTTAACTCATTTTAAGGACACAATCAAATATAAGAAAATGAAATAGTTTTTGTTAGGTTCTAAGACTTTGGAAATAAAATGTATCAAAACTTCAATTTGTAATGTGTTGGCAAACTACGATCAAAATATTGAGTCTAGGTTTAGGCTTGCTCAAAGTGTGTTTATTTATAAAATTGGAATCGAGTGATTGCAGGATTTATTGGTCTAAATTTGCAAGACTCGATCGATCGAAAATTAGACTTGATCGATCGAAAACTAAACTTGATCGATCGAATCTCGTGCAAATTTATTTTTTTGCAGAATTTCCAATTCAGCCTAAGCCCATATGACGTGTAGGGTTTTATATTTTACTCCAAGTACTAAAAAAAAAAACCCTAGCTACATTTTAGAAGTCTTTTGATGTGCTGTGTGTTAAATCTTTTGTGAGATATAGAGGTGTTTACCTTCATATACATTTAAGGTTATCAAGATCAAGATTCATGTCAAGAACTTGGTGATCGCTTCAGTTGCTGCATAAAGAACTTAAAGAAGATTTGAAAACTTTGAGTGAAGTTTCAAAGTCACAAGTGGGAATACTTGTGGTTGCAGTGGATCAAGGAAAGAAGTAATCCGTGGACTCGGAGTTGTCACATGGTCGTGGTAGTAAGTTTTCTACTTGAGGTAGAAATAGGATGTTAGTGGTCTAAGTTCTATTGTACACACTTCAATTCTTTCATAGTAGATTTGTTTTATCTTGAGAATAGTTAGGTTAAATCCTCCCCATGTTTTTTACTGGTTTGGTTTTCCTGGATTATCATATCATGTGTTTTTTATATTTCCGCATTATTTACATAATATGATTTACTTATGTTAACCTAGATCTAAATAATTTATCTAAGTAATCACTTGGCTAAATAACTAGATTAAACAACTTGTATCTTAAAGGGTCTAAAAGTGTACAATTTTCTAGAAAATACTTTTGAAAGAAATAATTTATTTTTCAAAAAATGTTAAAATCAAAACAAACAAAATAGGAGGGAAAGCATGAGGAGGTTCATATTGATTATTTTGGAGCTTTGACGTATTTGGTCATTTTAAAAGAAAAATGCTAAAGGTATTTTGATATTTTAAAATTTTCAATAATATTTTAAATAAATATTAACTAATACTAAATTTTGATCTATATTTAAATTGTTTATGATATAATGTAATCCAGTCTATTCATTTAAAAAAAAAATTAATGAATATGATTTAGAAACTATTATAGAATAATTTTATAAACCCTAAAAATCTCACCTAAAACCGTTTACTAAAAATATTTATAATAAAAAAGTAAAATTGTTTTTGAAATCTTAACGGATGAAAATTAGCCACTTTGCCCATGCAACATGCCTTTCACACATGTTGAAATACAATAATGTACTCTTTTTCAACCATTAAAAATTTGAAGAAACCAAATTTTGTTCTTGTAAATCATTTGGACAAAGCTTATTTTTACAATAAAAAAGAATAAATGAATTTTTTAATGCATAAATATATTTTTATCCAATAAACAAAATAAACTACAAACTTATCCACAATACACGGGCTTTACACGATTTAGTAACAAAATCTATTAGTTTTAGAAGGATCACCCACATCTGATAATGCATCCAAGGGAGAAAACCAAAAAACAATAATAATCAATCTCCACAGGAGAAAACAAGCATAACAGGTTAGGACTTAGGACCTTTCCTATTCTTCAATTTTTGTTACTATTATTAATTTGTGTTTGTCTTAACTTAGATAGACTAATTCTACATTTTCCTATATTTTATGTCATTGTGTCTTTAGCCTGGAAAATGCTATTTTTTGTCAAAAGGCTAATGGGTTTGCTATTGTCAACAGACTCATTTGAGGGATTAAATAATTGGTAAACTATGTATTTAGTGCCCATCATTTACGCCATATTTCAATTTGATACCTAATTTTTCAATTATGTCAATTTAGTCCATACTGTTATCTCACTACAAAAAGCAAGGGTTATAGTGGCATTTTTCAATGCTATTATAAGTCTTTAAAATGCCACTATAGGCGCCACAAAATGCCACTATTGTATCGTAATTATAAACTTATAGCAACATTTTACAAAAATGTCACTATAGGTTCATATCGTATAGCGGTATTTTTGGATGAAAATTACTGACATGGCAAACAGTAAAAAAAAAAAAAAAAAAAAATTCCATTAATGTGACAATAAACTACTTTTTTATTTTAATTGTTTACCACTTCAGCAATTTCCATTCAAAGATAATGGTAGTGACTAAATTGACACGACACTAAAATGTAGGAATCAAATTGACACAATTAAAAATTTTAGGGACCAAATTGAAATATGTTGTAAAGAATAGAGACCAAATACATAATTTACCCTTAAATAAATTAACACAATCTTCTTAAATAAGCTAAAAAAGCTTGCACAACAGTTTCATTTTTTCTTTTAAGATGATTGCATCTGAGTTTTCTTTGTTTTTGGTAACCATGCACTATGTATGCACAATACTAGTTTTTTTTTTGTTCATTATTAGTAAATTAATATTACAGATTGAAATTTGGTGTGACTTTTTTTTTTTTTTTTTGAGAATGAAATTTGGTGTGACTTGATATGATAAAATCTCTTGTAGTTAAATAAATATATATGCTCCAAAAAATCGTGATCAAAGCAATCTCACCTATTTCAAAAAATAATAAAAAAAGAATTTTTTGATGTCTTGATCTATAAAAAAATGTAATTATTATGAGACTGATACCATAGTTAATCCTAATTTTTATATATACACAATAATTATACTCATCTCTCTTAAATTTTGGGAAAATGACAATCTACCCCAAATTTAAAGGGAAAAATAATTTTTCCTCAATTAACATCTAATTGACCAACCTTTATTAAATAAATATTTAAAATATTGTGTATTAACATACCCTCTGCTTAAGGGCATGTTTTCAAAATTATCTTACTTCACAATTAAATTTATTGTTTTAAAATGTTATTTATTAAAGTGTATTTAAAAATATTATGTGTGAATTTTACTTAGTACATTTTTTTTTCTTTTTTTTTCAATGGATTATGGAGAGGTTTGCCATTACGTACAAGTATTTTGGTACTTGATAAAATTTATATTTTTATTCTAAATTTATCAGTTTTTTTTACTAACTATTGTTAAACTTTTGTAAAGAAATTATATAAAAATTTAGAATAATTCATTACTAATAGTCTAATATAAACTTGTCATTGTTGATTATCATGCCTTATCGTAGTCAGCCTACCCAAAAGACCCAGTGCATGCCATCTGGTCTTGCAGAGAAGTGGAGCCAACTTGGAGCTCATCTCAATACTTCAACCATACAAGTTCCCCCCATCCCCTAAGTTTTAGCGACTTACTATCTTGGTTTTTGCAGGTCCAGGAAGATTACAGAACGTAGGTATTTACTGTTGCGGCTTGGCTCTTGTGGAATCGGAGAAACGCCATCCATTTTGGCCACCCTGCACCCTGCGGCTCATATTCTCTCATTGGCGGGTAACTTGCTGCAAGACTTCCTGGTTGCTCAACAGATGGACCCGGTATTGCCTCCCTCCACCACCACGCAACAATGGCGCCCACCTGAGTTAAACTACCACAAAGTCAACTTTGACGCTGCAATATTCAGGGATTTAAACTTGGCTGGAATTGGAGTAGTAGTTATGGCTTGTTTGGAAGTTTAGAGAGGGAGGAGAGTAGAGGGGAGTAGAGAGGAGGAAAGTAGTGGAGCGGATAGTACAGGGGAATAGTTATCATTCACCTTATTTTGATGTTTTTAAAATTAGTAAGGGGAAAAGAAATAATTAGCCCTTCTTTTTGTTTGGATGTTTTAAAAATTAAGATGAAAATGAGAGGAAATGATTTAAATAGACAAATTTACCTCTATTTAAAAATGGACTTACAACATTGGTCTACGATTAATTTGTTAGATTAAATAATTATTTAATCAACATTCTCATTCCATCAAATACCACTAATAAAAGTATAGAACTACTATGAATTATTATAAAATAATTTTTATTACCTCAAAAAAAAATTATAATAAAAATAAAAATAAAATTTCTTTATTGTATATACTTGTGTTGTGTTGAAGAAGAAAGAGGTTTTCCTAGCAAAAGTGAACCCCAAGGAGAACTCGTCGGAGCGAGCCATTGTCGTGTCAAAGCACGGTAAGTGCTCGCCGTTATTGTCACTCACTGAGTCAACAGAGACCAGAAACATCAGGATCAGAGTGATGGTCGCAAACGACGTCATTTGCGTTCGGCGAACTACCATGGCCCATCGCGAATCAAGTGCTTTTTGACTTTTTCTAAATTTGGTGGCACAACCCCAGAAGAAAGATTTCTCCATTGACGTTGAGGATGTCAATAACAAAGGTAAATAGCATGGCTACATATTACTCTGTTTGGTTGCCCAAAAAGTTGGAGCAATAAAATTCAAAAATTTCAAGTTATTAGTTGATTTTTTATTATTTATTGGGATAATTACAGTAAACCCACTTGTGGTATGACCCGTTTTCACTTTACCTACCCATATTTTAAACTTTTACACTTTGTTCACCTGAATTTCAATCCGTTACCTATTCGTTACCCACCTTTGTTAAAATAAGGAGTAAAAATGTATTTTATCTTCACTTTTATGTCTCTCTCCTCTAAAAAAAAAAAAACAACAGAAAAAACAAAAAACAACAGAAAAAACTCAAACAAACAAGATCAAAGAGGGGGGGGGGGTTTGTAGACAAAACAAAATGTGTATCAAAACAAGATCAAATGGACAGGCCAACAAATTTGGTTCAAAATGGTTTTCTATCTCTCATTTTATGTCTCTTTCCTCTCAAAACAAAAAAATTATACCAAAAACAAGAGAAAGAAGATCTAAAAGCAAATTTGTAAAAAAATTTAAGCTTGGGTTCAAGAACACACTTCCTCTTGGTATGAACAGTCTTAAGCCAATCAATCCAAATAAAATTTTCATATTCACACAAATCCTAAAAAACATTCACACAAATCCTAAAAAACATTTACAAAAATCCTACACTTGAAAGTGCTCTACTCTAATTTCACAAAAATCCTTTCAAACACTTTCAGTCATTCACAAAAATCATACACGGCTTTACCTTAGTTCTCTCTCAAATCTCAAACCAAAACCAAAGCAAACCCCTCTTCAAAACCCAGACCCACCACATCTAGCAACACAAACACAGACCCAATACACCCACAGCAAAGAAAATAAGATAGCAGAGAGAGAGAGGTGAATTGAAGTCACAGTCGGAGCCAAACTCAATGTGAAGGAACCCATGGCCAAAGCTAGAACTTGCATTGCTACAATATTCGTTTGTTATTGCTCCGTTCACTACCACCATTAACAACGTTTTCATTTTGGGAATGTCGAAGTCGACCATAGAAGCCACTTTGGAAGCAGCGGCTTGGACATCTCGGGGTGAGTTGGAAGTAGGTTGGGGCAGTGACCCAGCTAGTTCGAGGAAGTTAAGGATGGCCGAGTTTCCCTTGATGCTCAGTGCTGCTACGTCGTGGGCTCAGGCTGCCCTTTTTGGGGTCTAGAATGTTCCAAGCCAGTTCCGATTTTTCTTCCTGGGCTCTCGGATTTCAGACACCCATTTGCCCCATGTTGTCATTTGGACCCCAATTCCAACTTTAAACCCACTTTGAATCCCAACCACAGTAGGGAGAGAAGCCAAGATCAGAGTGAGATTTGTGTGTTATTCCTCCACTTTGTTCTTATAGAAGTTCTTAAGCAATCAAAACCCTAGCTTTTTTATTTTTGTTATGTTTGTTTTTCCCTAAAAATGTATTTTTCTAACGGCAAAAAAAGAGGTGGATAACAGATCTTTAACGAAAGTTAACTCAGGTGGGCAAAGTGTAAATGTTTAAATTATGGATAGACAAAGTGAAAATGGGTCATACCATAGGTGGGTTTACTGTAATTATTCCTTATTTATTTTTTCATTTTTGTGGTCTTTCAATGGTTTTTAGTGAAAATGACATGGTCAAGTGTGTAAAAAAAGGGGGTTGTTTAGCTTTAGTGTTAGTGAAATAGTGAGATTCATTTTTTTTTTCATTCGCCTTAAATTTTCTCAGGAAACAAACAAAGATTATTTATATAATCGGTTTGTAATTTTGTTAATTTAGAAAAGGTAAATTGGAGAATTCATTTGGTCAACAATTTATCTACCCTACTCTCCCTCCAAATCTCTATAATTTGGAGAATTAAAAATGAGGGGTTAGAGGTAGTTGAAACCCTTCCAAACTCCTCCCATTTCTTCTTTAAAAAACTTCCAAACAAGGTAATTGAATTACCCTCCTTCCCTTTACTCTACTCTCACTCATTTTTTAAACATCCAAACAATGCATTAGAGATTGGAGAGGTGAGTTTGTTGGTGCACTATCTTCCTCCATGCCGCTGTCTCATGCAGTGGCTGACATGGAAGCCTTAGCGTGCCGCAAAGCTGTCGAATTTGCTGCTGAAATTGGTCTGCAGAGAGTAGTTTTTGAAGGGGACTCAACAATGGTCATCACTGCCTTAAACGATAATAGTGCTGGATTATAATCTTACGGAGTCGTCATCGAAGACATCCGCAGTCAAGCTTTGGTCTTTCAGTCCTCTGTGTTTAATCATATTAGTCGTACTTGTAATTGTGTGGCTGATGCATTAGCAAAAATAGCTAGAGGCTATAGGGGTGCTTAGGTTTGGCCTAATGTCCCACCTGAAGACATTGTTCCTTTATTGTTTTTTAATGTTCACTGAACTCTTGTTCTATTTCAATAAAAGCCCAGGATAGTTGTCTGGTTTCTCAAAAAAAATAAAAAAATAAATAAATAAAAAGGTTATCCAAATAGTAACCTTCTTGAAATGTTTAATAAGAAAATCCAGCGTACCTTTCTCTCTCTCTCTCTCTCTCTCTCTATATATATATATATATTATGTTGAGGCCTTACAAAAAGAAAAAGAAATTAGCAAAGATTTATATTAAATGGATTACCAAGGTCCAATAAAGAAAAAGTATTACCAACGTTTTAAATCATAATCGATTTGGTAATTAATTATGATTGAAGTATTAAGTATGAATATATATATATATATATATATAATTTTTGTTGAGAATCAAAATACGAATAAATATTAAATTTTTATAACATGGTAAAATTAAGTAAAGAAAAAACATTTAAACATTCTTAAAATATACTTTTACAAATTTTTGACACGTCAAGTAAAAGATAATAAGAAAAATAACATGTTACTAAATAATTTTTATATCATACCCCACGAATCACACCCTTCTTTTTTTTTTTTTTTTTTTAATATATTCTTTTTTTTTTATCCCTCACCCATTCGTTTTACTTCAAGACTTCAAACATCATGGCGCATGTGGGGATATGATTAACACAATACCACATGAATAAACAGATTTGGTTTCTTTTACTTTTGTTTTTGGCAAAAATACATTTTTTTTTTGGTGGAGAAAAGACGATAAGCAAAAATACATTTTGATACCTCTTAATTTGTGTTTGCTGTCTAGTCCCTAAATTCAAAATGGTCAATTTACACCATTGACTACGAGTGTAGAGCCAATACATACACACTATTGTTGATGAAAAATTCCTCCAATATAAAAGTAAAAAAACAAAACAAGATAATTCCTCTTATATACAGACAACGAGGATAACAAAATTGTTTGAATAACCTCCAACCCCCTTACTCATTCCATTTGTTTTGACATTAAAATTTCTAAAATATATCATTGTTCAAAAAGTTTTTTCTTTAAAAATTTCTCATTTTCCTATGTTAAATAGCAATTTTTATCTTTAAAAAAAGAAAAAGAAAAAAGCATCTTTAAAATGAGTTGGTACTCATCTGACTCAAACTCAACAGCTGACTCAGACTCTAACAACTATTCGTCGAACTCTTTCTTTCTCTGCACAACCAGTTCTTAGTTTCATCAGTCTGACCATTAAACTTCTCAGGTTAGAGATCGTATGGTTCATCCAATTTGTTTTGCACTTATGATTTATGTGTTGGATTGGACGATGTTAAATCTTTGCTTGTCTTAAGTTTGTTGGATTAATCACTTGGTTTGACCCACTTCATTTTTCATGGTCTAATTGAAATTTGACGTGAAAATTCGACATGCATATATGTATGTATGTGTTAGTGTTTGTGGGTATTTGTGTGTCTGAAAGTATGCATTTTTGTTCATGGGAAGTGCGCTGTACAAAATCAAACTAGTTCACACGTATTATAATGATAGTTTTAAGTTTATAACTAAAACTTATAATGCTATTTGTGGTTTATGAGACAATGGAGAAAGGAAAAGAGAATTGGAATTTTGTACCTATGGGGTTAGAATGTTTGTAAGATTTCTTTGTTTATATCCTTGTCTTCTGACTTCTTGGTAACCAAATGGACTTCAAAAGAATGTGAACTGTGTGATGAATTATATAAAATGCAAATGGCCTGATGTGGTTGTTCTTTGTTTAATACAGGAAAGATGTTTGAGGGGAAGGTGTTGGGAAATGGTCTCGTTGAAGAAGAGAGGGAACTTTCGAAGTCTTCAACTAATAAGGTACTTGGATATATACTGAGACAGCTTCTCCCTTTTACTTTCTAAGGACTACAATGGAACTTTCTCTATATGTTTGAAAGGTTTAAATGGTGTATACTGTTCTTGAAAAGGTGAAGTGATTTCTGTTTATAGTTGTCAAGATTTTTAATTAGCTTTTCTGTCTACTTTCTAAACTGCTGCAACATTTAGATGTGTTGTACTCTGCGGTAGAAATTCCTTTCTTGTCTTTCTGCCTTTGGTTGTAAGCTAATGAGTATAGCTTATTCTATATTAGTAATGATGCTAGTTATATTTATAGAGAGAGAAAACAGCAAACCTTAGGTATTTTTTCTGCCATTTTGATTATTTATTACTTATTTAGTTTTATTATCTGATATCTATAATTCTGTAAGTTTTCAGAACAAATGAGCATAGAATTACCCCTAGGCATGAATACTGTTAAGTAAACAACACTGAAATATACAGGTGGTAGCACATACTTTTATTAACTTAACATAAAATTTTAACAACATTACAAGAGGCCAGATAATTAATCCCATCTTTTTTGTTGGCAGAGATATGGTTTATCCCATACTTGGCCGATTGTTGAATGATTTTTTTGCATACAATGTTTATGTTTTACGTTTTCTTTTGATTGGCAAATTACACATGCACCTGATGGGTCTTGAAGTTGAGGTAGAGCTCATTGTCTTTGTATTTACTTTTTTCTGCTCCTCTATCCTTTCATCTTCACCTCTCTCTCTCTCTCTCTCTCTCTCTCTCTCTCTCTCGTTTTGGAGGGGGGGATGCTATAAATCATCTTCACATCAGTGGAAATAACTACATCAACCCTGAAATTTAGGCTTTTAAATATGTGAGTAGCAAGTCATGGCTAAATCAAGTGCTTGGGCATCTACTCCATTGAATGAAGGGATGGCCCATTATAAATAGCAGTAGTAGATAAAACTACAAAAGAGTATTTTACTTGGATTTTTCTGTGCAGATTACCATCTCTATCCTTAGTCAGCTTCATAGGGTTCTGGTTTGTCATATGCAATTTTATCCAGAAAATTTCAGCATTTTAGACATCAAAGATGTTTGTTGTCTCTGTAAGAGTTGCAAAGGTTCTCTTTAAAGGTGTTTAAACCATACTATGGAGGTTTTATTTATTTAGAAATCTTTCATAAGTCACCTTGAAAAGGTTTTTTTATAAGAATTATAGTCTCCAAGCTGCAAATCCTTCTGGGGGATCATAGGTCTGTTCCAATTAAATCAGCTGCAAAATCTAACTGCTATGGGTTATGTTCTAGAGACGTATGTAAAGACATTGTAGCAACAGGTAATGTGTTTATGGATGTAATTGGCATGATAGGTGAGCTTTGCCATCAAGTTATCATTTTCTAAGTTGATCTCTGAAATTTGTTAGCATGATCATTAATGCAGTAGATGACTTCACAGTTTTGAAACCCAGAGCATTCAAAGAAGTGGAGAAGGGAGAGGTTCAAGGTTTTTGAGATCGGATTGGGGTTCAACCAAGGTCAAACCATGACAAAATAAAAATTATTAATTCAATTTCATAGAATTAATATAATAGTGACATAAAGACACATTCGAGTTCCCACGGGTGCATTTTATAAATTTTTTCCAAAACACACTCCCCTAAACTGGTTGAAAAAACCTGCTTGACCTCTGGTTTCTGGTGAACGCAGTCGAACCAGCTGGTCCAGTTATAAAAACTATGGATGACATAACTACTTTTAAGATTACAGAAAGTAGTCAAGTATTCTTTTTCAATATTTTGTGATATGACTCTAACTGGCAATTGTTTTGAGCTTGATGTTTCAAACCCTTAATTGCTTGTCTAATATTTTTTTTTCTTTTGTTTGTCTAAGGTTGACCCTGGTATACCTGCCTTACTGACCTGGCAGCGAAAGTTAAACAGTGAGGGAAGTGCTCTTTCTGAGTTCTCTCTAAATTTAAAAGAGATAGTTCAGATGGTATGCTTACAGATTTAGTTTTAATACCTTTTCTCTTTGGACCCTTAAAATCCTTCGCTTCCCTTATTTTATGTAATCAAGCACATAGATGTGTTAATTGCTTTTTTGAAAGGCCTAAGGACATATACACACACAAACACATACATGCAGATCTGAACATACATACATACAATACACATGCACACATATCTGTTGTGTATGCATGTGCTTATGCTTTCCTTCACAGATATTTTTAACTTGCTTATGTTTCTGCATCCTTACCATGGTCTTGCTGATGCATCAGAATCACATGACAAATTCACGAACATTAGGACCTTAGCCCCTTTATTATGGTTTCATGGGTGCCAACTATATTGTTTGTTATATTTGGTAGGCTCCAATAGGATTTCGGCTGTGGCGCCATGTCCAAGAAGAGGCTGCTAAAGGAAATGTAACTTTGTTTCTTTTTACCTATCCAGCTTGTATTGGTGCATTGGTTATGGTAAGGGATCCATGAGCATCTTTCTGTTCTCTTTGCAGGGGGTTACTATCAATCCATTTGTTAGACGCCTTGTAACATCTTGTCATGGCATTCCCTTAGGTGGTATAGGGTATGTGTTCAATCTTAATCACTCATGATAGATGTTTATCACTATATAATGTAACATAAAAGCCATACATACATTCTTTAATACATATAGTAGACATTTGTGTTTCTAGTAGAAGATATTTATTATTGAACATTATATAACTTTATGTGAAGAAAATGCCAATGAGCTCTAGCTCAAACGCATCTTCTTCCCTTGTAAAAGTAAGTTGGAGGGTGAGGTTATGGGTTTAAGAGCCACCAGGTGCATTTGTAGTTGACCAATTAAAAAGAAGTTTATGTGAAAAAAATGTGAAGCTGAGAATATTTCCTCACATTGTTTGGCATTATCTTTACTGATTATAACCAGCTGAAAACTTTCGGATCTTACCCAATTATTGTATATTGCTTCTTTTAGTGAGTTTTAGAACTTAGTCATCTCTTGTAAAAATATAATGTTCAGATCAGGAAGCATAGGAAGGAGTTACAGAGGTGAGTTTCAGCGCTGGCAACTATTCCCTAAAATATGTGAAGAGAAACCAGTTTTAGCAAATCAATTTTCGGTAAGTTCAAAGAATATATCGTTGAAGTATTTTTTCATTGATATGTTGAAGGAGATATTATAAATATTCCTTTATCTAGGGCTATGTTTTTTCTAGTGTTAGAGACCTTGTGTAGCTGTCAAAATGCAATGCTGTATCTGTCTTCCCAATTTAACTAAAGGGGTGATATGTTGAGGCATTCCCTGGCCATATCTGGTCCATTTATCCTGAAACAGCTATTATCATAATGCTTTTGAGGACAGATTTAACTGTTTTAATCTGATTTTGAACTTTTAAGAAATAGGTTCAAAGTAGAGTGATGGTCCATAGGACCATAGGTGATACCAAAATTTTGGAACCAAGGCTTGATTATTGTCGAAACAAAGAAATTAAAGGAGACTTTGAACACATATCTTTTTTTATGGATCTTTGGTTTGGTATTTAGTTCTGATATCATCATTAAATAAAATGCACGTGGCTGATTTGGTTTGAGTTTACACATTTTACAAAGAAAATATGAAGGATGATGTCATCCATGGCTATGAGATTTTTATACAATTTACAGGATACGTGACCCTAGATGGTGGGAAATGGTCAAAGACTTTCAATGGTTGATCAGAAAATGTAGGGATAAGTCTTTGATGAAAAGTTCATTGAAGCACTTAATGTTACTTAGATAAATTTTTGTTTCTATTTTTTATAGTTGATATTATAGTTGATCTTTCATTGGATGGAAATAAAATGAAGAACAGAACATCTGTTATCATTAGTATCTTTTCATTGGTTATTATCAAGTTTCTGCAAAATTTGGAATACAAATACTTGTGCAGGTTTTTGTTAAGCGCTCAAGTGGTGAAAAATATTCAACAGTGTTGTGCCCAGGGAGCCCAGAGGTGCTTAAGTAAGCAACTATTAGCTGCACTGTTAATTTGAATGCTTCAGAAATTCTTGAGAGCTTCATTTCATTTGTGTTTGAACTTACTGAATACTATGTCTTCCACAGAGAAACTGCAGTTTCAGGGATTGGATCTTGGGACTGGAATCTGAATGGAGGCAACTCTACATATCATGCTTTATTCCCAAGGTCTTGGACTGTATATGAGGGTAATTGTTAAGTGGTATACTTCTCAGTCTACAGTGATCTTTATCATGGATAATTTGTCTCATGCATAGGTCACCCGTTTCTTTTTAAATCCAGGAGAACCTGATCCGGAACTTAAAATGGTTTGTCGTCAAATTTCACCTGTTATCCCCCATAATTACAAGGAGAGCAGCTTCCCTGTAACAGTTTTTACTTTCACGGTAGGAAAGGATCTATTAGATACATGGTTGTCTATATCAGATATATAGGTAGCCTCACCATTGAGTTGTGGTTTTAATTTTCTTCAGCTGTACAATTCTGGAAAGACTGCTGCAGATGTTACCTTGCTTTTCACATGGGCAGTATGTCTCCTTTTCATGTGTTCATCACTTTCAAATTTATGTCCTTGGTTCCATACTTATGTTAGTTGTATTTCTTTAAAGCTTTTTCCTTCTTGGAGTTACCAAGTATATTTTATGTAGATTCCTGAAAAGAATTTGATGTGCCGGAATTCATTAAATCTAATGCAAAATCTTCTTGTCAATGCCATTTTAGAATTCTGTTGGGGGGCTTTCTGAATTTTCTGGTCAGCACTTCAATTCAAAAATAATGTAAGAAATTTGTCATTTGCTTGACTTCTTCTTTATATATCTTACCTTTTCTTTTATTGATTTTCAAAATTATAATTAGATACATATGTGTGCGTGTGTTTGTTTGTGAAGGATTACATACTTGTGCCAGCATACGTGTGTGTGAAGATTGCTTATCTATTTTTTAGCATGCCTATTGTTTATGCTAACCCATAAGATTATTTATTCTGCTAGGATGAAGGATGGTGTGCATGGTCTACTTCTACATCACAAGTATGCTCTTTTCAATTCTTCCCTTTGTTTGATCAGTTCAATCATTATATGGTATATGTTCTGATACTCTCCATGCAATACCCCTCACATGCCACTACAGGACTGCAAATGAAAGGCCACCTGTGACTTTTGCAATTGCAGCAGAGGAGACTGAAGGTGTTCATGTCTCTGAGTGCCCTTACTTTGTGATATCTGGTAACTCTCAGGGTATCACTGCAAAAGACATGTGGCAGGAAATCAAGGAGGTTGGTAGACTTCCCATATTTTACATTCACATTTCATTAGAAAGGTTCTGGTGGGTGTAGTCAGTTGTCCATAGGTTTTACTGGCTAGAGACAAGACTATAGGACTCTTCTTTAGAAAGTTTCCCTTCCTTACCAAAATAAAATAAAAGACATCTCATCAGTTTCCTACATTTGCACATTTGTGCCAGCCTTTTAAGTTTTAATCCTACTGTGTATTCACAACTCAAGAAGGATTTTGGTTTCAGCAGATTGTATCCTGATTAATTAATATTGCCTGGCTTTTTCTTGGTGACAGATTGGCTTTCTTATCTTTTTTTTCTTTACCTGAACCAATCATCTTCTTTTCACCTTTTTATCTAAGATTATTATGAGCTTGAAGAAGAATAACATATCTTGATGATTTTGGTTGTGGAAAGTGTGGGAATCAAGTGGGATTTGACTTTCTTTGAGGTAGCCAGCCTCCAAAGAAGAAAGGGGATTAGGTAGAGAGCCTAGAGAGAAAATAGAGGAATTTGTATCAGTGTTCAATATAAGACTGATTACATGGCTCCTCGTATTTATACTAGGAATCTTACACAGCAAGTTTCAAGAAAAAAGCTCAAGATTGTCCTTTTAACCAACTACTGAACAACTGCTTTGTAACTATTTAACTATCTTGGCTTTTGTCTGGTCATATCCACACGTGTCCTTAATTGGGTTGGACTAGACTTGTTGCACTTGGTTTGGATAAATTACAATTTCACTCAAATGTGACAATTGGGTTCGTAGATCAGAAACTATAAGATTTGGCATTATGCCTTAGAATATGAAACTGTTACTGTCTAAGTGAGATTTGATAAATAACATTGATCTCAATATCTTAAGTTGGGTATAGGTGAAATAATCATTTAACAATTATTTTAAATAGAATTTTCTTTGTGTTTTCACCTTTGGTAGTTTTGCCTCTCCCGTCCCACTGTCAAAGGGACATTGTCAGTCTTAAGGGTTTGTTTTTTGTTTTTTTTGTTGTTGTTGTTTTTGGGGGGGAGGGTGTTCAGGTACATGGTGATGTTTATATTTTGATGCTGGGATCACAACCAAAATTTTTTTATTTAAATTTTGTTTGAAATCTCAGATTTAATTTTTTGAATTTTGAATTTCATATTTTTCTAGAGTTTTACTATTGAATTTTGAATTTAATGTTGTTCATGATTTTATGGAATGTAACTGAGGCTTGATGTACTCCTTGATGCCTATTAAAATGAGGCTCCAAGAATGGCTTGAAGCATTGAAATTTTTTTTTTCATTTGAGATGTTTCTCTTAGTTTGGTGGTGATTGCAAGCAACATAGGTGCTGAAGTTAGGCAGATTCTGTTGGAATTAAACAAAATACTGATAGGCCTTTCCTCACTTACTCTCACAAACACTCACACACTACTTAGTGTATAGAAGAGACTCACACTCACAAATTAAATAAAGGGAGAGAGAGTGGAGAGGGAAGAGTTAGAACTCTTTAAAGCTTTGTATTTCTCTTCAACTCTTGCTTAGAACTTGATGGATGAATGGGTTTATATAATACACCATCCAACCTTTAACTCCTACTACATTTATTTTTCTAGCTCTTACATTCATAAATCTCACACATAATTTCAATAAACCTCCCACTACATTAACTTATGAAACTCACACTTATTTATGAAAGATTAATTAAAAACAAGTTTAACTTCTAACATCCCCCCTTAAACTTGTTTTCTTGATTACTCCAAGTAGGGCTCGCAGCTTGTTGAATGTGTCATACTTGAATGGTTTAGTGAGTATATCTGCAACCTGATCATGTGACTTCACGAACTCAAGATGAACTTCCTTTCTTGCAATACATTCTCAAATAAAATGATACCTTGTGCTGATGTGCTTGCTTCAGTCATAAAAGACTGGATTCTTTGCAAGAGCTAGTGCTGACTTATTGTTCACAAATATCTTTGTAGCTTCTTCTTGAAACATTTGCAACTCTTTCAATAAACTTCTAAGCCAAATTGCATGACAAACACCGGAGGTAGCAGTACCATACTTAGCTTCACAAGTGGAAAGTGTCACGATTTGCTGCTTTTTGGACATCCATGTAAATGCAGTATCACCCATATAGAATACAAAACCAGTAGTACTCTTTCTATCATCCATGTCTCTGCCCAATCATTATCACTGTAGCCAACAAGTTTAAAACCTTTAGAGGGTGAATACAACAGTCCATAATCCAATGTACCTTTTAAATAGCGAAGAATTCTCTTGGCAATCTTCAAATGAGACATCGTCAGTGCTTCCTTGTAACGACTAACTAGTCCAATGCCAAAAAGAATGTTTGGTCTTGTGCATGTTAGATACCTCAGACTACCAACCAAACTCTTGAAGAATGTTGGATTAACCCTTTCTTCATTGTCATGCTTTGACAAATTCACTCCACATTCTACAAGGGTGACAACTGAATTGGAATTTAACATCTATATGAACAAGTTGCAATGGCTTGGTTGCTTTTGTACTAGCTTCTTTTGGAAAGCTCTTCCTTGATTGCTTGCCAAGAAGACATCCTTCACTAAGCTGGTTAGGATGCTCAATGGAAGGCAATCCCCTCACCATCTTCATCTTTGTCAACAATTGTAGTCCTTCAAAGTTTAAGTACCCAAATCTTAGATGCCAAAGCCAAGAAGAATCTTTAAAACAAGCCTTTAGACATCTAATAACATCAGTTTGAATATTTAACAAGGACATTCAATTTCTTGTCATAGGCACATTAGCTATCACATTATTTCAATGATCCCTTATTAAGCAATTACAATCTTTCAACTGGATATCATAGTCTTTCTCAAGGAGTTGTTCCAAACTCAAAATATTAGTTTTCATGCTTGACACATAATATACATCAGAAATAAATTGATGATCTCTATTCTTTAAACGAATAATAATTTCACCTATCCCCTTCACTAAAACTTTGGATGAGTCACCAAAGGTAACATTCCCAACCGCCGATTCATCAATCTCCATAAACATCTTTTTATTCTCACACATATGGTTGCTAGCACCAGAGTCAAGATACCATGCACCATTTTCTTCTTTGTATGCCAACAACAAAGTTGGCTCCACTTCTTCATTCTTATCTTCAACATAGTTAGCTTTTTCCTCAATAGTGTTAGTGGCATTTTTACATTCAGAAGCATAATGCCCATACTTTTGACAATTATAACATTTGATATTGGACTTATCATACCTTCTTCTATATGGTCTTGAGAAACTTCCTCTTCCAAGATCTCTTGTGGATTGTGAACTTTGACCCCTCTCTTCGTAATTGGGAGAGTTTTGACAATTCCTTCCTCCAAATCCTCTCCCTCTACCACGTCCACATCCTCGGCCTCTTTGGCTACTTTCACGCCAACCTTTCTCATTCAATGTGAGCTTTGCTTATAGGACTTGCTCCAAAGGCTCTTGCTTCTTCTTATTGAGCCTTTCTTCATGGGCTTGTAATGATCCCATGAGCTGGTCAATGGTCATTGACTCCAATTCTTTTGATTCCTCAATCGCCACAATGATATAGTCAAACTTAGAAGTTAATGACCGTAGGATTTTTTCTACCACACGAACATCATCCAAGTTCTCACCATATCTCTTCAATTGATTTACAATTGCCAACACGCTTGTTGATCTTCCTTTTGAGCCTTTTGCAAGGCTTCCTTTTGGTTTGGGGTCAAAGGTTCTTCCACTTGTGACTCCACATAACCTTTCTCCACAATCTCCCACGCATCTTGGGATCCGAGCAACACCTTCATTCGGATACTCCAATTTCCAAAGTTTTGTTTGGTAAGTCGAGGAAATTGGAACAACACCATCTCATTAGCAATAACCATTCCCACCACGAACTGATTGGCCCTGATACCACTTTGTTGGAAATAACACAAAATTCTAATGGGCCTTTTCTCACTTACTCTCACAAACAGTCACACACTACTTAGTGCATAGAAGAGATTGACACTCACAAATTAAATAAAGGGAGAGAGAGTGGAGAGGGAAGAATTAGAACTCTTTTAAAGCTTTGTATTTCTCTCCAACTCTTGCTTAGAACTTGACAAATGAATGGGTGTATATAGTACACCATCCAACCTTTAACTCCCACTACATTTATTTTTCTAACTCTTACATTTATAAATCTCACACATAACTTCAATAAAGCTCCCACTACATTAACTTTTGAAACTCACTTATTTATGAAAGATTAATTAAAAACAAGTTTAACCTCTAACAGATTTTAGGTAGTGACTAGTACAATTTGTCATTTTTTTTTTCTTTCTTTTCCCTTATCTCTATTTTTCGACCTAGCCATCGGGCATCAAATTTCCTCAAAGGAATCTGACCTTTCTTTATTTCTCTTCTGTTATGCATACAATGAAAAAGCTTTATCTTCATTTCTCACATAACTTGATATGTGTATTTCTTTTCTAACAGTATGGATCCTTTGAGCACCTTAGTTCCACAGAAACGTCAGTGCCTTCAGAACCAGGATCATCTATTGGGGCAGCCATTGCTGCCTCTCTAACAATTCCATCAAATGCAGTACGTTCTGTAACATTTTCATTGGCATGGGACTGCCCTGAAGTAAACTTTTCGAGTGGAAAAACTTATTACAGGTGGCTAGCCAAAATTTTGTTTGGGAAATATCACATTTCAAAAAGTTATCTATTTGTTGAAAATTTTTATCAACAGGCGTTACACTAAATTCTATGGTACCCATGGGGATGCTGCTGCAAAGATTGCACATTATGCTATTCTTGGTAATGTTCCAGTGTGTGTGTTGTACATTGATGATTTGTTTCAACCCTAGGATTTTAGAGTTTTACTCCATGTTTGAAAGCAAGAATATAAACTATAGTTCAACTCATATGTAATAAAGTTGGCCATAATGCCCGTACATTCATAAGATTTTTGATTGCTAGGGAGTGCTAATACACAAAATAAATTGTTTTTATTGTGAAGAAATTGTTACTTCAATGCCCTTATTTTTGTTTTATTCTTTCTGAATATAGAGAATGGCCATTGGGAGTCCCAGATAGATGCATGGCAAAGACCTATTCTTGAAGACAAGAGGCTTCCTGAATGGTGAGTTTTGACATGTTATTTCTTGTGCATGTATAGTCAGATTCTAACTTACTCTGATGGTTTTCTACAGGTACCCTATTACTCTCTTCAATGAGCTCTATTATCTTAATTCAGGGGGGACAATTTGGACAGGTATTGTGGAGCTTGTCTTTATGTTTTAGGACAGCATTGTGTGCACATCCTGTTTACATGAGGTTTCCTCTCTATTCTAATAAAGCTTAGCCAACACCAAAGTTTTGGGACTATGACTTGGGTGGTGTTGTATCAAAAACGTTTTTGTGATTGTTGACTCAAGTAAGTAACCACGAGTTAGTTTTTATTTTTGCAGATGGATCACCGCCTGTTTATAGTTTAGGAAGCATTGTACAAAGGAAGTTCTCCCTTGATAGTTCCAGGCCAGGTTTGAAAGACATAATCGATGTACCCCATCAAAATGATACCGCTGGTGATATTCTTGAAAGGATGACTTCAGTACTTGATCAAATCCACACCACAACTTCATCAAACTCTGCATTTGGGCCAAATCTTCTTCAGAAAGGAGAAGAAAACATTGGGCAATTCCTTTATTTTGAAGGGATTGAATATCACATGTGGAACACTTGCGACGCCCATTTCTACTCATCTTTTGCATTAGTCATGCTTTTTCCAAAACTTGAACTTAGCATCCAAAGAGACTTTGCAGCAGCAGTAATGATGCATGATCCCAGTAAGATGAAACTTCTACGTGATGGAGAGTGGGTCGGTAGAAAGGTGCTTGGAGCTGTTCCTCATGATATTGGAATGAATGACCCATGGTTTGAAGTAAATGCTTATAGCCTTAATAACACTGACAGGTGGAAAGACTTGAATCCAAAATTTGTCCTCCAAGTTTATAGGGATGTGGTTGCCACAGGTGATAAGAATTTTGCACAAGCTGTTTGGCCCTCTGTTTATGTTGCAATGGCTTATATGGAACAATTTGACAAGGATGGAGATGGGATGATTGAGAATGAAGGCTTCCCTGATCAAACTTATGATACATGGTCTGTCACTGGTGTGAGTGCATACAGTGGAGGGTTGTGGGTGGCCGCCTTGCAGGCTGCATCTGCCATGGCACGTGAAGTAGGTGATAAGGCATCTGAGGATTACTTTTGGTTTAAGTTTCAGAAGGCAAAAGCTGTGTATGATAAATTATGGAATGGTTCTTACTTCAATTATGACAGCAGTGGCAGAAGTTCAAGTTCATCCATTCAAGCTGACCAATTAGCTGGACAATGGTATGTTGTGACTGAAGCAATTTTCTAGATTTTTTTTTTTTTAATATCATATTCTTTAAGAACATTAAGAATGGTTCTTTCAATTTATGCTTGCATATGCGTGTGCGTGTGCGTGTGTGTGTGCTTGCTTATCCAATTTTTGCTTTTAAAATCTGGATAAAATCCTCTGATTTTTCTTATCCAAGGCCAGGGAAATATCTTTAGCAATTAGCATGTGTACCGAATGGTTTCTAGTATAAATTATGCTTACACTAGTCTCCACGTGGGACAATTTCTGGATTTATCTAGAGTCTATGTTATATTTTGTATAGAAATACATATACAGGTGCATAACTACACCTATGTCAGTACTTTGTGTCATATATTTTGTTCATTGCCAGTCCTAAGCCCAGAAAAGGAAGAGGGGGGGGGGGGGGGGGGGGGGTTGTAGGCTGACAGCTAGCATAAAATTTAGTCACTTTATTATGAATAGAACCCTTACAGACACAAGTTGGGGTATCCTCTAGTAGCAGCCAACACAAAAATTTTGGGACTATGGATTTATTGCTGTATTGTGTAAAAAATATTTTTTGTATTTTTTTAAAAAATGTGGGAAAACTAAAGTGTCCATACTCTTGACCTTAAAATGGTCTTTTTTTAATTTATTTAATTTATATTGTTATTATTATTTTTTCTGTACCGTGTCATGCATGGTTATTCTATTTCTTTCAGTAACAATGGTGGTGGATTAGAAGTTTCTGCGTATTAACTCTGTAGGTATGCTAGAGCATGCGGTCTTTTACCAATTGTTGATGAAGATAAGGCCAAAAGTGCACTAGAAAAGGTCTTTAACTACAATGTCTCAAAGTTGAAGAATGGAAGGTGGGGAGCTGTCAATGGGATGTTACCTGATGGAAATGTTGACATGTCATCCATGCAATCAAGAGAAATATGGCCTGGAGTCACATATGCTGTTGCTGCAACAATGATTCATGAAGATATGATTGATATGGCATTTCAGACTGCAGTTGGAGTTTACGAAGCTGCTTGGTCTAAAGAAGGACTTGGGTTAGTTAGCTCTTCGTTTGCCTTTTCTTCTAGAATTAGTTTGTTTTATTAACTCAAGCAGCTCAAGATTAATAACCAAAAGCTATTATGACTGTTTGTCGCATCGAACAGAAGTGAACTTTGCTCATTTCATTTTCCTTGTTTTTGATAAGGATGCTTGGTTAATCCTATATTCCTATTACTCCTTCCCCTCCTTGCAATATATATATAATTGTCAATCTTGTACAAATTTTCTTGCAAATCTATGTCATTAGCTGTTAGTAGATTCTTGCCTTAATCAAATTGATATTTTCTTTGACTTTGTGGCCTGATAAAATCATATCACTTATGCAACTTTATATAACTATATCTTTATTGACAAGAGCCAAAAGCGTGAGGATATTTTCATAAAAAAAGAATGGATGTGAATGTTGCATGCTATTAGCTTATTTTCTTGATAATATTTCTTTTGGTTTAGAGTTTCCTTTTGAACCATTCGCAATAATAATTTTAATCCCACTATTCAAAACTAAAGCCCATATGAACTTTTTTACATAAATCGTGCCCTGTGCTGTCACCTTGAGGTCATGACATCTTATGTAGCAAGAAATAGGCAAAGTATAGAAGGCAAAAAATGAAAGGAAAGAAGAAAAGAAAACCTAAATGGTTGCTTGCACTTCACATCTTTGTTTATTAGTACCATATATATATATATATATATATTTTATTAAGATGTAGGGCACTTGCTCAAACCATTAGATCTTTTCTTGATTCTGAAATACAACATGTACATAACACCACTAAGACATGGGAGAATGCGTAAGTGGCTAAATCTGGACTCTACACGTGGGGTGGCTCTGAGCAAAGGGAGAGAAAGCGTTGGCTAAGAGATCTTGTCTTGGTCTGTGCTAAAGGCGTGATTGCCTTGGGAAGGAAGTAAGATTTACACCTGACATGGTATTCAAGCACTCACAAAAAAGGGAGATAGTGACTTTTTAAGGTCAGAAGCTATAAGGATATCCCTTATTGGTCGAATGCACAATGAGTCACCTTAGGAACACGTGTACCAATCACAATACTCCTGTTGTCTCTTTTAATGTCCAAGATTTGTCTCCCAAGCAGTGGCAAAGCTATCTACCTATGGGTCCTAGTGCCACGTTAGGCAGTTCTTATCCCTTAGTTAACAAATAATATCACAGCTGTGAAAAGATCCAAAAGAGAGAATATGATGACTTGACACTTGTCCTTATATTCAGCCATGTTCCTTAGAATATAAAATGAACATGTTGCTGTGCTATTAAGGCAAGAACCCAACTAGATATTTTGAAATGAAAGTAGAGAGTTGGTAGAAAAGAAAGGCAACTTCATTGTAAACTAATATCTTTCACATACGTAATACAAGCTAAGCCGAGCAAGAATGTGGTGTTCTTGCTCAAATCGTGGTTTTTTATCCCTTCTCTAGGGTTTTCCACGTACATCTTGTGTTGTTTTGTTAATCAGCTTCTTTTTCTTGTTTAAATGTGTGTCTTTTTAATGTCCTACCATCGCTTTCTTTGTTTCTTGTTTGAGTGTCATGTCAAAGCTAACATCTTTTTTAACTTTCTCATGTAAATGTACTTTTAAATAACTTATTTCACTCACATAAATAAGCTCAAATCTAACTTGCACGTACACAACACAAAACTAGATATTCATGATGTCATTCAAGAAACTTTTTGCCCAGGTTATTCCTGGAAGAATTTTTTAGTTAACTATTGGTTAATTCATTTAGGTGATACCTAAATTCCTTCTTTTAGATTATTAACAAGTTACCATTTTGTGCACAGTTATTCTTTTCAAACGCCGGAAGCTTGGAACAGCAAGGACCAATACAGATCTATGTGTTACATGCGCCCTTTGGCCATATGGGCCATGCAGTGGGCACTAACAAGACCAAACCTTCTTGATGCAGAGGCGAGACAAGAAGTGAAGGAAGATTTTATGTTTGTGCACCATTATGGGTTCTCAAAAGTTGCTTGCCTTTTAAAGTTGCCTGAAGAGGGAAAGTCTAGAAGTCTTTTACAGTCTTTATATGAGTTCGCCTTGACTAGGGTTGGGATTTAAGTCAGGTTTGCACAACTATCCAGAGGCCTGTAAATAATTCTATTTGATTGTTGTATATACTATATAGCACCTTGAATCTTAGTTGAGACAAGTATTTGATGTACTAGCAATGGGCCAGCGGGATGTGTAGATAATTCTGTAAGCTGCTAAGTAATAACATGAAGTAGTGTTGTGATAATATGATGAGGTTTATTTTAAATTAACGATGTAATACAAAATTAAGGGGGATGGGGAATTTTGACTATAGAGTAAATGTCATATAAATTAAAAATTAGTTATTATGTGGTGTAACTAATAAGTGGATTGTTTGTTTAATCATGGTTTTTGTTTCTTCAATGCATTGGAGTTGGTATTAATTTTTTTGTAATATCATTGTTAATTTTTTTGTTTGATGTCACGTTTATGTTATTGAAGTATGATAGTGATATGTTAAACACTTAGTGAAAATAGTAATATTCTATTAAAAGAATTCTATTTATAATCCAAAATATGTAAAGAGTGGTGAGGTGGAAAGTTAAATGAAAAATTGCTTTAACAAAGCACCATCCACAATAATGAAGCTCATCTAGTTGCTGAACACAACATTTTTAATATTAATTTAACAAAGTTTGGTCAATTAGAAGTCAACGGCTCATTGGATTAGTCGTCTTGCGGCTTCCAACTTGTTTATTGCCTTCTTGAGCAGATGATCTGTCATGACATTGATGACATGAGCCTGGAAGTAATGCCTTAGCTTCTTGGAAGCCATTATTAATGCAAAAGCCAATTTTTCCAATATTAGATTTTGTCCTTCTGCTCCCCTTAGTGCTTGGCTTGTATAATAAACAAGCTTTTGTATCTTCCTTTCTTCCCTAATTAATGCTGAACTTACCGCATGTGGGAACACTGCTAAGTATAAATATAACTTCTCACCTGGTATGGATGGACTTAGCAAGGGAACAGTGGTAAGATAAACTTTAAGATCTTAGAAGGCTTTTTGGCACTCGTCTGTCCATTTGAATGCTTTCCTGAGAACTTTGAAAAAGGGTAAACATTTATCTGTAGCTTTTGAAACAAACCTATTTAGAGCTGCAACTCATCTAGTGAGGGACTGGACTTCCTTGACATACTTTGGTGGTTCCATGTTCAGTATGGCTTGGATCTTATCTAGATTCGCTTCAATTCCTTTCTGTGAAACCATGAATCCTAGAAACTTTCCTAATGTAACCCCGAATGCACACTTACTTGGATTTGAAAGTTTAAAATGTGTATAAAACACCCTTGAACGTTTAGACCCAAAATTACAAAATATCAATTCAAGCTTATAATCAAACAATTAAAGTGCAGAACATGAACAAAAACCAAACACAGAATTGATAACTAATCTAAGCCAAATATAAACACATCCATAGCAGTAAATATAAGGCAAAGATAAAGGGAAGGAAGATGCAAACACATGGACAACACACGATGTGTTATCGAAGAGGAAACTGAAGTCTTCGGCGTAAAACCTTTTCGCCGCCCTCCAAGTGGTCAATAATCCACTAGAAAATGTAGTTGGGATACATGAACAGCAATAAACCTTCTAAGCCTAATCTACCTAGGTACCTAAGCCCTCCAAGCTTCCTGCTCCAACAAGGTTGCACCGAACCTTTTTCTTTTCTAGCTTACCGGATTTCGCTACTAGACTATAGCATTAACTAATGTATATTGGTTCCTTCCAAACTGCTTCCCTTAGCACCAAATAAACCTTCTCACAGACGTGAGTGTGGTGAGAAAAGGATTTGGTCAATGACCTCTTAAGAGTATGACAATGGAGAGGAAGAGAGTAGAGGAATTTGTAGAGACTTTAACGTAAAGATTGTGCATTAATCAATCTTGTTTTTCTCTGGGGTTTCTCTCAAAAATTCTCTCTGGAAGCTCTTTGCATTTTGTGGGTATAAGGGTCTATATATAGTGGGGTGAGAAAGGAATGCGAAGAGTCAGTTTTTCCTAAATAGGGCTGATTGGCGGCTTGGCCTCGCGACTGGTCTGAGTAACGAGTTCAAGCCACAAGATAATAGCCTGGCTAGCCTGGGACTTTTGTCCTGTAGTGCGACAGTTGGCGTGACCCTTCAGCTCCCTTGTGTGCATCTCACGTGCCTGCAGTTGGCGGCTTGCCAGTCACGAGTCAGCCGCAAGTCCTAGCCGCGAATCTCTACCTTCTTGCACATACTTGAGCTTTTCTTCACATCTTCTCACACACTATCCTTACAATAATCTGACCTAAATACAGGGTTACTAAGTGCTTAAATTACAAGCAAATTGACACTGAATAAAGTCAACAAGATGGTTGATTAAATTCAACCTTACAGGATTCAGCTTTATACTGTATCTTCTAAGTATGTTAAATGTCTCCTATATGTCGTCCAGATGTTTCTCCTCGTCCAAACTCATCACTAGCATATCGTCCACATACACCTCTATATTTCGTCCTATCTACGGACAAAACATGTGATTGACTAACCTTTGATAAGTTACCCCTGCATTCTTCAAACCGAAGGGCATCACCTTATAACAAAATAAATCTTGACTGGTAATGAAGGATGTTTTCTCTTGATTTGCCTAGTCCATCTTTATTTGATTATACCCTGAGAAGGCGTCCATGAAACTTAGCAACTGATGACCTACTGTTGAATCCACCAAATGATCAATGCGTGGCAAAGAATAACTATCCTTGTGGCAAGCTTTGTTCAAATTAGTGAAGTCTACACACATCCTCCACCATTTGCCTTTTTGACCATCATCACGTTAGCTAACCAATCTGAGTAATAGACTTCCTGAATAAATTTCATTGTGGTTAACTTCTAGACATCTTCCTTAATAGCATTGTTTCACTAAGAAGCAAAGACCCTCTTCTTCTAACGAACAGGCTTGGAAGATGGGTGTACACCAAACCTGTGTAAAATGCTCTTCTAGACGTAGTTTTTGATATTCTGTTGTGTAATTTTTGCTAAGTGTTCAGCTTCCACCTACTTTGTGAAGTAATCAATTCCCACTATCAAAAACTTTATCTGCCTGGTTCTAATTAAAAAGGTGTCACACCCCGAACCCAAAAGGGTCCAAGGCATGAGAAATACATCCCAAGGGTACTTGTAGATTTTTCCTTTTTGGCAAATCAAACTATAGGAGATCTTTCTTTTCCCTTCTTTTCCACAAGATAAGAATATAAAACCATACTAAAATCTCCACATTACAAGTCAGAGCTCTATAACACATTTACAAACAATAACTAAAAATCATGTGTCTCCACATAATACATGAATATATTACAAAACTTTGATGATTTAAACTAAAAGTTCCAAAGTTCTCTAAAATATCCCAACAAAACTCTTGGGCTAACAAGCCTCAAGAGCCTAACTTCTAATAAAATTAACTACTGCAAGCTCCCTTAAAAACAACTAGATCAAGTGACCAACCATTAGTAATGTAAGTCACCCAATTCAGCATTAAACTCCAATCACTACCGATAGGGAAAGCTCCATTCCCATGATATAGCTAATTAATCTGTAAGATTGTGAAAAATTGGGATGAGCTAAGGCCCAGTAAGTAGCATAATTAATAGGGTGGGGAAAATGCAAGTTTCATCTTCAATAATAATAATATGACAAGAATGATTAAATAATGAAATACAAAGTTTCTCAAAGTAAATACCTTGAAATTATATACTATAATCTGTGAGCATCAACAATATAATTTCCAAAACTATAATATCTAACATAAGGTAAATTATTACAAATATACCACACTACCACATAGACCGGTCAGCGGATCCACCCATTCACAACTGACATGATATTGTCCTCTTTGGTATGCAAACTCTTTGCCCCATGGACAGTAGCCTCACCTATACTCTCAAGGTTTTTCTCTCCCCCCATGGTAGCATAGAGAGTGCGTCAAATAGGACCTTTCTTGCATGTGGTCTTTTGGCCCCATGGGCAGCAGCCTCACCCACACACAATCAAGGAACCTCTTCCCTCCATAGGCAATAGGGAAGAACACGTCATCTAAAGTGAAAGAGCACTAACCTGGATTTGATTCCATTGTCACAAAAACTACTGAAACCAAATCGGGTGATCACCGAAAAATCACACATGGCATGGTGTAAAAACCACATAAACTCACAAGTTACATTACTTTGAAACACACAGTTTATATCCAGGTAGTTTAAGAAAAACCTTAAATAATCTAACTCACACAAAGTTTGTAAGGTATTCAACTTCATTCTTGTCAAAAAGATTTTCTATTGATTTCCCAATTAATAAGATAAGATAAGCATCTTTAAATTTTCTAACATACCATAAAATCCATGTTTTCCTTATCAAAGATTAAATAAAAGATGCTCATTTTTCCATATTAACAATTCATGCATTTTCTCAAATGCAATACCAAATATGATGCATTTTCATATATATATATATATATATATAAAACCATAGATAGTTTCCAAAAGTGTGTCTAACCCAAAAAACATTTATGTAACATGATTATTTTTCAAAAATCCCATTAAAAAGCTACTTACCTTGCAATCCGCAAAAGCCTAATTCTCCAAGCTTCAAAGGAGATTAGCTAGAACCTAAACAATATCAAGTGAACCTAGTATTTAGCCTCACAAATAATATTTTCTACTTCCAAATTTTCTCAACCAATTCCAAAGTTTCTCAACCAATTAATTTACAAGGCATAGACTCCCATTATACTCATGAATCATTCAATGTATTGTCTCTAACATCAAAACCTCAACATTTTATAAGTACTTCCCACAATATTTACACCACATCAACAAGAGACCCATGACACTAAAATCATAATATCCTCGAAAACAAACAATTGAAATCTTTGACTAGTTCCAAATAATCAATAAAAATTATATTCACCATTTATTTCACATTAAAAAGCCAAAACCTCCAAATCTTTACCACTTAGATCACCACTATTGGTACAAACCATAAACCTATTCATTAAATAATTCCACCAGTACAAAACCCATACATATAAACACATAAATATCATTTTCAATGCTCATAAATCATATGGGTATCATTATTTAAACTTAGATAAAAATAACCCCAAGCAAAAGTGTAAAACACACCAAAAAGATTAGAAACTTTTACCTCAAATAAAGGGATGAAGATACTTAGAGATTCCTAAGGATTTTCCGGTGACATTGCCAGAAAAATGATGGTGAAGATGTTGATTTGGAAGGGGTACCATGGGAAAGGATGAGGGAGTATGAGAGAAATGTTTGTGTTGTGTTGAGAGAAAATGAAAAAAGAAAGAAAAAAAAATGAAGTAAGTGAGCCGGCCAAAGAGAGGAGACTGAAACGTGTGGTGGGAATGGGTGGGGTAAGTGGGGTAGTTGGGAGGCACGTGTGGTCCATTAAAATATGACTTCCTTTTTATTATTATTTTGGTTTGATTGACTGGGACAGGGACGTTACAAAAGGGGCTTAAAATATCCAATCCCCATTTTCC
Source organism: Quercus cerris (assembly GCA_963669245.1). Classification (NCBI taxonomy): domain Eukaryota; kingdom Viridiplantae; phylum Streptophyta; class Magnoliopsida; order Fagales; family Fagaceae; genus Quercus; species Quercus cerris. The sequence goes on along the minus strand of OY770006.1, from coordinate 1,793,919 downwards.
AAAGGGCCATGGGCCCATCATTAGGGTAAGGTACTCTGACGATTGTCTAGGGACATTACTGAATTGCTGACATTGATCGCACACCTTCACATAAGCTTTAGCATCTGCTTGAATGGTTGGCCAATAATAACCTGCACGGACGACCTTGTGGACAAGTGCTCTAGCTCCTGAATGGTTGCCACATGCTCCCTTTAGACTTCTCTCAATATATAGTTTGATTCGTCTGGAGTTAAACACCTTAGGTAAGGCTAAGAGAAGCCTCTTTTGTATAGCATCTCATCTATAAGGACGTACTTAGCTGATCAAATCCTTAGCTTTCTGGCCTTGTCTCTTTCTTCTAGAAGCCTTCCATCTTTTAGGTAGGTGACTATTGGAGTCATCCAATTTTCTTCACCTTCTATCTGCTGTACCTCTGAAAGATCTATGCTTGGCATGTATTGGACTTCATTAGACTCGTCCACTGATCCATCTGCTGATGCTTCCTTCGCTAAGACATCTGCTTCCATGTTTTCTTCCCTTGAGACTTGAATGAAACTAGTTTCTTTAAATTTCTTAACAAGGCGTCTCACCTTATTAAGATATTTCTTTATCCATTCTTCTTTAGCTTCACACATTTCATTCACTTGACCTATAACCAACTGAGAATCTCCTTGGACGACTATTGACTCTGCCTCTAAGGATTTAGCCAATTCTAGCCCTTTAAGAAGGGCTTCATACTCAACTTCATTGTTGGTTGTTTGATACTGTAGACGAACCTTATATTTTAATTTATCTCCTTCTGGAGATTGCAACACAACTCCTATTCCTCCTGCATATAGTGTGGATGACCCATCCACATAGACGACCCATGTTTTAACCTCTTCCACCCCATCTAAACCATCATGATTTAGAGTGAATTTTGCAATGAAATCTACTAGAGCTTGAGCCTTTATTGCATTTCTTGGTTGGTACCTGATATCAAACTCACTAAGCTTAACGGCCCATTGGATTAGTCGTCTCGCGGCTTCCAACTTGTTCATCGCCTTCTTGAGCGGATGATCTATCATGACATTGATGACATGAGCCTGAAAGTAATGCCTTAGCTTCCTGGAAGCCATGCCTTAGCTTCCTGGAAGCCGTTATTAATGCAAAAGCCAATTTTTCCATTATTGGATTTCGTCCTTTTGCTCTCCTTAGTGCTTGGCTTGTATAATAAACAAGCTTTTGCACCTTCCTTTCTTCCCTAATTAATGCTGAACTTACCGCATGTGGAGACACTACTAAGTATAAATATAACTTCTCACCTGGTATGGATGGACTTAGTAAAGGAATAGTGGTAAGATAAACTTTAAGATCTTAGAAGGTTTTTTGGCACTCGTCCGTCTATTTGAATGCTTTCCTGAGAACTTTGAAAAAGGGTAAATATTTATCTGTAGCTTTTGAAACAAACCTATTTAGAGCTGCAACTCGTCTAGTGAGGGACTAGACTTTCTTGACATTCTTTGGTGGTTCCATGTTCAGTATGGCTTGGATCTTATCTAGATTCGCTTCAATTCCTTTTTGTGAAACCATGAATCCTAGAAACTTCCCTAACGTAACCCCGAAGGCACACTTACTTGGATTCAGCTACATATTGTATCGTCTAGGTATGTTAAATGTCTCCAATAGGTCATCCAGATATTTCTCCTCGTCTAAACTCGTCACTAGCATATCGTCCACATACACCTCTATATTTCGTCCTATCTGTGGACGGAACATATAATTGACTAACCTCTGATAAGTTACCCCCCGCATTCTTCAAACTGAAGGGCATCACCTTATAACAAAATAAATCTTGACTGGTAATGAAGGATGTCTTCTCTTGATTTGCCTAATCCATCTTTATTTGATTATACCCTGAGAAGGCGTCCATGAAGCTTAGCAATTGATGACCTACTGTTGAATCCACCAACTGATCAATGCGTGGCAAAGGATAACTATCCTTGGGGCAAGCTTTGTTCAAATTAGTGAAGTCTACACATATCCTCCACTTGCCATTTGCCTTTTTAACCATCACCATGTTAGCTAACCAATCTGAGTAATAGACTTCCTGAATAAATTTTGTTGCGGTTAACTTCTAGACATCTTCCTTAATAGCATTGTTTTGCTCAGAAGCAAAGACCCTCTTCTTCTAATGAACAGGCTTGGAAGATGGGTGTACATTCAATCGATGAGTAATAACACTTGGGTCAATTATTGACATGTCTTCATGACTCCATGCAAAAATGTCGATAATCTTCCTTAAGAACTGGACGAGGTCTTGCTTCGTCTTCTCCTTCATACTTGTTCCAATTTAAGTAAACTTCTCGGGATTACCTTCTTCTAGAGGGATGTCTTCCAGAACTTCAATGGGCTGTGCAACAACTCTTCTATCTTCTATGCTAATTGTCTACACATGCTCGTCCATAGCCAACATGGCTAGGTAGCATTATCTAGCGGCTAACTGATCTCCTTGCACTTGTCCTATCCCATAGTCTGTTGGGAATTTGACAGATAGGTGGTAGGTAGATGTTACTGCCTTCCAACTATTTAAAGTTGGTCTTCCAATGATGGCGTTATAAGAAGACAAACAATCCACCACGAGGAAATTCACTTCCTTGGTTATTTGTTGTGAATATGCTCCTACCACTATAGGTAATGTAATAATTCCCATAGGTTGCACTTTCATTCCTCTAAATCCCACTAAGGGTGAACAAATTGGATGAAGTTCATCTCGTCCAACCTCATTTGTTAGAAGGCGGGGTAATATAAGATGTTTGTCAAACTCCCATTATCCATTAACACCCTTCTAGTTGTATAGTCCGCAATAAGTAAAGTGATGACGATCACATCGTCATATGGGCGATGGACTCTTCCAGCGTCCTCGTCTGTGAACATAATGGCTTGCTTGTCTGCCCCCCTCGTCCTTGGTGGTCATCCAGAGAGTTGGACATTCTGTACCAGCTTTAGGTATGTTTTCCTCGACTTGGAAGATTGCCCTATCGAAGTTCCTCCTATAATAACTCTTATCTCTCCAAGTGGGAGTCGTGATGGCTCTTCTATCTTTCCTTTCAACTTCTTATCTTTATGATCTTGTCCAAGAAAATGTCTTAACTTTCCCTGTCTGATAAGATTCTTTATTTGTTGCTTTAAATCATAACACTCGTTCGTGTCATTCTCGTGATCTCTATGGAAGTGGCAATACTTGTTTTTATTGTGCTTATTAGGATCTCCCTTCTTCTTCTCTGGCCATTTCAAGGACGGGCCATCCTGGATTTGCATAAGCACTTGATCAAGTGGAGCATTTAAGGTCGTATAGTGCTTACTCCTTCCTGAGGTCGACCCTACCTTTCTATTGTCTCTATCTGTCTTCACTCCTGTCCTGGTCTTCTTTGGAGGAGGTCCTTGTTCAAGATGGCGTGGGAGGTCTACTTCCATTCACTCTGCTCTCTTCCTCTTCTTGGCAATAATTGCATCCTCTACATTTATGAAGCGTTAGGATGAATGGATGAGTTCAGCCATGGTCTGTGGCTCTTAATCATAGAGCTTGTGAATGAACAAATCGGAACTAACTTCATTATAGAAGGCTGCCAATAACAACTTATCATTCATCTCGTCTACCGTTAAGGCCTCCCTATTGAAGCGAGTAATGAAGGACCGTAAGCTCTCATTTTTTTTTTCCTTACTCTATAGCCAACAAACTGGACAAGGAGCATTTGTGCCTTTGTCCTCTGATAAAGTTGTCACGAACAACTTGCTCAACTCTTCAAAAGAACCAACAGTGTTTGAAGGTATCTTGCTAAACCACACTTGTGCTAGCCCTTTAAAGGTGGTTGGAAAGGCTCTGCACATTATCTCATCTGGAACTCCTTGAAGGTACATTGTAGTCTTGAAAGTTGCTATGTGATCACACGGGTTACGC